>BPTQ01000002.1:42449033-42625961 GCA_019973895.1 Chrysanthemum seticuspe
AACCGTAAAGAGCCTTCTTCAGACGATAAACGTGAGTAGGATGCTCTTGATTCACAAATCCTTCAGGTTGGCTGACGTAGACGACTTCTTTAAGATCTCCATTCAGAAATGCCGTCTTCACATCCATCTGATAGACTACCATGTTCTTACTAGCAGCATTAGCCAGAAAGATTCTGATTGCCTCGATTCGAGCAACAGGAGCAAAAGATTCTTCAAAATCAATACCCTCCTCTTGACGGTATCCTTTAGCAACTAATCGAGCCTTGTTCTTCAACACATCACCATGCTCATCAAGTTTCACTTTGAAGATCCATTTAAGAGCTATAATCATAGCACAGTCTGGAGCAGGTACTAACTCCCATACATCAAGACGATCAAACTCGTGAATTTCATCTTGCATGGCATTGAACCAGCTATCTTCATTCATGGCGGTTTTAACATCTTTTGGTTCGATCTTAGATAGTACGGAGTTGAAGAAACACCATAAGGCATCGGTTGCAAGTTGTTTCCGGGTTGATACAGGACGAGAGGGATTTCCAATGATGTTGTCTAATGGATGATCGTGAGTCCATTTTCTGAGGTGTTCATGTGGCAGTTGTTGAGGAACTGAGGTAGCTGAGTTGATATCTCCTGAAGAAGATGGTTCTGATGATGATTCAGGAGTAGCAAATATGTTTTCAAATGGAGCATCTTCAGGAGTAGCAAAGGGATTAACTTCATCATTGATGCCAGAAACATTTCCATGATGTATATTTGAAGAATGATGATTTGTTGATGAGACTGAAGGATCAGCAGCAGGTGCTTCTTGACTTAAAGATATTGAGACTGAGGGATTGACTTCATTCACTGGAATATGAGCATCCTCTGTTGTAGGGATCAACACCTCATTAGTAATTGAATCATACAGTTCATCAAACATAGGATCAAACAATTTCTTTACATCATCTTCAGATGGAGGTACACATGGAGTTTCTTGAGAGGAGTTTGGAACAAGGGATGAACCAATGGGACTATTTTGAAGAGCGGGTCCTGAGCTGGAGTGTCCAGGAGCCATTTGACCGGTCAGCTCATCAAACGTAACGTGAATTGTTTCCATGATATTTCGGGTTCTTTTGTTGTAGATTCGGTATCCCTTTTTGTTTGATGCATATCCTACAAATACTCCAATGTCAGCTTTGGCCCTTAGTTTGCCTAAGTCTTGACCCTCATTAGTTGGATAGCACAATGCACCAAACACACGAAGGAAAGATAGATTAGGTTTTCTGTTGTGGACAAGTTCATATGGAGTTTTTCCATGAACTGTGTGAATCAGGGAACGATTTTGTGTGTAGCATGCAGTGGCAATTGCTTCAGCCCAGAGAAACATTGGAACCTTTGAGTAGATCAGCATTGTTCTAGCGGCTTCAACAAGAGTACGATTTCGTCTTTCAACTACACCGTTCTGTTGAGGGGTTCGTGGAACACTTCTTTAATGGCTGATTCCAACGCTTTCATAGAATTCACTAAGTTGTTTGTTGACAAACTCAGTTCCATTGTCTGTTCTGATAATTCTGACAGTTTTGTTTAGTCGAACCTGCAGCTGTTTGATGAGTTTGATGATGATATCAGGAGTTTCATCCTTTGTCCTTAAGAACTTGACCCAGGTGAATCTAGAGTAATCATCAACCACAACTAACACATATTTCTTCCCAAAGATATTCTGCACCCTCATTGGTCCACATAAATCCATATGAATCATATGAAGAACTTTTGTGACAGAGTTAGTAGGTTTGGGTTTATGGGCATACTTCTTGCTTTTTCCCAATTGATATGCTGAACAAAGATGATCCTTTTCATACTTTAGTCTAGGCAAACCTACAACTAAGTCCTTTCTGGAAAGATCGTTGATGGTGCCGAAGTTCAAGTGATTGAGACGACGATGCCATAACCATGACTTTGTTTTTGAAGCCTTTGATAACAAGCAGATTGGAGAGGCCCTCATCATGTCATCGATAGAGATGGTGTAAAGATTTGAGCCACGTGTTCCTTTTAACAGTTCCTTACCATTAAGATCTCTAACAAAGCAGGTATGTTTTCTGAAGGCTACTTCTAGATCAGAATCACAGAATTGACCAACAGAGAACATATTATGACCTAAACCTTCCACATAGTAAACCCTAGAGATGACACTATCACCAACAACATAATCTCCATAACCCATAATAGCACCGAAATGATCATTACCAAATCTAACAGTCCCGATGAATTTGCTCACGAAGTTCATGAGCCGCGACCGGTCTCCAGTCATATGCTTGGAACAGCCTGAGTCCAGGTACCACAGAACGATTTGAACGATCTGCAGTTGAACACAGACAAGAATGGATAACTGGATAATTGGGATCCCCATGCAAGAATGGGTTCCATTTGGTTAGTAACAATGTTTGGAACACCCACATCAGAAATAGAAGCATTCATATCAGAAAGTGAGGCAATGGAATCATTGTGAATAGATGCAGTACTAGTGTCTGTATTGACCCTGTTCTCAGTGTGATCACTTCTTAAGGGAATAGTTCTACCAGTAGGCATCCATTTTCTAGTGGGCATTATCTGATTAGTCTTATGACCAACAGGTATCCAATAAAAGCCTAATTTACTGAATGTTCTTCCTGTGGGTTTCCACTATTTTCTAACTTTCTTTCGTTTTTGCCTTTTAGCCTTCTTAGCATGAGTTTTAGCTTTAACAATATTAACTGGACAATTAACATCATTAGGCAGAACATTAACATCACATTCATGATTAGAGACAGAATTCAAGCAGACATCAATACAAGGTTTGCAAATAGTATCAGAATTCGAATTAATTACAGTACGCCTATGGCTAATACTAGAATCAACACGATTCGTTTTATTCGATTCAAACTTAAAGTTCCTAGATTGTTCTTCTACTCTTTTCCAGTGCACATTCTTAGCTTGCGAGGTCCTATCATTCCTTGTATTGTCTTGAGACTTTGACCTGCTCCCTTTAATGTCACTGATTACTCCTGTAGAGGGAATGGGAACATTAGTTGGTTTTACTACTCTTTGCATTACATGTTTAGATGTGCTGGGATCTGAACTACATGCAGGCACACTAAGGTTCACTTTCTTAAAACTAGAGGTACTGAGATTTGTACTCCTAGAAGGCACACTTGAGTTCTCTTTCTTAGCATTGACAGATCTAGAAACTGAACTACTCAAGGGCACACTAAGGGTCACATTCAAAGCATTGGGAATCGAGTGCATATCATACTTGGCATTAGGCATCGAACATGGAATCAAAGGGTTAACTCTCTCACCTAATGTCTTTGGGCATATTGTGATCAAGTATTCTAAGATTTCTTGAGATCGTTTGGCATATAAGCATGCATGTCCAATTGCATTATCATGAGGTTTCTCTAGCTTATCCTCTTCAACAATCTCACGCAGACATTCTAAGCAATCCTTAAGAGATGAGAAATATGTTTGAATAGCTAGTTTGTTGTTCCTTAGATGAGGAGGGACATATGTCACAGACAAGGCATATTTATTACAAGAGTGAACCTTTGATACACCATTCTCCCCATTGGTCATTGGCATTTTCCCTTTTACCTGACTCTTCAGATTCTCAATTTCCTTTTGCAATGAAGCTATTTGTTCGTTATTCTTGTTATGAGTGACCTTAATTGATTCAAATAACTCATTGAAATGACGTTTAACCTTTTCATTTTCTTCTAGAAAACTTTCGTTTTCCTTTTGTAAAGCATTTACTAGGTTTTGAAGATGAAACGTTTGAGAATTCTGAGAATCTAAAGGAGGAGGCATTTGGGAGCCAGTCATATTGTTCGTTTGACCCTTTAATTGAGAGATTTGGGCTTTCAACTTTCTGATCGTGTTGCACTGAGCTTGAATCTGTTCATCACGTTTGTTAATTTGAAAAACTGCATAAAACTCTGGAGCATCTGAAGATGTCTTGATATTTGAAGTTTTGACATTTTCTTTAAGATGTTGATATTTCAGTTGTAAATTAAAATGCTCAACTTCTAGTTTAGAAAAATGTTTAACCAAATTGTCGTGATCATCCAGCTCAATTTTCTCGTTTAGTTTAGAATTAGTTTTTTCAAGCTCAATGACACGATCATGAGAGACTTTTAAGGCAACAGATAGTTCATGAAATTGGGAAGCATTAATAGAGCAATTTGAGGCAGTGAAAAACACATCTTGAGCAACACATTCAGTAATAAGATTCTCATTTAATGTATGCAAGTTCTTTCTCTCAATCTCATTATATTTTAGTGCACGCTCATAGTCACTAACTTCAACAACCATTGCATCAAATTCCTTTTCCATTCCCTTAATATCAGTTTCTATCCCCTTTTTAAGACTCTCAAAGTGATCTTTTAGAAGTTTAAAGAAGGGCATGACCTCAGTTAAATAACATTCTTTCATTTGTTCAAAACCCCTTTCTCCTTCAGTTATACCAGTGGGTGTGATCCTTTTCTTGCAAGTTTTCTCAAAATCAACAAATAGTTGAAATATAACGTATTGGCTAATTAATGTCTTGCTTTTAGTGGCAATTGTTCTAGGTACAAGATGCATTGGTGTATTGGGAGGATACACAGTCGCTCTAGGCATTTTCCAAAGGGGAGGGTTTGTTTCAACAATATTTTCCGCTTTCTGCTTATCTAAATCCTTTTTCCAGAAGACTTGTTCAGGAGTCAACAATGTCTGAGGCTTAAACTTGTTCAAGGAAATCTAGTTTTCCTTCTTGTAGTCATGAGGAGTGATAATTATTATTTTTTCTTTGCATTTGGGATCATTTTGTTTCTTATTCATCTTTTCCCTAGTGATTTCATTTGATTTCTTATCTTCCTCAGTGCACTCAACGCAACTAGGTTTCTGCCTAGGCTTAAGGATTTCATTACCATCATAAAGCACCTTATGAGCATTTCTAGCCTTTTTAATTACCTCTGGGTTTGGTTCCTCAACAAGGGGAATGCTATGCTTATCGCTTAAGACTCGATGTTTAGTGACCATGTGAGCAGTCTGAATGGTGTTTCCTTGTATGTACAACTTGTTTTCAAGTTTGTTTTTCAAAGTTTTCAGATTAGAAAAATCTCTCAAGAGTTTTGATTCCTTTGCATTAAATTCTTGCTTAAGCATTTTCACATTTTCTTGAAGTTCTTGTTTTTGCTTAGCTGTTTTAGAAAGTTTTTCTTGCAAGGAATTTAATTCTTGTTTCAATACTTCTTCTCTAAACTTACTTTTTCTAATTACTGTACTCACTTGGTCATCCATTTCCTGCTCACGAGTGGTCAACTCAAATTTAGCACGTTGTTCATAAATAGCAACACGTTCTTTATAGGCATTTAGTTAAGAAATTACAGAATCATCAGGGGCACATGCAGTGTATTCATAAAAAACATAGTCATTGTTGACTGCAGAAGATGCATCACTTGGTACAACTTCACTTTCACTCTGTTTCACATATTGATCATATGGGACAATATCGATATTACCCATATTTTCAATATTTGATTCAATAGTTTCAGTTGATTGTACTTTGTCATGCATCTGTTGCACATCAGCATCATCATATAGTTTTAATACCTCTGAGATGAGTTTGTCTTGGGATGGGCCAGCTAGCGGTGAAGAAGAGACCTTGGGAGAAACCATTGGAGAAATGCTAGCCATAAAGATTGTGTATGCCGTAGGTCCATCATCCACATCAGAGTCGTATGCATCACAATCAGCGACTTGAAAGGCATTCTGATGATTGTGACCTATCTCCTGAATAGGCTGCTCATCTACATCTGCATCATAGGTCTTGGCATTACCCTCAGCTAAAAACAGCAATTCCTCTTCATTTAAAGCAACACCATTGTCCTGAGCTTGTGCAAGCAGCATCTTATCTCTGAAGTAATCAGCATTCTGTGGACGCTTTGGAGATGTGCAGTTTCTTGCAATGTGTCCCTCACCACCACAGTTATAGCATTTGATCGGCTTAGCTTGACCTTGGTTATCATTCCTTCTTCGATTCTGATTGCCCACATAACCTCTACCCGCACCACCTCTTCCCTGATCATACTGTCTTTCCTGAACTGGTTGCACCACGATCCTTCCATCTTTAACAGTAGCTTGATTGTGTGGGTTAGATGCTGTTCTGAGGTTGTTGTTGGTTTGTGGGAGAGAATTCATGTTTTGGCTAATCAGAAGAGCTAGTTGATTAATGAAGTTTCCCACGTGTGCATCAGCATCAACTTGTTTGAACATAGGATCAGGAATGAGTTTGTGATTACCATTACCCAAGGGTATGACTTGTGAAGCTTTGGTTGTGATTCTGATGTTTGAGTAGAAGGCAGTTGAATCATTAGACGAGCTTGTCTCTCCCGGGTTGGTTTTGAACTGATTGAGAATCAATTTTTCAAACATAGCATGTCTCTCATTCTGAAGGAGGAATGCATAGAGTTGCTCATAGTTTGTATTCTTCAATCCTTTAGTGAGCTTCACAGCGGTGACAAACTTGTGCCATTCGGGATTCATGTTGTTCACAAATTTCGAGTTCAGCTGAATGTTAGGCATAGTCATTCTGATGTTCCTCATGTCATTCACTAGCTTATGAAATCTTACATAGTACTCATAGACACTCTCATCTGGTTTCATCTTGAAGTGTTCAAATTCGTCATAGAGTTGGGATTCTCTGTCTTCCATAGTTAATTCTGAACCTGAGAGAAGCATCTTAACATTATCCCAAACTGCCTTTGCATCAGTGTTATGATTGATCAGCTTGTAGATGTCTTTAGGAAGACCTTGAAGAACAATGTTTGAAGCCCTGATATCTGCATCGAATCTCTTTTTATCCTTGTCATCAAGCTCATCATACATTTTAGGTCTGTCCATTCCGTAAACAGGAGTACCATCTTCATTAGTATCAAGTATGTCTCTAGTCGTCTCAACTCGATATGGTCCTTCATCAATGGATTTGAGAATGTTGACACCATTTTCCTTTCCAAGGCAGTACAATCTGATTCGTTGAGCCCAAGAATCGTAGTCAGTTCTGTCAAGCATGGGTGGACGAGTATCTGACCCAGCTGCTTGAACATCCTCGGCAACAGTGGAGATGATAGTAGGAACGTTGGTAGTCATGTTAACAGATTATACGGGATTTTATAACTCTATGATTAAACCGGGAAATAGATTCTTTCACGGGATTTTACTAAATCAAGAGAGAACCGTAAACAATCACCCAAGTCGCTAGAAGATAATGCACCAAGTCGCTAACACTTAATTCGCTACACCTTTAAGTCGCTAGGGTCCCAAGTCGCTAGACAATTGCAAGTCGCTAAGCAGTAACTCGCTAAGACTCAAGTCGCTAGCAAAATTGTAGCAGCAATTCGCTACTCAAGTCGCTAAAGATGCAAGTCGCTAAAGAGCAACTCGCTACAGACCAAGTCGCTACCACCAAGTCGCTACTCGTAGTGGAGAGTCCACTACTTGTACTGTAAACCGCTAGATCTAAGTCGCTAGGTCTAAAACTGTAACTCGCTACAAATTTGTGAAGCAAGTCGCTATGAAGAATGTAATCCGTGAGTTAACTCGCTAGCTAGAAAAAACCACATAAACATCACTTTTCAATCCAAAAACAACCCAACCAAGATGATTCAAGCTTACCAAATGAAAACCTAAACACTTGTGATGATTCTAAACATAAAAGTACTAACAAAATCCAAACTTTAACCCAAGAAATCAACCAAATGATGCAAAAACCACTAAACTTTTTCAAACTCAAAAACCACCTAAAAACCACTAGAAATCCAAAGATGTGCAAGATATGATCAAACCATGGCTCTTGATACCAATTGTTAGATATAACTTTTCACATACACATCAAACCATAACACAAAGTAGCATATAGATGGAATTCTAGAGAGAGAAAGTTAGATGTTTAGGGAACTTAGTGAGAGAAAGTGAAAGATATTATTATAAGCTCCAACTCTCTACCTTGGAAGGTAGAGAGTATTTATAGTCTTACATAAATCGCCACACATCGGGCTGTGGATCAGGCATACAGTGGGTAAAGACCCGTCCGTCCTCCACGGTGTTACTAAACTAATTACTACTTAACATAAAAGAACTACGACCACGAGCTTTCTAACGATTACATATACTTGAGGTGACCGACTCTTTAATACCTGGAATTTCTAATTCCTAACAGTAGCGACTTGGTGTTAGCAACGTGGTCAGTAGCGAGTTGCTATTTAGCGACTTGATTCTTTAGCGACTTGAATCTTAGCGAATTGCTGCCAAAATCTTGCTAGCGACTAGAGGATTAGCGAGTTACTACTTAGCGACTTGGCTGTTGATTTAGCGACTTGGAAATATAGCGACTTAGTTGCTAGCGAGTTGGTTCTAAATCCCTAGCGACTTGGGGGGGTTAGCGATTTGATACTAACATCTTAGATTCTTGGTATTTAGCTACTGGAATTCTCAATACCTTGGGGTAGTAATTCAAAATAACACAATGTCATTCATCACGGATCCTTTAATCACCAAAGTACTTGCTCTCTATGACACCGCACAGAATAGTGAAATAGGATGCTTCCCTGAATGCTCTACATTTAATGATTCATCATCGATTAATCAAAACAACTCAAATGAGTCACTCTTAATGTTTGCAAATGATGCTAAGAAAATGGAATGCACCAGTGAGCCCTTTCAACATCTCAGTCAGCTCCTCAAACTACTATTATCTACAACTATGGATCGAACAAGTTGTGCTATCCTTCGTCAGGATTTTCCCACTTTAACAAGATCTGTCTTACTTAACTTAGAACGACTGAGGATTCAAATTACCAAAGAAAAGTTCTCATCTGATGATTCTCAAGCCGCTCTTCAGACTATCTTCAATCAATTTCAGCCACTTATCCAGGGAGAATATTCCTCAGATTTTGATGACAACATGACTGGAATATCATTCAAGAAACACACGGGAATGGAAATTCATGAGTTCAGAATCTTATTTATTCAACATATGAGTAATGTGGAAACATACATCAAGGAAGCTGCTAAAGAGAATAATAAGCTGAATGAATTGAATGGGTGTCAAGAGACACTATGGAACGATTGTGACAAGTCATGCAATATACCAGTTGAACCAGTGAATGACACCGATTGCAGAATCTCAGTCGTAATAATAAGGGATGAAGACAACTGCACTGAATACTCAGAATCAGAAAAAGTATCAATCGATAAGGTACACTTAACTGATCACATAAATTCTCATGTAAAGGTACCTGACTCTTACTCTGAACATAACATCATGAAATCGATCTTGGTTGTGCCTGAATCTAATGCTAATAACATGATTGAAAAAAGGGTATATGATGAGCTTTCAAACAAATTTTCAATTCTTGAAAAACATTGTATCTCATTGCAAAGTGAAATACAACAAAAGGATGAAATCTTTTATGCAAAAAAACCTTGTGCTAATCAGGAACTTCCAGAATTTCGAGAATTTTTTGAAATTAATCAGTTAAAATCCCAGATTCAGGACAAAGATTCGACCATAGGCAATCTGAAATTACTTCTTTCAGAAGTCCAGAAACATGACTGTCATGAGATGAGTGATACACTAGAATCTAGAAATTCTGAACTAGCTCTATGTGTGTCCAACCTTCTAAAAGAAAATGAGCATTTAAGGAAGAACCTTGAGGAAACAAATTCTAAGTTTGCCAATCAATCTAACCTCTTGATGAAAGACATTGATGATCTCAAAGCCCAAATTCAGGATAAGAGCTTCAATATTGTTGCCCTAAAAAATGAGCTTAGGAAGTCTATTGGAAATAGGAAGAACACTAAGTTTGCAAAACCTTCAACTTTGGGAAAGTCAAATGTTCAGAACTAATCGAAACGAACAGTTATTAAATAACCTAATGCCTTTAGGTCTGAAAGAGTTAAACCATCGAAATCTAGGCTTACCTCCCAAGTTGATAATATTTTTGTTTTGTCAAAACCAGTCACTTCATTGCCTAATTCTGATATGATGAATCTCAAACCTCAGATGTATGTTCAATGCTCTAAGATCAGAAATACAAAAAGTACAACTAGCTCTCATGCAAAACATCATTTGACTGATCAATCCCCTAAGAAATACTCTACTCACAAAAGGACAAATAGTCAAAACAAGGTTGTGCACAAATTCAGTTCAACTAACAGTTGTTTCAAATGGATTCCCACTGGCAGATTTTTTAAGTTTACAGGACTTAAACGAATGTACATTCCTAGATCATGCCTCAAATGGATTCCCACAGGAAAACTCTTCAAGAATATCGAACCTAATAGGATCCCCATTAATGATACGTCTGTGTTATACTGTGATGCATCCAAATGTGAGATTAAACATGTCACTAACCCTTCTATGTGCAATTCTACATGTGCTTCCAGTACAATGTGCTCTCAGTCTTTTTCAGGTACAATGCTAAACTCAATCAGGAACATCATGACTTGGTTTCCATCAGAAATGAACATGGCTTATTCAGGAGCTATAGCATGCCACAACTAATGTACCTATTACTTTGACTCCTATTCATCTTGAATCAGGACTCGCTCCGTTATATATGTGTATATATCTTAAAAAAAAATTAAATTAAATTTTTTATTAACTTTGTCATTTTCGTCCATCTAATAAAAGATTTATTAGCTGTCATCGATAACATCTACGATCCTAGAAATATCATTCAATAATGATACGGGATCATAGATGAAGTTCGAATATCTAATATCTTCAAAAAAAAAAAAAAAAAAAAAAAAAAAAAACGGGTTGGTTAATGTCAATCAATAGTCTTTGTTGACATTGATTGAGGGGGAGATATTTTGTGTATAAGTTTTTCTTGATTATCTATGCTATCTGCTTCTGTGCTGGTTATGGTGTTTGCTCTGTTGTAGGTTGTGGTCGTGTCTTGCTTTTGTGATTATCCTTGTGTTCCTATGTATTGAGTGCTTTGCATTGAATGATTATTTGATTCATGGTTATCATTGTGATTATCTATTCTATCTAATAATTATGTTATGGCTATGGATTATTTATATCTTATATGCATAATATGATCTAATTACACCATTTAATGACCATGTTTGCTACTTACTGTTAAAAACACTAGAGACTTAGTCATAAAATATTTGATAGCGACTTACCACACTTGCCTCTAAACCACAGGGACCGATGGTGTCAATTTGCCAAAGTCTCCTCCTATACCCCTAGCGACTTAGTTTTTTTTATATATAATTCTTAAATAAATTTTTTCTTTTCTCTTCTCTCTTTTCTTCCTTCTCATCTAAAACATTCGGCTTAGCGACTTAACTGTGGTATGATTCTAATCTCTTATTATTTGTTCTTACATACGCGTTTGTGTTGGGTGTCTAACTCGTCCTTTTAACCAGATCCCTACGAGCTCGTGAATCGTGACATTTGATTCCCACCTAGGTTCGAATTATCATGTTATCGTGTTTTGTTGTAATGATGATGTTGCAAGTGTAATAATTGTTTGGTATAACTGATCTTGAGTGCTTGATAATGTGATTCCATGAACTGGTGTTGTATGATTGGTGGGTTGAGTAGATGATTTGTTGAGATGATAATTGTTCCTGTTAGCGACTTTGGTATTGTTCTTGATAGCGTTTTAGGTTATCTGTTCATCATGGCGAGTTAGATCTGTTAAGTCTGCTCAAGATAGCGACTAAAGTGTGTTGGTCTGGGTTGATTAACTGTTGCAATAAATTGTTCTTGATGGCGACTTAACACTGTTCTTGGTAGCGAGTTAGTTTAAATGTTCATCGTAGCGAGTTAGTACTCAACTTAGCGACTAAGCTGCTGTGGCGACTAAGCGAATAACTTTCTAGCGACTTGGGTAGCGACTTAGTTGTATCTTTATTATCAGCGACTTGTCTTTACGAGTTAGCGAATTAGTAACTTTAGCGACTTAGTAAACAGATTTGTAGCGACTTGGTTATGTTACTGTTCATGGCGACTTGTCTTTACAAGTTAGCGACTTAGAGAGTAAAACTGGTAGCGACTTGACTGTGGTACTGGTGATGGCGACTTGTCTTTACAAGTTAGCGACATAGTTCACTTTCATGTAGCAAATTAGTCCAGTTTGGCAGCTTGATCATTTATGTCTTGAGACTTGTTTGATGGGTTTTTTTCTCAGGGTCTAGGGTTATTAAAATGTTTAAAGGCAATTTGCTAGGATAATCTCATGCTTACAATCTTGGTTTAGGATTTCCTGTAACAACTTGTATTGTCAACTTACTCTTTGTAACCTGCTATAACATTTTGTTTAGGCAAGTTGTTCTTGAACTCCCTTGTGGCTATTCAATGTTACATCTTGTTTCACTCAATCTGCTATATCACTTCTACATTTGTATCTTGGTTCATGACATTATTTCTTTGCAAATGTGCGTTTTAACCTTTTAACTCCTTAACAACTCGTCTCGTGATAACTGTATCAAATGGTGTATTCAATGTTGTCTCACTAATCATTTATTATCTATCTCGTTCCCAATCATTACTGTTGATTGTATGTATACTCAGATCATCAATGGCAAGTTCAATCCCTGATAAGAACGTTACCCCTTCGGCATCACCCAAAGTTCTCTCAGACGAAGAAATCCTTCCTAGGAGTCAATGGGCTGATATTGGAAAGAGTAACTGTTACGTGGACCTACAAAAGTTGCAACAAAATCCTATACTCAAAGTGTCTATTGATATCCTCAAGAACACTAACTTCTTCGGTGCCATTACCAAGCAATGCTCAATTCCTACCATTTACATTCAACAATTCTGGAACACCATTCAATGGGACAAAATCACAGCTCAATACTCTTGCAAAATGGATGATAGGGAGTTCACGATTGATTCAGCCATTCTTAGCAAGGCTCTTGGAATCACCCCATGTAACCCCAACCTTCGTTCCGAATCTCCACCTGGTGCTGACGATCTAATTGTCTTTCTAATTGATTTGGGTTATCAGAACAACATCTTAAGGGCTTCCGACATAATCACTGGACACATGTATCAACCCTGGAGAGCTATTACAACTATTCTCAACTTGTGCTTATCTGGCAAAACATCAGGGTTCAATAAAGTGAGAATTCCCATCTTGCAAATCCTATGGGGTATTGTCAATAGGGTTGATGTGAATGTCTCAGATCGTATTTGGGAAGAATTTTCTTTATCGATACACACATTCATATCTGATAGAACAAATTTTCAGAACAAAGCTCAAGGCCGAAAGAAACAGAACAAGCTTGTGATTCCCAGCATCAGATTTTCAAAGCTTGTTATCCAGTACCTGCAACAAACTCACAACTTCAATCCTAGGATTGAATCAACTCTACATAAAGCAGAAGATGAATTTGTTTTAGGTAACCTGAAATATGTTCCTAGAGGTAAGGATAAAGAAATATTTGCATTACTAATTCCTGATACTCTACTCACGGATGATATCAAGAAAAGGGACTACTTCAAACAGTTCATGAAAATTGTTGCCAGATCATCTGTTAATGTCACACCCACTCCCTCACAACCCAATGCTCCCAAGCCCATCTCTGGGTCAAAGGCATCTTATGCCTCTCTTCCCAAAAAGAGACGCGAAAGATCACAACAGTCAGACACCTCATCCAAAAAGCATAAAGTAAAGAAGAAGAAGGTGGAAAAGGAAATCGATGAAAATACTGAGGGGGTAAGGGATAGCACCAAGGTAGTTGATGATGATGATGCTGCTCTGGAACTTGGAATTCAGCAGAGCCTAGAGAGTCAGAATATGAAAGCCCCAGTTGGAGGAATTGTGTTAAGAGAACCTGATCAATTGCCTCGGCAATCCACATCAAACACGAAAGACAAAGGAAAAAGGGTTGCTAGCATTGAAACTGAACAAGCCGCTCACATGCTTTTGACGATCTCATCATCTCCATCAAGCACCACCAATCAATATGAGCTAAAGAGAAGAACTGAATCATCTCCTGCTAAAGAACAATCTGGATTGGACAAAGCACCTGAAACGTTTAAAGAATCTCTTACACTAAGTGAGACTCAGTCTGGTCAGAATGTTGACGCTCTGTTGCAAAAAGGCTCGCAGGAGAATCTTGAGACAAGATCTGATGAGACCTTGCAGATGGATGAACCAAATCTGTCTACCAACTCTCTATCTTCACTTAAGGATCTCGATACAGATTTTACTTTCGGAGATCAATACATAAATGACAAACCCTTAGATACTGCACAATCCATGTTTACGGTCAACATTCAGCAAGATACATCAACCATTCCTCCGATGTCAGCATCTTCACTCACAACTGAACTTCCACCTCCCAAACCTGCTCAATCAAATGTACTAACACCACCTACATCTTCACTTACCCCTGAACCGGTCATTACAGTTGTTGATACGGATGCTCCACCTGCGTCACCACCTCAAATTATCACTTCAGATCAACTGCTTGACAGAGCGGTAAAAAGGATAGAAGCTCTTGAAAGGCAACTTCCGAAATCTGTTGATTCTCTTGAGGATCATGTCTATAGATTGGAGCATCTCAACTTCGATGAAGGGGTTGCAGCCGCCATTGAAGGGGAAGTTAAGGATGCTGTGGAATGGGCAATGAAAGCTCCTCTTCTTAGACGGTTCAAGGACCTTCCTATTGCCGATATGAGAGCTGCTCTGTTAGAAAAGATGTATGACTTTGAAGAGGACAAGCATGAGGTCCACAAGAAGCTATATGAGGCACTTAAAGAATCAATTAAGTACGACAATCATGAACAGTACTTGATTGACATCAGGGAAAAGGAAGCTAAGAAGAAAAGGAGGGCCATTGTGTTGGAAACACTACGGAAAGACCGTAAAGATCCACCTCCACCTCCAACGGGGGGTGCTGGAATCTCTGGAGCCGGTAAATCTTCTAAACCAACACACCTCCACCACAACCACCATCATCACCGCCAAAACCTTCTAATCAATCAAGTCCTACAAAAGAACAGAGTACTAAGAAGAAATCTGCTGCTTGGACGACGGTTAATTCTAGGTTCACATCCACATCCACCTCTATTCCTGATGATCAAATGGTTCACGAAGAGTCGCACGTCATGGCAGATTCAGAACCAGATGAAGATGATGCATCAACAAAGCATATTCCTAAGCCATCAGAAGACTAGTTTGATGCTTACATGGCTGGGAATCGCACTAGCACATCCAGAGTGGCACGTTCAAGGGACACAATTCAAAGTTGCATTGTTGAAGATAGACCTCCTTCTCCAGAACCTACATGGACCATCTCAGAGTCTGACTCGATTATTCCTGACAACAATTGGGCATCAATTATCACCAATAATTATGAAGTTCCAGCTGAAGACTCTCTTCTGCACTACACTGGTGATATGGGAAGCTTCATTAGATGGTTTTGTGAACGGAAGAGTATCTCATCCATAACTCCAAGAGATCTCGAAGGACAAGCTTATGAAATTATCAAAGTCTTCCACTCAGATGCAAATCATCTTCAATATCAGATGGAAGAATGCCATAAGATGCTCAATGACCAAGTCAGTGAGCAAATCAGTCGCTTCAATGTCAACAAATCTCTTCCTCTTGGTGGTGAACCTGGTCAGATGACCATTCAGGCTGAATTCTCCTTCAATCATGACTTGGACTATCTGTGTGCTCGCTCTGCTGAAAGAAGACCAGCTCTATCAATTTCAAAGATGAAAGCTGCAACCTACTCTGATCAGGGGCTTGAACAGATGGTTCCTGATCAATTATGGGCTGATGAAGAACGAAAGTATGATATTGCCGCTTCATATGGTATCTCTCACTGGTGGTTCAAAAAGAAGAAGTTCTACATCGAAAGACATGGTGCTGATAAAAGACGCAATGATGTTCGATCAAAGCTGCAAATCTTAAGTGTTGTTAGTGTAGAGATCTTCCCTATCTATGGATATGAGTATTTGAAGAAGATAGTCCTTAAAAGAGCAGACTTCAAAGAGTATACTATTGAGGAAAACGACTTTAAACATCTTCTGCCAAATGATTTCGAAGATCTCTATCTCTTGAATCTTCAAGGACACCTTGAGCATTTACCTGTCCGTGAGAAAAAGGCCCTCTCTGCAGCTGTCACTCTTTGGATCAGGGGCTTAGTCATTCGAAAATGAGTTGAGGACTTTCAGCTTGGCATAGAAAGCTACCAAACCAGGATCAACCTTACAAGTCCACAATGGAATGCAACTGGGCATGAATTTCATCGCGAATACAAAGTTCTTGACACCCCTAGAGCCGTCATCTTCACCGACAAATATGGGTCTCGCATGCTTATGCGACTATGTGAGCTCTACAAGTTTAGTGATGGTACTCTCAAATTGGTTGAAGAAGAACTTGACACCAGAGTGTAAGAAATCAAAATTGACATGAAGTCCTGGGAAAAGACTACCTTTTGGACTGATGATGACAAAAAGCGGTGTGAAGATTTCATTGCTGCAATCAGGCGAAGACTCAAGACTTGAAGGATCTTCCGCAGTCTTGAAAGTTTTGTTGGTGGTAGGCTTCGAGGTGGTCACTACAAACTTCTTCAGAGAACTGAATGAAGACATCTTCGGGAAGCAGCTTATGTCGTGTTTTAAATATGTGTAATATGTGGTGTACTAACTGTGAACAACTGTAATGCATGTAATAGTGCTAGGTTATGTACTGTGGTTTCCCCTTGTAAAAAGGGAAACATCTGTGTTGTCCACTTCTGATCATATAAAACCGGACACATTTTTCTCCAACAAATATTTTTTCTCATACATATTTAAATCACTTGAGATCCAAAATCTCAAAGGATTTAAAATTTTTGATCGGGGGAGAAAATGTGATATAAATATGAAAGATGTTAAAAGATAAGATGACCAATTTTTTTGTGCATACTTCTCTCTAATATGTGCTAAACAATTTTCGAATCTCGAAGCATATATTAAGGGGGAGAATTTTTTTTGGCAAATTCAAGACATCAGGGTACACAACTTTCAATTTTTCTAAGGTACCTTGATTGTATGGCTTCTAATCTTTTGGTGATCATGTCTGCACTTCATAAAGGATTCCCTCCAGTATGTGCAAAACCCTCTTTCAAACATAGATGCACATATTGAGGGGGAGCAAAATCATGAAAATCTCATCCTTCCCCAAAATGCTTTATCTACTTGATTCGATTTGGGAAGTGATGTTGATATCGTTTAGAAAATGGTATTCAAAGAAGTTAATTCTTCCTCTTGCCTCCATGTGCAAAACGATTTCAAACATTTGATGCACATGTTGAGGGGGAGCACTTGTTCTAAAAATATCAAAAACAATTCAGGTACAAAATGTCTTGAAAATATATCACAAGTATCTGGATTGATTTTCAAATGATTTTCAATTGGTTTCAATGACAGATGAACAATACCATACAGACCGACCAACGTTACTTTATGTACGGTGATATAAGGATGATAAGGTTAGGTATGTGTTCCCATGATCCACCAGAACCGGAGGGATCTACCCAGGGACAATCCACTAGTTAGTGTAGAAGTCCTTAGGTATGATTATAAAAGGAGAAAAATGAGAAATGGGAAGAATGCGGACTGAGATAGAGCTAGTACTGGAACAAACCCAACAAGGTTCTAGTTATGAAGTCTCGGTAAGCACTGAAGGGGTTGAAGAATTAAAAAGAATTGAATGAGAAAAGGGTGAAAACAAATAGCCCTCCATATATTCAACCTTAGGGCAGAAACCGGGTTCAATTCATATGCTATTGATGGTAACATCGGTATTGAAGACAAGACGTCATGGACCCAGTGACGCACTGCACTTCAACTTTCCAAACCACTCAAGTTCCTCTTAAAAGGACTTGTTTCATTCTCACGGGGAACCGACATTATCTATCGACTTTCTCTTAGAGATTGTTGATATTGAAGAAGGAAACCCTCTCCCTAGTCTCCGGCACATGAACCAAATATGCACATATTGAGTCTAGAGCCACGAGATCATCAATAAATCTCATTAGGACACTTTCAATAAAGACTCTCTGTTACACACAATGTGGAAAGAGAGATTATATCTTGAGTCCTACGCATTATCCTTGTGGTATTGCCAGAACATCTGAGTGATGTGTTTACATTTTCACAATGAAGATGGAAAGCCTTCTGGAGCCAACATCAAACAAGCTCCTGGTAGGTGGCATGTGAGATCTATTATATAGATCAACCATGTGACAACTGAACAGAAACAATGGGGCGATTCAATCTCTTGAATCAATCCTGGTTCAGGTTATGGATTGACGGATACCTTTGAAAAACAGGTCTTTGTGCTTAATAACTCTTTTCTTTAGGACATCAACCGTGTACTAATTTTTCAAATCAAAAGGTGTTTTTATGATTGATAATTGATTTTCAATAAAACCTTCGTTGTATTGCAAAAACAATTTCTATTGAGCAATACACGATTGTTTTTCAAATCTCTTTTCATCAATCAGTGAACTTAAATTCGCTGGTTCACTCACTCCGTGTTGTCTTCTTTGAGATGTTCCGGTTTGAGAACAGCTAGAGCAGCTGCGAAACCCTGTCAAGGAAATTCTTCGGAATTACACCTGATCACAGGCAGTACATGTACTGATCAACGGGGAACCGTGGGCCGTGTACCTCAATTCAACTAAAGTGGTCAAAGACACTTTTGTACGCTTTATTGCTAACTGTTGTATGCAGGTACGCCCGACGTTTGCAGTTGATCAGAATGAAGCGGTCAATCCATAGCCGCATGCTCACACAATACATTCATCTCTCAAGAAATCATGATAAGTGCATCAATGACTCTGATATTTTCACTCCATGCTTCTGCTACGCTGCTGCCAATATCATGAATCAACGAAAGCTTCTGTTACTCTGATGAGAAGATATCATGATCCAGAATGTGAGCATGTCGGTCCGAATGTCACAACATCACAAAATTCCAACACCACAATGGATATCTCAGAGATTTTTAAGTAGCTGATGATCTCAAAAGCTGGCTCAAATTTACAATCACAGTGGATCAGACACTCTACCTCCACTAATTACTCACTTCTGTTGTTCAATATTGCACTCTCCACAAATGCACTTGGTTTGATTACTTTGTTGAAAAGAAGTCTACGAGCTCATGAATGAAGACTTACTTGAAAGCTAGGATACACAATGTAATTTATGGGGTGACCTCCCTTAGGGGGAGATTGTTAGGAATCAGAAATTCCATAAGTAAAAGAGTCGGTCACCCCAAGTATTATCTAGCAAAAGCTAGCTCGCAGACTTGTCTCTATTTATGTTAGTTATTAAATAAGTAGTAGCGTAGATTAGTATAGTGCAACACCGTGGAGGAAGGACGGGTCTTTACCCATTGTATCCCTGATCCACAGGCCGTCAGGAGGTCGTTTAGTCTGTAACCTATAAATACCCTCTACCTTGCAAGGTAGAGGGTTGGATGTTCTTTTGGTAATCTAATATTCCACAAGTTTCTCTTACTAGAATATCCCACTTTCTCTCTCTCTAAAATCATCTATGTGCTTAGTGTGTTAACGTTATGTTATGTAAGTGAAATCCAATACTCTACAACAATGGTCTCTCCATCATTTCTCAAGACATTGTGAGTTACACAATGGTCTCTCCATCATTTCTCAAGACATTGTGAGTTACACAATGATCTCTCTATCATTTCTCAAGACATTGTGGGTTACACAATGACCTCTCTATCATTTCTCAAGACATTATGAGTTACACAATGGTTTAATTTACTTCACAGACATTGTAAGTTATACAAAGTCTCTAAAAATTATCTTATAAACATTATATGATATTGTTTTACATGAAACCCGTCACAGTCTATCAATTTCCCTAATGGAAATACAAGAAATGAGATTTCTAAAAGATAAACTGACTCATCATCTACAAAAGCTGAAGTTCAGCAACTTTCTCTACATTCATCAAAATTCTCTTCTGAAACCTTCATTGTTAAAGGTCTTGATGCTAGCCAAGTATGGACTATTTTAGAATTACTTAAGATTTCCTTTCCACACGTATCTACCCATATTATCTTCTATGCAATGGAATGTGAAAACATAGGTTACAAGTCTTTTATGGCCAGGACTTGCAACTGAATGGTTTGATATCGCCTTTGCTTAGTGGACAATTTCTCAAAAGCTATTGTAACATATTGGATTTCACATACACATCAAACCATAACCAAAGTAGGCGTACAAGATGAGTTCTAGAGAGAGAAAGTTAGAGGTTTAGGGAACTTTAGTGAGAGAAAGAAAAATCTTATTATGAGCTCCAACTCTCTACCTTGGAAGGTAGAGAGTATTTATAGTCATTACATAAATCGCCACCTATCGGGCTGTGGATCAGGCATACAATGGGTAAAGACCCGTCCGTCCTCCACGGTATTACTTAACTAAATACTACTTAACAGTAAATAACTACGACTACGAGCTTTCTAACGGATACATATACTTGAGGTGACCGACACTTTAATACCTGGATTTTCTAAATCCTAACAGCTATGGACATATCACAAGTATACCTAATTTAGGTATTTGAAAAATTTATCGAACCTCGGCTAAATATAGTCTAGTCACCTATATTTAACCTAGGGATAGTGGAACATAGTCTGACTAACTATGTTCGACTTAAATTTTTCAAACACTGAGAATAGTTATACAAGGGTTATATTCAGGTTACTTTCCTACTTAAACTCGATAAACCACCAGAATTCATTAAAAAGATCTAGAGACACGATAGTGTCTTACCACTCAGCAAAATCTTAAACATCTTATTTATACTACCTAATTTTATTCTTGGAATTTTCATACATGAGATAATCCGAACTAATATCTTGGGATAGTCGTCAAATCTTCTCGTCATTTCTTAGAAGTACTAGCCTAATTAGGTTTCAAGGATAGCATTCCGCCATATTCCTTTAAAATTCTCTTATGATTATAAAGCAAACTTGACATCTCTACCTAAGAATACTGGTAAACATACACTATACTCTTCTAATCATCAACATATCAGTTCATTATCTGAACCCCATTGTAAGTCAATATATAAAACTTCACAGTATCACGTTTCCTTCAAACACTAGTTGACATAAACACTATACAATATAGCCTTCATCCCGAAACCACCTAAGACATGATCAACTTTGGAAATGGTTTGGATAACCACTTGCGACTATCAAGACTTTCCTACAAACGACAATTATCACATCATTATAAACCATTTCACATCAACAATATCTTACACCTTTGATTAACAACAGTTACCCTAATAACAACAAAAACTATTCCATTTTGAGGCACTATATCGATGAAAGAGTTAGTTAACCATTTGCTGAACTAAGGTATTTAGAGATCACCCATGAAACAACTAAGGAAACCATACAAATACAAATTAGGCTCCGTGCCGCACACTATCACCAAAAACTCCATGTTAGAAATTAAGGTTTTATTGATAGCCTCGATACAATAAGATATGATTCGTTTTGAGAATCAGGAAAAGCCAAACTTTAGGTATATTGGACTCTATAAGATTTTAACAAAACCCTTTAGATTATCAACTTAAGCCACATGGTACATAATACATTCTATGACCAGAAACTTGAGAACGCAAAGATTAGAATTCGGCGCATACACCCACATTTTCCTAGATACTTCAACATCGGATAACACACACTAAATTCCGGGACGGAATTCCCATTAAGGTGGTGAGACTGTAACAATTCGCATTTTCAGGATTTCTATCCATTCTCAAATTTTTACTATTCATCTCGAGAAATTACTATTCACTTTTAATATTCACTTTCACTATTCATCACGTAAAATTTTATTTCACATTCTCGTAAGATAAATTATGTTAGTAATATCCTGAGAGGTTGACAATCGTTAGATCATTTTCGCAAAAGTTATTAAGAAAACATCGTTTTAAAGTTTCGTTTTGGTCGGAACACCATTTAAACATCCCGCGTATAACGAAAACTAACTCTGACAATTTTCCTCACACCAGATTAATTTTTAGATCACTCATAATCAATTAGAGAAATTTTTAAGATTTCATTTTAAAATGTTACCAAATAAACCGTGAGCCGTATGAGACTAAACTTACGTTTTAAACAATTCTACTTAGACCCAGACTTAACCATTCTTGCACTGTGTTTTCTAAGATATTTAGAAACTTTTACATTTTTTGGAAAATTCAAACATATTTTCCTCCTCCGTTGACCATAAAGAAATTAACCTTGTATGTTCTCTAGTTTTGCTTAAATCGCGTAACTTTTAGACTTCACGTATAACAATTAAGTTATCCCACGTATGACAAAAACCACATTTTGACATCTCATATCACTTTTAGACTAATTTTAGTCTACTTTAAATAAATTCATGGTCATTTCCCTGAAATTTCGTTCTTTTCTGATAAATTGCGAATTACGCGTTTTTGACCCGCGTTTCCAGCTTTAAGCAGCGTTTTTGCACCCAATGAGACTTATCATCCATTTTATATTTTTAGACGGAGTATAATGATGAGTTTCATCATTCCTACAAGTTTCGTATTTTTACGATACCCGGTTTTACGTTTTATGGCTTAACAACTTACGGTTGGCATTTAACGGAACCAAATCATGCTCTAAACTCAAGATAAGACCAAGACTTATCATCTAAGCCACCTATGCATGTTATAGCCAACCTAAGGGGGGGGGGAGTCATCATTTTGGTGGCATAATCCTAACCATGGTTCATTTAGATCATTGCATGTGTCCTAACTTAACCATGGTTAATATTTAACCCAATATATGGTTAACCAAACTTACCCTCCTATAAATAGCAAGTGAAATACATCCTAAAAACCCTAAAACACTGATTTGGGTCGTTCATATCACAAAACCATCATATCTTCCATAATTTGATCTATAAACTCCAAGTTTATGCAAAGAAGTTTCAAGTAGTAAGTTACTACATCAAATCTCTAGCAAGTTTAAGTGATCTTCTTGAGTTTAGATCCACTCAAGTCACTTAGTACTTCATCACCAACTCTTCAAGATCACAAGGGTGCCAAGGTGTAGAAAGCTAGCTCAATTCAAGGTCCTTAGTGTTCAATCAAAGTTCGATCCTTACTAGTTACTCATTTCTTAATTGAAAGCCGAAAGTTGTAAGCAACTAATCACCACCACCATATCATCTTTATTATTCATAATCTTAGCAATTTCATGCTATATATATAGTTACTATGTTTATTCATGATGTACATATACTCAATCACATGTTTTAATTCACATATTGTCGTAAAAGTAACAAACTAGTAAACTAGTCATATTCTACACATTTGAAACCATTAAAACCAGCTACATATGGACTTTCTAACTTACATAATATGGTAGAAAAGATAAAAAGGTAAACATAGCAACTTGAATCACCCGAAACGGACAAACGAGTCAAAAGTTATAGTCAAAAGAAGTTAGCAAAACCAAAACGCCAAATCTGCCTAACACAAGCTGTTAAGCAGCTGGTCATTTTGAAAATGGTACTTCTGGTCCGAATCATCAAAAAGTTAAAACATGAAAGTTGTCCGGAACGACGTTTTCCTTTAATAGAATAGAAGCTCGGACCTTGAAAACGCTTTAATAGGCCATATTCTTTCAAAAACTGAAACTGCCCTATATATATAGTTTCACAACTATACTTTTGTCACAACTAAAAGCAAAACCAAGTTATTTTCATAGCTAGTTACATATTAACTTAACAAAACTTCATTTAATATTTGAAATAGTGTTTTCACAAGTAACGAAAAAATGACTATTTTACCTTTACTGATGATTTTTACCAAAACTTCATTCTTGAACATGTTAATAAGTTGTAATCACTAGTAAACAATGAGAACTTGTAAAAACTAGATATTTACTAAAAACATGATAAACTTATTTATATAATAATCTTCACTCAAAACATATGTTGTATCTACTAAGTGCTACAATAGTAGGGAGCTTCATGTGAGGGGTTTCATTTGGGTAAACGTATCGACGAGTTGCTGGATTTATGATTGAAAGTGTCCTAGCTCCTCGAATGTTTACTACATGACCTCTGAATTGTGATGGCCCGAATGGTAGTACGATATATATAAACTATACACGTTTTCACAACTAGACCATTTCTATAAATGACATACATAAAAACCATGTACTACATCATGATCAACATAGAGACGTATATAGGCTTGTTATTTATTTTGCATCATTATTCCAAACCTAAGTCGCAACATCCTATTTTAGGTTGCTCGTAGAAGTTCTCACGGCATATCCATCATTCTCATTATACATTTGATATCATTTACTCTGAGGTGAGTTCATAGCCCCACTTTTTACTACTTAATTGTTTTACAAACCCTTGGGGGAAATACATGCTTTATTTTAAATCGAACACATTGCTTTGAAATTATACTTGAATATATTAGTTGCACTAAGTACACTATTGCCAAAGTCCCTATTATCATGAACCATTAATCACTTGCGAGTGAACGTGAATAATGTGTATAGATCTATCGGGAATGACAAATCCCGTTTGTGTTGACCGGGTAGGCAAACAAACGCACTCTATTTGAAGATACATATGTTTAATGGCAAATTACCTATTAGGGCATCAGTTACTATTATATGACAGCTGTTAACGTTTCGGTGTCATGAGCTTAGTGCAATAATATATGTTTTGTTTTCAAACCATTGGTGTGAGTCTATAGCTCACACTACAAACATAATGTGTTCAACCATCAAACAAACTCTATGAATTTCACTCAACCTTTGTGTTGACAATTTTAAGCATGTATTTCAGGTCCATATTGTACGAGGCTGGCACGGAGGAGCACGGATACTCAAGAAGGCTATAAATTTTATTATCATTCGAAAACCTATTTAATGTAATTTGTAAACCATGAAACTACTGGGACCTCATTTTTGTAAACTCTGATTTATATAAATCGAATGATAAATCTTTTAAAACGACTCCATTAGAGTTCGTTTTCTATTGTTATGACTGTTGTGTCATGAAGTAACACCCAGTTTGAATTCCGCTGCGTATCACGAAATTGGGGGTGTTACAAACGTAATCATTATAAAGTTTCAGTCATATTATTTATGTAATAGGTCATGATTTATTAGGCTTATATGTTTGTAATAGCCCACGGCTCATGTAGTAAGCCCATGGGCCGTGTAGAAAGTTTTAGAAATGCATCACATGGGTGTTGCCCTAGCTTGTATCCTCTAAATACTATGTAAAACTCATTTGTGAGTTTGGTTTGTTCTTTTATGCATTTTACACTTTTATTATCATTTAGATAAAAGTTCCATACCATATCTCTCTCTCTCTTTCGCTACTTTCTCTCTCTAATATTTCGTGTGTAATATGGTGACCTAACAAGTGGTATCAATCGCTAGAAGATGATTTAGAAGTGTTTTGTGTTGAGTTTTTTTAGCTTAGTTTTATCTTTTTATCCATGTTAACCTTTGAATTTGGTTCTTTTCTTGTTTTTTCTTTGGTTTTAATACTCTTTTGATTACAAATAAGTGTTACAAACCTTGTGAAACAAGAAAGTTTCAAGCTTTGTGGTTAAAAGTTAAGTTTTTTATTTGAAAAACTTTGAAAAAAGCATCTTTCGAATTTGTAAAATTTTTCTTAAAAACTTTAAAGTTTGCAACATTCATTTTGTTTTAGTGTTTTTAAGCTTAGTTGTATACGAACATCGTGTTAGAAAAGTGTTATTGGTGAAATTTAAATGATTTAAAGATTATGCGCAAGTTTCGGATTTGTCTTAAAACCCTAACTTTCGGATTTGTATTATAACACTAAGTTTCGGATTTATTGAAACCCTAGCTTTCGAACTTCTTTCGAATTCGTGACTACTTTAACATCTTCAAGGTTTTCGGATTACTCAGTGTTTCTCTCTCTTGTATCAGTTTGAGAAACACTTCGACTTTGGGAAATTCTTCTAATTTGTACAAATTAGAAGAAAAGTTTTGAATTTGTACACTTTCAGATTTGTTTCAAATCTTTCAGATTTGTACACTTTCGGATTTGTTTCAAATTTTCGGATTTGGTACTTTCGAATTTGCTACAATAACTTTCAGATTTGTTAGAATTTCAAACATCTTTCTAATTTCAAGCCAAGTACCTTATCCTTTCAACACTACAACACATTTCTTAATTGTCTACAAGATCCATCATAACTAAACAACTCAAATAAACAATCATGTCTCAACCACCGTATTTCAACAACTTTCCTCAACAATACCCTCAGCAACAACAATTTCCTCAACAACAACAATAACTGCAACAACAACAATACCCTCATCAACAACAACAATTTCCAATGCAACACTTTCTTACACAACAAAAAAAAAAAAAAAAACCACTCTGGTTTGCTCAAATGTGCGAAGCTATCAGTAGTCAACAATCAATTCATGAAGTTGGCTCAACTGAAAGACCATCAATGCTCACTCCGGGTAATCATGTTCAATGGGCTAGCTGATTCTTAAGGTTCATGAAAATCAGGAAACCTCATGGAAAATATCTGAAGCAAATGATACTTGAAGGACCTTTTGAAATGCCTACTATAGCGGTTCCAAGAGATCCAATTACTGTTCTACCAAGACCTGACACTGTTACGATTCTTCTAGAAAATCAACTAACTGCAGAGCAAATACTTCACCGTGAGGCAGATGAAATTTCGATGCAGCATATTCTTCTTGGCACACCAAATCCAATTTATCGATGTGTTGATTCTCAGAAAATAGCAAGGGCTATGTGGGAACATGTACACCTCGTGATGGAAGGCACTGAGCTAAACCAAATTGACATGGAATCTAAATTATATCACGCGTTTGATATGTTCACTATTGAGCTAGGGAGTCTTTAGAATCATACTATCATCGTTTCATAAACATAGTCAATGAATTGGAAAGAAAAAATATCCATTTATCAAAGATTGCTATTAACGCAAAGTTTCTAAACTCCTTGGGTCCATATTGGAAAAAATATGTAACTTTTGTTCGTCACGTCAAGAACATTCACGATGTGAACTATGGGTTATTGTTTAATTATCTGAAACACCATCAATCTGAAGTTGAAAAAGATCGAGCTATCCGTGGAATGCTTTAACCTCCTACACCTCAGAACTCATTAGCACTCATGGCTCAATCTTATCCTATTCCATATCCAAAATCTAATCACGCATTTGTTCAAAAGTAACAACTTTACCTATCCTTAACAATCACCTAGCACCCAAATCGTTCCATATGATTGATTGAGGGGTTAAGGGTTAAAAGGTTTTGGCGGGATTGATTTTTTTAGTTATAATAATATGTTTGACCGGGGTAAAAGAGGGTTGACCTGGGTTTATTACTCGGGTTTAGTTGTGGTTCGGGTCAAGGTAAAAACCGGGTAGTGGCTAGTTTCTGGTTGGGCTCGGGTAATTCTTTTGGGCCGAAGGGTTTTAAGGTTTAGTGGACTTGGATTATTAGGTGAAATAAGTATTAGTTTAGGGACTAATCATGTACAATCCGAATTTTCCAAGGACCAAAAGTGTAAATTTGGAAATCTTTTAAGGGCCAATCATGTCAAGCTCTAAAAATCCAAGGGTGACTTTTGCACTTTTCTGAATCTTCAGGGACTAATTCTGTCATTAGCTCAAAGTTGAGGGACTAAATTTGACTTTTCTTCAAACTTTGCTCAAACTTCCAAAATCATCTTCTGAGAATAATATCTTCCAAAATATGCAATCCCGACCTTTCAGCTCAGCTAAAATTCTCTCAATCTCTCGTGCTCGGATTTACATCTGTTTTGGATCCTTTTTGCGCGTTTTTGAATATCCGTACCTGCACATACACAAACTCAAGAAAACCACAAATATAAGCAATAAACGGCTTTTCCTTGGTTGTTTTGGGTCAGTTTTGATAGTGAAAAGATATGTGAATAAGCACATATCAAAATACCCCAGACGAGACCATTGCCGTGTCCTCACGCAATGCAATCAACTCACGCTTCTAAAACCAAGGATTTCAATCTCTTTCTACTAAACCTATGAAGAAGTAGCAAAGATTCCTCAAAAGAGATTAAGAAACCCCGAATTCTAAAAACGCCCCGTTTACCTTTTAATTCACATGTATAGATATTACAATTAAGCACATCCGATTATGAATGACGGTTTGTTGAACTTTCATGTCGATCAATAACTCAAACATTTTTCAAACGACACGTTAGGATCACGGAGTAGAAAACACAACACAGCGTGAAGTGACCATACGGATAGAATACATCGTCCCTGATTTTTCACAAGCTCCCAAACTAAGCGTAAAACCGAAATCATTGTTACATATGACTCTAGATGCTAACACTACCCATGGAAGTTACTTGTGTACTTACCTTTCGTTCCCATTTTCCTATTTCCTCTAGATTTTTTTATTTTTGTTGAGAAATGAATTTCTTCAAATTCTCGTTTCGATAAGAATTATTCCGATAAAGATATAAAGCTAAGTCGATAGTTAGTTATCCACCTTCTCTCAAGAACCATTGTCGTAAAAATGAGGTCCACATCAAGGAATTTTTATTACTCACTTTTAATTTTTTCACTTTTCAACATTTTTCAATTTTTCAACATTTTTTTTTTTTTTTTTTTTTTTTTTAGCACTTACTTTTTATTCATATGAGCTGTGAACCACGGAGCTTCACGGGGTAATTCCAAGACTATAGGCTTCATGAGATGAGAATCCCGGCTGGTTAGGCTAAGACCTCATTCAATCCCGGCTAAAGATCCAAGGGTCCGATCTCGACACCGCAGCTCACAACTTTACTTATTACATTATCACATATCACTTATTGCTGATTACTCATCACTTATTTATTACGGATCCTTGATGTGTACCCAATTTTTCAAACAAAGATTCTCTTAAGAAGATAAAGAACTAACCATCGCCAAAAACTCGACATCTCTAATTATTAAGACAGATATGGGGTGAAACAATTTTGTGGGAACAAAAAGCCATAAGTACCTTCGATGGGCTCTAAAGAGAACCAACTACTCCACGTTTAGCATCTAAACTCATAAGTAACTCTATCATTTCTCGATCTCTGCAAATTTAAAATCCCAAATAATGAGATCCGCAGATGCTTAGCCGATAATTTTTATATTATATATGGTTAAGGGAACAGGCTAGGGCTCAACACGCCCGGTCAAGTCAGAATTCTATTCCTACTCTCACCAGCGGAAAGTCAATCAAGGTGTCAAAACATATATTAACTTAGCAAATGTTTCGTCAAATAATCTCAAGTCTCGCATTTTTAAAGTCACTTATTAGAAACTAGCAAATCCTTGTTTAAGCTTCGCATATTTAAAATCACTTAGGGAGACTTGCAAATTCTTGGCCTTGTGAGCTAGAATCGCATTTTATAGCCTCTGATCTAAGCAATTAGCAAAGACTATATCAAGAAAAACGCATATTTAAAGTAACTTCTAAGCAATTAGCAAAGACTATATCAAGAAAAACGCATATTTAAAGTAACTTCTAAGAGACTAGCAAGAACTTTTCGATCATAAAACTAGCAAAAGCTTATGAAAAATTTTTAAATTTTCTCATTTTTGCACAATTTTTCATTTTCTAAGGAAAAACGGGGTTACGAGAGAAACACAACTGAAAATAAGCAAGTGCGGTCAAATCAAATCGAAGATTACCCTACCCCATACTAGAACGAAACATTGTCCTCAATGTTTAAAGCAAGGGTATCACGAAAATCTAAAAGCCGTTTATAAAGCATGCTAGAAGATAAACGTTAGTCGATAAGATTAGGATATTGGATTTCCATAAGCATCGATCATGAGACTCGAGTGGAGAAAATGATAAACTTCGAGCACGAGAGTCTTCATATCGGGAACATCCTACACACAACATCACAAACAACCAAACACGAGAAATCGAAGAGGCAGACCCCTTCACGTCACTTATTAGAAAATAGATAGAAGAGAAGGATAAGCATGGGGTGCCTCCCACGAAGCGCTACTGTTTTTGGTTACCGAGTCGCTAGCTTGACTCGATCCCCGAATTCAGTTGTTCTTAGGGAAAGTTTGGAGATCCGGGACAACCATGGATGGAATGTCCCCTCCGAAATAGTGTTTCACACGATGACCATTCACTTTGAAATTTGGACCGTCGGGCTGAGAAAGCTCAACAGTTCCATACGGGAAAACTTGAGTGATGGTGAATGGTCCTGACCAACGGGTTTTGAGTTTGCCCGAGAAAATCTTCAATCGAGAGTTGAAAAGGAGAACTTGATCACCAACGTTGAAAACGCGGTTTTTGATTTTAGCATCATGAATCCTCTTAGTCTTCTCTTTGAAAATCAAAGAATTCTCGTAAGCCTGATCCCTAAGCTCGTTTAATTCATTCAATTGAACTTTTCGGTGATCACCCGCGGTCTTAAGATCGAAATTAACATGTTTTAAGGCCCAGAATGCCTTATGTTCGAGCTCGATGGGCAAGTGACAAGCTTTTCCATACACCAACTTGAATGGGGTGCACCCGATGGGTGTCTTGTAAGCGGTGCGGAAAGCCCATAATGCATCATCTAACTTATCGGCCCATGAAGCTCGATTCTCTCCTACGGTTCTCTCTAAAATTCTCTTCAAACCACGATTCGAGACCTCAACTTGTCCGCTCGTTTGCGGGTGATACGCGGTAGAAAGACGATGGGTAACTCCATATTTAGCCATAACTTTAGCAAATTGCTCATTACAAAAATGGGTACCGCGATCACTGATAATAGCACGAGGTGCTCCGAATCGGGAAAACAAATTCTTCAGAAACTTAACAACCACTCGGGCGTCATTAGTGGGGAGCGCCTTCGCTTCAACCCATTTGGACAAGTAGTCGACGGCCACGAGGATATACTTATTCCCTCTAGAGGATGGAAATGGTCCCATAAAATCGATGCCCCACACGTCAAAAATCTCACAGACTTGAATAGCATTTTGAGGCATTTCGTCCTTCTGTGAAATTTTCCCTTGACGTTGGCAAGAATCACACGATTTGACTAAATCATGGGCATCTCGATAAATGGTTGGCCAATAGAAACCGGAATCAAAAATCTTCTTGGCGGTGTAACTTGCACCATGATGGCCACCAGTGGGTCCGTTATGGCAAGCATTAAGAATATCAATAGCCTCTTGGCCATGAACACACCGCCGGATTACTTGATCCGCACAAATCTTGAACAAGTAGGGATCGTCCCAGAAATAATGCTTAACATCTTTGAAAAACTTTTTCTTTTGTTGGGACGACATCCCTTTAACAATGAAATTCCCCGCATGGTAATTTGCAATGTCGGCAAACCATGGGGTGTTCGGGTCTTTCTTAGCAATCATCCCAAGTGTCTCAAGAGGAAATGTTTCAGTGATCTCCTTTTTCTCGAGCACACTTTGATGGGGATTCTCAAGTCTAGACAAATGATCGGCAGCAAGGTTCTCCGCTCCTTTTTTGTCAAGAATAGTAACATCAAACTCTTGAAGGAGGAGAACCCACCGAAGTAACCGTGGCTTAGCATCTTGCTTTGCCAAAAGATACTTAAGGGCAGAATGGTCGGTATACACTATGGTCTTTGACAAGACAAGGTAGGGTCGAAATTTTTCAAAAGCATAGACAACGGCCAATAATTCCTTTTCAGTAGTCGTATAATTGTGTTGGGCCTCGGACAATGTCTTACTCGCATAGTGTATGGGCTGAAAATGTTTCGACTTTCGTTGCCCCAAGACTGCCCCAATTGCGTAATCACTAGCATCACACATGAGCTCAAAGGGCAAATCCCAGTCGGGGGCAACTAAAATCGGTGCCTCAGTCAGTTTCTTCTTAAGAAAATTAAATGCCTCAATGCATTCGTCGGTGAAGATAAACGGAGAGTCCTTTTCAAGGAGATGGGTCAGAGGGCGGGCTATCTTAGAGAAATCTTGGATGAAACGGCGATAGAAACCGGCATGACCCAAAAAACTCCGAATACCTTTGACGGTAGTGGGATGAGGGAGTTTAGCTATAACGTCGACTTTAGCTCGGTCGACCTCAATCCCAGATTTCGAAATCTTATGGCCGAGGACAATGCCCTCTCGAACCATGAAATGGCACTTCTCCCAATTCAAGACCAAGTTGGTGTCTTCACACCTTTTGAGCATGTGATCTAGATGAGAGAGGCAAGAAGTGAAAGAATCTCCATAAACCGAGAAATCGTCCATGAAAACTTCCATAGACTTTTCGATCATATCATGAAATATAGCCATCATGCACCTTTGAAACGTTCCTGGAGCATTGCATAAACCAAATGGCATTCGTCGATAAGCAAAAGTTCCATAAGGGCATGTGAAAGTCGTTTTCTCTTGATCCTGCGGATCAATCGGAATTTGGAAGTAACCGGAAAAACCATCGAGAAAGCAATAGAACTCATTCCCCGCTAAACGTTCGAGCATCTGATCCATAAAAGGTAGCGGGAAATGATCCTTTCGTGTAGCATCATTCAACTTTCGGTAATCAATACACACCCTCCATCCGGTAACGAGGCGTGTGGAAATCAACTCGTTATCTTCATTAGTGACGACGGTCATCCCTCCCTTCTTCGGGACACAATGAACGGGGCTAACCCATGAGCTATCGGAGATTGGATAAATGATTCCGGCATCAAGGAGTTTCAGAACTTCCTTTTTGATAACGTCATGAATTTTCGGATTAACCCGACGTTGTTGTTGAATAACGGGTTTACAATCGTCTTCCATAAGAATTTTGTGGGTACAGAAACGAGGATTAATTCCTTTGATATCAGAGATTTGCCAAGCGATAGCACTCTTATGTTTACGGAGAATATCAAGAAGTGCGGTTTTCTCCTCATCTTTCAAGTTTTTAGCAATGATAACGGGAAATTTGTTCGGTTCTTCAAGAAAAGCGTATTCAAGATGAGGAGGTAAATCCTTGAGCTCGGGCTCCAAAGGTTTTTCGTTAGACGTTTGTACTTCTTTAATCTCTTCAATCGTAATCTCTTTCGGAGGGAGTGACGGTAATGGATCTTCGTTCAACAATTGTTCAAGATAAAGAATATCTCCCTCCGAATCGTAAACTCCATCATCAATTCCCGGTGGAATCGATTCATCAATAGCAAGAAACTCATCGATCTCTTCCAAAAGGAAATCACCTCCCTCAAACGGAGTGAGAGAAGGGGAAGAGTCGGCAATGATTGGTTCAGAAAGTGAATCAGAAGAAGTAGAATTTTTAGCAAAACCGAGAACTTCTTGAGCGTACTCCTCACAAGAAACATCAATAACGTCGATTCGATTGATGGAAGCATCGTCGAAATTTGAGGAGTACCGCATCGTTTGATCAATATTGAATGTGACGGCTTCTTTTCCAACTCGTAAAGTGATCTCTCCTCCATAGACATCAATCAACGCATGTCCCGTTCTTAAGAAACTCCTTCCTAGAATTAAGGGTACTCGAGGATCGGCATCAAAATCGACTACAACGAAATCAGCGGGAAAATCGAACTCCCCCACTTTGACAAAGACATCCTCGGCTATACCCTCTGGTTTCGTAGTAGTACGGTCGGCTAGCTCGAGAGTCATACACGTTGGGGTAAGTGGGGGTAATGAAAGTTTCTTGTAGATAGATTTTGGCATCAAATTGATACTCGCACCAAGATCGGCCAAGGCGGAGCATTTAACAATTCCTTGAAAATCACATGGGATGAGGAATTTGCCGGGGTCACCTAACTTAACGGGAAGTTTCTTGAGGATAACCGCCGAACAATTCTCATTCAGAGATGTCGTAGCAAGTTCATATAGTTTCTCCTTGTTCGTGAGCAATCCCTTTAACGTAGAAGCAAGTTTGGGCATTAAAAGAAGGGCATCCGCAAAACTGATCTCCACATTCAAGTCTTTGAAGATTTGGAAAAACGTTTCCATCTGATGATTCGACTTCTCACGAAGAGTTTGATCTTTAAGACGAGACGGATATGGGATAGACGGTTTCGGATTAACTTTCTTCACATTCACGGGAGCATCTTCGGGCTCAGAATCTCGGACAACCGTGGGTTGGACATTCTCAGTACTCCCCTTATCAGTAGGAAGCACCGGGTCCTTTGTCACCCCGGTCTCACGGTCTACCACACGAGAAGAAGAAGAATGAGTGGTAGGAACCGTAGGTCCATCATAAGCGATACCACTTCGGGTAGTGATAGCTTTCATGTCACCTCTCGGGTTAGGAATGGTATTACTCGGAAGAGAACCGGAACCCGAGGGTTGAAAAGAAGTAGACGGTTGATTGGCCTGAAAGAAACTAGCCATCATATTCCTGATTTCAGTCATCTGTTTGTTACTCGTAGCTTCAATTTCCTTCTTGAAATCCGACCTCATGCCGTTGATTTGATTCTGTAAACTCTTGATGGTTTGGTCGGAGCTCTTCATGTAAGATAGAAACTCATTGTTCGGAACAGCTTGAAATTGTTGAGGAGGAGGTGGTTGTTGGTAAACTTGAGGTGGAGGAGCTTGATAATGTTGATTTCCATGGTTAACTCCTCTGTTTTGGTTGTTGTTACCATTGAAACGGTTTTGATTATGGTTTTGTTGTTGAGGTTGGTTGAAACCGGGAGGTCCGAGATAGTTGTTTGAACGGTAGCTAAGAAGATTTCGATCTCCTTGCGGTTGATTGTAGTTTCCTGTAGCAGCATAAACATTCTCATGTGCGTAGCCACCGACGGCTGGGCACTCAGAATAAGGATGTGGACCTCCACAAGTCTCACAAGTCGGATGTACCGCTTTCACTTGTTGAAATTGATTCTGATTATTCATTTGATGTAGCCTCAAGATATCGTCCATCTTCTTGTTCAGAGTGGCTATTTCGAGAGAAGAAGACGTATTTGATCGAGACGATTCACCCCTAGCAGCAGAAGAATCCCAATAATTATGATGGGCGGTCATGTTCTCAATAAGATCGTAGCATTCCTCGGGACGTCTTTTCATGAAAGTTCCACCGGCAGCAGCATTGATAGTATCACGATGTCTCAACGTCAGACCATTGTAGAACGTATCGATTTGGGTGACAAGCAACATATTATGATTCGGACATCGATCAATAGCAAGCTTGTATCGTTCCCAAGCTTCAAACAAAGATTCGTCGGGATATTGTCTGAAATTACTGATATCGTTCCTCAACTTCGTCACCATCGATGGTGGAAAGTACTTTGCCAGAAACTTCGAAACCATCTCCTCGAAGGTATGAATCGAATTCTTCGGGAGTCGATCAAACCAAGATGTGGCATGATGAGTCAAAGAGTATGGGAAAAGATAGAGACGAAGGGCGTCATCGGAGACCCCATTTTGTTTCATACTCTGAGTAACCGTTAGAAACTTATCAAGATGCTTGTTTGCATCATCATCGGGTAAACCGTGAAATTGGCAACTGTTTTTTACTTGTTCAATCATGTGATGTTTCAAGCTAAAATCGGTAGCTTGGATATTAGTCGGTGCAATGGGTCCACCCCTCCCGTACATGGTAGGTTGACATAACTCCTCCATCGTTCGGAGATCGGGAGCTACATTTTGATTAACGGGAGGTGGATTTGGACCAGGGTGTGGTGGAACGTTAGCAGCAGCCATAGTACGTAACTCGGGTACGTTCTGATTCTGATTATGAAGTCGTCTAGATCGAGATCGAGTGCGCATGCACTTAAAAACCAATCAATTAAAAGAAACCGATATTCGAAAACACAGTGAACTTAAACCAATAATCCCGAGTGAATAAATCACCTCTACAAGACAAACGCACAAGCGAGCGGAGAAGCTTTATTAGGTCAGCGCGAAGCTTATTAAAAACCCGCCTCTTTTCAGCCGCAATTTAATGTCAGGCCGTCCTTGTACCCACCACACAGTTTGTTTGTCTGATAAAGATAAATAAATCCACAAGCGACACAAAGGCAAGTTTTAGATCTTTTGTTCGGGAACTTATAATGATAACACCTCCGTTGAGAATGTTATATAATTGGTATCTTCTATTTATTATCAAAAACAAAGAGAAAATCTTTTTGTAATTTTTAATCTGATATAGATATAAAAGAAAAGGAAAATATTTTTTACTTTTTATTTTTATAGAAAAATAACTTCACGAATGAAGGTTCTCAAGTCACTAATCGACAAACTTCAAACGATATTGTCGTGACACAACCTCCCCGGCAGCGGCGCCAAAATTTGATTGAGGGGTTAAGGGTTAAAAGGTTTTGGCGGGATTGATTTTTTTAGTTATAATAATATGTTTGACCGGGGTAAAAGAGGGTTGACCTGGGTTTATTACTCGGGTTTAGTTGTGGTTCGGGTCAAGGTAAAAACCGGGTAGTGGCTAGTTTCTGGTTGGGCTCGGGTAATTCTTTTGGGCCGAAGGGTTTTAAGGTTTAGTGGACTTGGATTATTAGGTGAAATAAGTATTAGTTTAGGGACTAATCATGTACAATCCGAATTTTCCAAGGACCAAAAGTGTAAATTTGGAAATCTTTTAAGGGCCAATCATGTCAAGCTCTAAAAATCCAAGGGTGACTTTTGCACTTTTCTGAATCTTCAGGGACTAATTCTGTCATTAGCTCAAAGTTGAGGGACTAAATTTGACTTTTCTTCAAACTTTGCTCAAACTTCCAAAATCATCTTCTGAGAATAATATCTTCCAAAATATGCAATCCCGACCTTTCAGCTCAGCTAAAATTCTCTCAATCTCTCGTGCTCGGATTTACATCTGTTTTGGATCCTTTTTGCGCGTTTTTGAATATCCGTACCTGCACATACACAAACTCAAGAAAACCACAAATATAAGCAATAAACGGCTTTTCCTTGGTTGTTTTGGGTCAGTTTTGATAGTGAAAAGATATGTGAATAAGCACATATCAATGATTCACAACAACAATCAACCATTAGTCAAGTTGTTCCATATGATAACTCAGACACATTATATACTATGCACAAGCAAACGTTGAAGATGATGAGCCATTCGCAGCACTAAATCAAGGATTTGCATTCATTGCCAAGGCTTTCAACAAATTTCCTAATCAGTCAAACAATATCTCCGAAACTCATCAAATACACGAAATCAAGCTGTAGTAAAAGGTGGACGGGTTGAAGTACAAAGTCGAACACATGGACGACAAGGATTTACTCAGGGATATGCTGGAAATTCCGGGTATGGACAAGTGATTACAGGAACTACTGGAAATGCAAAAAATGCAGGTGCTTCTCAGAGAAGGGTTGAGATTATTGAAACTGGGAATGCACAAACTGGAAAGGTTGTCATCAAATGTTGTAACTGCAGAGGCACGGGGTATTTGGCTAATGCATGTCCACAACCAAGGAAACGAGGTAGTAAATCACAAGCATGCCCTAATTTTAGCACTCAAAGATAAAGCAGGTGGAAATCTCTCTGACAAAGAACACAGTTTCATGGCCGATGCTGGATCAGATGATGAGATGGAAGATGTGGAAGCTAATGTTGTAGTTGTTTTAATGGCTAATATGTAGGAACTTTACATGAGTGAAATGGGCCCAGTTTATGATACTGACGGCCTGTCTTAAGTACCTGATCAAAATACATGTCTCATACATGAAATTGTATCTCCATCTGCATATGCGCATGAAAAGGAGCAATATGTTCAAAATGATTCATTGTTATATCTACAAGAAGATGATCAGATTAACCCAGTTGTTACGTTTGATGATCTAATTGAACAGATTGAAACTTCAAATGATTCATATCCAGAACTTATGGCATTAGTCATGACCACCTAATCTCAAATTGAAAAATTCAATGAGATCAATAGCATCCAAAAAGCTAAGATTGCATCATTAACAAAGGATCTTGAGAGCTATAAAACACAACTCACAAAATTTGAAAAACAAACTAAACGAGAACACAGTTTTGAAGTAGCATTTCAAAAATCATATTTGAAAGAACAAGACTTACAACATCAAATGCTAGAGTTGATCGGTTCCAACAATGATTTGGTTTCAAAAATTGAAAAAGAAAAGTTTGAACTAAAACAACAAGTCGAACATCTCACAATAGAACTTTCAAAAACAAATTGGGAGATGTCAATTTTTCAAGCAAAATTTTCCGAATACAAGAAAAAGTCTAAGAAACGAATTGATTTTCACTTAGATGAAATCGTCAAATTGGAAGAAAAATTAAATGATTTTAGCAATGTTGTTTACAAAACTAGTGATTGAGTTAAAAAAATACAGATGTTGACTTTAAAACCAAATCCTGATGGTTCAAAAGTTTTGCTCTTTGCTACAACAATCCACGTTTTCTCCACACAGCTCTCAAAGAAAATCCAAATTTGTATAGTGTTGAATGTATGGAAGATCCATCCGTTCGTGTTATTCGATATGATTGTGAGGAAGAATGGGAACATGAAGACGAGAGTCGATTAAAAATGAGCAAAAGGGAATTAGTAAAACTATTTGATTATTCAAAATTACCTCCTCTTTTTGAACACTTTGTTCCTCAACGTGAAAAAACTGAACAACCATGGTATGTTTCAGAAATTCATAAATCTTCTTCTAATATTGGTCTTGTTAAACCAGTTGCACAAATTAATGGCCCTTTACCATCCTCTTGCGAAAGTAGACCATTACTAGACCTTCCCAAACATTTTCTAGTACTTAGGTATTTTGATACGATTATGGAAGACATTAAATTTTTGAAAGAAGCAATTGAACGTAATTATGAAATAACAATATCAAGTTTTCAATCAGCTTACGAAAGAGAGCATCGACAAATTTTTTAAACACAATTTTTGCCTCATGTAAAATTGGAAAGAAAGCTCACTCTAGTCATAAACCTAAGAATGTGGTCTCAACCTCTAGATGCCTAGAACTTCTTCATATGGATCTCTTCGGTCCTTCCGCTGTACGGAGCTACGGAGGAAATCTCTACACCTTAGTAATAGTAGACGATTATTCTAGGTACATTTGGACAAGATTTCTTACGAATAAGACAGAAGTTTTCGAACAATTCAAAACATCTAGTAAGAAAGTCCAAAATCAATTAGGTTTCTCCATAGTTTCCATTAGGACGGATCATGGTAGGAAATTTGACAATGAAGTGCAATTTGGAGTTTATTGTGATGCTAATGGTATTAATCACAATTTCTCGGCTCCTCGTACTCTACAATCGAATAGGGTAGTTGAAAGGAAAAATCGTACTCTATAAGAAATAAATAGAACAATGTTAAATGAACAATCTATACCTTAAAAGTTTTGGTGTAATGCCGTAGACACCTCTACTTTTATACTCAATAGGATTTTCATTAGGCCAATCTTAGGAAAAACCCATACGAAATCTTGAGAGATAGGAAACATACTCTAGATTACTTCAAAGTGTTTGGAAGTAAATGCTTCATTCTAAATACCAAAGACTATCTCACCAAGTTTGACCCAAAGTCTTACAAAGGTGTATCCCTAGGATAGTCACAAAATAGTAAAGCCTATGTAGTTCTCAACAAGGAAACAATGACCATCGAAGAATCACTCAATGGGACATTCGATGAGAGTCCTCCCCTACCTAATACATAAACTTTGGTAGATGATGATTTAGATGAAGAAAAAACCATCGAGGATAACAAGAAAAATTTAGTGATCAACAATGTGAATAAAACCTTAGAAATAGATGAAACCACCAACATTAAGGAATCTAGGAATCACCCATTAGAAAACTTCATAGGGAATTTAAACCAAAGAATCCTTAGATCGAAATCTCAAGAAAAGAGCAACTTCTTTTGCTTTGGTTCAATCATTGAACCTAAGAACGTAAATGAAGCAATGAAAGATGAAAGTTGGATCATCGCAATGCAAGAGGAATTAAATCAATTTAAGTCTAGTGATGTTTAGGAGTTAGTACCAATACCTAAGTACACAAACATTATAGGAACTAAGTGGGTATTTAGAAATAAGTTGGATGAAAATGGAGTTGTGTTTAGAAATAAAGCTAGGTTAGTAGCACAAGGCTATAATCAACAAGAGGGAATTGATTATGATGAAACTTATGAACCCGTAGGTATATTAGAGTCCAGTAGGATATTACTCGCTTATGCTAGTGCATTAGATTTTAAGTTATTCCAAATGGATGTGAAAAGTGCATTCCTAAAATGGTTTCATCAATGAGGAGGTATATGTATCCCAACCTCCAGGATACATTGACTTTGAGAAACCCGATCATATTTATAAACTCAAAAAAGCTTTGTATGGTCTTAAGCAGCTCCTAAAGCATGGTATGATATGTTAAAAGCTTCTCTTCTTAAACATGATTGATCAATGGGAATGATAGATAACACTCTTTTCACTAAGAGGAAAGATTCTAACATCATAATCGTCTAAATATATGTCGATGACATCATATTCGGATCAACTTGTCAAGACATGTGTGATGATTTCTCAAAAATCATGCATGACGATTTTGAAATGAGCATGATAGGTGAACTCAACTTCTTCCTTGGACTACAAATAAAACAATTAAAAGATGGAATATTCTTTAATCAATCTAAGTATATTAAGGAAAAGATTAAGAAGTTTGGATTAGAAGATACTAAGCCTATGAAACTACCATAGCTACGGACACAAAGCTCACCAAAGATGAAGAGGGTGAATCCGTAGATAGCACTAAGTATAGAGGTATGATATGAAGTTTGTTATACCTAACGGCAAGTAGGCCTGATATCATGTTTAGTGTCTGCCTTTGTGCTCGCTTCCAAGAAGATCCCAAAACTTCTCACCTTAATGCGGTTAAACGTATCTTCTGATATATTAAAGGCACTAATGCACTTAGGATTATGGTATCCTAAGGGGACCGACATAGAAACTATAGTAAATGCCGACTCTAATCACGCGAGAGATTATGTGGATCGAAAAAGTACTTGTGGCATTTGTACCTTCATGAGTTGTTGTTTAACTTCTTGGTTCTACAAGAAACAAACGACACTAGCTATCTCCACAACTGAAGCCGAATATGTAAGTGCTGGAAAGGCATGTCAACAAGTACTATGGATGAAATAAGCTCTCGTAGACTATGCATCACACTTGACAACATCCCAATCATGTGTGACAACAAAGGAGCCATAGACTTAAGTAAGAACCCCGTGCAACATTCTCGCACAAAACACATAGAAATTCGTCACCACTTTCCTAGGGACAATGTGAAAAAGGGTAACATCTCCATCGAAAAGGCACTTTCATTAACATTTCGTTTCTTAGCTATAACATTTGGATCCGAATTATGCGAAATATTTGACAGTTCATTGTTGCCTCTATTAGTTATAACATTCTGATCCCAATTTTGTGAACTATTCGTCAGTTCATTGTTATGTCTCTCAGTTATAACATTGCATTCTAAATTTTGGGAACTGTTTGTTGGTTCTTTGTTAGATATTTGAACTTATTTTATTTTTTTCTTATATAAGCCAAAAAACAAGTCATAAACATTTAGCAATAAATAATTATAGTTATATATAAATGAGGCATATCATAAACGAAAAATGAGAATCATCAGCAACACTTATAAAAAAAAATACAGAAACACAATAAACGTCGAATACCTTATCTTAACTGCTAAGAGGCTTTTGAATACGGAAACATAGTTTCAACAAATTACTACAATTTCCAAATGCGCAATCTATGTTCGTTCTAATGCTGGTGTCCAAAAATTCAGATTCACTGCAAAACAAATATTTAACATCAACATACTGATAACATGTAGACAAAGCCTAAATTTTTATGCATTCTAATATTCTAATACTAAACAACAAAACTGAAAATCAGACAATTCATGCTGCTACCAAAATGCTACATCGAGACTCATATCTACAAATAACCATGCAACAACAATCCAATAATCTACCAACTCCGTTAAGGTTCCACAAACAGAGGCACATTATCATTTTCTAAACACATCCTAAAACAATCAACATATTGAAAAACGCAAAACAATGTTTAGAAAAAAACAAACTAAACAGGACTTATAATCGTTTATAACAATAAAATACTAACCTATAATTCAAAGCTAAAGAAATAGAAATACCATATTTTGAATTCACAATTTCTTATCACAATTTGTCGTAAAGAAACTTTCAGTAACATATGTTATAGGATACTGTGCATAAAGGTAGGTGAAAAAAAAAAACTAGAATCAATATCACTCTATTATACATCACTTATAAAGGGCTAAAAAATAAATTGACTCATGACCAATAACATGACAACATCTAATGACTCAAATAACAACCCAATTACCAAACGACATCATGCATCGCATAACGACGTCGATTTATTTATTTTGCCTCTAAAATGGCGTCGTCTGCACACCTAATGTATACTAGAGTAATTAAGTGCAACCATTTTGCCGAAGAACAAAAATTTTGGATCAAAATACTCTCAAGTTTAAGTTAAATATAATTGATCTTTTTTGACTTATTGTAAGAGTAATGAATAGGTGAATTCATAATCTTTAGGGACAAGTTATAAGCACCCCTTTTTTCTACAAAAGGCACCCTTTTTTTTTGCTATTTATTTTTTATTTTTTATTAGTTTTATAATTTTGTTTATATAAAAAAACTATAAACTTGAAAGTATAGAACAAATTATATAAAGTTTAATAAGTCAATCGCTTAAAACTGTCAGAAATACGGAGCATAAACTGACAAAAAACTGTGTTGTAGTGAAAAACAGAAAGGACAAAAGGAAAAAAAATACAAAACCCTTGATTTGACATGCTAAGGGGGGGGGGGGGGGGGGGTGTTTGGCTAGTATGACCCAATCTTTATTAAAAGAAAAAGTTTAACTTGTTTGTGATTAATGAAGATGATTGATCATGTTTGACACAATTTGATAAATCCATTAATTAGTAAAAGATTAGGGAGAACTACACGAGACAAGCAATATTTTATTACTTGAATAATTGTGTATATTAAAAAAGAAGACCAATAACACTTAAAAAACTGAGGATAAAAAATAGTCCCACCTTCTCCATTGCCTCCTTAATATTTCCCTTCTTGGATCCCACTCCTCCATTAAAGGAAGCAAAAAAAAAAAAAAAAACTTCAAGCAAGCATCTCTCTCTCTTTATCTGTTGCATATACCACTTGTACTTTTTGATCTTCTATTTTTTTCATGGCACTTCTTACTTCTGAATCCCATAAGGTACAATCCACAAAACACACCACCACCGCAACCACAAGGAAAAAGCAACACCAACAAAAACCTAAACCTAAACCAAAATCAAAACCAAAACCTAAGCAACAACCAACACCATCTTCATGGGATCAATTCAAGAACTTATTAACATGCAAACAAATGGACGTAATCGGGCCAAATAAGGTTCCTGTCCCGGTTAAGAACCCGAATGGGTATTCGAAACTGAGTTCATGTAGCTCAATATGTAGTTTTAAAGATGTTGTGCATGGGAATACTAGGGTTGTCCATAGAGCTGATAACTCGCCTGATGGCAGTACAGTTGGTCTTGATGCCGGCCTTCTTAGTCGAAAAAAACATGTAAATGGTGGTGGATCTTCTTCTTCTTCAAAGACTTTAACGGGTTCTTCAGTTAGATCCAATGTTCATCATGTGAACTATACATCTTGTTCTAGAGGCATGCAATTTAGAAAGCTTTCTGGATGCTATGAATGTCATGCCATTGTTGATCCTTCAAGGTTAATCTATAATCTAATTTAATTGTATTTGATTATTTTTATGCATCTTTGATATGATTGGAGTTGTTAAAATGGTTGTCAAATTGATGTGATTTTCTTAAGAACAAAATTTCCCACACCTATGGGCCTATAGCGGTTACACTATGAAAATGAAATATAGGTTTTCCATTCATTATAAGCAATTTGGATAAATTACTCACAAGTTGATTTCCAAAAGGAATTGATACTTACACCATTTTTTTTAATTCACTCATCACTTTTTATGCATTACAGGTTTGTATAGTATAAACCTGTAATGCATAAAAGGTGGTGAATGAATAAAAATAAGTGGTGTGAGTATCACCTCCCATTTCCAAAACTTGCTAAATAATCCAAAAAGATACAGTAATCATTCTTGTCATACATACAAATAGTCAAAACCTATTATTTTTATTTTTTTGTTAATTTAAAACTCAATAATGAAATGATCCTTTTGTAAAGCCAACAACTTTTAGTCTTGCAAATAAATCAGCATATTATGATCTCAGGTCCTAATTGAAAGTTGAAGCATAGGTATTGAATTGTGTGTTCAATAAATTATATGTGTAGAAAGAATTTTTTTTAGCTATTAGATCACCTTGTTTTCTTCATAAATTTGGACTTAAATATTAGTATTATTCTTTTTTATGACTTGTAGGTATACAATACCAAGAAGCACCATATGTGTGTGTTCTCAATGTGGTGAAGTGTTCCCAAAGACGGAGAGCTTGGAACATCACCAAGCTGTTAGACATGCAGGTAATCTACTTTTTTTTATTGATATAATACATGATAATCTACTTGCCAATAATTAGAGTACAGTAAGATATAAAAAGCAGGCCATCTTTTTAACTAAAATGCATATGGTACTTTGAGTAGATCTAGTGAATGCTTATTTCTAAAGATTTAAAATTAGTGCACATGCAATTTTTTAAGCAAAAATTAGCCAAATAATACCAAATATGATATAATCTTTTGTTAAGTTTGAGAGCATATATATATGTTGAGCTTAAATAAACTTTTACAACTCTATCAACTACATTAAATTGATTCATATGGCCATTTGTATATTTCTGATAAATTATTACAAAAATTTGATTGTTTATAAATAGAAGCTTGCTACATTAATTAATTATTACTATTATTTTTTATTTATTTATTTATTATTATTTTTTTTTGGTGTGGAATACCCTTTACCCAAAAAAAAAAATCTTGCTATATATATTACACTTTATTATTGAACATTAGCACATATACTATTTTTTTTTTTTTAAATTAAAATCCATCATTCTCACCTTATAAACAAATATTTACAACATGTTTTAAAGCTATCATAAATAAATGGAACTAATTAATGTACTTTTGTGTGGTAACTATTTTAATTAAAAAAAGAAGTAAATGCGTAATCAGTTTACGATCAAATGAAAAACACGTTATCATAAATTCGATCTATAACTTAACGCAGTCAAACTCATTAAATGCTAACAATAAAATGTAAAAAATTATTTTTACACGTTAGTATTATTTTGTAACTTTGCCAATAAGTGTCTTTCGTTATTGTAATTCATTAAAGTGTTACCATTTCTGTTCAATTCACACATCCACCAAACTACCACCTCATAAAAACATATGAAAACAGCATTTCTCATTAAATTGTCACATAAATGTTCTGCTCATATATGTTATTGTATGAAGGATTTTGCTATACACCGGCCACTAAGCGGTGTTTAAAAATTATTTATTAATTTTTTATTTTTATATTTAAGCTGAATTTAAAAATAAAATTTATGATTATATTTATGATTCATAATAAGTTAACAAATGATTTTTAAACACTGGCTAGTGGGCAGCAAAACTCATATATGAATTATATATCTATACTACTATATAAAGCATTTAAGTTGTGGGCTCCACAAAAAATTAAGATAAGGAGCTCCAATCAGTGAATGACATGTGTCACTTCTCTAACTAAAATATAACAAAAAGGGAGAAGCTCTAACAAACTAAAATAAGAAGCTCCAATAATGGGGTGACACATGTCACTTCTTAACTAATTAATCACATTTATTTTTAAATTTAAATATCTTTTAATCCGTTTAATTTTTTTATGATCTAATTTTACCATATTTTTTAAAATTTTGTGATCTTTAATTCAACATCCATTTTTATATATTTTTATGAGTTTTTTGTTTTTACATTTTTAGTAGGTTTATTTTATTTTGATTCAAATTTTTGTAACTTTAACCTTTATTTCAATCAATACAAACTTTATTTATCAAAATCATTTACTTTTGGGAAAGTGTTTGACGGGTAAGAGATTGTGAAAGTCTTTTTATATGCGGGAATAATGATGTCACGGGAAAGATACGGAAAACCCAAACAAACACATACAACTAACACATATACATTTGGAGTGTTGTAAAATGAATTCACTAAGCTGGTAGGGAATTGCGAGGAGAGTTGGGTTAACAATTCATTTACTATATTTATTATATAACTATATTTATCGCCGCCGCTGTGCGCGGGTATCCAACTAGTTCAAAAGAAAGAAATTAAGCAAAATGAAAATTTTGATTTCCGTTATTAACGTTTTATAAACTTTTCATACAACATCTGAAAGTGAGATCCCACAGCTTAAAATATTTAGATATCCTTAAATAGATTTCAGTCAAACATGTTTAGAAAAATAATACATAAGCGTACCATTTTCTTTATTCTAAGAACATCTTCAATAATGAGGTTGAAAATGAGCTGAAAAAGGTTAATACGTTGAAGACACAGGTAAGAAATGACTTATTTGATCAATAATTGATCAACCTATTAATTAGTTGTTATGCCGTGTGATAAAAATACGTTGAGATTTAAACACAAAACTTTTTACCATTGAACCAATAATTTAGATAAAGACTTGAAATTTATAAGTGGTGTTTGGATCGTAGATGCTCTAAATCTACTACAGTATTTAATTTGTGTATAGCTATATTGTATTATTAAAACATGATGCATCATTAGTGACCTTATATCTCAACTAATATAAATTGAACAAATTAAGTGGAATAGATCAACCACCGACACTAAAACTAGAAAATTGTTAGATGAAAAAAAAAAAAAAAAAAAAAAAAATCATTTTCCATATATTTATTGGGGTGGTTATTGCTTATTAAATGATTTGTGTTTTTATAACATTAATTATGTTTTATTTATTTTCAGTATCCGAATTGGGGCCAGAAGATTCGGGTCGAAATATAGTAGAAATAATATTCAAATCCAGCTGGCTTAAAAAAGACCATCCGATCTTCACAATCGAACGGATATTAAAAGTACAAAACACACGTAGAACTATCCAACGTTTTGAAGACTGTCGTGACTCTGTCAAGTCACGCGCTTCAGCCACGCGCTGCGCTGCTGACGGCAATGAGCTCCTCCGCTTCCACTGCACCACCATCTCATGCTCACTGGGCCACCGCAACTCCTCCAGCCTCTGCTCCACCGTCCCCGGCTGCGGCGTTTGCACCATCATCCGTCAAGGCTTTCAAAACCCTAAACACGGTGACGGCGGAGTAAAAACTGGTGTCAGGACGACTGCTAGCAGTGGCAGGGCACATGATTCTCTTGGAGTTGATGCACACGCGCGGAGAGCCATGCTTGTTTGTAGGGTTATCGCTGGGAAAGTGAAGCGCGTGGAGGATGACGCGCCGTCGAATGAGGATGGGGAAGTGTATGACTCGGTGGCTGGATATGCTGGGTTGTATTCTAACCTTGAGGAGTTGTATGTTTATAATCCTAGGGCTATTCTTCCTTGTTTTGTTGTCCTATACAAGGCACTTCAAAGTTGACATGCATGGATCTCTTAATATCTTTTTGTATTTTTTTTTCCTACTTTTTTTAATGTGAGATTTACTTTTTAGTTTCTTAAAATTAATTGATGGTTAACTAAACTTATGTTAACCTTTTCATGGTTATCTTAGTAAACATTAGTTTGTGACTTCTATGTATATTGTAGTAGTAAATTTAGAAATTTATTCCACAAAGTAAATGTTCATATTCCCATTTTGTGATATGTCAAAAAAATGTCTACTTTGCATTTTACTAATTAAAATAGAGTTTAGTAATTAGATAATATTTGATTGGTAAAAAATGTAGTTAGTGAAATCTTATCTATTAAAAAATTTAGTGTCAAAATTGAATGCAAAGTCATCATGATTAATGTGGGTAGGGTTGGGGAACTTTTCTACACGCCTCAACAAAGGCAATGTGAATGCAGCCATTAATGGGGGATTTGTACAGGTTTTCAGTTAATGGGCTCAATTAATTTGCACATTATTGTGCAATTACATCGTAGGCCTGAGAATTTTAGAAGTCGACATTAATCATGCATAATTACATCAAAATCCCATGATGGGTCGGAGGTGTATAAATATTATGATCATAGACCAGGTTGAAGGAATCCCCACCTCCATTTGCTCCTGTTTATAATTGAATTGGTTAAAAAAAATGGCAGACAGGTCCAGCCAGGCATCTACAGGTAAGGCCATTAGGTCAGACATGCCAATTGAGGGAAAGTAGCAGCTCTTCACTGATGAACTGGAAGTTGGTGTATCCGGCACTATTGTAGTCATGTTGTGCAGAAAATAGGATGTGAATGCTAAAACCGGTCGTTATTTGAGTACGGATTTCATTGTGTCTGATGGCAAGGTAGCGCGCGCCTTTGTTTTTATGCAAGTTATTAAAATTGTCAGGCTGAAATATGCTTTTGTCAAATGTGATTCACTAAATAGCTTTTTTCTTTTGCAGGGTAATATTATGCATTGCACCTCAAAAGATGCGGTTTCTCATAATTTTGTAGGCAAGTTACACAATAGCATGATTTACTCCATAAAAGATTTTACCGTGATACAAAATAAGGAAGAGTACAGGGTTATCACAGATGCTCAGTACATGATTGAATTGGATGGGTCCACGACGGTAAGGAAAGTTGTGATCAAGGCAGATGGTTTTGTCAGGCATCCATTTCAATTGGTCCCTTTTGAGAGCATTGAACTAACCAACAATAAAATTCTGATTGGTAAAGACATTTTGCTAGAATATTTAGTTTTGATATTGACGTTATACATACTATTCTTACCATTGTACATTGTACAGATGTTGTAGGTTACATCACCAACGTTGGCAGGTTAACTTATCAGAAAACAGGTTCTAGAAATCTTGATTTCTATATTGCCAATCAAAAGTATATTTAATTGTGTATGGTTGGTCCAACTAATCAAATATGCCAAACCACATGTTTTGCATTGTGTTCCGTCACCTGTGGAAAGTCTGTTAATACAAATAAACCGTAAAAACGTTTATTAATATTTAGCGATCTCTTTGTGTTTTGTTGATAACAAATATAATGTTATCATAGTAAAACTATAAGGATACATGTTATTTTTGTAAACATCTACATTTAGTCATTTAATACAAATTGTTGTAATAATTCATTTGTTGTAATAGTTTATTAGGATGGGTAAAAACCACAACCCATGACCCATACCCATGGAGCATATCCATAACCCATGAAGTTAACCTATACCTATTGACTAGATGCATTGCATCTATTAGATACATTGTATCTACTTAGATACCCATGGTTTAAACCATAACCCATGACCCATGACCCATAACCCAAAAACCTATGGGCAAAGATGAGCGTCTCACGGATCCCTGGAGTTACACTAGACGGATCCCTCAAGTAAGGGATCCGTGGGATCCGTGCAACAGTAGCAAGAATTTGCCTATAAATAGAGAGCCATTTCTTCATTTTTACTCACCCCTCTTCTTACAAACTCTCTCATATATTCTTACACTCTTCTAACAAAAGATCACTTGATCTAGAGAGTTGTTCTTCTTTCTTCTATTGTGATTCTCATATAGGTCCTTCTCTAAGGCGAGATCACGAGCATTCTACAAGTCATCCAAGCAAGGGGTCCTTGATTGATTTGTTCCTCCACGAGATTTCTGTAGCAAAGATCTTGTATTTCATATTTCACATATTTGTTGTGTTATAGTAGTGTTGGTTTGGTCCTCCGTGTTACGGACTTGGTATTTAGCTTTGTACCGAAAAAAGGTGTAAGCAACGTTGTGAAGGCTTCTCCGCCAAGTTGAAGGAGTTTGTTGACATAGTGCTTGAACTCTCGAGTAGGTGACTCGGGGAGTGGAGTAGGGCAAGAAAGGTGTCCTTGTAGCCGAACCACTATAAATCGGTTGTGTCATTTCTATCCTTTACTTTACTTACTTTACTTACATTACTCTTAGATCTATACTTACTTTCACATAACATCGAATCTAAAAGTTTTGAAAGTAACTTAAAATCGGCAAAACTATTCAACCCTCCCTTCTAGTTTTCCACAATTGGCATCAAGAGCTAAGTTTATAAAAGTTTTAAAGTAAACCGTATTTTAAAAACTTTTCGATCACTATGGGTTCTGAAAATTACAAGAAAGGGCAATCCATGCAACGACCTCCACTACTTGAAACTAATGGTTTTATATATTGGAAAAATAGATTCGAAATGTATGTGAAGTCTAAAGATATTGATCTTTGGTACATCATTGTTGAAGGCGATTTTGAAGCCACTACAAAAGATGAAAATGGAAATTTAGTTAACATACCCCATGATAAACTCACCGATGATATTAAGAAAAATCTTTCCAAAATAGTCAAGCTAAAATGGTTTTATATAATGCTTTACCCTAACAGGAATTCGAAAGAATTTTCATGCTTAAAACCTCTAAAGAAATTTGGAATTCTTTATTCGTAACTCATCAAGGTAATCAACAAGTTATAAACAATAAAATAGATTTATTTGTTCAACAATATGAAAAATTTTCAATATCGGATGAGGATACTATAGATCATTCTTTTGCTAACTTTAATACTATAATTACATCTTTACAAGCACTTGATGAATCTTTCTCTAGTCGTAATCATGTTAGGAGATATCTAAGGGCACTTCCATCCAAGTGGAGATCTAAGGTGATGGCAATCGAAGAATCAAAAGACTTGTCAATCCTCACCTTTGATGAACTCATACGCAATTTAAAAGTCTATGAGCTTGTCCTCGCTAAAGATTCTGAAGCCTCAAAAGTGAAAGAGAAGCACAAATCTCTTGCCCTTAAAGCCAAGAAGGTCTCAAGCGATGAAGAGAACTCCTCTTCGGATGGTGATGACGAGGAGTATGCCATGGCGGTAAGGGACTTCAAGAAGTTCTTTAGAAGAAAGGGAAGATACGTCAAGCAACCATATGACGACAAGAAAGGATTCCGGAAAAGCAAAGAGGACGAGAAGGAAAGGGATGATCGCGCTTGCTTTAAATGTGGGGACCCAAACCACTTTATTAGTAAGTTTCCCAAACGTGATGAACAAAAAGCATTCGTGAGCGGTTCATGGAGAATGAGCGAGGAGGAAGACGAAGAAATTTGTCTCATGGAAAATGACGAGGTATGTCACGAATACTATAGTAGTTCATCATTAGATGATGACTCATTGCAAAATGAATATGATAAACTTTGCAAAATTAGTTTAAAAGTAATCAACAAAAACAAGTTTTTGAAAAACCAAAATCAACGTTTAGAAAAGGAAGTCATTGAGTTAAAAGCAAAATTAAAACGTCTAGAAAAGGGGAAGATAGCAAGTAGGGAATGTGAACTTTGCGTTCAACTTCAAACACTTGTTGATCATCTAGATTCTAAGATTGCTAGAATGAATACTAATACTCTAGATATGATATTAGATAGTGTTAAAACAGGAAACAACCAAAAAGGTTTAGGTTTTCAGCAACTTGATGCGTCAACTAGTGAAAACAAAGAAACACAATTCATAAAAGCAATAGAAAAACAAACCACTGTAGTCACGAATCCCACAAAAAGGGAACCGGCTAGTGTACAGCCAGGGATCTATGGGTCTGTTGAAGCAAACAGTGGTAATAATATAGCTTCTTTATCTAGAACCGATTTTGTTATTGTTAATAAGAAGAAACCAACCCATGATACTATTAGACAACCACCTCCAAGACAAAACAAAGTTGTACAAGAAACAAAGGTCCATCATTTTCAAAACCGAACACATCTAGGAGACCTAATAATGTTTATCCGAGAAGTAACCATCAAATGGGATGAAATCCAAATATGCAAAACGGCTTTCCATTTCAAAACTTTGCACCATGGAACGCATACTCACCTTATCAATATATGTCTAACATGAATGGAATGTTTAACACTAATGGACCCATGAACAAATGGGGACCAAACTTTTGAGTTAATTGTTTTCTTATGTGTGCTTAAAGGTCGACCTAGATCCGGATGAGTGGATCAAGGATAGCGGGTGCACGAGGCAATTGGCCGGCAATAAAGATTTATTTTCCACATATGAATCCTTCAATGGAGGAAATGTGGTATTTGAAAATAGCAAAAGCAAAATCATTGGTAAAGGTACGATTTCTAACAAATCTCTAACCATTAACGATGTGTGTCACGTAGAAAATCTAAACTTTAACCTCTTAAGTATAGGACAAATATGTGATAAGAAGTGCAACATACTTTTTAACGAAACCGGTAGTAAGATATTGAAAAACGGTATCACTATAGGTAGAGGAATTAGGAAACATGGAGTCTATGTCATTAAAATCGGTAATGAACCTAAAGACAAACTTTGTCTTACTTCTATGGATGATACTTCGACCTTATGGCATCGAAGATTAGGTCATGCCAATATGCAACTTCTTCAATCGCTATCATCCAAAGATCTAGTAAGAGATCTACCAAAATTAAAATATGAACATCACTTTTGTGATGCTTGTAATGTAAGAAAACAAGTCCATGCTAGTCACAAAGCTAAAAACATGGTTTCTACAACTAATTGTCAAGAGTTACTACACATGGATTTATTTGGTCCATTCGCTATCCAAAGTTATGGAGGCAACTACTACACTTTGGTTATAGTGGATGATTACTCTAGGTACACATGGACTAAATTTTTAAAGAATAAAACTGAAACGTTCGATTACTTTGAAATATTAAGTAAGAAAATCCAAAGACAATTAGGAAGTCCTATAGTGTCTATTAGAACGGATCATGGTAGGGAATTCGATAATGAAGTGCAATTTGGAGCCTTTTGTGACGCTAATGGTATTACTCACAACTTCTCGGCTCCTCGCACTCCACAATCGAATGGGGTAGTTGAAAGAAAGAATAGAACCCTACAAGAAATGAGTCACACCATGTTAAATGAGCAATCCATTCCTCAAAAGTTTTGGTGCAATGCCGTTGATACATCAACGTACATACTTAATCGAGTCTTAATTAGACCATTTTTAGGTGAAACTCCATACGAGTTACTTCGAGGCAAAAAGCCTACGTTAGATCATTTTAGAGTCTTTGGTAGCAAATGTTTTCTACTGAATACTAAAGATTACCTTACAAAATTTGATCCTAAATCAACCGAAGATATCTTTTTAGGTTACTCTCCTAATAGCAAAGCTTACGTCATATTAAATAAAGAAACAATGAAGGTTGAAGAGTTATTAAACGTAAAATTTGATGAGAGTCCACCCAAACCTACTCTACCTCTTGTCGATGACGAGATTGTCGAGAGTGAAGCTATTGAAATTAAGAAAAAGACAAACGAAGAAGAAGAACCTTCAAATAATGAAATCATCAATGTTAAAGAGTCTAAAGATCACCCCGTAGATAAGGTCATAGGAAAATTAAACGAAAGAACCTTAAGGTCTCAAGTCCAAAACCAAAGTAGCTTATTTTGTTTTGTCTCAACCATAGAACCTAGGAATACACAAGAAGCTATAAAAGATGAAAGTTGGGTAATGGCTATGCAAGAAGATTTAAATCAATTTGTCTCTAATGATGTTTGGACACTCGTCCCTCCACCTAGTAATCAAACCATAATATGAACCAAATGGGTATATAAAAACAAGTTGGATGCAAACGGTGTAGTGTCTAGAAACAAAGCTATACTCGTTGCCCAAGGATATAATCAACAAGAAGGAATAGACTTTGATGAGACCTATGCCCCCGTGGCTAGATTAGAGTCTATAAGAATACTTCTTGCTTATGCTTGTGCTAATGATTTTAAGCTTTATCAAATGGATGTCAAAAGTGCTTTTCTAAATGGTTTTATTAATGAAGAAGTATATGTAGCTCAACCTTCGGGCTTCATCGATTTTGAAAAACCTAAACATGTGTATAAGTTAAAGAAAGCTCTTTACGGTCTTAAACAAGCTCCAAAAGCTTGGTATGATAGACTCAAGTCATTCTTAATCAAAAAACAACTACACCATGGGGTTAGTTGATAATACACTTTTTACTAAAAAAAGATAGTCACATATAGTCATTGTTCAAATATATGTAGATGATATTATATTCGGATCTACTTGTCAAGACATGTGTGATGATTTCTCTAAAATCATGCATGACGAGTTCGAGATGAGTATGATGGGAGAACTTAGTTTCTTTCTTGGTCTACACGTCAAACAAGTAGAAGATGGTATCTTCTTTAATCAATCTAAATACATAAAGGAGATGTTAAAGAAATTTGGTTTAGAAGAGTCAAACCCCATAAGAACACCAATGTCATCCGACACTAAACTCACAAAAGATGAAGACGGCGAATCCGTTGATAACACAAAATACCGTGGCATGATTGGTAGTCTTCTCTACCTTACGGCTAGTTGGCCAGATATCATGTTTAGTGTTTGTCTATGTGCTAGGTTTCAAGAAGATCCTAAAACATCACATCTAGAAGCCGTCAAAATAATATTTAGATACATTAAGGGTATGACTCAATTAGGATTGGGGTATCCCAAGGGTACGGGGGTAGAAACAATTGTATATGCAGATTCTGACTATGCAGGTGATTATGTTGACCGAAAAAGTACAAGTGGGGTATGTACTTTTATGGGATGTTGTTGAACATATTGGTTCTCAAAGAAGCAAACGGCATTAGCGATATCAACAACCGAAGCCAAATATGTCTCCGCCGGCAAAGCATGCCAACAAGAACTATGGATGAAACAAGCGTTAGTTGACTACGACATTCACCTAAGTGACATAGCCATTCTATGTGACAACAAAGGTGCCATCGACTTAAGCAAGAATCTGGTATTGCACTCTCGCACCAAACATATAGAGATTCTTCATCACTTCTTAAGAGATAATGTTCAAAAGGGGAACATCTCTATTGAGAAGGTAGCATCCGAAGACAACATAGCCGACGTCCTCAGCAAACCGTTGAAGTAGGAACAATTCAACCTACTTCGTCTTGGTCTTGGTCTCATGGAACAATCGTCGTAATTAGTTTTTTAAACTCTACAAGGTATGTAAACACTAGCCTTCTTCTTTCTGAGTCTAGGATCTCTATTTCACACACAACTCACAAGCAATACGGGAATTTTCAAAACCCAAGATAGGTTTTACTTATAACTCGTACTTTCATAGTTTTCTCTTATTTTTCAAGGCAAGTACATTTTGCAAACACATAATTGCATACCTATTTCTTTTTTATCAAGGATAAACGTTTTATTCACACAAAGAAATCTCTTTTCAAAATGTTTTCTAAAAGGATACCTCTTCCCGTATCTCTTTCATAAAAGCCATTTCTCACGTCTAGGACAAACCGTTTTTTCATTATTAATACAATGTAAAAACCCGTTTTCATTGCATCTCATGTCTTTTGAATGCTAAAGAGGACACATAACTAATATGTGTTTTCGGGTATATTCATTTAAGCAACAATGAATTAGGAGCACTCGGGTTATCTCACACAATAGTGTGCTTTTTCACTTCTAGTTTATTTTTTTTTTCTTTTTAGGAGTCGAGATAACCGCAACTCCAAATGGTTTGCATATAGGCATACACTAGGCACAAATGTTTCCAAAAGGAAACTTTTGAGCTGCCTGAGTCACCAGTACCACGGATCCCAGCATTAACGCTGGACGGTTCCCTCAAGGGAAGGATCCATGGGATCCGTGAGACATAAGCTAAAATTATCTTCTATTTTTCTCACTTTGAATGAAAACTTTTATATTTTCATCATTTTGTTTTAATTTTTTTTGGAGTATGTTACTTAATGCTTGTGTTCTCATGATCACATGCCTTAAATTCATATCTAATCATTAGATTTTAATCCACATTTTGGGTCAAGCATTCATTACAATGCATTATTTTTCTATAAATAGGTTTCCCAAAATGCTTGCATATTCATCACTCTCAACCTCACAAACAACCATCATCATGTCATCCAAAAGATCTTCCAACATAAATGAATCACCTAGTGCAAACAACCCTTTTCAAGAAATCCAAAATTTTGTCCTACCAACTTCCGTAGTACCAACATCCAAATCTAGAAAAACCGCTCGGATTAGCATCTGGCCTTGTTGTTTAGAAAAACCATCATCAAATGGTTCATCACCAACCACTCATTCACCACAAAATGCTTCCATAGTAGCACCTCCTTCATATCCAACAAGTACACCAACATCATCACCCATCAAATCTCCACCTAAGGTCACTCTTTTGGAACTCCTTAAGACTCCAACAAGATCCCAACAAACCAACCAAAAAGAACTAGTCTTTTTAACACCTCCCACATCTCCAAACACAATCTTCAAAGACCTTGAAACCTCACCACCTTTAGCTCCCATTGTGTTACAAGAACATCTAGGTTCTTTTCCACCACCACTTCCAAACATTCTGGATTTTGATCTGCATTTTCCAACTTTTCCACCACAACCTCCGCATCTCACAAATCAAACTAACCCAAAAAACTTCCGCACACATTACCCACATCATTTACATTGTAAACATTGCCAATCCACTAGGGATCTTGCAATAGAAATTAGGGAAGAAATGCGAGTCATACTTAACCTCATCCTTGATCGCATCAACATCATTACTCACCAAAACTTCCATCCATAACCTCATGCTAGCATGGAAGGAATCATTTTATTATTTTTAGTATTTTCTTTTGAGTCATTTTTAGAACAAGTCTTGTTCTTAGTTTTACATGCTTGTATGTGGTATAAATACCACTACACTTTGTTATTTTATTACAAGGCTTTGTTTACATACCTTGGCTCCCAATCTTGATTCTCGTCAATCACAAGATTATTTATGCATGTTACTACTAACCTTTTCTTTGTAGGTTTTCATATTTTCTCACTTGACGCCCCATTCTAGGGGGAGCTACCGTCAAGGGGGAGTTAAAGATACGTGGACTATTTTTCCACATTTTATTTCTTCATTAGGGTCACTTTTTGTTTCGACAAAAAGGGGGGGGGAGAAGAAGTAAAACTTATGCTTTCAAAATCTAATCTTAAGTTTTACTCATCATAACATTATGTTTTGTCATCAACAAAAAGGGGGAGATTGTTAATACAAATAAACCGTAAAAACGTTTATTAATATTTAGCGATCTCTTTATGTTTTGTTAATAACAAATATAATGTTATCATAAGTAAAACTATAAGGATACATGTTGTTTTTGTAAAGCATCTACATATAGTCATTTAATCCAAATTGTTGTAATAGTTCATTTGTTGTAATAGTTTATTAGGATGGGTAAAAACTACAACCCATGGAGCATATCCATAACCGATGGAGTTAACCCATACCCATTGACTAGATGCATTGCATCTATTAGATACATTGTATCTACTTAGATACCCATGGTTCAAATCATAACCCATGACCCATAACCCAAAAACCCATGGGCAAAGAGGAGCGTCTCACGGATCCCTGGAGTTACACTAGACGGATCCCTCAAGCAAGGGATCCGTGCAACAGTGGCAAGAATTTGCCTATAAATAGAGAGCCATTTTTTCATTTTTACTCACCCCTCTTCTTACAAACTCTCTCATATATTCTTACACTCTTCTAACAAAAGATCACTTGATCTAGAGAGTTGTTCTTCTTTCTTCTATTATGATTCTCATATAGGTCCTTATCTAAGGCGAGATCACGAGCATTCTACAAGTTATCCAAGCAAGGGGTCCTTGATTGATTTGTTCCTCCATAAGATTTCTGTAGAGAAGATCTTGTATTTCATATTTCACATATTTGTTGTGTTATAGTAATGTTGGTTTGGTCCTTCGTGTTACAGACTCGACATTTAGCTTTGTACCGGAAAAAGGTGTAAGCAACGTTGTAAAGGCTTCTCCGCCAAGTTTAAGGAGTTTGTTGACATAGTGCTTGAACTCTCGAGTAGGTGACTCGGGGAGTGGAGTAGGGCAAGGAAGGTGTCCTTGTAGCCAAACCACTATAAATCGGTTGTGTCATTTTTATCCTTTACTTTACTTACTTTACTTACATTACTCTTAGATCTTTACTATCTCTACATCCATACGATTTCACATAACATCGAATCTAATAGTTTTTGAAACTAACTTAAAATTGGCAAAACTATTCAACCCCCCTTTCTAGTTTTCCACAAAGTCAATTAGGGTGACCCTATGGGCGGGGCTTTGCGATGTGCTGGTTGAAAAAAAGGCAAAATATACACGATTGTGTGTCGTGATACTAACTGCGGTCAATGCTAAACACTACAATAGTAATTGTCCAGCCCACCTAATGTTTTCATAATGTTTAAACCATACAAGAATTGACTTGGTATTTGTATTTGCCTTTCAGATAAGCTCTATTTGTCGAGTAGTTCTTCCACACAGATTCTGGAAGATGATGACATTCCAGCCCTAAGAGAATTCAAATGAGGCGTTAGGTATGCACAGTTACATTTTCCATGCACATTTAATAATTTGTCACATGGTATCGATTATCATTAATGGTACATGCAGTGGTATGAATCCAAGGAAGGAAACCGTACCTGTTGATCACTCTGTAGGAAAGCCAGAGACACTCGAGAATGTGCTTATGTGGGCAAGGAATAGGAGAAATGATGTAGTTATCTTTCAGCCTCATACTTAGTGAATGTAATTATTGTCCCGCTTCTTCGATTAATATCCTTCGTACCTTTTCAGACATCAACCTTCCATTGCAATGTAAGGATCAATAGTGTGATAACCAGGAAGGGGGTGGAATTATCCAATATGCGGGGGTTAGAAATGCAAAAAAGGCCTGACCAGGCAAGACGGCCAATTTTGGTGTGACTCCTGCAATTGATCCACCGATTACTCAGTTATAAGGTTGTGTAAGTTTTATGTTTGAAAAAACGATATTGTGATAACATATAAAATGAATTAATTCTTACCCTTTCTGTGTAATATCCCCTGCGCAGGTACAGTTTAGAGCTTGGTATCTCAGACGAGACGGAACAGACGGTTGTTGTCCTCTTTAACGAGACGGCCACCGAATTGGTTACGCATCTAGCAAAGTCACTTTTTGGGACAGAGGATGAGGTACATTAATATTCACCTATATAAATTCAATTATTTTATCCAACCTATTCCTCTCTTTGCAGGATTCAGTTAATCAAGCTATGCTTCCGCGTGCCATTGCCAATATTGTGGGTACTACACACACTGGAGATAAAGACTCATACTTACTACGAACATGGGAGCTACGAGAGCTACACATGTTATGGGATTTTCAAGGACCCAGACACAGCTGAAAGTGTAACCTCCACCACAGTGGAAGATAATTCTCCGATGGAAGCTCCTACCCCGACATCGGTTTCTGAAAACAACAAAAAAGAGTAAGGCAACTAACCTGCTGTTCATGTGCACAAATATTATACCATAAGATGCCTAACCTGTCATTGCCATCTGTATAATTTAAGGGCTCTACCCGATATGACAGAAACTAAAATAGAAGAGGTGAATGTGGCTTCAACTACTTTTATGGAAAAGCGCCACTTGAAGAAATTATCTGATGATCCATCTCTCTCTACTCCATCAAAGTCAGCTGAGGAAAAACCACACGAGAGGCATTTAACGAAAGTTTATAAGCTAACCAATCAAATCTCATTAATGGTTGGCTGTTAAAGGGTGAACTTGAGGATTCAGAGACTAAAATAGATGAGCAGAAGAAAACACGAAGGTTTGTATAGCATAAATTTGTTTTTTAATTAAAGTATAACCTACCATGACAAGTAATGTTTTTATATGTTAGGTATGTTATTGAGGATTCAGGGTCGGATAAAAAAGAGATAAAACATATCCAATATGGGGCAGCTGTTAAGAAGAATATCAAGAAACAGTATATTTGAAATTGTAACATATGAATTACTTAACCGCTATGTTGCTGATGTAATTAATGCGTGTTTTACGGATGTAGGCTCTTTATTGACTTGCCAGAACACCCCACAGAGAAGCAAACTGAAGACATCAAAGGGAGATCTTCTAGGAGAAGGGTTAAAAAGAAGTAGGAACCTATATTAAATTTACCCATTGCTTTGCTATTGTGTTACATCTTAACTGATTATGATTTCCAATGATTTATCAGGGATACGAATCCGGCATCAGCTGCAAAATAAACATCAAACAAAAAATGGGCTTTGTATGAGCAAGGAAAAACAAGGACATATGAAATGAAGGATTTCATTAATAATCAGATAGTAGAGTTGTAATAAGATGGGTCATTATAGTTGATATGACCCTGAATTGGTGTATCTTTGAATTGAACACGTTAATGTCAAATTCATGTTCTGCACGAAGAGTTAATAAAAGTAAACATTAAGTATTAGAGACTGTTTACCCCAAGATTGATTTACTAATCATGATGACTTGAAGCAGGTTCAAAAAATCTACTTTATGAGGTTTTTACTATCTATTAGCATATGTATTATCCAAAAGTAGATTGATAAAAATAAGTGGATAGCTAGGAACACTAAGGTACACAAAGGATTCTTATGCAAACACATCTATCAAATTACAACCAGGATTTATTATTACTGAAATATAAACCTAACAACTACATATACAGTTGCCCAAATTACTACATTTTTGTTATATATTGTATACCACCTAAATTCTAAATTTTAGGAGATATCAATTCTAGCACAACAAGGAAACAAACAAACCCAAAGATATTTATGTTACATTGTTCAGGAAATCAATGTAAAATAGTTATTGAATACATGTTCATGTCTATTCAGTTGCTTATCAAAAAATGCTTCAGTTTAAAAACACTTCTATTTCATAATATAAATATTAGATTGATGCTTACATTCCAAAACAATTCAACACTATGTCACATACTATCGATACACACTATACGCCAGCTCATGTTCTAAGGCTGAAAACAAATGTACGAGTCATACTCATAAGAAATGTGAATCCAAATGGAGGCCTGTATATGGGAACCCATCTTATTGTCAAGAGGCTATGAAGGTTTGTTATTGAAGCAGAAATCATCAGTGGTCAAAATCTGGGAGAGACAGTTTTAATATCAAGATGTACTTTCATGTTAAACATAAATATATGGCCATTCAAGGTCCAATGTAAACACTTTCCCATAAAAGTATGTGGTGCAAATGGTGTGAGAAAAACACATGGAGAATGACTGAAGCATGCCACCAAACATGATGATTAAAAGTCTCAACAAATATGGAGTAACGAAAAAAATAAGAATATGAATGGCAGCTGTTGTTAGGCTCTAGAATCCTGAACTGTTATTCATCTAATAACGAATGTTGTATTTTCTGTTATTACTTAATGAATGGATATGCTATATTTTATTAAAACATGTTTAAATAATGCTCAAGTCAGGTATATATGATGATTTCTCATGAACAATAAACTATTATGTATAACATTCTTAGTAGACTATTCGAATTTTCAATTATCAATCAATGTTGCATTTAGAGCACAATATCCCAAAAGGCAACCTATTGAGCCTCTTCATTTGACACATGTCCAAATATATATGTGTGAGTTACAACCTAACCAGCTAACCTACTCTATCGAAAAAATGAAGACTTATTCATTATTAGGAAAATACGTCCGTAAATAAAAACAACTATCATCACATCAATAGCCCCCTATCCTTCTATCATGAATAATTTTCGGACACAGTAAATATCAAATTCAATCACACCAAACATATATAAAATTTAAAACATTTTCATTTCACTATCATCACATCAATACATCCCTATCTGCCTCTCATGAATCAGTTTTCATTATCATTTCACTAACAATTAGGACAAAACAATTAGGACTATAATCAAACCATACCACAAAACATAACCAAGTAAGGTGTTTTTTTAATAAGGGATTGAGTCGTAGAATAGCAACGTACTTTTCCAAGTGTCCCATTCTGGTACGTGTACTTTTTTTAAGCTGTAGAATAACAATGTACTTTCCATAAGTGTCCCGTTCTAGTACGTGTACTTTTTTTAAGTTGTAGATTAGCAATGTACTTTTCATAAGTGTTCCAATTTGGTACGTCCTACTTCCATAAGTGTTCCAATTTGGTACGTCATCCCACGTACTAAATTGGAACACTTATGAAAAGTACATTGCTATTCTACGACTTAAAAAAGTACACGTACTAGAACGGGACACTTATGGAAAGTACATTGCTATTCTATAGCTTAAAAAAAGTACACGTACCAGAATGGGACACTTGGAAAAGTACGTTGCTATTCTACGACTCAATCCCTTTTAATAAAAATAGATCTTATCAATCTGAATTCTGAAAATCAGTTTAAAAAAATTATGGAAAACTAGAAGAGGAGTTGAATAGTTTTACCAATTAAAATTTCGTTTTAATATATTTTGATCGAATTAAGTCAATCTATTTAGTATGTTTGTTGGATATTGATAGATAAGCATATAAGTAAGTAATGCAAAGATAAAGAGTAAAGGAACACAAAACCACGACACGAGTATTCATAGTGGTTCGGCTACAAGGACACCTTCCTTGCCCTACTCCACTCCCCAAGTACCCCACTCGAGAGTTCGTAAGAACTACACAACACAATCTCTTTAATGTGGCGGAGAAGCCTTCACAACGTTGCCTACTCTTTATCCGGTACAAGGCTAGACACCGAGTTCTTCCACGAGGTAGAACCAAACCTATCACAACGTCGCCTACACTTTATCCAGTACAAGGCTAGATACCGAGTTCGATTACAAAGGAGGAACCACTACCCAACACTACACCACTATACAACTACCCAAAGGAGACACACTCCTTGTTACAACACTAGAAGGACATCAACATCCTTTAACCCAAACTATCTAACTTGTACATCGATGCACCATATCGATTGTACAACTTTGACACCTTTCACTAACGCCTAAAACACGACCCTTTGGCACCTTTCACTAATGCCTTCAACACAACATTTCTATGGAGGGAGGAAAGAACTATCAACAAGATGCACTTCAGTAGTCTTGATGATGACGAAGCTTAGCAACTCATGACTTGAGCTTGTACATCTTCAAGAGGTGGTGATCGCGCCTTTAAGAGGAACCTAGAGAATCACACAAACATAAAACTACATAGAATGATCCTTTGGATAAGTGGTTAGAGATGTTAGACTATTGGGAGAAAGTATATGTGAAGTGGTAGTGAGCAAGAGAGAAATGGCTCACTATTTATAGACAAAACTTTTCTACTGTCCCACGGTTCCCATGGATCCCTCCCCAGAGGGATCCGGCTACTGGAAAACCAGGGATCTGGCTACTAGGTCATTTTAGTCTGGATTTTGGGTTGCAAACCGGGTTATGGGTTATGGGTTATGAACCATGGGTTATAGGTATAGATCATGGATACCCAACAAGATCCAATGTACATAGTCATTGGGTTATGGATCTTGGGTCATGGGTCATGGATCATGGATAATACCCAAGATGACTTCATGCATGATGTCATGCAATGGGTCATGGGTTATGGATCATGCTCAATGGGTATGGGTTATGGACTTTGGTTTTTACCCAACAACATTCATTGTACCTAGTCAATGGATCATGGGTTATTGTTAGGAATTGGAAATTCCATGTTAAAGTGTCGGTCACCCCAATTATGGTCGAGCATATGTTAGCTCGTAGACGTATCGTTATTTACTGTTTTATTAGTTAGTTATTAGCCTAGTTTAGCGTAGTGTAACACCGTGGAGGAAGGACGGGTCTTTACCCACTGTATACCTGATCCACATGCCGTCAGGAGGTCGTTTAGTTTGTAACCTATAAATACCCTCTTCCTTCCAAGGTAGAGGGTTGGAAGTTCTAATCTTACCTTTTACACTTTTGTTTATCTCTCTAGAATTCCATCTCTACTCTCTTCATCTCTCTAACCATGGCATTCATATACTATCATCATCCTAGACCACCCGAATCATCTAAACAACATAATATTCACGATCCTACAATTGGTACCAGAGCCAGGTTTTGTTGTTTTGATGATTTTTATGGTCTTTTATATGCGCTTAGTTGGATGGTATGATGCAGTTTGGTTTGTTGATATGGTTTTAGTGTATGTTTAAAATTGCTTTTTAACATGTTACTAAAACTGATCGTGGTCCATATTCTATTTTTAAGAAGTCATGAAACTTGTTCTAAAAGCTTACTGGTTTTAGTTGTAATGTTAAACTGTTGTTAAAAATCTGTTTTAAAATTTGCTGGTGTTTCGATGTTCTTGATGCGAGTTGTCATTCTAATATGGTCCAAGTCAGTTTTTTTTTTTCATCTCTTATATTGTTTTTGTACCAATCTATGATGTTTAAATGGTCAACTGGTCGTCAACATGGATAAACGGGTTTTAATGAAGAGTTTTTCTGCATAATATTTCTGGGTAATTCATCTATGCGAGTTGGGAAACTCTTGGATGCGTATTGACGCATTTTTGAATGCGTTTTATCATATTGTCCTGATTCATTGTGTAAGATGCGTGTTGCTATGGTCCATATGCGAGTTGCTCTCAACTCGCTTTTGAGCGTGTTGCTTTTGAGCGAGTTGGTACAGTTGCGAGTTTTGTTTGAGGATAATATGCGAGTTGACTATTTAGTCAACTGCGAGTTTCTAACCATTTGCAGATGCGAGTTGGTAACTATTGTCTAATGCGAGTTGTCAAACTTATAAGTACGATGCATGTTGACAGAAAGAGATGAAGATGAAGCTAAATGACTAGACCACAAGACCAACTGACGACTTGACCTCAGTTTCAATACATCATCAGCCCATGGTTTTCAGTAAATGAAATCAAGAAGATAAGAAGTAATATCAACACATCCACATCAACAACTACAACCAATCTCATTTTAATTCATCCCAAGAATACAACGAATTGACAATCATCAAAAATCTCAGACTTGTTTCGGGGCTGATCATTAGTACAATAAGACCATATCATAAGATCATATCCCTCGAAATCCTTCATCACAGATCCATTGATAAAAAGTACTCAAAATGAAATTTTAAAAATATGTTTTCGATCTTTGTTTCATCCCTTGTGTGCGGTTTATTCAACACATAGATCTACAGAGATCTATACGCATAAGAATATTTACATCATAGATTGAAACATTTTTTCTTAAAAACTATTCGAACATCATAACGAGTTATAACAAAGGTGTTATACTCTTCTTTACGATTTGTTCATGTCACTCAACCCAATATCATAAGAAATAATCATGCTAAAACTCTGTTAATGTACGAAAGTTAAGATGTAATGATATTAACAAGTGTGTTAAGTCATTACTTTGATTCGTGGTTAAAGAAATCCAAGATCAATTCTCGCACCTTACCTGTAACTTCTAAGGTTCGTGTAGCCGTCTCCATCCCTCAAGCCATCCCTGTGGCGAGGATAAACACATAAGGGTCGTCATGCTTATGACTCGGTCATTGACAAACCTTTCTGTTTTGAGTATACTCGAATGGAGATTGATAAAGGCTTGGAGATTTTGATGAATGATATACGACTTTGTTTGAGGAGGCGTATTCTTAGGGCTTGTGGTTGGCGTGGTGAGAGAGTTTGAAGGGAGCAGACTAATCTTGAGTGAAGAGAGGCGCAGGTTTTTGTGATTAGGGTTGCTAAAGTTTAGGACCTCATGTGATTATGGTTGTGTCTTATACCCGAATTTTAGGGCGTACACTTGTGGGTAATACTTGTTTGGGTCATGGGCTATCATTGGGTCTGGTCACACATCATGGATATTATAGCGATATGGACTTTGGACATTTGATATTGGGCCACCCATGTTTAAGCAAGTCTTGGGTTATGTAATAATCATGAGATATATGGGTTATACTTATCTTTAGATCCGGTGATACCATGAGTTTGTACGAATTAGTTTTTATGATGAGTTTGTATAAGTTTGCACGAATGTTTTCATTGGATGCCTAAACATATATACATACAAATGTTTTTGTTGCAAACTTGGACAATGTGTTGCGATGTGGATAATGGACTTGGATCAATGTGATTTGAACGATTTATGCACTAATGGTATTGGAAGTAATGATGATGAGAGTTGTTTTGGTATGCAATTTGATTATTAGGTTTATGCATTCTCACGAAGAAGATTATGTCACGGCTTGAAATTGTTTATTGAACAAAGTTGACTATGGGGTTGTTTGGACGGTATTTCTAATTTGGGTTTGAAGTGAGGTTTTTCGGGCGCGTTTACTTATTTCATCTTCTTTCTTTCTACTCTTCCACGAAGATGACTTGTTTGGGCGTTTATAGAGGGTGATAAAGACTTGGCTATTTAGTTGCGTTTGTGACTCTTTCTCACTTAACCCACAACGTAGCTATCACTTCGGTGTCTCACTTAGTTGAGAATGTCAAGAGGTTCTGTACATTGGGTACACCGTTTCTTGTTCACGAGGATTAGTACAAGTTTAAGTAACAAATCTGGGAAATTCTACTTCATGATCAAGTTTGGTATATCGGGTTTACTTCTCCATATGGTCACTACAATAGGCGACAGAATGAGTGAATGATGTGTTTACCGAAGTGTTTATGGGATGGTTGATGATGTTGATGATGTTGGATAATGAACCGCTGATGAACCACTGCATATTCCCCTAAAACAGATATTCACCGAAAGCAAATTTGTCATTACACATTCAAGCTGACATTGTTTACGGTTTTGTCTTGATTTTGTAAAATCCCCCGAAAGAATCTATTTCTCGGTTTAAATCACAGGCTTGTAAAATCCCGTGACAATGGAAACATCCCGGTAATAGTAAAGTGCATTTCCGGATCTATCTTACGGTTTATTCTTGGTTTTGTAAAATCCAGCGAAAGAAGCTATTTCTCGGTTTAAACCATAGAGTTGTAAAATCCCGTAATGATGGAACCATCTTGGATAAAGGAAAGTGTATTTCGAGATCTCTTTTGATGCTGGTGCTACGGTTTCTGTTTCAAAGAAGAGATAAAAGGGTGTACTTCATGAATTCGATGTGTGTTTGGATATTCGTCATAGCAGTGTGGTTATTATATGGTTTTACGGGGTTATGTGCTTTTAACCATGGTCAGGATGAAACCATTATCAAAGTTCATTTAAATGTCAAAGAAGGCTAACTTTGCGCTGTTAACCAGAAGATGTGACAATGGCGTCAATTCAGTATTATTTATTTGAGGTTGAAGTGAAATATCACGGGCAAGTGTACTTAGTATCTTAAGGTATCGGGGATGGTTGGATGAAGATTCTTCATGATCCTTGTTCGAGCTTATTATCAAAAATGAAGACTTTGAAATCTAGTTATTGTTGGGTGTCTTTTACCTTTTCTTTTACCACTTGGGGGAATTGGGCTCTTACCACCACAAAATAACTATCACTTTAAGGAGTTACGTTGTAGTGCTCAGTGTCAAATTCAATTGTGGATTTTCGAAGAGGTGATGTACGTCTTATACTTGATGGTTGGTTGTTTGAAGAGTATAGAGTACTTATAGATTCAACGGAGGATGAAGTCTCGGCACCGCTCTTTGTTACATATGTGCAAGTTTAAGTCACGAGTTCAGGTTAGTTTACTTCGAGGTCAAATTCATCATATTGGGTTTTCTCCATCAGTTGTCACTTCAAAGAGCCTACTGAATCATAATGGGGTTGATTACAAGTTTGCCAAGAGTAGTTTGAAAAGAGAGAGATTATGACGTATGAACACATCAGTTCATGCCTCGTTCTCAAAAGAAAAGAAAAGTGTATGTTTCAGTGCGCTTTATCTTCCGAAGAAGAGAAATCTTCTTATGACGTTTGAACACAGCAGTTCAAGCCTCGTTCCCTATAGAAAAGAAATGTGTACGCTTTAGTGCGCATTATCTTTGGAAGAAGAGAAATCTTCTTATTATGACCATTCTCATCAACATGCTTCATGCTTTTTCCACGCGATTTCAGTTATCAAGTGAACCGGGCTACTGTTGATTGTTTTCTTATTCCACTTGCTCAACTATAATGACGATGGCGACATCCTGTGCTAATTTTGCGGGGGAGAAGTGTGAATTGACTACATTTGGATAATTTTCACTTGTTTAATCAAGAATGGCAACTCCGTATGCAATTTTTGAGGGGGAGAAGAAGTGTGATAATTCTGCATGGTTGATTGACATATGAGAATATATGGTCAAACGGCTCCTAACTCATGTAAGAACCGAGCTTCTTCTTATCAGGTCATCTTTACATGGAGTTCCTTCTTAAGAGCCGTTGGTTGACATCTTCACTCAGATTGATGAGTTTATCGACAAAGTGCTTCCGGTTAATGCTTCACGTATACATCAACATGATGATTCCAAACAATCTCTCTGTTCTTGTTTGATGTGATTGGTAGTTTGGTGTTACCATCTTGTGTGTTCGTTGCGGCCTGATTGCTGATTTCCTTGATGAACATCTTTCTGCTCTTGTTTGATTGGGAGGGATTTTAGTTAAGGGGATTTACAAGATGTAAGTTAATTGGGATGCTTTTTGGTGTGAGTTGAAGATGTTAACATTCTATTCCCCATTCGGACAATCTTGAAGAAGGTCGAGTCTACAGTCGGTTCTACATTTTCTGCTACATGTTAGAAGACTAAAGACGAGTTGCATTTAACGATCTAAAGACTTCTTCTTAATTCAAGCATTCATCATAAAGATTGTCGGTTTAGGAGAGAGCACTAATTGGGGGAGGGTGAAATGGTTGATTTAATCCCCAATTAGACTTGCTCACATTCTGCATCAAGTTTATTCTCACAAAGATTAACAGTGTTCTTCTCAACAAATTTCTAGTATACGGGCTTACAATGAGTTGCTGATTCTGAAGTGTTAAAACCAGCAAGGGGGAAGGAGACAAGCATCTAAACGCTAGTAAACTTGATGAACTTAATACTTCTAATTAATTGAAGATATCCCGGGAAGACAAATGTTATTACCGCAGAGAAACTCAAGGTTTGACTCATGACGAGTAAACTTGATGAACTTAATTCTTCTAAGTGATTGAAATCAAGGTTTGACTCATGGCGAGTAAACTTGATGAACTTAATTCTTCTAAGTGATTGAAGATATCCCGGGAAGACGTATGTCATGACCGCAGAGAAACTCAAGGTTTTACTCATCAAGGCGTTTAGTGTTATTATTCCAACTATGTGGGGGAAGTGATGTTAGAGAAAGTTTCTGAAGATACAAGAGGTACAAAAGTGTGTGATGATCTCGATGTTATCGCAATCATCAGGGGAGAGAGAATTGTGTACATTGGGGGCGCTCAGCTGTCTCACTTGAGGGCTTAATCAGTGATTCAGAGATATAATCACTTATTCCGGAGTTGACATCCGCAGAGATTGTCATCCGCAGAGATAATCAGTGATTCGGCCTGCTTCTTCAATGTTATCGGTTGTTCTCTCTTTGGGGAATGTGTGTACTTCGGGTCCTTGAGCTTCATACACGATCAATAGGGAAGAAAGCCATTGTTTACCACAAACATTGGGGAGGTGTTTTCTCTCCGGGCATGATGTGTATTCGGGAGAGTTCTTGGATATTGGTGTACTTCGGGTTCTTGAGCTTCATACACGTTCACCAGGGAAGAAAAATGTGAACATGGCAAGGTGTTCTTCATTCCCCTCATGAAGTGTATTCGGGAGAGTTCTTGAGCATTATACTAAGAGACGGACTGCATCATTTCAACTACACGGGGGAAGTGGTCTCTTAACAAATTTTTTGGAATGGATTGCTTCAGACTTCAGTGGTAATGAAATATGAGAAGAAATTTAAAGAGTGGGATGATACGTTGCTGTTCTTGTTGATGATATTACCCCGAATGGAGATCCTCGATTATTCTTAAAAGGAGCAGCAAGATCGATGATAATGGTGTGCTTCTTTGTGCACCTGGCTAATGGAAGCTTGAAAGAAAGCTTTGAATCTGCTCAACTAAAGGATTTTCGGTTTGGGGGAAGCTGCCAAAGTCTCTTTTTCTCAAAGGCTCATGTTCTATCTTCTATTCTGGAGCCTCGGAAGCTTTGGTGATGAAAGTTTTAGGGATGATGACTTCTATCTTCTACAACGGGGCTGCTCGATATCCTTATCTCGGTACTCGTATCATCATCTTTTTTTATAACTATATCATCTTCTCTATCTTTGTATATATTTTTCAAAAACAAAATACAAAATTAGAAAACCTACAAAAAGAAAATAGAAAAAATATAAAACCAACAAAAACCCATAAAAATCAGAAAATTTGAAAAATACCAAAAATATGTTTTCCAAGACATGTCTTCTGATATCGATAACATCTGCGGTCTTAGAAATGTCATTCAATAATGGCACGGGACCATAGATGAAGTTCGAGTAGGAGGTGTAAATATTCCTTTCAAAACATGTCACAAACTATGGCTTGCAGTTACTTCAGACTGTAACCCGTGCTTAAACCATGGCTTGCTATTATTTCAGATAGCAACCCGTTTTTCAAAGAAGGAAAGTGATGCGCTAAATAAATTTTCAAAATTTTCGTGCACTTATCCTAAAACTTATTGAGGAAAGTATGTCGAAGGACTACTGTTCCTACACAAATGTTTTTCCGTCTAAAATTCTTCAGAAAAATATTTGTTGTTTTCAAAAATGGTGGTAAATGAGTTGCTTGAAAAACAATCAGTTTCAGAGATTTCGTAAAAATTGAAAACTCAATCAATGACTTCAGCGCTTTTAAACTTTTTAGAAAATGAGTCATTGATTGAGGGGGAGAATGTTTTCAAATTTATATCATCTAACGGGCTTTATTAATTATCCTAATATGCTTAATTAAAAATGTTGTTAACCTATGTTGAAGGATTAGGTGCCTAGGATAAGATTGTTAGGATTAGATGATTAGAATTTGAAAAACACATTATTCCCATGCTTTATATGAACTGATTATTATGTTGAATTGACTTTTATTAGTCGATTGCTGTTTGGGTGTTGTCGACCACCATATATATGTATGTGTGTTCACTAACGTATGCAGGTATATTGGTATATAAGAATGTTCCCGATCCGGATCCCACAATTGAAGACGATTGGATGCCGAAAGGAAAGGGTAACTATATCTTGGGTTGACAAATGAAGAAACGGAGCTTAATTGGACTTCAATGGAGAGTTGTCATAAATGCAACGTAAGAGGTGTCACTGCATCAGCAGATGGTTTTCTTCTAAGTGATTGAAGAAACAGAGCTTAATTTGACCTCAGTTGGCATTAAAATGCAACGAAAGAAGTCTCACTGCATCATCAGACGGTTTTCTTCCAAACCCTACAGCTACAACAACGGAAGATTCTCAACCACCTAACGTATCTTTGTGCAGGATAATTGTGATGATACCATTTTTAAACAATTGTGAAAAAAAAATTAAATTATTTTGAAAATGGAAAATATTGTTTTAAAAATCAATTGGACTAAAATTTGAAAATAACCGGAGTTCTTTTTATCAAAACCTAAGTCACTCAATCATCGACTACAATCATCGATTGAGGGGGAGAGTGATTTAAATTAAAATATTTTCAAACGATATTTCTTCACAAAAGTTCCGGTTTGTACAGGAATTAAGTGGTGATCTAAAGATTTAATGTTATGTCATGGTATGATTCTTCTTTAGAATCAAGATCTTTCAAAATGAATTTTTTTATGTTCTTGTTTGATTGTGAAATTGTTTTGTTTTACTTAAAGGTCTCTTAAAACAATCATACCTGACACTAACAATCTTTAATGTTTAAATCTGTTCCTATCTATCATTTTTCAAAATCAAATCTTGCCACGTCTTTCCCCTAAAATTTTCTAAATAATTTAAATCAATTGTGATCACAAATCTCAAGAGGTTTGAAATTTTTGATCGGGGGAGAGATAGTGATTTAAATCTCTTATCTGTTTAAATGGAATTGGTTTTAGTCCTTTAAAGGCACTCCTGCCTCCATGTGCCAAACGATTTCAATACATAATGCACATGATTGAGGAGGAGCATTTATCCAAAAACAAGATGAGTTTTTAAATCAAGCACAAGTTCTCCCATGTTTTCTAAACCTAATTAAATCACTTGGGATCCAAAATCTCAAAGGGTTTGATATTTTTGATCGGGGGAGAATTTGTGATTTAATATGAAATCTGATAAATGATGATCGATTTGATTCAAATGTGCAGGCTGCTCTCTCATATGTGCTAAACGCTTTCGAATCTCGAAGCACATATTGAGGGGGAGCAAATGGTTTCTTAATGGCTTTTGTGATCGTGGATGTACTTCAAAAGAACTCTTGCCTCTATGTGATAAAATGATTTCAAATATCCTATGCACATATTGAGGGGGAGAATTTACCAAAGAAAATCAAATGGCTTTTTCTATGAAAATTGTGATCAAAGAAAATATTTCAAAGTCCTCTTGCCTCCATGTGCTAAACATTTTCTAAATCATATGCACATGTTGAGGGGGAGGTTTTCTAAATGATCAAAACTATTAAGGTACAAAATGCTTTGATCTCGTATCAAAAGTACCTTGATTGTTTTTCCAAATGATTTTTTGATTGGTTTCATGAAGGAAAGAACAATACCAAAAGACCGACCAATTTACTTTATGCATGGTGTTATAAGGATGGTTAGGTTAGGTATTCGTTCCCATGATCCGCCAGAACCGGAGGGATCTACCCAGGGACAATCCACTAGATAGTGTAGAGTCCTTAGGTATGATGAAAAAAGGAGAAAAGTGAGATATGGGAAGAGTGCGGACTGAGATAGAGCTAGAACTGGAATAAACCCAACAAGGTTCTAGTTATGAAGTCTCGGTAAGCACTGGAGGGGTTGAAGAATGAAAAAGATTTGAATATGAAAGGGTGAAAAGAAATAGCCCTCCAATAATTCAACCTTAGGGCAGAAACCGGGTTCAATACATATGCTACTGGTGGTTACTTAGGTAACTCCGGTATTGAAGACAAGACGTCATGGACCCAGTGACGCACTGCACTAAACTTCCCAAACTACTCAAGTTCCTCTTAAAAGGGCTTGTTTCATTCTCACGGGGAACCGATATTATCTATCGACTTTCTCTTAGAGATTGTTGATATTGAAGAAGGAGACCCTCTCCCTAGTCTCCGGCATAGGAACCAAATGTGCACTATTAAGTCTAGAGCCAAGAGATCATCCACAATATCTCATTAGGACACAAAATTAATGAAGACTTGCTGTTTCACACAATGTGGAAAGTAAGAATATATTAAGAGTCCTATGCATTATCCTTGTGGTATTGCCAGAACATCCGAGTGATATGTAAAAATATTCACAATGAAGATGGAAATCCTTCTAGAGCCAACATCAAACAAGCTCTTGGTGGGTAACATGTGAGATCTTCTCGCAAGATCAAGCTTGTCACAACTGGATAGAAACAATGGGGCGATTCACTCTTGAATCAACCTTGGTCCAGGAATGGAATTGACGAATGCTTTTGGAAAAACCGTTCGACGTGCAAATCTTCTTTTCTCTAGCACGTAGAATGTGTATTCATATTTCAAATTCAAAAAGTATCTCTGATTGAAAAAATACTTTTGGAAAAACCGTTCGATGTGCGAATCTTCTTTTCTCTAGCACATTGAATGTGTACTCGTTTTAAATACAAAAAGTATTTTGATTGAAAATTGATCTTTCTCATAAAACCTTCGTCGTATTGCAAAACTCTTTATCTTAAGCAATACGCGATTGTTTTCAAATCATTTTTCATCAATCAGTAAATCTCAATTTGCTGGTTCACTCACTTCGTGTTGTCTTCTTTGAGACGTTCCGGTTTGAGAACGGCTAGAGCAGCTGCGAAACCCTGTCAAGGAGAATCTTAGGAATCCTACCTGATCACAGGCAGTACTTGTACTGATCAACAGGGAACAGTGGGCCGTGTACCTCAATTCAATGAAAGAGATCAAAGACACTTTCATGCGCTTTATTGCTAACTGTTGTTTGCAGGTACATTTGGACGGTTGGAGATGATCAAAATTGAGGAGTCAATCCAATGCCGCATGCTCATAGCATCTACACTTAATTGAAGAAATCATGACTGGTGCATATCTACATAACCTGGTTCTGATATTTTTATACTATGCTTCTGCTACGCTGCTGCAAATATCATTAACCAGTAAAGCTTCCGCTACTCTGATGGAAAGATGTCATGATTCAAAAGTGTGAGCATGTCAGTCCGAAAGTCACAACTTCACATGATGGCAACACAATAAAGGGTGATCCAGAGATTTACTGTGGCTGATGATCTCAATGAAAGCTCAAAGATCAGCAAAGATGTGGATCAGTTCAAAGACCTCCACTGAAAGTACAAAGCACTCGGACTATGAAGAGTCACTACTAAAGCACACAGATGTAGAAGTTGAAGAATTCAAGTCTACGAGCTCAAGAACAAAAGTCAAAAATAGAATGCTAGGATTCGAAATGTAAATCATGGGGTGACCTCCCTTAGGGAGAGATTGTTAGGAATTGGAAATTCCATGTTAAAGTGTCGGTCACCCCAATTATGGTCTAGCATATGTTAGCTTGTAGACGTATCGTTATTTACTGTTTTATTAGTTAGTTATTAGCCTAGTTTAGCGTAGTGTAACACTGTGGAGGAAGGACGGGTCTTTACCCACTGTATACCTGATCCACAGGCCGTCAGGAGGTCGTTTAGTTTGTAACCTATAAATACCCTCTACCTTCCAAGGTAGAGGGTTGGATGTTCTAATCTAACCTTTTACACTTTTGTTTATCTCTCTAGAATTCCCTCTCTACTCTCTTCATCTCTCTAACCATGGCATTCATATACTATCATCATCCTAGACCACCCGAATCATCTAAACAACATAATATTCACGATCCTACAGTTATGGGTCATGGGTCATGGACTTTGGTTTTTACCCATTACAATATATACAAAGTATATATACATCTCTATATTATGTAAACACTAGTTGTTATACATATGCATTTCTATAAGATGTAAACAATATTACTTGTTAGTGTTTATATAAAAATGTTAGGAATTAGAAAATTCCATAGTGAAGTGTCGGTCACCCCAAGTATTATCTAGCATAAGTTAGCTCGTAGACATATCATTAGTTGCGTTATTTGTTAGTTTATTAGTTAGTTATTAGCGTAGTTTAGTTTAGTGCAACACCGTGGAGGAAGGACGGGTCTTTACCCACTGTATGCCTGATCTACAGTCCGATAGGAGGACGTATTGTTTGTAAGTATAAATACCCCTTCCATCCATGGAAGGGGTGTGGCTTCTTTGAATCTAACCTTTCATTTGTTAAGCAACTCTCTTCAAGGAACCTCCTCTCAACTCTCTTCATCTATCTAAAATGGCTTACTTGTTTAATCACAATCCTAGACCACCCGAATCATCTAACAACATAATATTCACGATCCTACAATTGGTATCAGAGCCAGGTTATGTTGTTTTTGATGACTCATGGTTTTTTTTGAAGCGATTCTTGTATGCGGGTTGTGCAAGTTGGGTTGCGGTTTGATGTTTTTTTTGGTCGTTTAATGCGTGATGTTGGCTGTCATGTTGAGTTGTTAAGTGTCATGTTCTACTTGTAGAATCTGTCTTTTTAAGTCTTAACATTTTAAATGATGATTATGTGTTTTATTATTGGTGAGGTCAAATTGACTTATAAGGTTTTTTATGAATGTTACTACTGATGTTATCAGTTGTTTAACAAGTCTTTTCTATCAATTTTTTATGGTCCATGCAACCTGTTAAACTGGTCATTGGAATGGTCATGTCCTTATTTGGTGCATTCCTGTTAGCGAGTTGGTACTATCTTCTAAGCCGTTTGCCACAGTTTTTGTACTATGCGTGTTGACTGGTTTCAACTAAGCGAGTTGACAGTTTTGACTGCAACGTGTCCAGATTCGATGTATCCTGGATATGCGAGTCGGTGCTAACAGTAATATAAGCGAGTTGTGTACTCTCATTCTTTAATGCGAGTTGTGGTATAAATAATCTAAGATGTGAGTTGTGAATGATGCGAGTTGGGTTTCTGGTCCAGTTTCAATGCGAGTTACTTAACTCGCATATGGCTAATTTGCACTTGCTGATTGAGCGAGTTGCTGCTGATGCGAGTTGCACTCAACTCGCTTTTGAGCGTGTTGTTACTTATGCGGGTTGGATCGGAAGCGAGTTGTCTAACGAATCATAACAAGCGAGTTGTCTACTTGCTTTCTTGAAAGCGAGTTATGTGGATATAAGATGCGACTTGACAAATTAAAAAGATAAGATGAATCAAAAGCGAGTTGTTTAAAGAATCTAAGCGACTTGTCTACTCTCATTGATGCGAGTTGTTGACCGTGTTAATCTAATGCCATGACTCACTGACTTCAGGTTTCAAAACCATCATAAGTACTTGCAACAATAACAACTCAAGAATGTATATGAAAACGTTATGTGATGTACATCAGATCCTAAGTCTACTTACTACTGCCAACACATAATCCAAAAACTAATCCCATCACCATCAACTACTACAACTACTTCAATCCCATATCTATCAAACCTCATGACACTAGTTTCATAAGAAATTGATAAACAAGTAAAGATTTCAGAATCATTCCACTTTATTTGTAATCTTTTATAGATCTTTTAAGTGGAGCGTGCATCCTCATCAATCTCTTTTGAAGCTAAGCTTCGTTGAATATCCGAATATGTGAATGAATGAACAAAACCAACTAGGGTTTCATCGAGTCATCATTTTCAGTTAAAAGAAAAATTAACGAGTGGACTTAAGCATAAAAGATCTCTCTTGAGATATGTTTGAAGCTATTTCTTCAAATAAATTTTCGAAACCATGAGATGAATTTAACTATTATCGTTAAACTCGTTTCTCATTCGTTCGTTATTTTTTTCCTAAACTGATTCATGATCTAAAAAGTGTAACCTACCTGGTTTTAATTAATCATGAGGAGATGTCATCAAAGCACCATGCCATCCCTGTGGCGTGCTCATATCATGGCGTTGATGTCGACCCTCAACCATCCCTGTGGCAAGGTCACTATGAAAATCAAAAAGTAAGATAATCAGATACAAAGGGAGTCATAATTGGGTTCGATATTAATGAACGGTGCTCATGTGTTTTGGCAATTGATGTGGTTTTCGGATTCATTTTGGTCATTAATCATTGTGATAAGTAGCAGGAAGAGAGGCATGTGATTAATAAGGGTTGAGATGGAGATTAGGTGTAGATGTTCTGTGAAGGGGGCGTGATATGTTTGTTAGATAAATTTGGGATTAGGTTATCTGAGTATGTGATTGTGTTTTATATCCGTGCATTTAGGGCATATCTCATGTTGGACCCTATGATTGATATGGGCCTCTATAACATCTAACGGGCCTGACTTCTCATGTATATGGAGTTGAATTTGGACTGGCTGTGCTACTAATGATGCGCATATGAATTTGATTATGATGGGCTTGCATGGAATTAAATGACTTGTAATGGGCTGACCCGGATATTGGAAGTTATTGGCTGCTATATTTTCTCGCAAGAATGGTATGGACCCGGGGATTTGTCTTTTAGATTTGAACCTCTCAAGTGGTTAAATTACTATTGTTGAATTACTAATTCTAATTTTAATTCTCTTCGGGTAAAGAGTGGTATTTTTGGTCTAATAAATTTTCTCCTGGGGGATGTTATTCATGGCTTGAATTAGTAATTGATGTCGACAAGGTTCGTGTTCGGTTTTATTGATCTGGTCTAGCAATAATGATTTGAGACGTGTGAGTTGTAAGTTGATTATGTGGTTTGACAATGAGATTTTCGATTTAATGAGATTTGGTATGATGATGAGATTCGTTGTATTATGAGGTTTGATACTTTGGTGTATGCATTTTCACGGAAAATATTATGTCTCGGCTTGAGTTGATGGTTGAACAATGTGGACTTCGGGGTTGTTTATTTGGTATTTCTTATTTGGATTTGAAGTGACGTTTTCTGGGCATGTTTACTTATTTCGTCTTCTTTCTTTCTACCCTTCCGCGAAGATGACTTGTTTGGACGTTTATTAAGTGTGATAAAGACTTGGCTATTTAGTTACGCTTGTGATTCTTTCTCGCTTAACCCACAACGTAACTATCACTTCGGTGTCTCATGCAGTTGAGGATACTTCAAGAGGTTTGTACATTGGGTACACCATTTCTTTTTCACGAGGATTAGTAAAAGTTTAAGTAACAAATCTGGGAAATTCTACTTCATTATCAAGTTTGGTATATCGGGTTTACTTCACCAAGTGGTCATTGTTATTGTAGACAGAATTCGTGAATGCTGTGTTTTCCAAAGGGTTGGTTGGATAAGATGTGATCAACAATTCCCATGAGATATTCAGAAGGTTTAAGATACTTCACAGTCTAAGCAATTTTTTCAAGAATCCTTAGTGTCTTTCATGACTTCTCAAGATGCTTGCTTATGACAAGAACTTTTCGTGCAAATGGTCGTACACGTTATGATGCTTCTGAAAGTTCGAAACCATAATGGGGGAGAATCGTGTACTTTGATGTTTTACGGTCAACCTCAGGGGGAAGTAGTGTATACTACTCGACTTAGTATGGTTTGTGAAGTTGTTTTCATATGGGTAAAGAATTGTTGATGATGGAGTATGAACCGTTGATAAACCGGTGCATGTTCCCCTAAAACAGATAGTCACCGAAACCAAAGTTGTCATAACACATTCAAGCTGACAATGTTTACGGTTTAGTCTTGATTTTGTAAAATCCCGCGAAAGAAACTATTTCTCGGTTTAAATCATAGACTTGTAAAATCCCGTGAAATGGAAACATCCTGGTAATTGTAAAGTGCGTTTCCGGAAACCATAGAATTGTAAAATCCCGTGATGATGGAACCATCCTGGAGAACGGAAAGTGTAATTCGAGGTCTTATCTAATGCTGGTGCTACAGTTTCTACTTCGAAGAAGGGATAAAAGGGTGTACTTCATGAATTGGATGTGTGTTTGGATATTCGTCATGACATTTTGGGTATTAGAAAGTTTTACGGGGTTATGCTCATTTAACCATGGTTGGGATGAAAACCATTATCATAGTTCACTTAAAACGTCAAAGGAGGGTATATTTGAGCTTGTAACCAGAAGATGTGACAACGAGGTTAATTCACTATTATTTATTTGAGGTTGAAGTGAAATATCACGGGCGAGTGTACTTGGTATCTGAAGGTATCGGGGATGGTTGGATGGTTCTTCATGATCCTTGTTCGAGCTTTTTCAAATACGAAGACTTGGAAATCTAGTTATTGTTGGGTGACTTTTACCTTTTCTTTTACCACTTGGGGGAATTGGGATCTTATCACCTCAAAATAACTATCACTTTAAGGAGTTACGTTGTAGTGCTCAGTGTCACATTCAATTGTGGATTTTCAAGAGGTGATGTACGTCTTATACTTGATGGTTGGTTGGGTGAAGAGTATAGAGTACTTAGAGAGTACTTAGAGATGCTAACGGAAATCGGCACCGCTCTTTGTTACATATGTGCAAGTTTAAGTCACGAGTTCAAGATAGTTTACTTCAAGGTCAAATTTATCATAATGGGTTTTCTCCATCAGCTGTCACTACAAAGAGCCTACTGAATGATAATGGGGTTGATTATAAGTTTGCCAAAAGAGGATGAAAAGAGAGAGATAATGACGTATGAACACAACAGTTCATGCCTCGTACTTTAAAGAAAAGAAAAGTGTACGTTTCAGTGCGCTTTATCTTCAAAAGAAGAGAAATCTTCTAATGACGTTTGAACACAACAAGTTCAAGCCTCGTTCTCTAAAGAAAAGAAAAGTTTACGTGTCAGTGCACTTTATCTTCTGAAGAAGAGAAATCTTCTTATTATGACCATTCTCATCAACATGCTTCATGCTTTTTCCATGCGCTTCAGTCATCAAGTGAACCGGGCTACCATTGATTGTTTTTCTTATTCCACTTGCTCAACTATAATGACGATGGCGACATCATGTGCTAATTTTGCGGGGGAGAAGTGTGAATAGAATACTTTTGGATGACTTCACTTATTTAGTCAAGAATGGCATCTCCGTATGCAATTCTTGAGGGGGAGAAGAAGTGTAAATTTTTTGCATTGTTGATTGATATTTGAGAATATAAATGGTCATACGGATCTAAACTCATGTAAGAACCGAGCATCTTCTTATCGGGTCATCTTCACATGGAGTTTTTCTCTTCTAAGAGCCGTTGGTGTTACCATCTTGTGTGTTCGTTGCGGCCTGATTGCTGATTTCCTTGATGAACATCTTTCTGTTCTTGTTTGATTGGGAGGGATTTTAGTTAAGGGGATTTTCAAGATGTAAGTTAATTGGGATGCTTTTTGGTGGGATGCTTTTTGGTGTGAGTTGAAGATGTTAACTATCTATTCCGCAACTGCACAATCTTAAAGAAGGTCGAGTCTACAGTCTGTTCTACATTTTCTGCTACATGTTAGAAGACTAAAGACGAGTTGCATTTAACGATCTAAAGACTTCTTCTTAATCTGGGCATCTATCAAACAGATTGTCGGTTTAGGGGAGAGCACTAATTGGGAGAGAGTTATAAGTCAGATTCAATCCCCAATTAGACTTGCTCATATTCTTTAGCAGTGACTCCTCGAGACGTTGTTATTGACTATTTCACGTATTGGACATTTGACACAAGTTGATTACTTCGGAGTTAATCATTAATCACTTATTTGAGATTGAAGTTGACTTTCACAAAGGCGTGTTCTTATTTGATAACTTGCTCGGGCTTAAGAATTTGAGTTGAAGACTTGGTTTATCTAGTTACCAGCAGTCGAGGTGGATGGTTGAAGACCTGGTTAACTATCACTATTAGGAGTTACTTTGTTTTACTCAATGTCACACGCATATGACGGTGTGGATAATCGCAAGAGGTGTTAATGTCTCATACTTTTTTTGGGTTGCGAGTACTTAGAGATTTGCTTGAAGCATAAATTCTCTACACCGTTCTTCCATCATTAGGTGCAAGCTTAAGATACAAATGTGGGTAAGTTGACTTCAGTTTCAAGTATGGTATAGCGGGTTTTCTTCTTCAGTGGTCTCTTCAAATTGTCTACATAAGGGTTGATAAAATTAGTCAGAGATAGTCTTCAGCAAGTTGATTCTCACAAGAGTTCAAGTGTTCTTCTCATAAAGATTTCAAGTATTTGGGCTTATACAATGTTGCTGATTCTGAAGTGTCAAAACTAGCAAGGGGGAAAGGAGACACGTATCTAAACGCGAGTAAACTTGAAGAACTTAATTCTTCTAAGTGATTGAAGATATCCCGGGAAGACAAATGTTATTACCGCAGAGAAACTTAAGGTTTGACTCATGGAGAGTAAACTTGATGAACTTAATACTTCTAAGTGATTGAAGATATCCCGGGAAAACAAATGTCATTACCGCAGAGAAACTCAAGGTTTGACTCATGGCGTTTAGTGTTTATTCCAACTATGTAGGGGAAGAGATGTTAGAGAAAGTTTCTGAAGATAAAAGAGGTACACAAGTGTGTGGTGATTTCGATGGAATCACTATCATCAGGGGAGAGATAATTGTGTACATTGGGGGCGCTCAGCTGTTTTCACTTGAGGGCTTAATCAGTGATTCAGAGATATAATCACTTATTCCGGAGTTGACATCCGCAGAGATTGTCATCCGCAGAGATAATCAGTGACTTGGCCTGCTACTTCAATGTTATCAGTTATTCCTTCCTTGTGTAGTGGTATACTTCGGATACTTGAGCTTCATACACGATCATCAGGGAAGAAAAATGTGAACATGGGGAGGTGTTTTCATTCCCCTCATGATGTGTATTCAGGAGAGCTCTTGGGTATTGATGTACTTCGGGTTCTTAAGCTTCATACACGTTCATCAGGGAAGAAAAATGTGAACATGGGAAGGTGTTCTTCATTCCCCTTATGATGTGTGTTCGGGAGAGTTCTTGAGCATTATACAAAGAAACTGACTGCTTCAATTCAACTACTTGGAATGGATTACTTCAGACCTAAGTGGAAAAGAAATTTGAGAAGATTATTTAAGTGTGGGATGAAACGTTTCTGGTGTTCTATTGGATGATGTGGAGTTTGTTAGACTCCTTGAGATCGTTTTGAGCCTTAGGGTTTAACAATAACATAGACAATATAGTATGATACGCAGCGGAATAAAACAAACAACTATGTTATTGACACAAGGTTTTTCCACATCTCCCCAATTATTATTTGATCATAATAACAACGTGTTACCTAACTGTAACAGGGATCAAAGCCTTCTTCGATCTTGGAGATTAACAAAACTAACACTAACCCTAGACGTTTATAGAAACACGTCTAAGTTACACACACACACACCTTTAGACTACATTATGGAAGACTTAATTAATAAAACCTACACCCCATGTCCTCTTTATATACTAGAGGATTAGGGTTTACAAATCTCTACGAAGGACTAAATAATAAATCTTCTTTTGCAAGCAAGTCCCTCCATCTTTTTATAGATTTCTTCTTTGTCACTTTAAGCCCTTGATGTTTCATTCTTTATTGTTTTGTATCATCGAATCAATAAACCCAACAATCTTCCCCTGTTTGATGATGACAAAACAAACACGGTTCTTGTACTCCCTAGACGAAGTAGCAGAAGTTGAGATAATTAAATCTCACCATGAATGAAACATTCTTGTCTTCCTTTTCTCCCCCTTAATCCATGACACGCCACTCCAACATCTCTTCCCCTTTTTGTTATCAACAAATAGGAAATATAAACAGTAGAAACTTCCCCTTGAGTGGTGCATGAACATCAAATGATTCTTCAAATCTGTCAGCTCCTTGTAATGATCACTTGTGAAGAAAACCAAATATAACAAACTTAATAAAGAAGTAGAATAACCCAAACTTGTGTCTTATGTCTTGTTTATCCACGTGACTCCAAACTTATACTAACACCATATAAGTAGACCGCAATCTCTTGACAAAATCCTCATCTTCAATGAGACACTAAGCACTACAATGTAACTCCTTTAAGTGATAGTTAACTAGGTCTTCATCCATCCACCCCTTGACCTATGAAAACTAGATTTTGCAAGTCTTCGTCAACATCCTTTAAGCACGAACAAATTATCTACAAAGTGTAACACCCACTTTGAGATATGATAAGAACACGCATCTGTGAAACTCAACTACAACATCAAATAAGTGATAATCAATCGTCTTCGTAATCACTTTTTCAATAAACCAAATCCGAGCCTTTGAAAGGTTTAAGAACATATAACACTAAAACCAAAAACCTCATGTGTGTGTGAACCATCCAAACTTTAAACTTTAGCCGAGAACCAAAAATCATGTGTTGACCGATATCGAATAATACCAGCAGTATAAATAAATTACATCGAACAACATAAGCAGTAGTACTGTCCCATGAGATATTAGTGGACCTTTTTAATTCCTCAAGATATCAAGTATCAACGACCTTTTTAATTCCTCAAGATATCAAGTATCAACACTTTAACCGGCCCATGATAAAACAATGAACAGCCTATCCCAAGAGTTTATAACAAGTCGGTTACCATGCAATCAAATCACTTTTTCTTGACGTCAAGTTCAACCAATCTATTTGTATGGACCACCAATCAGAATTTAAAATCCATGCAATAGACAATACTTAATTACCTCTGAATTACAGTTTACTTAACGCAACTGAAAATCGCATCCTCTTGAGATCCAAAGGCATCAGCACAAACCATAGCAGTAACATTTAAAACCATCTCGATAGCAGTGGTAAGTAACTTATACTAGCAGTGGTTATGCATAAGCCTAGCAGTAGAAACGCGAGATGGAGCAGTAGAAACTATTAATGAGTAGCAGCAGTTCGTAGCAGTAGTATCATCAAGAGGTAACAATAGTAAGCGAACAACGTTAGCATCACCATGAACGAACGAAGAGCAATACTATTAATCAACGAGCATCTTTAACTTATCTTGTAGCAGTATTAGGTACCAACATAACCAAGCAACTCTCTCATAAATCACTTCAATACACACTCTACACATTAAGATACTTGAATGAACCAATGAAATCACTTAATAAATCACACACTCATGTGAATTGCAGCATCTAGCATGTGTTTGAATAGACCAATCAACCGAACCATGTTACTAATTTTATACAACAGACCACTTGTTACTACACCTCTCCAATTCACCAATAGATCAACCAATTTAATAACACCGACCGTTTGATCATAAAAAGATTCCAATGCACGCAAAGATCCACCACCGACCCATGTGTATGTCTACTCTTGCATTCATACAGTGGCAAATATACAAACCAATAATATAATCTTCCACATGCACTAAACAACAATCATAATATTGTTTTGATATTCAGTGTAATTTTTTTTTTAGTGATTTTGTTGTCGCCAAAGGGAAAACCAATGTATACAACCAATTAACTTGAAACCCTAAACACGAGCACAGTTCAAGTTAACCATCAAGAAACATAAACATAACCACCAAAAAAATCAGCTCCTTAACTGACTTCCATAACAGATTGCATTAGTAGAATAAGGAAACCAATGAATATCGAAACTCTTGAAAAGAAAACCTAAAAATTCGAAAATTTACCCTGTTTCTGCAGCAAACTTCGACACTGAATAACTTTTGATGGAGAGCTCAGATCGGCGATCCCTCTGGTGGAAAGTTAGATGGGTATATAGAGAACGTCCACCAAAAATTTCGTCACGATCCAACGGTTAACGAAACAGTTATGATTGTTTCAAAACAGTCCTGCAGAACCCTTACGGAAATTTTCAGTTTCGATTTTTTTTTATCTTTTCGCCACATAAAACCTTGCGAATCCCTAGGTAATGAGCTCCCCGAGCTCTGATACCAATTGTGGAGTTTGTTAGACTCCTTGAGATCGTTTTGAGCCTTAGGGTTTAACAATAACATAGACAATATAGTATGATACGCAGCGGAATAAAACAAACAACTATGTTATTGACACAAGGTTTTTCCACATCTCCCCAATTATTATTTGATCAGAATAACAACGTGTTACCTAACTGTGACAGGGATCAAAGCCTTCTTCGATCTTGGAGATTAACAAAACTAACACTAACCCTAGACGTTTATAGAAACACGTCTGAGTTACACACACACACCTTTAGACTACATTATGGAAGACTTAATTAATAAAACCTACACCCCATGTCCTCTTTATATACTAGAGGATTAGGGTTTACAAATCTCTACGAAGGACTAAATAATAAATCTTCTTTTGCAAGCAAGTCCCTCCATCTTTTTGTAGATTTCTTCTTTGTCACTTTAAGCCCTTGATGTTTCATTCTTTATTGTTTTGTATCATCGAATCAATAAACCCAACAGATGATATAACCCCGAATGGAGAATCTCGATTATCGGTCTTAAAAGGAGCAGCGGGATTTATGATAATGGTGTGCTTCTCTGTGCACCTGGCTAAGGAAAGCTTGAAATAGAGCTTCAAATCTGCTCATCCAAAGGATTTTCGGTTTGGGGGGAAGCTGCCAAAGTCTCACTTTCAAGTGGCTCAATTTCTCTCTTCGATTCGAGAGTCTTGGAAGCTTTGGTGGTGAATGTTTAAGAGATGACGAATTCTATCTTCTACGACGTGCTGCTCAATATCCTTATCTCGGTACTCGTATCATCATGCTCTTAAACTATATCATCTTATCTATCTTTGTATATATTTATCAGAAAACCAAATACAAAAATATAAAACCAGCAAAACAACACAGAAAAATATAAAATCATCAAAAACCCATAAAAATCAAAAAATTTGAAAAAGACCAAAATATGTTTTCGCAAGACATGTCTTCTGGTATCGATAACATCTACGGTCTTAGAAATGTCATTCAATAATGGCACGGGACTTTAGATGAAGTTCGAGCAGGAGGTGTAAATATTTCTTTCTAAACATGTCACAAACTATGGCTTACAGTTATTTTAGACTGTAACCCGCGCTTCAAATAATGGCTTACAATTATTTCAGACTGTAACCCGTGCTTTAAACTATGGCTTGCTATTACTTCTGATAGCAACCCGTTTTTCAAAAAAGAAAAGTGCTACGCTAAACCGATTTTTCAAATATTTCGTGCACTTATCCTAAAACAAAACAAGGAAAGCATGTTGCCAAAAAGACTGCTGTTCCTACACATATGTTTTTCCGTCTAAAATTCTTCAGAAAAATATTTGTTGTTTTCAAAAATGGTGGAAAATGAGTTGCTTGAAAATCAATCAGTTTCAGAGTTTTATAAAAATTTGCAAACTCAATCAATGACTTCAGCGCTTTTAAAATTTTCAGAAAATGAGTCATTGATTGAGGGGGAGAATGTTTTCAAATTTATATCATCTAACGAGCTTTCTTAATTATCCTATATGCTTATCAGAAAATGATGTTAACCTACGTTGAAGGACTAGGTGCCTAGGATATGACTGTTAGGATTAGATGACTTGAGTTTGTTAAACACTTTATTCCCATACCTTATATGATCTGATTGATATGTTGGATTGACTTTTATTAGTCGATTGCTGTTTGGGTGATGTCGACCACCATATATCTGTATGTATGTTCACTAAGGTATGCAGATATCATGGATATAAGAATGTTCCCGATCCGGATCCCACAAATGAAGATGATTGGATGCCGAAAGGAAAGGGTAACTATATCTTGGGTTGACAAATGAAGAAACGGAGCTTAATTGGACTTTTATGGAGAGTTGGCATAAATGCAACATAAGAGGTGTCACTGCATCAGCAGATGGTTTTCTTCTAAGTGATTGAAGAAACGGAGCTTAATTTGACCTCAGTTGGCATTCAAAATGCAACGTAAGAAGAAGTCTCACTGCATCTGCAGACGGTTTTTCTTCCAAACCCTACAGCAACAACAACGGAAGCTTCTCAACCACCTAACGTATCTTTGTGCAGGATACCATTTTTAAACAATTTTGAATAATTTGATTAAATTGTTTTGAAAATGGAAAAATTTTGTTTTGAAAATAAACTGAACTAAATTTTGAAAATCACCGGACTTCTTTTTATCAAAACCTAAGTCACTCAATTATTGACTTCTGTCATTGATTGAGGGGGAGTGTGATTTAAATTATAATATTTTCATACAATATTTCTTCATAAAAGTTCCGGTTTGTACGATTAAATGTGGTGATCTAAAGATTTAATGTTATGTCATGGTATGATTTTCTTTAAAACTCAAAGATCTGTCAAAATGAAATTTTTTCTGTTCTTGTTTGATTGTGAAATTGTTTTATTTTACTAAAAGATCTCTTAAAACAATCATACCTTACACTAACAATCTTTACTGTCTTAAAATGGTCCTTATCTGTCATTTTTCAAAATAAAATCTTGCCACGTCTTTCCCCAAAATTTTCTAAATGATTTAAATCTTTTGGGATCACAAATCTGAAATGGTTTGAAATTTTTGATCGCGGTAGAGATCGTGATTTAAATCTCAAATCTGTTTTAATGGAATTGGTTTTAGTCCTTCAAAGGCACTCCTGCCTCCATGTGCCAAACGATTTCAAATACACAATGCACATGTTGAGGAGGAGGATTTATCCAAAAACCAGATGAGTATTTAAACAAGGCCACATTTTCTCCCATGATTTCTAAACCTAATTAAATCACTTGGGATCCAAAATCTCAAAGGGTTTGATATTTTTGATCGGGGGAGAATTTGTGATTTAATAATGAAATTTGATAAAAGGTGATCGTTTTGATTTAATTGTGCAGACTGCTCTCTCATATGTGCTAAACGCTTTCGAATCTCGAAGCACATATTGAGGGGGAGCATAACTATCGAGGTACAAAAGTTTTATAAAGAGACTTATAAAGTACCATGATTGAGTTTTCAAATGGTTTTATTAATGGATTTTGTGATCGTGGATGTGCTTCAAAAGAACTCTTTCCTCTATGTGATAAAATGATTTCACTTATCCTATGTACATATTGAGGGGGAGAATTTTACCATGAAAATCAAATGGCTTTTTCGTATGAAAATTGTGATCAAAGAAAATATTTCAAAGTCCTCTTGCCTCCCGTGCTAAAAAATTTCTAAATCATACGCACATGTTGAGGGGGAGGTTTTCTAAATGATCAAAACTATTAGGGTACAAAATGCTTTGATCTCGTATCACAAGTACCTTGATTGTTTTTCCAAATGATTTTTCAATTGGTTTCAAGGAAGAATGAACTGTACCAAAAAGACCGACCATTTTACTTTATGTATGGAGTTATAAGGATGGTTATGTTAGGTATTTGTTCCCACGATCCGCCAGAACCGGAGGGATCTACCAAGGGACAATCCACTAGATAGTGTAGAGTCCTTAGGTATGATGAAAAAAAGGAGAAAAATGAGAAATGGGAAGAGTGCGGACTGAGACAGAGCTAGTACTGGAATAAACCCAACAAGGTTCTAGTTATGAAGTCTCGGTAAGCACTGAAGGGGTTGAAGAATGAAAAAGAAATGAATGTGAAAAAGGATGAAAAGAAATAGCCCTCCAATAATTCAACCTTAGGGCAGTAACCGGGTTCAATACATATGCTACTGGTGGTTACCAAGGTAACGCCGGTATTGAAGACAAGACGTCATGGACCCAGTGACGCACTGCACTAAACTTCCCAAGCTACTCAAGTTCCTCTTAAAAGGACTTGTTTCATTCTCATGGGGAACCGACATTATCTATCGACTTTCTCTTAGAGATTGTTGATATTGAAGAAGGAGACCCTCTCGCTAGTCTCCGGCATAGGAACCAAATGTGCACTATTGAGTCTAGAGCCAAGAGATCATCCACAATATCTCGTTAGGACACTAAATTCATGAAGACTTGCTGTTTCACACAATGTGGAAAGTAAGTATATATTAAGAGTCCTACGCATTATCCTTGTGGTATTGCCAGAACATCTGAGGGGTATGTAAAAGTATTCACGATGAAGATGGAAATCATTCTAGAGCCAACATCAAACAAGCTCTTGGTGGGTGACATGTGAGATCTTCTCGTAAGATCAAGCTTGTGACAACTGGATAGAAACGATGGGGAGATTCATTCTTGAATCAACCTTGGTCCAGTAATGGAATTGACGAATACTTTTGGAAAAACTGTTCGATGTGCAAACCTTCTTTTCTCTAGCACGTCGAATGTGTATTCATTTCAAATTCAAAAATTATCTCTGATTGAAAAATACTTTTAGAAAAACCGTTCGATGTGCGAATCTCTTCTTTTCGCTAGCACGTCGAATGTGTACTCATTCTCTAATACAAAAAGTATTTTGATTGAAAATTGATCTTTCTCATAAAATCTTCGTCGTATTGCAAAACTCTTTCTTCAAGCAATAAGCGATTGTTTTTCAAATCATTTTTCATCAATCAGTGAATCTCAATTTGCTGATTCACTCACTCCGTGTTGTCTTCTTTGAGACGTTCCGGTTTGAGAACAACTAGAACAGCTGCGAAACCCTGTCAAGGAGATTCTTAGGAATCCTACCTGATCACAGGCAGTACTTGTACTGATCAACGGGGAACCGTGGGCCGTTTACCTCAATTCAACGAAAGTGATCAAAGACACTTTCGTGCGCTTTATTGCTAACTGTCGTATGCATGCACACCCTGACGATTGCAGCTGATTAGAATTGAGGAGTCAATCCAAAGCCGCATGTTTACAGCAACCACACTTAATTGAAGAAATCATGACTGGTGCATATCTACATAACCTAGTTCTGATATTTTTATACTATGCTTCTGCTACGCTGCTGCAAATATCATGAACCAGTAAGGCTTCCGCTACTCCGATGGAAAGATGTCATGATTCAAAAGTGTGAGCATGTCGGTCCAAAAGTCACAACTTCACATGATGGCAACACAATAAAGGGTGATCCACTAAAAGTACAAATCAATGCGGACTTTGAAGTTGCACTACTTAAGCACAAAGATTGCGAAAGTGAAGAATTAAAGTCTACGAGCTCAAGACTGAAGATAAAATAGAATGCTAGGATTCGAAATGTAAAACATGGGGTGACCTCCCTTAGGGGGAGATTGTTAGGAATTAGAAAATTCCATAGTGAAGTATCGGTCACCCCAAGTATTATCTAGCATAAGTTAGCTCGTAGACATATCATTAGTTACGTTATTTGTTAGTTTATTAGTTAGTTATTAGCGTAGTTTAGTTTAGTGCAACACCGTGGAGGAAGGACGGGTCTTTACCCACTGTATGCCTGATCCACAGTCCGATAGGAGGACGTATTGTTTGTAAGTATAAATACCCCTTCCATCCATGGAAGGGTGTGGCTTCTTTGAATCTAACCTTTCATTTGTTAAGCAACTCTATTAAAGGAACCTCCTCTCAACTCTCTTCATCTATCTAAAATGGCTTACTTGTTTAATCACAATCCTGGACCACCCGAATCATCTAACAACATAATATTCACGATCCTACAAAAAATGTCTTTGGTTTTATATAACTTATTTACTAAACATATTTTAATATAGTTTTAATATGTTTAGTAAAAGTGTGTTAGTAAACTATTGGCTCAAACCTTTTACGTATTTTATTTGTTTCGTTAAAATGATTTTACGTTTGTTATCGACAAAACATTAGAAGATCGTAAAATATAAATAAACGTTTTTATAGCTTATTTGTATTAACAAAAATAATGAAAATATAATTGATGAAACAATATATGATACAATCAATCCCTTAAAGATAACATTTATTTTGATTCTTTATTGTTTGATTTCATTTATATTACTTCAAACTGAAACCCCTAAAATCGCTATAGAAACCTATTTCACCAATGTTAATACAAATAAGCCGTAAAAATATTTTATGATCTTCTAATGTTTTGTCGATAACAAACGTAAAATCATTTTAACGAAACAAATAAAATACGTAAATGGTTTGAGCCAATAGTTTGCTAACACACTTACGTTTTCATATAAAACACTAAACAAGTAATAATGCTTTCATGTTATAGTAATGCATATGTATAACAACTAGTGTTTACATATTGGGTAGACATATATATATATATATATATATATATATATATATATATATATATATGTATATATATATATATATGTATATATATATATATGTATATATATATATATGTATATATATATATGTATATATATATATATATATATATATATATATATATATATATATATATATATATATATATGTATATATGTATATATATATATATATATATATATATATATATATATATATATATATATATATATATATATATATATATATATATATATATATATATATATATTCTTTGTATGTATTGTATTGGGTAATATAATGGGTAGAAGTCTAAGTATTTGACCCATTGACTAAATACATTGAATGTAGTTGGGTAAAACCCAAAGTCCATGATCCATACCCATGGAGCATGATCCATAACCCATGACCCATTGCATGACATCATGCATAAGTCATAATGGGTATTATCCATGACCCATGAAGCTAACCCATGACCCATTGACTAGATGCATTGCATCTTCTAGATACATTGTATCTATTTGGATACCCATGGTCCGAAGTCTATGACCCATGACCCATGATCCACGACCCATAACCCATATAGGAGGAGCGTCCTACGGATCCCCCAGTTTACACTAGACGGATCCCTCAAGTAAGGGATCTGTGGGATCTGGGCAACAGTAGCATGTTTTTGCCTATAAATAGAGAACCATTTCTTCATTGTAACTTACCCCTTTCACACACATTCTATCTTAGTGTTGTAAACTCTCTAACCACAGATCCAAAGGATCTTTCTATGTAGTTTTGTGTTTGTGTGATTCTCTAGGTTCCTCTTAAAGGCGAGATCACCACCTCTTGAAGTCGAGCAAGCTCAAGTCCATGGGTTGCCAAGCTTCGTCATCATCAAGAATACTGATGTTATCTTGTTGATAGTTCTTTCCTCTCTCATTAGAAGTGTTGTGTTGAAGACATAGGTGAAAGATGTCTAAAGGGTCAAGTCGAAGGCATTAGTGAAAGGTGTCGAAGATCCGTGTCAAAGGCATTAGTGAAGGGTGCCGAAAGTCTGTGTCAAAGGCATTAGTGAAGGGTGCCGAAAGTCCGTGTCAAACGCATTAGTGAAGGGTTTCGAAAGTCCGTGTTGAAGGCATTAGTGAAGGGTATCTTAGAATCGTGTCAAAGGAATTAGTGAAAGGTGCCTAGGGTGTACATTCGATATGGTGTATCGATGTACAAGATAGATTAGTTTGGGTCAAAGGATATTGATATCCTTGTTGATGTTGTCATAAGGAGTGGATCTCCTTTGGGATAGGTGTTGTGTAGTGTTGGGTAGTAGTTCCTCCTTTGTAATGGAACTCAATATCTAACCTTGTATCGGATAAAGTGTAGGCGACGTTGTGATAGGTTTGGTTCTACCTCGTGGAAGAACCCGGTGTCTGCCTTGTACCGGATAAAGAGTAGGCGACGTTGTAAAGGCTTCTCCACCACAAGTATTTTGTGTTGTGTAGTGATTACGAACTCTCGAGTAGGTGACTCGGGGAAGGGAGTAGGGCAAGGAAGGTGTCCTTGTAGCCGAACCACTATAAATACTCGCGTTGTGGTTTTGTGCTTCTTACTCTTTATCTTTGCTTTATTTATTTATATGCTTATCTATCAACATCCAACACACACATTTAAATAGATTGACATAAGTCGATCTAAATAGTTTAAAACGAAGTTTTAATCGGTAAAACTATTCAACCCCCTTCTAGTTTTCCACAACCAACATACGTTTTTTATGTGTGTTTTATTTCTGTGTGTGAGAGATAAAGTAAGTCAACTACTTATAAATAAATTATATATAAAAAAAAGTAAAAATAAAATTAAAAACAAGGTTGGGACCTTAAACAAGAAATTTTATTCATTTTTTAACTACCTAATTACATCTTAGGTTTCCATCATGACATCAACCAACAACGAAGGAAAATACAGCTACACCCAACCAAGCTACCTTCACCATTGACCAACACAAAAGAACCTAAATATCCAAACCCAACCAAACCTAATCATACTTCTCCATGGTGATATGCTCCCGCTTTTTGGTGATAATAGCACGCACATCAACCAACATGGCCGCAAGCGACTCCAATAAACGGCGCTCCATCACTTGAACCTCATGAAGGCAGTCATAGGTCTCATCAACAGCTTCTTCTTCATCAAATTAAGAGACAACACCTCATTCATCCTCTCCGTGCGCTTATCAACCTTTCTAACCAGCTCATTCCTTCATTCCCCAAGCCACATAACCATCCCTTCATCTTATGTAACTTCTTGATTGAATAAAAACTTGAAGCTTTTGTGTAGCTTATCAGATCCGCACATATCTTTCAACTCATTGATGAATGGGGTTTCAGACATTTTTCAGATGATTATTTGATAGTGGTTAGGTCACAGATGATGTTTTGTTGAAAAAAAGTTAAATATAACTAATGAAACTAAACGAATCACTAACATAATATATTGTAACTGAATAGACTTAATCATTGCAAATATTAACTTGAGTATTAATTCGTACAGTTCATTCGTCTTCCCATGCAGAAACATCAAATCCGTAATTAACATAAACTTGACAAATGCAACATAAAACCTTCCAACTTGAAAATGCCTCAAAATTACAACTAAACTTTGCAATATAACAAAAGCAGCCCTCAAAGTTTGTCTATTATGATCAAACATAATATTTCCTTAAATCTACTTCATTAACAAATGTATTATGTATCATAATCATGGTTTTTAACAATCTAATACGCCGAAATACCCGAATACGAGCTTCTATCACGAAAACCTAAATATCATCTTCATTATTTCAATGAAACTCAATTAGAATTAATTAAATAACGTCACCAACATCGTTCATCCGGTGATCACAAATACAAATTGCAAACTTTTCCAACAAAATAAAACATTAAAATAATTAACTTACTACATTACATATAGCTGATTCTGTAAAACTTATATTACAAACATTGAGACATCCTTGATAAAAAGTATATAAACATTTGCACAAACATTACATACAAAACACGTACAAATCTCAAATGGCAACAAACAACATCCGTCACAATCTTGAGAAGACATTTATATAAATTCAACCATCTGCACACATCATTGATAAAAAGTATATAAACATCTTCACAAACATGATGTACAAAACACGTACATAAAAAAATTCTTTCAACAATCAACAAAATTGTCACGAGACAGTACGATTTATAGATTGTTGTATATGGGCCTCACCATCATACTAAGAACTCGACAATTTACACAAACAATACGCTATTAACACTTAAATACAACATGTGTGCATCACACGTTTATTCCAATTAAATCTTTATTTAAGATTATTTTTTAGACATGATAATAAACAAACATCTAATTATATTCATTCATCTTCATAGCATTTCCTTCTTCGACACGAGCACCGGCCATTGCTGCAAAAACTAGGTTTGCTAACTTATGAAGTAATTCCCGATGTCTCTCCTGAGTTTTCCGTAGCACTTCAAGCGCATCCAAAGCAACCACATCATTACCTAGGGCTTCCATGTTCGCAATCATACCTCGGTTTCTTGCCATTACCCTCCTCAAATGCTCACAATTAGCAACAAGTAATTTAAACAACACATCATCTTCGCCAGCCTGCTGAATAAACCACATACACATGGAATCATTCAATTTAAAAGAACCCGAAAGAGTAATCAAGTTCTCTAGCATTTGAAAGTATGCCGTTATATCAGAATACAAATGCTTTTACATCTAAGCATGATAATAGTGTCAAATAAATAAGCAAATATTCACTTATGTAACTTATGCAAATTTAAAAAGTGCAATTGAAAAGACAATTTTAAATAGTCATTATTTACTATATAATTGCAAAGTCCAATCAAATACCTAAAACTAAAACCAAAAATCATTACGCCTTCCACATTTATATTAGCCATGTGCAACGCACGGGTCAGAATGACTTGTTCTTTTATCACTTTAGATATTTACAAAGTAGACATTTATTTTATGACTCAAGTATTATTTTGTGGATTACTTATTACTTAGTGATAAAAGCATTAGATATGGTAACGCAGGTTCAGCGCCAAACACACGTGGAAAGAGTTTGTCTTTGGCTTGAGCCAAACCGTCCACCATGCCAAAGTCCAAGCCAAAGTATTGGTTTACGCCAATTGCAACTTTGTGTAATTGTATTAACTGAATAAATGAGTTTAGGTACAATATAAATAACTGAATAAATGAGTTTAGGTACAATATAAATAATGTTAAATGATCAAACGGGCTTGGCCAAACACAAATATAACTAACAATAAATATTAGTCCACTTACAGCCTCCCGTAGTTGGAGCAGGAGGATGTAGAATGCTCAAACTGGTCTGAAATTCATCAAACACGGCATACGGAAGACCCTTAGTGAAAATATTGACATACTGATAACGTTAAGGAACATGCAAAATGTGAACTTGACATGTAGTAACCTGATCCCGAATAAAGTGTATGTAAATCTTAATATGCTTTGTTGATGCTGCACGGGATTGGAAGATACGTAAACCGCGCTGACATTATCACAGTAAATAATATTGGCAAAATGTTGATAACATCAAATAGTCCTGAATATAAAGTGTTAATTTCCCCCGATAATGCTCGTATTTTATATCATTTACATAGATTTATGCTTGTTTTCCTCTATATTTATCTTTCAGGTAATTTAAGAGCATTGGAGCTAAAGAGAAGCGGATTTGGAGAGTTTATTGAAGATATATGATAGTATGCCCAATATGAATTAATTACGGCGTAACTACTCTCTCACATTAAGCCGTAACAAAAGCGTGACTCAGAAGACCAACTCAACAGCAGATTACGGAGTAACTCCATCTTAGGATTACGCCGTAACCAATTAGGTTAAATGATATTCCACGCCGCTGCAAGCTACGCCGTAACTCTTTCCAATGATTACGGCGTAATCATGATTTTGTATCCTGTATGGAAGATACGGCGTAACTCATTCCATAAGTTACGACATAGCCAGCTTTAACTAGAGCATTTTGACGGATTTATATAGGTTACGGCGTAACTCTCAACTTAAGTGACGCCGTCTCTAGATCTGGCCTATAAATACCAGCCCTAAATTCTGCATTTCACATCATTCACTCCACACCACAAAGCAGAGAACGTGAGTAGGGGACTGAAGGCAGATCTTGAGGAGCATACGGAGCCATCTCCAAGGGAGAAATCACTCCCTAACGATAAGCATTAGCGATTTATCATTTCTTTTACTTTCAATTCATGTGTTTTATTATGTTAAATGTTGAATTGATTGTTTCATTTAATATGATCGGCTAAGCACCTCTGGTGCTAGCCTAGTTATGATTCCTTAATTGTTATGTTTATTTTTACATTGCTTCTGTATAATTGTTTCTAGTGTATGCATGCATAGTTTGTTGGTAGCTACCCTTGTTTTGGTAGTTTTGAATGGCGGTAGTGTCTAGTTGCTTAGGAGAATTGACCAACTGACCCTAAGTAGGTAGACTGAGTGGGAAGGGTAAGAATTGACCAACTGACGACCTTTCTTTGCTTGTGCGAACTGACCAAATGATCACCTGCCGTTTGGATGAACTTAAGAAGTTATGGATGAGTGTCTAAGATGCTAGCGCCCGAGCACTCATTGTTATGAATCTTGCATGTAGCGGAACTTAATGACTTGGCTTAGGGGACTAAAAACAACTGGACTTTCAAGTGTAGTAGCTTGATCTCCGGTGGAAACCTTTGCTGATAGGTTAGGACGAACTGAGCAAATGCTGTCCTAGTGACTTAAACCCCCACTTGAAGCAATTGGAAGTAGTTAGACGCGAACATAACTTGATAGGATGAGTAACTAGGTTAGCACACTTCTCCTATATTGATCGCAACCTTTACCTTTATTTGTTTTCTTTCATTTCTTGTCTTTATAGTTAATTAATCATTTCAATTGTAAAAACCATTAAAACCAGTGACAATTAGACTTAATTAGAATCCGCTCACATAGCTCTTGGGACGACCTCAGTTTTACCGATTACTACACTATACACGATCGGGTACATTGCCCGTTAGTGCATAAGGTAGACCATAGGTAAACGAGACACTTATAAATATTAAAACCTGGTCAGTAAAACCTGCATCAAGTTTTTGGCACCGCTACCGGAGAGTTATATTAGGATTTTTGTTAAGTCTTTCATTTTTGTTTTGTTTTGAATTTTCTCATTTTCTCACGATTTCTTTTCAAGTTTCAGGTACCATGGAAATTGTTAACATTGATAACCTCACTCTTGAGGAATATTTGGCGTTGACAAGGGACGAACAAGGTCCGGGGCTCGTTAGGCCGATTATTGGGGAAGATATTGATTTCGAGATAAGACCACAATTCATGAGGGAGTTAAGAGCAAATCCTTTTTCTGGAAATATTACAAAGGATGCTCATGAACACATTGAAAATGTGGAATATATTACTAGCCTGTTTAATACACCAGGAGTCTCGAAGGATGCGGTTATGCTCAGAGTTTTTCCCAGCACGCTTACTGGAGCTGCAAAGAGATGGGTTAATAGATTGCCTGCTGGGGCAATTGATACGTGGGCCTTCCTTAAAAGATACTTTATTTAAAGATATTGTCCACCTTCAAAAGTATCAAGGAAACTCACAGAAATCCATAATTTTAAGCAAGATGACGATGAGACATTGTATCAAGCTTGGGATAGATACAATGATCTGCTTTACAAGTGCCCCACTCATGACCTAAACAACCAACAAAAGGTCAATATTTTCTATAAAGGGATCAACATTGTTACCAGGCAAATGCTGGATTATCAAGGACCAATTCCAGGGATGACACCAACTCTTTCCATTGAAGCTATTCAAAAATTGGCTGACCACTCTCAAAAATGGCATGATGGAGGAAGCCAAAGAAGCCTTGACAGAAATTCAGAGGGTATTGCCGCCATCGCAAGCAAGCTAGAAAACCTTGGCAAAGACATGAAAAAGCTTCAGGAGAATGTGCATGCTATTCGAGTAGGATGCGATACATGTGGGGGAGGACATTTAGCTAGAGACTGGCCTATGGAGAACATAAATCCCCAAATCGAAAAGGTTAAGTACGGAAAAGGGAAACCCTTCCATCAAAGTTATGATGAATTCTGCTACGATAAAGATCGGACTCCCTACAAGAAACGATAACCTTCATTTGAAGAATCTATAAATAAATATTTGGAGGAAGATGCCAAGCGACAAGCCAACAGGGACACGTTGTTCCAGAATTTTCAAGAAACAAAAGCCACCCTCCTTGCTCGTCACGAGGCTTTAGAAAACACCGAAAGGAAATTTGGGATAAGGGCAAATGGAATTTATAAAGACAGCTCAATTGATGACGATAGTGTGTGTCAAGCCATATTTTCCAATAACGGAAAACCTCTTTACACCCTTTTAAGGTACAATGAAGAGGAAGTTTCGGGTATCTCCAAACAAGCAGTAAGACGAGATGACAATACGAACTTTCAGAAAGAAGAACAACATACTGAGACTGAACGTGAAGCTGTAGTGGAAAATGAAGTGAAGTTAAACGATAGATGTTCAGCAGTTGTCCTAAATCAGATCCCTCTAAAAGAAAAAGACCCAGGAAGTTTCATTCTCCTTTGCTCTATTAATAATTTGCATAACATTAAAGCCTTAGCTGACTTAGGAGCTAGCATAAGTATCATGCCATTCTCCATGTGCAAAAGACTAAATCTTGGACATGTCAAACCCCTTTGCATGACCATTGAAATGGCAGATTGAATGGTTAGCATATCTAGGGGTAATAGAGAATGTGCTCATTAAGATTAATAATTTGACTCTTCCTGTCGATTTTGTCATTTTAGACATGGAAGAGGATTTCGACATTCCTCTAATTTTGGGTAGACCTCTTCTGGCCACCGCACGGGGGAAAATTAATGTTTTAAAAAAAAATCATAACATTAAAAATCAACGATAGAAAACTTACCCTAAATATGGATGATGTAATGTCACCCTATCGAAACTATTTGTGTTATCAAAAAAGGAAAAAATAAAGTTGTTCCCACCACCGTCATACACAAGCACTGTACTTCTAATAGTCGCAATATGCAGGAAAAGGAAGTTGAAAGATGCAACAATGGCAGATCACGCCGCAACCACTTCTCAAGAATACGGCGTGACAATGATCCAGTACTAAAGTTTGAGTCTAAAGGCGATTGGCCCAAAATCCAGAACGTTGATTATAAGTACTTACCTAGATTGAAATACCATTGGTACAAAGCTATTCCTGTTGACAATGACAGATAGTATGATCTTTGGGCTTCATGTAACCCCTATAAGGACATCTGTGACGGTGGTGATGACAAGGAAAGGGTAAAACACAATAAGTACCTGTGGTCCTCAACTAATGATGGAAGCATTACATTCGAAGCATGGATACGGATCGTTTATGGGGAAATTGACAATGACGCTAAAAGAAGAACTTAGACTAATCTTAGCCTCAGTGTTAGCCGTGAAACCTCTGGTGATGATGCGATTCATGAAGCAACAAAAAATTCAATCTCAGATCAAGGAACTATTGATAATGACAACACCTTAGCTCGGAAGCATTGGTGTGAGAAAATAAAAACCATTTGTGGGGATTTTTGGGCTTCCTGCAACCCGTATGATGACAACTGTAACAGGGGGAGTAGTATGGCTAGAATAGGAGATAATACATTTTTGTAGACCTCAACCAATGACAATAGAAGAACTGATATACATTGGTTACACAAATTAAGATTTGACGATTGGATTAAAATCAAATTTGGAAAAGTGGACGCTTCCACTAAGAATAAGATTTGGAAGGATTGCATGAATGAAGATAGCCAATGTGAAGAGACTCCTCAAAATACTAGTGACTTAATAAAAGAAGATAACAAAGACACAGGAGAAGAATGTAAACATGGGCATATTGATGAGTTAGTCAATGATAAGTGGTTTAAGGGTACTGAGTCCGATGATGATGACATCGAGGGAATATTGGACTACCTAGAAGTACAAGGCGAAGATGGGTTCATTGATCCCGATGATGAAGCACATGAGCAAAGAAGGTGCAAACTTCTTGGCATTCCGTGTAAGAGGCCACCACCAATTATAGCTGAAAAGTATGAGTTTACAAGATACCACTTGGGGCCGGACGAAAAGTTTTGTAAACTTCAGATGATTGAGACTAAGGAATATCTCCGCACCGCTACGAATGTTGCTTGGGTCAGACATAACTTGATGAAGGATATGGAGGAAGTTGGCCAAGTTCGGAGGCCACCGTAAAGCCCATTGGCTTTGAGTCTAACTTAAAGACTCGTAAATAAAGACAAGTGCTCTTTCGGGAGACAACCCGAATTATCCTTTTTATTTGTTTTAATTCCATTTCTGTTGGGATTTGTATTTTTAACTATTTTTACAAGAAATTAGAGAAGTTGCTGCAGCAGCCTGAACGGGGACCTGATCTGTCCACAATTACGGCATAACTCATTCCAATGGTTACGCCGTAACACACCTCCAGTAGCTATCTTCCCAGAGCATTACCAATTACGGCATAATCATATGCAATGGTTATGCCGTAGCTACACTCCAGTAGCGTCTGCCAGGTTTTGCCATAATTACGGCATAACTCCTTCTAGGAGTTACGACGTAACTATCCTCAGTATTATTTCTTTCTCTTTAAACACAATAACCTTGTATTAGTTTTTAAATAAACTTTTTGGGTATGTTCCCTGTAAGCCCTCACGAGACTACACTCGTCCACTTGGGACACCAAGTGGTTTAAAAGGCTTGTTGCATACGCTAAATGCAACCTTGATTCCTACGAAAGTGAGTTAGGTTTCTTTTCTTTTTTATTTTTAGTTTTTAGAATTATGCTTGGTAGTGTGATTTCAGGGAATGAAGTTTGCTCGTGGATGCTTAAGCGAAGGCACGATTCTTTTTGTGAGCCTTCTTTCTTTTTAGGAGCAAATTTCAGGGAAGTTCTCGCTCTAATTCTACTTTCTTTTCACATTTATTTAATGTTTAGTACAAAAGGGACTTTGTACATTTCAATTGGGGGAACGGAAGTAGAATTATCTTTTGAACTTTATTTTACCCTCGTTTTTTTAGTTTATTTTGAAAAATTATGCCATTTTTAAAATTTTGACATGTTTTTCTTAACCTAACTAGATTAGACCTTAGCCGAGCACACTATAACCCTTGATATTATATGGTGATATTAGCCTTATCTGTTTCCAAATATTTACCCCAAATCCACCAAATTATGAGTATGCTGGTAGCGTGTAAACTTTAGAACTTCGCCTTTGCATCATTTCGAGACCATATACGAGGTATGTTGAGTTAGCTTAATGTATATGGATTATTGAGTTTAAGAAGGCAATATTATAGGATTATCACCCCAAACAGCCTATCCTTGTGTGTCTATCGATTAGTCACCTCGAATTCTCGACCCCCATGTTAAACCCTTTTATTGGACTCACCTTTCGTGCAAGATACCCCTAGATACACCCGTCTGAGCCATTCCTTTCATTGTTCACCCAACATATATGTTTTGATACACCCATACACGTTAGCCTATCTTGTAGTCTTTATTTGTGATCGAGAAGTCATTGTTTGCCTAAGTTCAAGGTTCAAGTGGAAAGGTTCGGGAATCACGCTTTCGTCAAAGACATATATTTGAAGATCATTGAAAACCCCCAAATTCTCATATTGTTAATCTCAAGTGGGGGGATGCTATGTTTAATTGTTATGTAAAAAAAATAAAAAATAGTTATAGTTATAGTTATTTGTTAATTGTAAAGTGCAAAATTATAAGCACTATGTTTATGAGCTCATCATAGATTTAGTATCGAGGAGGCCACCTCGGTCACATTGGAAGAATGAAATTGGCAATAATTGCGCCAATAGTTGAAGAAAAGGCAATGTGCCCATCATGAAGTCCTCTAATGGCACATCTACCTGGTATATCATGATCCGGTTTCTTAACCACTTGAACTTTGGATAAACGGTTAGCGGTGATGACTTGGTTATAGATTTAGACAATTTTCTTGTTATTTTTACTTTACACCAATTATATCTCATGTCTTATCCTACCCTTTAGTCATGAAGCGTCTCTAGGTGATGAAGCGAGCAATCTTTGGTGTGTTGGCCATGGATTTGGTCATGTATCATTGATTTTTTCCACTTCGCCGTGACATGTTAGTAATGATGATTCACCCTTAACCTTTGTCGTGTCTACCCATATTGCCTTCGAGAATTTTTTAGTCCTTAACTCTAGTGGTGGAGATTTGTGTAACCGCCAAGCTTATGATAGAATACATGCTATGACTGTGCTTTGAGTGATCACCCCAAAATTGACACTTAGAATAGTTGAGAGATTTGAGTATTTTGTTCCCATTTCGTGAGGTGTTCGGCTTTGTTTTATTCTAGCATAAGGAATTTTTAAACTTATATTTGCTAGTTAATGGGAGATATCTTTTTAGGAATTTATCTAATTAGGTATTCTTGAGGGCAAGTAGAGTTCAAGTGGGGGTATATTTGATAACATCAAATAGTCCTGAATATTAAAGTGTCAATTTCCCCCGATAATGCTCGTATTTTATATCATTTATATGGATTTATGCTTGTTTTCATCTATATTTCACTTTCAGGTAATTTACGAGCATTGGAGCTAAAGAGAAGCGGATTTAGAGAGTTTATTGAAGATATATGATAGTACACCTAGTGTGAAGTAATTACGGCGTAACTCCTCTCTCACATTACGCCGTAACAAAAGCGTGACTCAGAAGACCAACTCAACAGCAGAGTACGGAGTAACTCCATCTTAGGATTACGCCGTAACCAATTAGGTTAAATGATGTTCCATGCCGCTGCAAGCTACACCGTAACTCTTTCCAATGATTATAACGTAATCATGATTTTATATCCTATATGGAAGATACGGCGTAACTCATTCCATAAGTTACGCCGTAGCCAGCTTTAACTAGAGCATTTTTACGGATTTATATAGGTTACGGCGTAACTCTCAACTTAAGTTACGCCATCACTAGATCTGGCCTATAAATACCAGCCTTATATTCTGCATTTCACATCATTCACTCCACACCACAAAGCAGAGAACGTGAGTAGGGGACTGAAGGCATATCTTAAGTAGCATACAGAGCCATCTCCAAGGGAGAAATCACTCCCTAACGATAAGCATTAGCGATTTATCATTTCTGTTACTTTCAATTCATGTATTTCATTATGTTAATTGTTGAATTGATTGTTTCATTTAATATGATCGGCTAAGCACCTCTGGTGCTAACCTAGTTATGATTCCTTAATTGTTATGTTTATGTTTACATTGCATCCGTATAATTGTTTCTAGTGTATGCATGCATAGTTTGTTGGTAGCTACCCTTGTTTCGGTAGTTTTGAATGGCGGTAGTGTCTAGTTGCTTAGGAGAATTGACCAACTGACCCTAAGTAGGTAGAATGAGTGGGAAGGGTAAAAACTGACCAACTGACGACCTTTTTTCGCTTGTGCGAATTGACCAAATGATCACCTCCCGTTTGGATGAACTTAAGAAGTTAGGGATGAGTGTCTAAGATGCTAGCTCCCGGGCACTCATTGTTATGAATCTTGCATGTAGCGGTACTTAATAACTTGGCTTAGGGGACTAAAAACAACTGGACTTTCAAGGGTAGTAGCTTGATCTCCGGTGGAAACCTTTGCTGATAGGTTAGGACGAACAGACCAAATGCTGTCCTAGCGACTTAAACCCCCACTTGAAGCAATTAGAAGTAATTAGACATGAACACTTGATAGGATGAGTAACTAGGTTAGCACACTTCTCATCTATTGATCACAACCTTATCCTCTATTGATCGCAACCTTTTACCTTTATTTGTTTTCTTTCATTTCTTGTCTTTATAGTTAATTAATCATTTCAATTGTAAAAACCATTAAAACCAGTGACAATTAGACTTAATTAGAATCCGCTTACATAGCTCTTGGGACGACTTCGGTTTTACCGATTACTACACTACACACGATCGGGTACACTGCCCGTTAGTGCATAAGGTAGACCATCGGTAAACGAGACACTTATAAATATTAAAACCTGGTCAGTAAAACCTGCATCAAATGTAGAGGAGAGGGAACTTCTCGAATAAGATTCCGCTATCATGACATCTCAGCTACTGCATTGGCAACATCAGCGTCAATTATTCTTACTTTATGTATTTTTTCTGTTAGAAAACTTAGTGCACTTGTGGGATTAGTTCACACCTCGTAATGGGTCAGGAGACACCCATAAGGTCTCTGAACACTCTGACTCTATTGTGGTAAGGTTCAGAATGTTAGTACTGTTAGGCAGAGTTAATATTGCTAGTACTAATGTTAGTACTATTAGGAAAACTTAATACTGCTAGTATTAATGTTAGTACTGTTAGGCAGAATTAATACGGGTAGTATTAATGTTAGTACTGTTAGGCATAAATACTAGTGCTAGTGCTGTTGGAATTAACTTGTAACAGACTTTGACCTATTCAAGTGGCAGTTATAACTGTTTTATGACTATATTTAATTGGTCATGTAACCACTATTAGCTATAATGGAGATAATTATGAGGCGATTAATCCTCATAATTCCATTTGACTAGCTATGAGTATTTTCCTATAAATAGAAAATTAGATTATGCATGAAGGAGATACATAAAACAAAAACACTTGGATGCAAATGGGTTATTGATTTGTGCCTAAATCATTAACATACATTTGGTCTTATCCCAAGTAGATATTCGTGATACCCAGACATTAGGGTCGAATAGTTTACTTTGGAAAGTGATTACACGATTCCAAATGATATCCGGTAACCATTCATTGGTAATTAGTTAGCCTATTGATTATCTTCACCATGCTCTGGGCTCTTAACCCCCTACAATCAAAGTAAACTATTTTGTGATAATCAATGGTTGCTGCTATGAAGCATATGGCTGCTAACTTCTCTAAACTAGATAAGTTTGAAGGGGTGGATTTCAGAAGATGGAAAAAGAAGATGCATTTCCTGTTGTCAAACATGAGTGTGGTGTATGTTCTGAGCACATCAATTCCAGATGATGGGGATGATGCTACTGTTAAACAGATCAGGAAGAGGAGCAAATGGGAGAATGATGATTACATTTGCAGAGGTTTAATCCTCAATGGTATGTGTGATTCTCTCTTTGATATCTATCGGAATATTGAATCTTCCAAAGAACTAAGGGATTCTTTGGATGCCAAATATATGGCTGAGGATGCATCAAGTAAGAAGTTCCTTGTAACTAATTTCACAAATTATAAAATAACTGATTCAAGACCAGTTATGGAACAATACAATGAACTTCTTGGTATACTTGGAAGGTTTACACAACACAAAATGAACATGGATGAGGCTATTTTAGTCTCTTGTATCATTGATAAACTCCCCCCTTCTTGGAAAGATTTCAAGCATACCTTGAAACATAAGAAGGATGAGTTAACTCTTGTTGAGTTGGGCGGTCTTCTGCGCATTGAGGAATCACTCAGGGTGCAGGATAATGACAAGCCAAAGAGAAACAATTTCTTGGGCATCCAAGAAGCAAACTTGGTAGAGGTGCAATTTCTTAGGCATCCAAGAAGCAAACTTGCATCACCAGTTCAACAATGGAATCTAAATTTGTGGCCTTAGCATCTGCTGGTAAAGAAGCTGAATGGTTAAAGAACTTGCTTCTTGAGATTTCATTGTGGCCTAAACCTATATCACATATTTCTATCCGCTGTGATAGTCAACTACATTGGCAAAGGCTTATAGCCAGATGTACAATGGGAAGTCTAGACACTTAGGTGTCAAACATAGCATGATTCGTGAGCTTATCATGAATAGGGTGGTATCTATAGAGTTTGTTAGATCTCAACAAAATTTACCTGATCACTTGACGAAGGGTTTGGCTAGATACTTGGTTATAAAGTCTGCTAAAGGGATGAGTTTAAGTCCAACTTAGTCACTGAATGCTAAGACACCCAACTCCCTCTTTAGAAACTTGGGACCTGAGTTCAATGTGGAAAGTTGAACATTCAGTGGATTGGAGCACATGTTTTATTTTTACATCTCAATGTTTTGCTCAGAACCTGCTGAAAAAGATGATGAACTCTTTACTTCTTAATGGTTAATTTATTTTAAAAAAGTGCTAAACAGGAGCATGAATAAAGAGGAACCACCTATGTGAACGTTGAAGTTTTTTGCCGCTTCAGAGAGCTTTGGACTTTTGGGTCTTACAACATTTATGAATTTGGATATAGACACATGGCTTGTATAGTGTCAGGAGCTTTTACGTGTTTGAAAACTTGTGTGTATTTTATCTTCAGGTATTCAAATGGGTTGAAGGGTTCAATTCTTAGAACACCCTGATTTTTGAATATTTGAACGTGTAATTTACTAAGATGGAATTTCAATCCTCAGGACATTTTCGTTTATGCACATGTTTTGTTTAATGTTTAATTTTCATGCAAAGGAAGTGAACTAAATTTGGGGAGGATTGTTGGGAAATTTAGTACACTTGTGAGATTAGTTCACACATGGTAATGAGTCAGGAGGTACGGAGTGTACACTCATAAGGTCCCTGAACACCATGACTCTATAGTTGTAAGGTTTAGAATGTTAGTACTGTTAGGTAGAGTTAATAATGCTAGTACTAATGTTAGTACTGTTAGGCAAAGTTAATACTGCTAGTATTAATGTTATTACTTTTAGCCAAAAATACTACTGCTAGTGCTGCTGGAATTAACTTGCAACAAGCTTTGACCTATTCAAATGGCAGTTATAACTGCTTTATAACCACGTTTAATTGGTCATATAACCACTGTTAGCTATAATGAGGATAATTATGAGGCGATTAATGGGTCGATTAATCCTCATAATTTCATTTGACTAGCTATGAGTACTTTCCTATAAATAGGAAATCAGATTATGCATGAAGGACTTACATAAAACAAAAACACTTGGATGCAAAAGGGTTATTGATTTGTGCCTAGATCATTAACATACATTTGTTCTTATCCCAAGTAGATATGCGTGATACTCAGATATTAGAGTCGAATAGTTTAATTTGAAAAGTTATTACACGATTTCAAGTAATATCCGGTAACCATTCATTGGTAATTAATTAGGCTATTGATTATCTTTATTCTGCTCTCGGCTTTTAACCCTCAACATTTTCTATCATCACCGCAACATAGCGTGAACACCATGGTAATAAATTACATAAAGAGCCATACTTTTTTTTTTTTTTTTTTTTTTTACTTTCCGAAAACAGTCGCGTATCTCTTTTATTTGGAGGTCAGCACATTAAGTGGAGTGAGTGAATAAAAAATACGATTGAATAATAATTTGGTGTTGTCCGCCAACTAATATGTATGTGATAGTTGTTGGTAACTGGGATTCGCATGTTAGCATGCTATTAGAGGTTACTCAACTGCTTCTACCTTCGTTGACATAAATTTAAAATAAAATGTAAAAGTGAAGGAATTGAAACAAATGCTAAAAAGTATTACCTGGCTTTGGTTGGATGTACGTTATTTGTTAAAGGAATTTTTTAAAATGTCCGTCAGACGCATCTTAAAAGTTACAAAAAATCGAGTTTACGTTTATTGGATGTTTTTCTACTTAGGTTTTTTTCTGAAAAACAAAATATCAAATTGTAGTGATACTATCAAAATGATTAAAAATGTATTCAACTTTCACATTTTTATGGTAACTTCTACATTTTAGACGTTTATAAAAATCTTATTCAACGTTTACATGTCGACAAATGTAAACACGTTATTGCATAATTTCACAAAATTTACTCTTGTTGCATAAAAAATGAAATTAAAGTTGAATACATTTTTTGATTATTTGGATAGTATGATACCTTAATTGGTAACTCTTCCACCTTTTTCCGTTATTATTCATTTTATTTTAAGAGGTTTGCTAACCATGACCCTATGAGTTATGGTTATGCTTACAAAAATTATCGAAATAACTACTCATTAAACTTAGAGTTTCCATGTTTATGCATACCTGGTGATTATAATCATGAACAAATACTAGTTATCTCTTATTTAAATTTACATATATGGAAAACCTCCACTTAATTTCTAATAGTGTTCATTCAGTGTACCTTTGGTAGTATTATTTAACATTTAGAATCTATTGATCGTACCTTAATATGTGTTTGAAAATACATTAACAAGATATAGTAGAAAAATAGTTTGGACTTTGGACGGTGCATTAAATGCAGGCGCTCGTGCATCTTCTTTGAGCTAATTATAGTAACCGTGTAAGCTTTCATTGGTCTACGCGCGGTACATGGAGCGGGAAAACATGCAGTAAAATGCATGTCTTCACTTGCGAAATCAAAAAGCTACCTTATCATTCAAAGCGGGAAAAGTTCAAAATAGATGTTTCACGGGACTTAAGTGTCCACATTTAATAAGGCGTGTTACATTGTCTTAACGAAGCTGAGTAATTCGTTATAGACTTGTATTACACTGACATCATTGATGGGAAACAAAAGTTTGACCTTGAGCTAGGGTACTTTCCCGTGTATAAAAAGTTTAAAACCTTGATCTAGTGACATACTGACATAATTGCGGAATTGGCTGTCTATATATATAACATCAAGCAAAGAAATTCTAAAACATCTTCTAGCTAGTAATTTTGAGCTCTCTACTATCAGCTTAAAAGCCACTATTCCTTTTAAAATTTAGTTTTTCCATCAAACATTGTGTAAATTTACTTTTGGTCGTCATTAATTGAAATGTATAAATTCCATCAATATGTGCGCATAATAGTGACTAAACTCTTTCATTACACGGTAAAACGAAAACCTTATTGTGTGGAAGCAGATAGTTTTATCAATTTATGGTTCTTCTAGAATGCATGGTACCTAGCTCATTAATGGTTCGATCCTCCAACTAACTAACTCGATATAATTTCATATATACGGAGTATCAAAGAGTTGTTCATCTTAGTACGTATCTTATCAAACTTCTATTAATTTCACTTGGGTCTCACAAAGACGTGATAGACAACTAATTTGTTGACAATATGCAAATCATGAAAAATGACTACACATATATGTTATGTACTTATGTAACTAAACTAATTTTGCATATTATGATACATTGATGATAGTCGTGATGATTGAATAAAGTAGGTGTATGTCCAAGTCTCGTTGGGTAAGGACATAATTGTGAAAAGAGTCGATATGATGACCCTCGAGTTATTTTTTAGCTAAACTTTTTCTCTCGTTATTCCAAAAGTTTATAACGTGATTCATCATTTACTACAGCGTTTAATCTTTTGTTTGTTATCTTTATGGATTCATTACTTGTACATAATAGAGTTATGTAAATTGCAAAGAAATTTTACGTTAACATAATAGTTTAGTATTTTATGCCTTAATCGAAGTAACAATACAGGGCCTTGTCCATCTTGCCTCCCATTTGCCATGTGTAGCCTCAAAAACTGCAAGCTCAAGTCCAAGATCTTTTCAAAAAAATGGATATATATTTCATGAAGTAGCCGTTCCAAATAAATATGTTTCATGAAGTTCATATCTAAAAGTATATCTGTTATAAAATTATAGGGCAAATCGCATAAAAATGTATCAAACTTACTTTCAATTTCAATTTAAGGTACTCAACTATTTTTTTTTCAATTTAAGGCATCCAAGTTATTTTCTATTGCAATGTTGGGAAGCTCTTACCTACACAAAGGGTTCCAGGTTACCATTATCATACTTCATCTTCCCCAACAAACTTCCGGCCAACATCCGGCCAAAAACTTATAATTTTTGTTTTACTTTAGCTGTATTCCAATATACGCATCTTTATTATATTGGTAACCGAATAAACGTATCCTTCATTCGATCTATACAATTGCCCGTCAAAAGATTAATCTCCAAAATTCATATTAAAGTGTTTTGTTTTTTCTCTTGTTCCCCACAAACACACTCACTACAAAATTCATATTAAGATATGTCTTTATTTCATATTATCGATCCGTTCAAACACACCAATGCACATTACGAAGTTATTGCCCAATATTAAAACAACTTGTTTGTTTATTTTAATTTTGATTTAATCTTTCTTTGTCCATATCACTAAGCAATTCCAGCCATTATTGTCTTGGAATTGATTTGGAAGTTTACTGAACCATCAAGTTGATGTTCTTTAATTTGTTAAAAAAGATTGATTTTTGCATCTAACGCTATTTTGAGATTTGACTGATTGAAAAGCTTTTTTGGTTTTATGATGACATTTTTGGTTTTAAAATGTAAATTACTTGTCAGAACTTGAGCAAAGTTGGCGGAAGAAAACAACTCACGTTCCCCATAAATGTGGTGACCTGGTAACCTCTTAATTGTATAACATTGCAATAAAAAATAACTTGAGTACCTTAAATTGAGAAAAAAAGAATTAAGTACCTTAAATTGAAATTGAATGCAAGGTTGATACCCTTTTGTGCAACTTGCCCAAAATTATATTCTTAGTGTGAAGGAAACACATCACACTTTATGTTGAATGCTTCATTGTTTGGGACTTCAGATCGAGTTGTACATAAGAGCCAAAAGACAGACCTAAAATTTAAATCAAGTAAAGCTGTAAAGTTTTAAATCACCTGTCCGGCTATCCAAGTATTATAATCCATAATCATGCAGGAATAATAGTTTAGTTTACTATAATTCACATATTGTAAATGTTTTGTAAAGTCCAGAAATTTTAAGTTTTAGTTATTAGATCTGTTTCTTATAAAAAGAGTTTTCATGCCACATTCTCCATCACGTACTTACTAGTTATAATACTTGTGCGCGCACGGAGTTTTGACATAAGTTTTAGTTATTAGATCTGTTTCTTATAATTATTTAAACACAAAATATGATAAAAGATGAACTTTAACTTTATAGAATTTTAAGCAAACGCCTCATTTGTAGTTTGTTATATAGTTATATATATTAAGTTTATTAGTTTGGTGTGATGTTTTAACATTTGCTAATCATCGATATGAAAATTTGTGTAAAATTTATTTGTTTGCAGTTTGAAGCGGAACCATCAAGCTGCATAATCAACATGACAAAAATAAAATAGTTGCTAGACACACATAGTCAAATAAGAAACCCATTCAACTTAGCATTAAGTCACTACCTAAACACTAAAATGTCATTAAATTTGTTTGCATACTAAACTTTATATATGCTGTTTATGTTTCCACAGTATCCCTGTTATCATTGGGCCAAACATGTTATTGCCCAAGAAATTACGAAGAGAATGACCTTGTTCTAACCCAGTTTGTATTCACATATTAAAAAGAGAATGACCTTTTTCTAACCCAGTTTGTATTCACATATTAAATTTTGAGATATCTAATGTTATGATTAGGGGCGTCAAAAAAGCTTACCCGAACTCAATCTGGACCCGAACCTGATTAAGCCTATTCGGTAGGGTTACTCGGGTCAAATTTTTTATTCGGGTCAACTCGAGTAACCCGAATACTAAATAGGGTCGGGAATTGAGTTGAAAATATTTGGCTAACTCGGGTTCGGAGTGACCCGATTGACCCGACTATGGATATATTTTTTTTTTTTTTTTTTTTTTTTTTAATAAATTATTTACGTAAAAATATTGAATTAGGCCATTTTTTAATCATTTTACTAATATTTGGGTTGACCCGAACCCGGCTAACTCGAGTTCAAATAAGGTCGGGTTTGGGTATATTACTTTTAGCATTGACCCGACTTTAACCGACCCAAATCGTTGCAAACCCGACCAACCCGACCCGACTCGACTAACACCCCTCGTTACCTGAACATAAGACACATGTACCACCCATCTTCAATAGGAAAATTTTGAAAACACAAATGGTGCAACTTACTTCATCACTGACTGAACTATTATAAAATGATCATGTTTTATAATATTTATTTGTTTAACTTACATTTATTATGTGATTTCTTCTTCTTTCTCCTAGCGAACGAAACCACTGTAAATTCAATCAACTACCAAGTTTATAGTCCTCAAGAATCTCATCCTCTCCAATTAGTTAGCAAATCATCCCCCTCCTAATCTGACAATCTCCTTCCCCTAAAAGCACTTGCATTCATAACGCAAGTTAAACTTTAACACCGTGTCACGCCAGCGCCACATCAACTTTAACATTTCACCTTAACTCACCCAAAAAACACCCACAATCATAACATCCCAAGTTAAGGTTTAACATTTGATATTTTCAAATTCAACCCCTAAACTAAAACAAACACTTCATTTATTAAAAAAAACATATCACATTAAACATTAAAACACAAAGTACATTGAACAACAAACACGAATTACATTAAACATTAAAACTACAACGAGATTGAGTAAAAATAAAACTACTAAAACTTAATAAAACGAATCACTAGAGTCCCAACCCTCGTCACTTGAAGAGGAATAAAACTCGCCATTAAAGAGCTTTGTCTCCATGATGTCAAAGTAGTTATCTTGAAGATATTGAGCTTCCCTTGCTTCTTGTTCACGAAGAGCAGCTTCCTCGCGTGCCTGCTCTTCCATAATCTCTCTATAGTTTTCTTCGTCCTGTTCAAGTTGACAAAGGGAAGCCTCACTTAACCCAAATGGATTGTTTTCAAGATCCACTTGTGGACTGTTAGCAGCTTGATTGTTAACAGCTGGAGTGTTAACAATTGGATTGTTCACAGGTGGAGAGTTTAAAAATACATTTTCTGGTTGGAAAACCGGAAAGACATCTTCAGGTGGTGTTGAGTAAACTTCAAATTCTTCTGGAGTTGGAAAGCTGGTTTCCGGCAACTGAGTTGGAGTTGGAAAGATAGTTTCCGGCAACTGTTGTGGACTTGGGAATTGCTGAGAAAAATCTTCGCGAGACATTTTTGTGTGTGTGTAACTTTTGTGTGTTGTGTGTTCTAAACAACTCTGGTAGAGTTGTATATATAGGCAGAGTTGATTTTGAATTTGAATAAATCCCGCTCATATTTGATTTTTAAATTTCAAATTTGAATTTGAATTTATCCCGCCCAAAATTAACCAGTATAATTTAAATTTGAATTTGAATAGGTTGAGGGGGTGTAAGTGAAAATTTATTTGAAATGGTTTAGGGGGGTGAAATGATTTTTTTTACTCTACCCTTTAACGCCCGTTAAAGGGGTAACTTGGGCCTTTTAACGTGGGAATAATGCCGGTTGTGTAGTGGGTAACGCCTGATAACGCAGGCTAACGCCTTGTTAACGTGGGGGGGGGGGGGGGGTTAGGGTTGCGAGTGCTCTAATAGCCAAACTGAAAGGCTAAGGGTTTGCGTCATGGTTTCTATAAAACTATTTACTTTCTTATTGCATTTTGTCCAAAACAATCCGAGGGGATAGCTAGTTTACACTGCGTATCTGACTATATGCGCGCGAAATAACACGTACAAAATAAGCAAGTTGAAACTATTACTTCAAAGAGTAGTAAGCAATAAAGCAGTTGTAATGAGCAATCCCAAACACTCCCTTATAAACAGTACCTATATTTGCTAAATATTTCCAATAGATAATTGACTACATCTACTAATAAATCATTGTAAACCGCAATGAGCAGTCCCAGACACCCCCAAAATGTGATCAGTATAAGTTTTATTCAAAGCACTTTTACATTACCTGTAGAGATTTAAACATAACAACTCAAATTCTCCAAACAGAACGGTCCAAACATAATAGCTTGTTTTGTGCAATGGATAGAACTTCCCATATCTTTTTTAATAAACAAAATAATGTACCACATCCCATGCTATCAACTCGTCAACTTTGCTAAAAATGCAAAAACATAATGGCCCAAAAACAAGTAACACCTATCTTTGTTTTTTATTCGCGGGTTTGCCTTTGCAGCACTCAACATCTTTAGTACAACAATTTATTGTGCTTCATGTTTAATACAATGGTATAATACAGTCAGGCAACATGCGGGATTTCTCAGAAATTAATAAATGAAAAAAAGGTATTAAACTTGTACTTTTATTATCGTATATCTTACTACTACTAATTCAAATTTCCTACTTCATATCCACCATTACCAATCCGGCGCAATCCCAAGCCTCCACCACTATACTACCTCTCCTTTACATATTCACAAAAAGCTGAAACGTTATTTTTACCATGACTATTACTATTATTAAACAAACCACCAACTGTACTTAACAAACCCCCTACATTATGTGGTATTGAACCAATCATATACTTATATAGCCCTTTTCGCGACCATCAGCATCGTTCCTTTGTTCATGAAGTAGCAACGAAGTAGAAATCTCAAGGTTTTGATGTATGCAACTAAATATGAACTACAATAAGCTTTTGATGTACATAACTAAATATGTACAGTAGCAGCGAAAGTCTTAACTGTGTATTTGAAGGGTCTTCCTTTTCCATAAAGTAGGTTGCCTGCTGTTTGGTGGAATGCCAGCCTAGTGATGCCCAGTTTTTTCTTTCGTAGGAGTGGGATAGTGAAGGATAAAACTTGGGAAATGTAGCCAAGGTGGGATGCCTCATTGAGCAACTCTTTGCACAATGAGTGATGCCAGGAATGGAAATGTAGCTTTGTGCAACTGAGCCTCAATGGAACAGGAGGTTTTCTTCCTTTGTTGGTGATGCCCATGGCAAGAGCCTCTGTTGGTCATCTGTAAGGGCTATGGATGATCACAGGAAATGTGTTTGCTCATGTGGAAACGTAGTCAACAAGGATATTTCCTCCATGGTTGCCTAGTCTGAGCACAGTTACATAGGTGCTAGTACTAGAAGAATGGTGAATTTTGAATCAGTCTATCTCTGGATGTATTGTTAGAATGATGATTGTTTGTTGTTTAAAGTCTATATAGTAATTTCCATATAGGCTAGTATAATGTAATCTTCTGATTCTGTTTAATATAAATTCACCATTTCAGAGAAAAAAAAAATAAGCCCTTGGAACTTAAGCTTGATTCTGTTTAATATATGATTTTCTATACACATTTACCACTGATACGTAGCTTGATTCATCTTAAAACTATTTCTTTCATCAGATAGTTAAGTTGATCTTAAAGACATCCCATAAACCCTCAATTTATCAAAACTAATAATAACGGCAGGTACCCTGATTGAAACTTTTGACGAACAATATTTTGCTATTATATGTTTACCGTGACAATAACTTTATAAAAAAATAGATTTTTTTATTGTAATTTCTTTAAGCAATAGCATATTTGTTTCATATAAAAATATTATTGCCCCCACGTAATGTTGCAACAAATATGGATGCTACAGTCGATAAAATATGAAGACAGGAGATCAAAGTGATTGATAATGCGTTGTAGTCGCAAAAAGCTAAAAAATGGTGTAATAAACATTACATTTTGGACGGTATAAAAATCTACACATAAGTATCACTGGTTTGAACCCAATTCAAAATTAATGTCCAATATATCAGCCCAAGACTCAGCTCCAAATATTCACAAAATTCGGCCCAAATTTTGTCTTAACCTGATTTGTTATGCTACTTGATTTTATCCTGCAAAAAAACTCGGCCTAGAAGTTGTCTCAAACCCAACAAAATTTATTTCACTTGGATCAGCGCAAAATATTTCTATATATCACTTGGCCCAATTAATAAACCTAAATCTAATACCGTACTTCTTGTTCCTAACCCTACCAACCTTGCGCCACTCTCCTTTCACAAACCTAATAACACAACTTTATTTTATTTTGCAGCCATCAACATCCTCTTGGTTTCTTTCTCATATGAAAACCATATCTTCACACAACATAAATCACAATGTGTTTTTATTTTTTCTATTATTCGTACCACACCACAACAAACACAACCCTTTGAATCTTGACTCGAAATTGCAGTCACCCCTTTTTGATATCTTGTTGATAACCGAAATGCAAACGTTTCTTTGGTTTCATTTTGGTTTGATATGAGTCACGAACCAGGTGAGTTTTGAGTTTTTTTTCGTTTGTTTTGATACAAAAAGGTCGATGATGGGTTTTTGGATTGTATATTTAAAGATCTTTTATCTTGAAATGACCAAATCCGAGATCTTTAATTTTGTATATTTAGAAAAATAGTTGAAGTAAGATGTTGAAGTAGGAATGAGTTTTTTAGTATATCATATTGGTGTACTATAAATGTTAGCTATTACGATTGGCTGGAGGGAGTAAAGGAAATAGAAAATCTGTTTCAATGGGTGTAAATGGGTATGGGTTGTTACAAGTCGAGCTGTTACAAGTCAATATGTTGATGTATTGATTTATTGATTTTAACTTGCATCTGTTGGGCGTAACTTGCGTAAGGCTTTCCAGAATTTACTATCTATACTAAAACACAAAAGATTCCAAGGAATATTCCTTTTTTGTTGGGCTGTTGCAGTTTTGGCCTGTTTTTTAAGGCCCATTTGTGTTTAATCGTTTCACCCGACCTGTTTAGCTGGAATATTAATCGTTTTATACAAGGTTCGTGTTGTGTCGTTTCTTCACTCCAGGGTAAAAGATATCTTTTCCAGATCTCTAGGGTTTCGGTAGGTGAGCGTTGCTTTTCTTTACTTCCTGCCTTGCATGTTATTTTAATGCTTTTAATCTTCAGATTTATGCTTTGAACATGTTTTTTTGTGTAGTTTCTGATTTTTTTCCGGCCTGACATGGTTTGTTTTTGCTCTTCGGGTTATGGTATATATACTGTTGACTAACTTGCTCTACCTTATTCGTGAACGCAGTTTCTGTTCCGAATCAACCCGACCCAAAAGGATTGGACTTCCGTACAGAGACAATTTATGATGTCGACCCTCGAGTTTCTAATGTTGTTGATGGTCGACAGGTACTTGGTATGACATATAGCAGTATTCGTGACTTTATATTTGGGCAGTTACTGGATGGGTATTATGCGTTGTAGTAACTGTTGCTCCATTGGTTTTTTATGCGTTTTTTTTGGTATGTTTAAAAGTGCAGGTATACCAGTTAGGCAGTTACTAGATGGATATACCAGCTGCACGGGTTCTACAAATGCCGGAACGGGCCTAATAGAGGCGCTTCGAAAAGTGAAACGGAAGCTAACATGTCTCTTTAGTCTCAGGTATTAAATTTTGTTTGTTGTTTGTAAAAGATGATTATTAGATACTTATTATATGTATAGAAATCAGAATGGATCATGTATCAATACATGTTAATGCTTTGTAAGCTACGAGCAGCTATGAAACAGTGATTAAATGTTGATTCTTTTTGGAATAATTCACATGATAAATCTTTACTAGCATTCAATCATAAGATCTAAAGATATCTCCATTGACTCACAAAAGTACCAGAATATCAGATTAAAAAACACGTTTGGCATAAATGAAAATGTTCTCTAAAGAACATTTTGTTGACCCATGTTGATGCAGAGCAATATATGAGGATTCTTAATATAGGCTAATTTACTACGGCTTTGAAAAAACCAAAAGCAGAGACTAGAGGCTTGTAGAAATATTAAATGCTATTATATAAGCTAGATTCTGGAAATTAATCTTAAGTATTATGGTCAAATATTGCTGCATCACATGTTCACAGGTCCAACAAAAATGAGCATATTTTGAGGGTACTTTAAGCTTTGTAAAGAACCAATACCCTCAAAAAATGAGGGGATCATGAGATTAACGGCTAAAAAAATTCATAATGTAGATGTCAGGTACAAAATGGCAATAGACCATTCTTCTATTTGAAACCACTAAACTGGAACTTCATTTCTACTGAGGAAAAATAGAGAAGAAAATATTTTCTATATTGTCTATTAATTTTCTATAGATTGACGTAATATTGTTTGCGGATTTACTTTGTCATTTAGATAAAGTGGACTGCTAGGAGTAGATTATGCATGCTTTTAGATTACACACGCGACCTATGTTATGCCTACACGAACATGTTTGGAGATTAAAGTGAGAGGGCAAGCCTAAATTTTTTGGTCGCCTTATATGCCTTTAATCATACGACAATCTAATCATAATTGTTTATGACTTCAAATTTTGAACTTGCAGTTTTCATGGTATACAAGTACTTCCAGTCTCAAAGTAGCAGATGTGACAAACTAGAGCGAATGCCACGTTCGGGAGTAAAACACTCGAGCACATAGAGCGTAGAGCAAAACATGTTGCGGTAATTTTTCCATCACGAAAAAAAAGTATTGAAGACTTTAAAATGTTTAAACAGGCAATCGAAAATAAGCAGCTAAAAAAAACGACCAAACCTAAAACGAGCAAACGTAAAAGAAATTTAAGTTATAGCACTTAAAGCTCAACTAAAACGATTAAAATATTATTTTTTATTTGATATGTTTTACCATAATATCTCGATACTTCCTGTTATAAAAATGAAAAAAGTGTCAGGAATTTAAACAAAGCCTAACACGAAAAAAAATATGGGGAGCTTCACTACCCGCTGCAACGCAGCGGGCCATTTTCCTCGTTTATATCTATACTATAATAGACAATTACAAAAGACTTATAATGGGTTGTAAATGGACTTCAATATCTGTTACGTTTGCATTTGAAAACCATATTGATTTAATAGACTTAATAGTAAAATTAATATAATTATTTCTATTATAAGTAAGTGTTGAATCTGAATTTTTAAGCCTTCTATTAATAGAATGTCCCAAACGTATTATAAAGTAGTATAGATACACGACTAATCGAAACTGGAAATATAGCCAAGTTATGTATATGTTTTTTTATAGAACTTTTGAAACTTGATGCAAATATATGATAGTGGGAAAACTATGTGTATAGCGAACTATGTTAAGGAAAATGCTGCAAAAGGTTATTCTTGAAAACAATCAAATAATACATATTAATTAACAACTGAACTTCGTGCATATGTAGTCCTTTTTTTTTCTTTGCACAACCTAAGACCCGTTCAACATCAAATGAGTTAGAATGGGTATATCTAGTTTTTTCAAATTATTTGTAGATGCGTAAAATAACAATTACAGCTAATTAGATTACTTAAAACTCAAGTGATTTACTTGGCATATTTAGTTCTCAAGAAATAAAATTAACAAAGGCCATATAAAAAAGTTATTCAAAGAATCAAGCCTATCATAAACAATTGTCATAAGCACTATGAACAATTTTTACGTATGGTACGTATCATTGGTTTTGGGGTGTGGTTGATGGTGGTCGTATGTTTTGTTTCCCACGTTTGGTACATACCCTAAGGTATGATCGAGAATCAAGAGTTGGGGTAGCGCTCACATTCGACTATGAAGAGTGTGTTGTGGTGTGTGAAGATTAATTACCTTCACGATGAATTAGAGTTGGCTCATTTCATGGGAATGAGCCGATATTTATAGGGATATATTTAAGGTTTCGTGCCACCCATGAATACGATCCAAAGGTTGTTGATGGTCCACGTGGTAGACATCCAAATGAGGAGACAAGTATGACATGTGGCGTGATATATTCTTGGCTATGCTAGGTGCATAACGATTGTAGGTGCTAGCTCAATGTTCGCAGTACTAGCTACCTTTATGCGAAAGAGGGAGTGACAAGTTTTGTTTGTTATAACAGCCTTTTTGGATAAGATCACAGTTTGGCCTTTGCCTGGATGTGTCTATCGAGTTTTGGTTTGTATGTCATAAGGCCTAAGAACTTACTTCCTAGGCAAAGTGTGATGGTTTCTATCTATTATCCTGTCTTGGCCCTGTTTCAGGTGTGCGAGCTCTATCCATTTAGGCTAAAGCTCCCATACGCTATCAAGCCCCCTAGTTCATTAGTATATCGATCTCCATGAGATATGTTGATGTACTTATGTTTGACGTTGGGTTGTTTTTAAAGTCTAGATAAGACATTTTTTAGGCTGCAGGGAACATTTAATGTATGTGCAAATACAAATAAACTATAAAAACATGGAAATGTGAATACCCATGCAAATTACTGCAAGGGTTGAATGATTGAAGAATAATTTGTCCCCAAGCCTGCTAAGGCAGCGTTTGATGTATGTGCAAATACAAATAAACTATAAAAATATTTATTTATATTTTACAATCTTCTAAATGTTTTGTCGATAACAAACGTAAAATCATTTTAACGAAATAAATAAAATACGTAAAAGCTTTGAGCCAATAGTTTACTAACACACTTTTACTAAATATACAAAAACCATCAAAACATGTTTAGTGATAACATCAAATAGTCCTGAATATTAAGTGTCAATTTCCCCCGATAATACTAGTATTTTATATCATTTATATGGATTTATGCTTGTTTTCCTCTATATTTCCCTTTCAAGTAATTTACGAGCATTGGAGATAAAGAGACGTGGATTTGGAGATTTTATAAAGAATTAATGATAGTATGCACACTGTGATGAAGATATGGCGTAACTCCTCTCTCACATTACGCCGTAGCTAATGCGTGACTCAGAAGGCTAGCTCAGCAGAAGATTACAGCGTAACTCCTACTAAGGATTACGCCGTAACCCATTAGGTCAAAAGAAGTTCTACGCCGCTACAAGCTACGCCGTAACTCCTTCCAACGATTACGGCATAATCATGACACTGTAACCTGTATTGAAGGTACGGCGTAACTCATCCCATGTGTTACGCCGTAACCAGCTATAACGAGAGCATTATTATGGAGTTATATAGGTTACGACGTAACTCTCAACTTTAGTTACGCCGTAACTAGATCTCGCCTATAAATACCAGCCTTAAATTCTGCATTTCACATCATTCACTCCACACCAAAAAGCAGAAAACGTGAGTAGAGGACCAAAGGCAGATCTAGAAGATCATACAGAGCCATCTCCAAGGGAGAAATCACTCCCTAACGATAAGCATTTGCGATTATCTTTACTTTTACTTTTGATTCATGTATTTCATTATGTCAAACATTGAATTGATTGTTTCATTTAATATGATCGGCTAAGCACCTTTGGTGCTAGCCTAGTTATGATTCCTTAATTATTATGTTTTCGTTTACATTGCTTACGTATAATTGTTTCTAGTGTATGCATGCATAGTTCATTGGTAGCTACCCTTGTTTCGGTAGTTTTGAATGGCGGTAGTGTCTAGTTGCTTAGGAGAATTAACCAACTGACCCTAAGTAGGTAGACTGAGTGGGAAGGGTAAGAATTGACCAACTGACGACCCTTCGTCGCTTGTGCGAACTGATCAAATGATCACCTGCCATTTGGATGAACTTAAGAAGTTAGGGATGAGTGTCTAAGATGCTAGCGCCCGGGCATTCATTGTTATGAATCTTGCATGTAGCGGAACTTAATGACTTGGCTTAGGGGACTAAAAACAACTGGACTTTCAAGTGTAGTAGCTTAATCTCCGGTGGAAACCTTTGCTAATAGGTTAGGACGAACTGACTAAATGTTGTCCTAGTGACCTAAACCCCCACTTGAATCAATTGGAAGTAATTAGATGTGAACATAACATGATAGGATGAGTAGCTAGGTTAGCACATACCATTAAAAACCAGTGACACCTATACTTAATTAGAATCCGCTCACATAGCTCTTGGGACGACCTCGGTTTTACCGATTACTATATTACAAACGACTGGGTACACTACCAGTTAGTGCATAGGCTGGACAATAGGTAAACGAGATACTTATAAATATTAAAACCTGTTCAGTAAAACCTGCATCAAGTTTTTGGAGCCGCTATATTAGGATTTTCGTTTCGTCTTTTATTTTTGTTTTGTTTTGAATTTTCTCATTTTCTCACGATTTGTTTTCAAGTTTTAGGTACCATGGGAGTTATAAACATTGATGATCTTACACTTGAAGAATATTTGGCATTGACAAGGGAAGAACAAGGGTCGGGGCTCGTAAGGCTGGCTATTGGAGCTGATGTCCGTTTCGAGATTAAAGAGCAGTTTATGAGGGAGCTACGTGCTAACCCTTTCTCGGGAAACAGGGATGAAGATGCGTGTGAACATGTTGAGAATGTCTTGTACATTGCAAGCCTTTTCAACATTCCTGGTGTTTCTCATGACGCTGTTAGGCTCCGAGTGTTCCCCATGACTCTTACTGGGGGCGCAAGAAGATGGATTGAAAGATTGCCCGTCGGGGAAGTTGATACATGGGCTCTCTTAAAGAAGCATTTTATCCAAAGATATTGTCCTCCTTCAAAGATATCTAATTAGCTAATGGAGATCCATAATTTCAAACAAGATGACGATGAAACGTTGTATCAAGCTTGGGATAGATACAACGATCTCCTCTACAAGTGTCCAACTCATGACCTAAACATCCAGCAAAAGGTCAACATTTTCTACAAAAGGTATCAACGTGACTACAAGACAGATGCTGGACTACGAAGGACCAATTCCGAGCATGACTCCTACTCTAGCCATTGAAGCCATTCAAAAGATGGCCTATCATTCTCAAAAATGGCATGATGGAGGAAGCCAAAGAAGCCTAGGCGGGAATCTTGAAGGTATTACCGCCATTACTAGCAAGCTTGAAAATCTAGGTCAGGACATGCTCAAGCTCAGGGAATGTGTTCATGCTATCCAAGTAGGTTGTGAAAGCTGTGGAGGGGGACATCTCACAAAAAATTGTCCTCTCATTGACGAAGATAGCAAGGTTGAAGAAGTTAAATATGGTGAAAATCGACCATTTCAAGGGGATAATCGAAACAGTAATGGCTATCGTGGAGGACCTCTCGGAAATTACAACCTTGGGCCTTTCGAGGAAAAAAGGCCCAACATTGAAGAGACCATTAGCAAATTTTTGGAGGCCTCAGCCCAAAGACAAAAAAAACAAGATGAATGGCTCAAGAATTTCCAGGAAAATACAAATAAAAGTCTCTCCAACCACGACACAACCTTGAAAAACCTAGAAGCAATGGTGGAGAAACTTAGTGATGAAATAAAGAAAAGTAACACTGAACCTGAGGGGATCAAACCTATGGTGGTGTGTAAGGCCGTGTTTTCAGAAGAGGATGCAAGATTACAAGTCGATGATTTCCATTCTTCAAATAACGCGGACGCTGCGACTGCCAGCGACAGTCTGCAGTTACGCCGTAACTCCTCTAATGAGTTACGGCGTAACCAGGAGTCAGAAAGCGAACACAGGTTAGAAACTGAAAAACTTCCAATCAAGGAAGTCTGCACAAATAGGTTCGTAATTCCATGTTCCGTAGGAAATCATGATCTCTTGGCATTAGCTGATCTTGGGTCTAGCATAAACATCATGCCACTCTCAATATTTTTGAAACTAAGATTTACTGATCTTTGGAAGACAAGCATGGTGATTGAGATGGCTAACATGACTAAAGCAACCCCTCTTGGGATCACGGGAGGTGTATTGGTCCAGGTTGAGAAGTTCATATTTACGTCCAAGTTCGTAGTTATTGACATGGCAAACACCCCAAAAGAACACTTAATTCTTGGAAGACCTTTCCTTACTTCCTCACAAGCCCGAATCAAGGTTTTGGAAAAAGAACTCTCATTGGGATATAGTGATGAGAGAGTGGTGTTTAGAATGGACGAAACTTCGTGCCCTGAACCGGATGAAGTTGTCGCAAAAGAAGTTTCCAAGGAGGTACAAGCAAATTGTTCTGATAATTTTCCTATTTCATATTTTGGCCATTTGCAGGGAACCGAGTCAAGTGATGAAGACGACAGCGACGAGGAGAACGATGAAGTCCGAACTTCAGTGCCTGATAAAAAGGGTACTACTATTGTTACAAGAAAACTTCATTGTTGTGCTCCTATAACTTCTTTGATTGAGGGTTCTAAATTAACACTGCCAACGTGTTCTCCATTTGTCAAACGGTGCAATGGGGGAGGACAGTTTTTTGTTAAAAGGATAAAAAAGGAGGCAAAAGTTTGGTGGTACTGGGAGGATGAAAAACTGATCAAGGAAGATTGGTTTCGAGGGCACGATATTATGACCGATTGGTTCGTAGAGGTAGATTGGACTCTTCATTTTTGTGAACCGGCTATTATGATGTCTGGGGGATTCACTAAGGCATGGCCTACGTGCGATCCTAACCAAAAGACTTGCAATAGAGGAGAATTCCCCGATCCTGACTTGCTCAAACGCAAGGCGTGGGCATGTTTTGATGAAGAAAAAATAATGGAGGTCGGATATAAGGGGATCTCATTCGAAAATTGGGTTAAAGTAAAATTTAGGGGTATGAAACTAGAATGGGAAGTCAAGTCTAAATTTCTCTATGAATGGGTCAAGACTAATTTTTTGCAAGAGACTCGATTGTTAGGTTCCCATATTAGTAACACAAGCATCAATAGAAGAAATAGAGAAGAAGAGATCGGATGAACAATAACACACACACACGATATGATACTATAGAAGAGTTATGCGTAAATGTAAATGTGAATTGAACAACCAACCTTCAATAGAAGGTTTACAAGAGTATTTATAGGAGGGAACTAGGGCAACACTCCAAGTTCCCATCCTTTTACTTATTGGGCTTGGCCTAGGCTTATGGGCTTTCTACATAAGCCTAGCCTTGATTACTATCATAAAAGCCATATTAAGCTAACTATTACATATGAATCACTAACACTTGAAATATAGTTTAGGAGTGATTCCAACAATCTCCCCCAAAGTGTTATTGATGAATGATAGAGTGATAAACGATGTAGGTACTGATGTAATAGTAGCTTTGACATCTTCTGACATTCTTCTTTCTTGTGAGAAGAAGTGCCTTGATTCGAACAATCTCCCCAGTGTAGGGATCTTGTAACTTTTGAAGTATTCTGCTTTGACGTCATATGATTTCTTTGTTCTTAAGTTCTTTGTTCTTTGTGATGGTAGTGATAGTATGTTGTTGTTGTCTGCATCAGGTCTGCTTCGTTGGTCCAGTGTCTCCACGTCTTTCTTCAACATGCTCACACGCTCTTTGACGTTGGATTTCAGTACTGATGAAGTTCTCTTAGTCTTTAAACTTTGTAGATTCTTTGACTTTGAAGAAGAATCATTCTAACTTTGTGTTTCCTTTTGGGAGAACTTTCATTAGTGATTGTTGTTGGTATGAGCATGAGGAGAATCTGCACGATCAGTCCGCTCCAGAGCTTCCATAAGAAGAAAACATACACACGGTTAGTAATAAGTGGATTCCGGCACTTACAAGTTTAAATTTCGAGGGTGTTAACAGCATAGTGTGAAAACACATCTCTAATTCTCACAAAGGCCGTTCCTGAACTGGAGTCCCACAAGTGAGATAACACGATGTACCGAAGTACACCTACAGTTCAGATGAGTCGCTGAGGTACACCGAAGCATCACCTCACGACTATAGACCGTTTGAGACACACTAAGCATAATCCAAGGGGAGTTACCGAAGTGACCTGCTGTCCGGGCTGTTTGATGTTGACCCTGGCAGGAGTTTCCATTCAATCACTGAGGATCACATGTGTGAACCTCTTATAAATGTTCTCGACAGATTGCTAAAATCTGTGAAGGACACGATAATATATCACGTGCGGTCTTATTGTTGAACGACAAGCGATGAATTGTCAAGTGTACCTAAGAGATCTTTTGATGAATCTCATAGCTCTAGACTTAATAGTGCACTTTGGTTTTTCTGAGCGGAGACTAGGGAGAGGGTCTCCTTCTTCAATACCAGCAATCTCTAAGAGAAAGCCGATAGTTTACGTAGGGTTCCCTGTGAGAATGAAACAAGCTTCTGTTGGGAGAAACTTGAGTGGCTAAGAAGGTTTAGTGCATGCGTCACTGGATCCATGACGACTTTTATCTTCAATACCGGTGTTATCTAGTGACGACCAGTAGCATATGAATTGAACCCGTGTCTGCCCTAAGTTGAATAATCTGGAGGGCTATTTCTTTTCACCCTTTTCTTTGCATTTCTTTTTAATTCTTCAACTCCTTCTTTCTCCGATTCTCAATTTCTCCTTTTTATAATCATACCTAAGGACTTCTAAGTATTAACTATTTGTGATGTCCTTGGGTAGATCCCTCCGGCTCTGGCGGATCATAAGACGGTTATTCCTAACCTTAGTCACCTTATAACTCCATGACTAACCTATGTTGCCATAAAACCATTTTCTTGAAAAATCTCTCAAAGTGTTTGTGAATGAAAAACATTTTGTACCACGGTGAGAGTTTTGTCTTTTTGCAGAAATAATCCCCCTCCACACGTGCTTAAGTGTTTAGACAGAAATCTGCATGGTGAGAGAAGATTGCGCACTTTTGAATTGATCGACTCAAGTTAGACAATTCCCCGAGGGACACGGTTACGTTGCATAGTTAAAGAGGTACATTGACAGCTTTTAGGTGACAACTAACTCTAATAACTACCTTGAAGGTGTGGACAAACCTCGAAAGGTTGTCAAACCCGTCAAAGTTCATGTCTATCAAGAGCTTCTCGAATAGGTACAATTTAATTGGATAAGTCTTTGGAAGACAAATATTTTCAATGTATGACTGTTCAGATCCCGTCAATTCATGGGTAAAGTCTTTTCACACGACGATTCAATAGCAAATCAACATATTTCTTATCACAATAATTTTCTCCCCCTAAAAAATGGCATATAAATGTTATTTTTGATAACGTTTTGATATTAAATATGACCATTTCGAGTTTTGTGAGAAGATTATCACGAAGAACAATTTGTGAACAAAGTTTTAGCAAATACTCCCCCTCAATAAGTAATACTAACTTTTGAGGTTTTGAAAACGTAAGGAGAAGTACTTGTTCTTTTGAGAAAAACTTTGAAAAATGAAAGTTTTGGTAAGTTTTACTCAAAAGTAAGAAGCTTTCGCTCCTTTTATAAGGATTGTGGCACTGAAGCGTACCACAGGGTCCTTTCATTACAAGAACGGGTTGTACACTGTTATGTGTGCACAAGCCATTGTCAGATAATAATCACACATCCAAATTAATATGAAATTGAAACAGTTTAAGGGGTACCAGGTAGTCCAGCAATATTTCTAGGAATGCGAACAAGGCGTTGATAGCCTGTGAGAGTAATCCTGGGACGACCACCTACAAAGCTCTCTAGAGTTCTGAACTGGTCCCTTCTGTACAACCTTTCATCGATCCGAGTGATGATCCTCTTAACATCCCGTTTTTCCTGAGAATTCCATCGCTTCTTCGACCCGGTGCCTTCATGTATCTCCTTTAACCGATAAGCTAACCCATCCCTGACCTTCTTCAGAGTGTGATCCCCAAACTTATGAAGATCTCTACACGCCATCAAGCAGTTGCGTTGTAGTTCACTACGGTAAACTACTCTGAATGGTTTGCTGACGAGAGTGTATTGTGGAAGATGGTTGATGTCAGGAAGTTCTAGCTGAGGTCTGGTGAGGTTGACACGAGTCTGATATGATTCAACAGCAAGTTGTAAATCTTCTACACGTTCCGGGATCACTATGCTTCTGATGAAGATGAGCAAGGACTTGATGTATTCACGTTGAATTTCAGTCGAGAATTGTCTCATTCTTCCCTGTACCTTGGCAAGATACAGATCTTCAATGTCGTTGAGAGACAAGTCCGATGATAAGGAGACGTGAGGTGACTCAGGGTCCTTTGGTGGCTCAGAAGTTTCCTCCTTGGAGCGTGCGGGACTGTCTAGAAGATAAGTATCATAATCAAGATCTTCATCATGTCCAGACTTAGCCGTTTCATCAGTCTTAGTATCATCACCAGGAGTTGTCTCAGTCTTTTCCATGTCTGGTTCCTCTATGTTATAGTTGATGGAATCCTCAATCTGCCTTTGTTGTTGTTCGTGGGTGGTGGTGATACCAGTTCCCTTATCGGGTTGATTAACCGCATCAGAAACTGGTGTGGCTTGATTACCACCACTTGATCCTCCAGGGCCACGAGTTTGATCTTTTACGAATTCATCGGCAAAGTATTTTTGTCTGAGGTTCTTCAACTTCTTTTGATATTCTCTTTCCTCATCAACTGGTTCTTCTTCAGAACTTTCCTTATCATGCTCGAGCACAGGAGTTTTCCCTTTTACTTTATCAGCTACTGGACTGGGAGGTTTAGCTACTATTGGAGTGACATCAGTTGCAGTTTCAGAGTAGGTGACCTCTTCGTCTGATTCGGTTTCCTCAGATCTTTCATCCACTAGCTTTTGTTGCGGTTTAGGCTCGGGAATAGGAATGTCTTCCTTAGAGGGAATTTTCCTTTTGAGAGTATGTGTTCTCGCAGGAAACTTTCTCTGGCTCTCAGTGCTTGTAACACTCCCTGCACTGCCTCTCCTGGTTTTCCTATTAGGTGTACCAGAATATTTTTCATCAAGAAAGCCTACTTTGCCTTCATCAACTGCTACCAGATACCTTTTGTATGAATAGAGTTGTTTGACTTCATCGGTTAGAAGGTGATCTGGCAACACTGCACCCTGTTTCTTTGTTGTAGAGTCCTTAAATCTAACTGTGAGTGTAGGCTCATACATCATGGAGTGATTGTTGGGGTCATTGAGTCTCTTGGGGATATCAGGATTATACCCTAGAGCTCTTTGGATCAACAGTTTTGTATATCTGATGTATGGGATTTTGGTGCCAAGCTTTTTGAGGAAAGACATCATGTCGGTCCATATCAGAGCTTCAACTTCAATGTGTTTTATGTTGACCAAAGCCCAAAAGATCTGTAGTTCCACGAGCTTGGGATGCTCGTAACCACTATAACGTCCAGAAACTGATTTGGTGATGATGATGTAGAGGGTTCTCCATGGCTGAGGAATATTCTTAAGATCCACGTATGAATGCTTTGTGATTACTCCTGTAGCTTCGTCATAACCAATGTCGATCATGAATTGCAGAACGGCCTCTTTAGTTGGTGTGGCATTGTATTCGGTTGGCTCGATGACAGGAATGAGAAGAACAGCCCTTAAATCTGCTGGTGTGATGGTGACTTGTTTATGGTTGAGTGTCACCGTCACAGCATTTTGACCTTTGATCTTTTGCATTGTATGCCAGAACTGGTGAATATAGATCTCCGGCACTGTAGCAGAATTGGAGAGCATGTTCTGATAAGGGTGGTTCTTCAGAATGTCCACAGCTATTAAGCAAGAAGACTCTGAGCAGGTGAGAGTATCAAAATCAACACGAAGGTTATTCTTTCCTATCTTCATCGGATAACCATGAGGGAAGATATCTTCAATGGTGAGAACGTTTGGTGCTTCCACGTTTTGCATTTGAGCGTCCATGTCGTGATCTGAAAGATATTTAGCCAAAAGAACCAACATATCGAAAGACATTATGTTAGTCAACAGATGGTTTTATTGTCTAATTATTTGAATGTGATATGTTGATGATTGTTACGAGTCCAATGTCACTTGTTTGTCCAATAGTCCAATGACGTCGTCATAAGTTTCGTGAGTTGATTAACTTTAAGTTTTAAAGTCCATGTTTTCACTTATTATTCACAACTTGTTAAACATTTAAGCTTATTAGTGACATTATTGGTTTCGTGGCGTTATGATTTATTTATTTACAAGTTTGCACGCGTAACAATTCATAATTAAGGTTAAAATTAGGCTTAGGCGTAGAAATGGCAAGCTTATGCGTAAACAGGAGTAATTATACGCGTAAACGAAAGCTTATGCGTAGGTTCTTGACTTACGCGTAAGAAATATTACGCGTAGGAAAAGAGGACCTTATGCGTAGAGCTTACGCGTAAGTGTATAAGGAACCTTACGCGTAAGGCTTACTCGTAAGAGTCAACCTTATGCGTAGATGTTACTGTTTACGCATATCCTTCACAGGATACGCGTAGTCCCCAATGTAGAACCTTACGCGTAAGATTTCTCTTACGCATAACATGCTACGCGTAACGTGATCCTTATGCGTAGATGGCAAGTAACCTTGATTCTGAATTTTCACGCGTAGAAAACCTGAAATAAATTCATCATAACATCATCATTAACATCTTCATCCAATTCCTATCAGATTTGAGCATGTAAACTTATTCAGACAGTTATGCGTAGAACACAGGTTACGCGTAAGACTTAAAACCCTAAGGCCTAATTTTTACGTGTAAGTGATTTATCCATAGGAATTGCACCAAAATGATTCTGGGATGTTGATTGGGTTCCAGACAGTCAAGTTTATCACACAAGCTAACCACTTGTGAATGGTCAACCGTAATAAAAATTAAAACTGTCTAAAACCAATACAATTAAGATCTGGAGAGTATAGTGTTTCCACAGGTCGTTAAGTCCCACGGAGACTTAATGGTGTTTGAACAAATTCAGATGTCGAATGATCACTAAGGATAATGATCAGTAAGGATTTTGATTGATAACTACACTACTGATTGATTGGAATGATATTTGGATACAGAATTGTAAAGCACAACAATCAGATTAAAGAAACGTAAATACGTACGTTTATTAAATTACGTAAACGTACAAAATAAAAAGTGAGATCTAAGAAATAAAAGACCTAAAAATATGAAAATGATATTTTTGGAATCCTAAAAATAAAAGAAAATTATTAGAAAAATAAAATTATTTTTATAACTATTTATTTAATTATTATTAATTAAAAACTATTTTTATTTATTTAATAATAACCTAAAATAAAATAAAATATGAAATAAAGCTAGAAAAATGAAATTATGACTTAAGAAAATCTAAAATATTATAAAACTTATTTTAAAACTGAAAATATATTTTTTACACTTTTTATCTATTTATTACTAATTAATTACTATTTAAAATACACTTAAATACAAGAAAATATAAAATTAACTTGGAAAAATAAAATTTTAACTTAGAAAAATCTAGAATATTATAAAACTAATTTTAAAAATGAAAAGATATTTTTTATGCTTTTTAATTATTTATTACTAATTATTTAATACTTTTAACTATTTTAAATTCTAATAAATACTAAACAAACAGAGAAAATTATGAAACTTTTTCTAAAAATATTCTAAGGTGACAGAAGGCTAAGAAAATTATAAAAACAAGAAGTGCTTAATAATAAGTTGAAAAGAAAATTTAAAAAGCTAATTTCTATTAAATAAATGCTATCACTATATTTAAAATGATGTTTTTGTGATTTTTTCTTTTTAAAAACTGTTTAACTACTTATTATAAGAAACTTTAATGAAAACAAAAATTTTACAAATTAAAAATAAGCTGATATAGAAGCTAAAAAGCTCAACAGTAAGCTTATAAGCTTATTTTGGATTAATTAAGCTCAAACAAGCTTACAAGCTGAAACCAAAGCTGAAATAAGATGCAATAAGCTAAAAACTACTTATATGAAGCTAAAAGACACAAAGAAGCATATTGATAAGCTTAAATTAAGCAAATAAGCACTTGGCTTCTTTGTTTTCTAAGACAGTAATGGGACAAAGAAAAAGCTATATGCAGCCCTAGCAAATATGCTACAAAATGGAAAATTAAGCTTGGGACTTCAAGACAGCTTGGTTAGCTTTCCAAAGAACCAAATTTCACAAGCTTATGCTAACTAATAAGCTCTGTGGGAGCTTGTAAAAATGGCCATGAAACTGTGTACAGGGCAAGTTTTTGAAATGGAACTTAAAAGAAGCTAAGTAAAAAGCTGTTAAATAAGCTAGACAGAAATTATAAAAAATACTAGTATAAAGCTAAGCAACTATATTTTAATATCCCAAAAGCTTAAATATTGAAAACTAATATTAAGTTCTATATAAAATAATCTATTTTATTCAAAAACGACCAAACTGAAAATTTGACTTTTTAAGAAAACCAAATAAGTTGACTTATATGAACTTTGGCTTGATTCTACTTATTGATTATGATATATTAAGCTAAGATAAGATTATATTAAGCTATGTTTACAAGTTTTAAGCTACTTACCTGAGATTTGTACTTAAAAATCATAACAGTGAACTAATAAGGGTGAGATTAAGATGATTTTGACTTTTAAACTAATGAGGACTGGTTTTTGTTGTTAAAATGAGTTATTAGAACTTAATATGACATATAGCAAACAAGAACAATGACATGATAAACCTTTAACACAGTTAAATTAGCAGATCCAAACAATCCTTATAGAAACTGATTTGAAGCTTTTAACACTAAAACAAGTTTTTAAACCAAGAAAGCTATTAATTAACTTACATTAACTATATTGAGACAGTATTAGACTAAAATTGACAAGCTTTAAACACATAAACTATGAAATGCAAATTTTTGAGAAATTGCTTACAAGATGAGTCCAAGTACAAAACAGAGAACTGAGGCACAAGACCACAACCTAGAGCTTCCCAAGAAGCTCTAAACCCAAGGCACTCCAATATCAACCTTGCTCCAGCTTCTTGATCTTCATTTCCATGATTTTTTATTTTTCACTATTTTTTTTGTATTTTTGGTATTTTTTCTTTTTTACTTCTAAACTGATTTTAAAGGTTACTAAAAGCTTTCATAAGCTTTCTGAGGAGCTTATATGGGCTTATGAGTCCTTAATAACAACTAACAACAACATTAGAACATTTTGAGATTTTTGAACTTAAAATTGCACAAACTGAAATTGAAACTTGAACACTGAAATTTATTATTGACAAGGATTTAAAATACACTGAGAATACTTAAAAAAGTACTTGAAAACTAAGAAATACACTGGAAATGGAAAATTAACTAAAACGATATTTATTAAGCTAAATTACACTAGATTTTTATCCACATTGCTTCTTTCTGATATATAAAGATCTTTTTGGAGCTTGTCGACATCTCTGAGACTTTCCCACCTTACTTGAGCCATTGGATCTTCATATTTCATCATATTCGTCCATTTGGAAAATTGGCGCCAAAAAAGTCATGAGCAGGTTTTTACATTTAAAGAAGTTTGGGATATTGTGAAGGTGGAGGGGAGTGGGTAGACAGGTGTATAACAGGTGGAAAGGGCAAGTGGAGAAAAAACCACTCTGGTTTTGGTTTAACAGGCAAGGTGAAGGAGATGAACAGTAGGTGTGGTTTTGGGCGCGCGTTGACTTTATTTGACCGAGGTATTAATAACGGGAGGGGTCAAAATAAGGTTTGGCAGGGCATATGTGAATTTTGGCCTGGCTCAAGTGTCTAAGTCCAAGGGTCAAGGTTCAAGATATTTGGGCTTGTATATGGGTTTGGGCCAGCTGGTTGTGTTTGGGTTGGATTAATAACAAAGGGATCCGTTTGGTTTGGTTAATACACAAGGACCATTGTTGTAAATTCTGCAAACTTGAGGGACCAAAACTGAACTTTTTCCAATGTTAACACAAGGACCAAACTTGCCATATATGAATAGTACAAGGACCACTTTTGATTATTTTCCATTTTTATAAATCCAAGGACTATTTTTGACACTTTTTAAACTTGAGGGTCCTTTTCTGCCATTTGACCAAAGATTCATTCAAGGACCATTTTTGACAACTTAGAATATTTCAGGGACCTTGAATGATATTTTTCATTATTTTGATTTTCCAGGGACTGATTTTGACAACTTTTGAAACTTGGGGGACTAAAACTGCCAATTATGCAAACTTGATATGTTTTTCATCTGATTTTGATATTTTTGCATTTAAAACACATAAAACATTTATTTGTGATATTTTTATCATTTTGATGCATTTCTGAGTGTTTTCAGATGTTTTTGCAGTTTAAACGGTACAAAAATGATGAGTATTTAGACACTCATCAGATGTCTAGGAAGCCTAGTGAGTTGTTCTATCCAAGTTTTAACATGAAACTCTAAGCGAATCAAAGATACCCAAATTTCAAGAACATAAACCCTAATTCTTAATAAACTAGCAATTAATGTTACAGGGTTGATTCCGAGCCTAGATATGATCAATTCAACTCGTAAACAACATCTTGCAAGCAACCAATTAGCCAGAAACGTTCACATATGAAAATACCCAATTCCACGCATAAACCCTAGTTTTCAAAATCAATCAATTCGTGTATCTGGGTGATGTTTAATGATAAAAATGGTTTCAATGATGTTAGATAAACGTTTTGACATTTTAACCATAAACACACAACATTGATTATGTGTTCATACGCTTATGCGTAGAACACAAAATCACTCATATGAAAATCTAACCGTTGGTTTTTGAAACGATTTAAAACCCTTGTTTGTATTAACAAAAAGATTAATAATCCACTTACGGAATGAAGATCAATAACACGGATTTGAAGGATGATTTTTACGCGTAGGATGATGGTGGTTGGAAAGTTAATGAGGTGAAATAAATGTGGAAGATATTAGTTAGGTGGAGTTGTTTTGTTAAAATTACTTTGACATTTTGACACACTTAGTCCCTCCACCTTTACCATTTACATTCAATGTCCATAACTTCCGATTTGGTTAGCAAACGAGAGATATTTGGAAAGAAAATTGACGACACTCCCCCTTGACTTAAGAAATAATGAAGTTTTATAAATTTTAGTCCGAGGAGTGTCAGTAAACCAGAAAAGTGACCACCATTTAAAGAAACAACCATGATAAGGTAACATGCAAGTACAAGGTTTTATGAGACCGTAAAATATTTGCATTCTCCCCCTCAACACTTGATCGAAAAAATACTGAATTTTGAAAGATAAGAGTGTTGACGGAAGATTTGTACTTGCAATGTTAAAAGAAATATAGATAGAAGAATATTTTTGTTGTTTTATCAGATTTTATATTTTTATATTTTGTTTTTGAAAAAAAATATTTACAAAAGAAGTTTTTGTGTTTGACTGGTTTTAAGAATGTTTTAAAAGTTCATCTAGTTCCTCTTGAGTCAAACACCGCATACCAATCCGGTGGACCAACTCATTAAACCTAGCAGAAGCTAAGGCTTTGGTGAGAAGATCTGCCAATTGGTATTCTGTACCCACAAAGTATAATTCAACTGTACCCTGTTCCACGTGGTCCTTGATGAAATGATATCGAAGATCGATGTGCTTTGATTTCGAATGTTGTACTGAGTTGCACGAGATCGCTATAGCACTCCGATTATCACAGTACATCGGGATTTTGTCAAACACGTAACCATAGTCTTTGAGTTGTGTTCTCATCCAAATGACGTGAGCACAACACGCCGACATGGCTACATATTCTGCTTCTGTTGAGGAGAGCGATGTACAATCCTACTTCTTCGATTTCCATGACACCAGTTTATCACCAAGAAATTGTAATGCTCATGAAGTACTTTTTCGTGAATCTAAGCATCCTGCGTGATCAACATCTGAAAATGCTATTAGTTCAAAACCAGAATCCTTCGGATACCATATCCCCAAGTTAATGGTTCCCTTGATGTATCGGAGGATTCTTTTAGCCTCAGAGAGGTGGGTTTCAGTTGGTCTCGACTGATAACGGGAGCAAAGATATACGGCAAACACAATATCAGGCCTGCTAGCTGTTAGATACATGAGAGACCCAATGATACTACGGTATTTGGTTGGGTCCACCAATTTCCCATGTAGATCAACGTCTAGCTTCTTGGTATGAGCCATTGGTGTGGCATAGGTGTCACAGTTTTGCATTCCAAATTTTTTTAACAATTCAAGGGCATATTTGGACTGACTCAAGAAAATACCACAGGGTGATTGATGGACTTGCATTCCGAGAAATAATGTGAGTTCACCCATCATTGACATTTCAAAATGTTTTGTCATTAGTTTTGCAAAAGCATTTGAGTATTTTAAATGTGCTGACCTAAAAATGATGTCATCCACATAGATTTGAACGATTAAGATGTGAGCCCCGTCATACTGTATGAAAAGTGTAGGATCGACCGAACCTTTGGTGAATTTATTGGCAATGAGGAAGGATGATAACTTATCGTACCATGCCCGAGGAGCTTGTTTGAGACCATACAGAGCTTTGTTCAGTTTGTAGACACGGTTCGGGAACTCGGGATCAACGAATCCTTCTGGCTGGCTGACATAAACCGTTTCTTTCAGTTGCCCATTCAGAAAATCAGTTTTGACGTCCATCTGAAAGACCGTTATATTCATATGAGCCGCGAACGCGAGAAAGATCCGAACAGCCTCAAGACGAGCAACCGGAGCGAATGATTCTTCAAAGTCAATACCCTCATCCTGTCTATAACCCTTAGCCACCAGACGTGACTTGTTTCTGATTACGTTCCCTTCAGCATCCAATTTGTTCTTCCAAATCCATTTTAGACCAATGACGTATACCCCTGTTGGTCTTTCAACCAGTTACCATACTTCAAGACGTTTGAATTGGTAGAGTTCTTCTTGCATGGATTTAATCCAGTTGTCTTTTGTCATTGCATCTTTAATGTGGTTATGTTCAGATTGACAGATAGTGAGTGCATAAATGCAATGTTCACCATCTGTGTGAAGACGTTGTCTCGTAACGACTGGTTGATTTGGGTTGCCAATAATATTCTCTAGAGGATGATCTTTTGTCCAACGATGTGTAGAGGGTTGATGTTGGTATACATTGTGCAGATTTTGAGGATTCAAATGGTTTGTTGATGATTCCGCGACATCAGGTGCAGCAGTTTCATTGGCAAACGGGTTAAAGAACGCATTTGGATCAAAATCAGTAGGTAGGGTTACTTCATTAAGAACATAATCAGCTGGTTCAGCGTCGTTGGATGCAGTTTGTTCAACTGTTGTTGTAGAGTCAACTGGTGGTGCTTCTTCAACAGTAGTTGTTGTAGCAGGTGTATCAGGTATAAGAGTATGATCAAGTTGAGCAGCGGAAACAACGGATACACCTGGAGCACGTTCATCAATGTCATCACTAAACAGCGGAGAAAATAGCTTTTCCATTTGTTGACGAGTAAGTTGGGGGCTTAGTTCAGCTGATGATGGGGTTTGAGGGAAGTTTAAACGGTTGTGACCGGGTTCCAAGCTATTATGCTCAGAAGCCATTTCAGTAAGCTCATCAAAATTAGCATGAATCGTTTCCATAACCTGCTTTGTACGACGATTCCAGATCCGGTAACATTTAGAATTCTCACAGTATCCAATAAAGACTCCAATGTCAGCTTTGGCTTTGAGCTTATCAAAGTCATCACGATCATTATTCGGATAGCAAAGGGATCCAAATACATGAAAGTGTTTGAGATTCGGTTTATGGTTGTGGATAAGCTCAAAAGGTGTTTTGTTGTGGCGTTTTATAATCATTGAACGATTTTGAGTATAGCATGCAGTTGATACAACTTCTGCCCACAAGTAATCTGGAAGTTTAGTATTGATTAACATTGTTCTTGCAGCTTCCACTAACGTACGGTTTCGTCTTTCAACAACTCTGTTTTGTTCTGGTGTTCGTGCAATAGATGTATGATGCTCAATTCCCACTTTCTCATAAAAATCTCGAAGAGTTTGGTTCACAAATTCAGTTCCTTTGTCTGTTCTGATTTGGCGGACGGTGTTCCGGAGCTGAACTTGAATTTTCGTGAGAAAAGTGATGATCATCTGTGGAGCTTGATCTTTACTTCGAAGAAAGTAGACCCAAGTCCATTGTGAGTAGTCATAGACAATTACCAAGATGTAGCGTTTGCCATTAATCGTTTGCACGCGCATCGGGCCACACAAATCCATGTGAAGAAGATGAAGCATATGCTGAGAGCTGTGTTCCACCTTTGAAGGAAAATGAGCACGAGTGCTTTTCCCTTGTTCACAAGCTGAGCAAAGGTGATCTTTAGAATACCGGAATCTCGGGAGACCTTCAACTAGTTTGTGTCGAGCAAGGTTGGTGATGGTTTGAAAGTTTAAATGTGAGAGACGACTGTGCCATAGCTAGGATTTTGTTGATGTTGCCTTTGAAAGTAGACAGATGGGAGATGAAACAACCATGTCTTGCATTGAGATTGTGTACAGACTAGAATTGCGAGAGCCAGACATGAGATCGTTTCCTTGTAGATCACGAATGAAAATTCTCCCGAAAAGCAACTTCCAAATCTCCATCACAGAATTGACCGACTGAAAAGAGATTGTGACCGAGGCCTTCCACATAATAAACCCTGCTAATTTTGATATTGTCATTGATATAATCTCCGTAGCCCATGATAGCTGCGAAGTGATCATTCTCGAATCTGACAGTGCCAATGAACTTTGCAATAAAGTTTGATAACAGTTTAAGATTGCCTGTCATGTGTCGGGAACATCCGCTATCAACAATCCAAAGGATGATCTGTATCACCTGCATTACACACAGACGACACAGATGGAATAGAAGTAGATGTGGAACCCGAAGTGTTAGAGGGTTCCGAAACAGTTATAGTAGAAATACACACATCAATGATTTTAGGTATCCATTTCTGCCATCTCCAACTAGTCTTAGCTTTAGTCTTAGTGAATGCACTAGGTGGTACTACATTCCTTGGAGGTGATACTGGAACTACAGGGACAGGCGTTTCTTAGAATCTAAAGAGGGCGGTTTAGCAAGCACAAACTTAGAAGCATTAGTGGGCCTAGAGGTATTCCGATTCTTAGGATTCCTTGAACGAGACAAGATAGCTCTAGCAACACATTTGTCATGACAATCAGAAATCATACTTTTACGACAAATAACACAAGAAGCATCAGACTGAATATCAAAAGTACTTAAAGGTTTAGCATTCGTTACAACACTTTTTCCATTACATTTGTCAGACGCAATATCTAAAGTGGGTGCAACGTGAATCTTATTCAAAGTCCTAGGGTGTTCTTCTAATTCAGCATTCTTTATTGTTCTTTTATTAGGTCGCAACCTCCTATTCTTCCTTGTATTGCTCCTAGGCTGTGAAGTGCAGACGTTTGGAAAAGAGGCAACTATTCCTGTTTCAGTAGAGGGAAGCACATTAGTATCTTGTGTTTTGTCAGTAGGCAATCTGGGATCACGTTTGCTAAGTGTTACAGGTGCAATTTTCTTAATAATGCTAGGCTGAACGTGTTCATACTTTCCTAACATTTCCCTTAACTTAATGATAGTGTGCACCAAATCTTGATTTTCAGAACGAAGATTTCCAGAAAAATTCATGACTTCTTTAGTGTGTGCAAGATAATGATCAAGTTCGTTTGATGCTTGAATACGAGTCTGTTTGAGTAAATCAAATATGACACCATATTCCTTTTTAACTTTTGCAAGTTCTTGTTCATATTTTGAGATTTGACATTTCAAATACACGTTTTGATCATCCAGTTGCTCATTTTTAGGATCAAAAGATTTTGAGCGTAACTGAGTGATTTTGTTTTGCAACGAAAGTTCACGATTTTGACAATCTTTTTGACACCATTGAAGACGACGTTGCGAATTTGAAAGTTCATTTAACAATCGTTCATTTTCAACTTTTAAAGATTCGATCTGATGCACATTATCAGTATTCTCAACAATTTCAACAAAATCAGCAGAGATATGATCAGATGCATATGCAACAGATTGTAATAAAACAAGATTATTGATATCAGCACAGATAACATCTTCCAAGAGTCGATCAACATCTTTTCTCAACAATTTCTTTTTACGTTTAGTATTTGAAATCGATGTTTCTGTTTTCTGGAAAACTGTTTTCATGAGACCAAGTTCCTTGTGAAAATCCCTTTCCCAATATAGTGCATAAGTTTTCAAATTTTTGACATGGGGTAAAATTCTTTTCTGAAGAATATCTCTTTGTTCTCATGCCATTGGCGATTGAAAATGTTCAACTTTTATTTCAGAATGAAATTCAATCTCACGTTCCAAAATTTTGAGGTCATATAAGAAGGTGTCAAAATATTTGATAACGCGACAACTTTCGGCTTTTGTTTTAACTTCACTAAGTGAAGGTAAAGGACCATTAATTTGTGCACCATTGTGTTGGGGACTAACTTCATAAACTGGTGTGATAACCAAAGGTTTGTTAGAAGTATCTTGTTGTGTGATAAAAGTTACGGCTTTTGAATAGTTAAATGGTTTGTTATAAACGACATTTTCCATTTTTGACCGACTCTCGTCATCTGTATCTAATTCCTCCATGCGATTATATTCAACAACAGTCATAATTGAATCATCAATTCTATGTTCTGTACTGTAAACTTCAGGATTTGGTTTGAATGCTCTGTTAGAAAACTTAGGTTTGTAATCAGCAAGAATTGGTCCATATCCATTTGGATTTGGTTTAAAAGTAAACTTTTGAATAGTTGTGATTGACTCACCATGTTTATAAACAACATTTCGAAACTCTTTAATTTTGTGTTGTAAGTCGACAATTTTGTCAAGATAGTTATCTATTCGTTTCGTGGAATGCTGTTTGTACTCAGAGAACTGTTTTTGACAAGTTAACAACTCAGCCTTGGCTTTTTGAGTTTCCAAAGTAAGAGCGTTAAGTTGTTGTTTATGTTCATGTTTCAGTTGTTCTATTTGAGACAACAAAGCATTCTTGGATGCGGCTAGATCACGTATATGTCGTTCTAATGATTTTTTGTTTTGATGAGATTTAGCAAAAGCGACTTCAAAACTATGTTCACGTTTTTCTTGAGTTTTAAAAACGTTGATTTGTCTAATTAAACATTCATTATCCCTAATTAACAGTGCATTTTTATCTTTTAATTCCTTGAAAATTACCAAACGAGATTCTTGGTCTTTAATTAAGGTCAGTAGCTCAGTTTCTCTATTAGACAAAAGCTCATCTTGTTCAACGTGAGTCTCAACATGATCATTATTTAGATCCTCAAATATAATCACGGAGTCAACTTGATTATCAATATTAACCATAAGGTTATCTTGATCGTCAAATATAACTACGGGATCTATTTGATAATCATCGGAATGAGATGTGGATGGCTCATGTTGAACACTCTGATCCTTGTCGGATGGAGAAATTGGCGGAGATATCAGATCAGTGATGAGTATATTTTGTGCCGGTACCTGAGACAAGCCATCAGTGTCATACACTGGGCCTGTATCACTCATGTGTAGAGCTTGCATTTGTGCCATCAGCATCACTGCTGCATTAGCCTGCAAGTCCTCCATATCATCATCAGAATCTGCATCTGCCATAAAGCTCTGTTCCTTGTTGGTAAGAGTTCCACCTGCTTCATCCTTGAGAGCCAAGAGAAACGCCTCTTTGTGATAAGCACTGCCTCTTGTCCTCGGCTTAGGGCATGCATTAGCCAGATGACCCTTCTCATTACAGTTATAACAACAAAGACCATTAACCCCATTCTGAGCATTCCCCTGTTCAACCACTTGAGCCCTTTGTTGTTGCGTAGCACCCATGTTATTCCTTCCCATAGCATTAAACCCTTGACCACCTCCCATCTGAGGACCATAACCACGATTCTGAACTTCAACGGGTCCATTGTTCACAACAGCCTGATTCCTTGTGTTTGATGAGGAACGAATGCGATTGTTGGATTTGTTTGTATACCGACCGAAGGCTTTAGCAATCATGACAAATCCTTGTTGCAATTCATCGAAAGCAGCGGAGTCCTCATCAGCTTCACTGTAAAGTGCTTGAGCATAGTTGTTGTTGTATGGAACCAATTGAGTTTGTTGAGGTTGTTGCTGTGACGGATCATATGGTGTGATGGTTGCCGTTGGTTGAGGAGCGGGTTGAGGAGCTTTTTGAGGAGGAAGATTAGTTTGAGCCCACAAAGCAAGTTGTTGATTGTCCGAAAGTGACTGTGAAGCCGGGAGTTCACGGATAGCCCTTTCTTTGTCAACTTCTTTTTGGTGAGGCTTCAGATAGTCGTACAACAATCCATATGTAGCATGATGAAGATTCTTAGCTTGACGGAGAAAAATGACATACTTCTCCCATTCCGGACCAAGACTACTTAGGAACTTAGTGTTGGCAGCAATTCGTGGCATGATGATGTTGTGTTTGTCCAAATCATTAATGATGTCTGAAAAAAGATGATCATATGACTCTAACGTCTCTCCTGGTTCAATCATGAAGTGTTCATAAGCCAAGTAGATTTTGGATTCCATGTCTTCCTGATTGAGTGTTGTGCCTTCCATAAGAAGATGAATATGTTCCCACATTACTTTAGCAGTCTTTTGAGCATCGACACTTCGAAGGATTGGATTGGGTAATCCTAAAAGGATGTATTGCATTGCTAGTTCATCAGCTTCAAAATGTAGAAGTTCATCAGCAGTGAGGTCTGAGATAGTTGCAATGTTGGTGACAGCATGTCTTGGTGGATTGGCATCTGGATCTGCGGGTGTGACAACAGTAGGCATCTGAAATGGACCTTCCATAATGACCTTCTTTAAGAACTTTTCATGTGGCTTCTTTAGATCACAAAACCTAAAGAACCTTATCACCCATTGATCATAATTTCCGGGAGTGAGCATTGGAGGTCTATCAAGTGAGCCAGCTTCATGAATTGATTGTTGGCTACTTAAGGCTTCACACATCTTGCCGAACCATGTCGGTTCCTTCATAGTACTCCTGGATGGATGTTGATTGTAGAAGTTTGTGTAAGGTTGTACTTGAAGACTAGGTGGTGGTTGAACAATTTGTGGTGGTGGAATTGCTCCAAGTTGTGGAGTATGTTGTTGATTAAATTTTTGTTGATAAATTTGTTGTTGATGATTAAATTGTTGATGTTGTGGACTTAGTTGTTGTTGATGATAATTGTAAGGAAAATAGCTAGAGTATGGTGGTTGTGACATGTTGAAAACTTGTGTTGTTAAATGGATCTTTGTAGTCGAATGAAACGTTGTTGATGAAGTATCCTTAGGCGTAGAAACCAAGTGTAGGCAAAGTAACACTTAAGTGTAAAAACACCAAACTTACGCGTAAACGTGATAGTTACGCGTAGGATTAGCTTACGCGTAAGAAGTGAGAAACACTAAAGTTATGCGTAAACTGAAAGTTAAGCATAGAAAACTTAGGCGTAGGATTAGCTTATGCATAAGACAGAGCTTAGGCGTAAAAAAAATCTTATGCGTAATGAGTTCTACGCATAAGTTTGAGCTTATGCATAAGATTAGGGTTTTGCCCAAAAAATCTTTTACACTATCACAGTGCAAAGGATATCCAAAGTCGAAGTGTTTTCAGGCTTATCCAAGCAAGAAAACACTGAGTAAACCACGAAAACGGTAGATCGATCCAAGGATGAGTTACGCGTAAGAATAGGGTTTTCTTACGCGTAGAAACCAACCAAAATTGATTTTCTGCCCAAAGATGTTTCTAAGCAAGATTTTTGTGATGAAACAGCTTCAATAACATCAAAATAACACATAAGTATGAAACTTGATGATCCAAAACTTCAAAAACACCTTACGCGTAAAGATGAACACGCGTATAAAATAAAGCTTAAAACTAAGGAAAAACACGTAAAGTTCGAAACTTTTTGCTTAAAACTGAAATTTTAACACTTAAAAACGATGAAAGTACAAGAATCTTGGATTGAAAAGTCTAAAAAATGAGTTTTTAAACGTGACCAAATTTTTGAACCGTGAGTTACGCATAGAACCAAACAACTTCAAAAACAAATAAACTTTTCACCCAACTATTTGGCGAATGATACCACTGTTAGGTTCCCATATTAGTAACACAAGCATCAATAGAAGAAATAGAGAAGAAGAGATCGGATGAACAATAACACACACACACACGATATGATACTATCGAAGAGTTATGCGTAAATGTAAATGTGAATTGAACAACCAACCTTCAATAAAAGGTTTACAAGAGTATTTATAGGAGGGAACTAGGGAAACACTCCAAGATCCCATCCTTTTACTTATTGGTCCTGGCCTAGGCTTATGGGCTTTCTACATAAGCCTAGCCTTGATTACTTGTTGGAGTATGCTCGTGTCATAATAAATAATTATATGGCTAGTCATATGTGAGCCTATGGGGTCACACACATATACACTTAGACACCATTGTCATAATGTAATTATCGTAATTACATTATGTAAAACCTTTGTTACATAAGGGAGTAAAGTGGGGTTTTTGGATGTTGAAGGGCTTAATGTGTAACATTAGATTTGACATCAATTAGCATTAATGCTAATTGATTATGATTTGATTATGATTGGGAGTTAGAAATTAGACTTGATGACTTATCTCTCCCCTCCCCTTGGTGAACGTCCAACACAAGACACACACATAGTGTTTTGGTTTTGGTTTTTCTCTCCTTGATAATTCTAAGAGTAGTCTTGTGCAAGGATTGGTTCAAAGGTTAAGACTAGCATCAAAGGGTGATTGTTTGACGTGTAGTGTGTTTCACACATCGGGAAAGGCCAACCTAATTGGTATTTTGGTTTCTTGGTTCCATTCGTGGAGGTCATTGGTGTCTCGTTACCGGAATCACGCTACAAAGGTATAAACCTTATCTATGTTTTATTTGATTGATCATATGGCAATATGGATCCGTTGTTGGTGATGATTCCGCTGTGTTTATATGTTTTATTTATGTTTATTATATTCATCATCACCCTTAGTGGTATCACGAGCCATCATATGTGCCATATGATTATCGGGTATGCGAAAAAATGGTCAAAAACGCGTGTTTTTAAGTGTTTTATGCAACCAATTTCAAAACAGCCCCGAGGGCTCTATTTTTCATGGATTAAGAATATTATTAGTAATATAAAGATCTGTGATTTTTGGTCCTATGGCCATTGGTTTCGCATATGTTAATTAAACAATGTGTTCGGTACGCAAAAAATGGCTTTTATCGCGTTGTTTTAATCGATTCTTGAAACGATTTGAAAACAGCCCCTAAGGCTTAATTTTATGTGGTAAAATGATTTTTAGAAGGTCTAATATCAGTAGGTTTGAGAACCTAAATCCATTTTACTCGCGTAACAATCGGGGTTTTAATTCTTGTTGATTATTTCTTCGATTCGTTGGCTAATTCTTTTATTTCATGTCATTTAAATTGTTCCCATGGCAAATACATGCATGTTTGCTCATGGGATTAGCCAACACCTTGTTATGTTCATAATTTTATGGTATTATTATGTGTATATGCAAAGCCGATGAAAACCTAGACCACTTGTGCTATGAATGATTGTGATTGTCGTTTATTTCTTGTTATTTGGGGTTTGCCATTGTTTCGGCTTTTATGTATGAATTTTAATTTGGTTTTTGCCATTGTTTGGGCATTTTACAATAGATAGATAGTAGATTAGTTTTATTTTACATTCTATATATTGTAACCGATGCTTGGAATGGAATGGCAAAGCGTAAAAGACATAAAGACGCAAAATGGCTGCTCGTACAAGCTGCAGTAAAACGGAGTTTCCCGGTGATTGGTGGCGTATTTTTTAACCAATTTTTTACTGCAGGTAGACAACTCATGGGCCCACAACTTTCTAGTTTCGTGCTAAGCTCGGGGATGACTCCTTCTAGGCCGTTTGGGCCTCCGAATGCAGAAATTCTGGGCTGGCAGATTCACATTTCATGTGCATTATGGGCTTCTACTTGTCCTTGCTTGGTCTTGGAGCAAGTGGGAGTCCTCCGTGTGGTTGTGGTTTATGTCCCTAGTTGACTCTTGGTTCTCGTGATGGCTCACGAAACCAAGCGTAGGTTCTTTCATCGGTTGAGGCTTTGCATATTGTGGTTGTGTGTTGGTTGTTTGCTTATTATGTATGTTGTGAATGTATATAACTTGCAAATCGTTTTCTAAAACTTAAAACACAACACAAACCATTTTCAAACTAAATCTTATGATTTAGTTTAACTAAATTTAAATATGGATTTAACTTAAAATCATTGTTTTAAAATAACACTTAACTTGTTATGTATGTTATTCGATTTATGTATTGTCCAATCTCTAGTATAATCCACATAGGTTCTATATTAGACTTGAAAATGGACAACTTGACACACATAAATTAAAAAAATGATTAGACTTAAGTTAAAAAATAGTTTTTAACTTGTGCTATGAAGAATGAATGCATGCTTCTTCGTACACCTTTTTTGATTCAAATCAAAATATTTTACCCGTCACAAATTTAAGTCATGCCGTCCAATCGCTTGAGAACACTTGCAATTACTTTTCGCCTATGCGTGGGACCTAGGTTGAATTGTAACCCAAGGTGATTATTGTCTATGCGTGGGACCTAGATCTATTTTTGCACGTTCTCAAATTGGATGACTTAATCGAGTTAAGCGGTGAGACCTTGACCCGAGGCAAGGATGGGACTAAACATGCCAGCTTGACACTAGATGCTTGTTCACTAGTGCCATGGGTCCCATAAGGATCTAAGAGTTGCACTTGATTTGCAATTGGTCGACGTTACCTACCTATTGAATCCACCATTGCTAGCAGATCAACTGATGTAATGTTGGAATCTCAATAAGGGTCTTAGCCTTTTTCGCAAAATTAATTGTTTTTCTTATAAAACTTGGGTAGTTAATTTTAAAAAGGATTAATTATTGAATGATACTAAAATTTGAATTTTGTTTGTTTTGTAGATGACAACTCCAACTCAAACCATCAACAACTCGTCAATCAGATTAATTCTCGAGAAAGAGAGATTGAATGGTAACAACTTTTTGGACTGGTACCGAAACTTGAGGATTGTCCTCAAGTCTGAACAAAAGTTTTACCATCTGGAACAGGCTTTACCTGAGCCTCCTGCTGAAAATGCCACTGCTGCTGTGCGTAATGCCTACACTCGTAGGTTTAATGAACAGCAGGAAGTCGCTTGTCTTATGCTTGCGAGCATGATCCCAGAAATTCAAAAGAATTTAGAGGACCTCACAGCATTTGACATGATAACCGAACTAAGAACTATGTTCGAACAGCAAGCTGAGCAGGAATTATTTGAAACTGTCAGATCATTCCATGCTTGCAAGCAGGAGGAAGGACAATCGGTCAGTAGCCACATCATGAAAATGAAAGGCTATCTAGATCAGATGGAGCGGCTTGGATACCCCATGCCTCAGATCCTTGGAGTGAGCATGATACTAACCTCACTTTCAAAGGAATTTGAACAATTTGTGCAAAACTACAACATGCACAACATGGGCAAGACCATACATGAACTGCATAATATGCTCAAACTTGCAGAAAAAGGTATGCCCAAGAAAGCTCCAGTTGTCCTAGCTATCAAGCAAGGCAAAATCCAGAAAAAGAACAAGGGGAAACCGCAAGCACCTGGCAAGGGACAAGGGAGAGGCAAGGGTAAGCTTGCTTACGCCCCCAAACCTAAAGTCCCCCCACCTGCTAAGAAGGAGCACCCAGCCAAGGACGCACCCTGCCATCACTGTGGAATGGTAGGGCACTGGAAGAGAAACTGTCCGGTGTACCTGGCAGAGTTGAAGAAGAGCAAGGCTAGCGGGGCTAGTACATCAGGTATCTTCACTATAGAACTCTATACTTTTCCTAATAAATCCTGGGTATATGATACAGGTTGTGGGACTCACATTTGTAATGATGTGCAGGCTCTTAGGGGAAGTCGAAAGTTGAAGCATGGCGCTTTGGACCTGTACGTTGGTAATGGGAATCGTGCACCAGTCAAAGCGATAGGAAGATATGATTTAATCCTTCCTAATGGACTAGTTATTGTTTTGAATAATTGTCATTTTGCACCTACTATTACTAGAGGTGTTGTTTCACTTTCTCGTTTGAAGGATGATGGTTTCATCCATGTTTTTACGGATTTTGGCATTTCGGTTTCTAAGGATAATGTTTTTTTATTTTAATGCTATTCCTAGCGATGGTATTTTTGAAATTGATATGCGTGATCCTAATTCAAACAATGGTTCTATATATAATGTTAGCAACAAGAAATCTAAACGTAACATGGATTCCACTTTTCTATGGCATTGTCGTCTTTGCCACATAAACAAGAAACGCATTACGAAGCTGCAACAAGATGGGCTTTTAGAATCAATTGACGGTACGTCTTTTGATAAATGTGTTTCTTGCATATCTGGTAAGATGGCGCGCAAGCCTTTTTCCCATGTTGGAGAAAGAGCTAAAGACCTACTTGGACTCATACATACTGATGTATGTGGCCCATTTAGGATCATGTCTAGGGAAGGAGCTAACTACTTCGTCACTTTTACCGACGATTTCAGTCGATATGGTTATGTTTACTTGATTAAACATAAACATGAAGTCTTTGAAACGTTCAAAGTATTTCAAAGTGAGGTAGAAAATCAACTCGATAAGACTATAAAGGCTCTTCGATCCGATCGTGGAGGCGAATACATGAGTCAAGAGTTTTTAGATCATCTAAAAAAGTGTGGGATAGTCTCACAATTCACTCCTCCATATACACCACAACATAATGGTGTATCTGAAAGGAGAAATCGAACTTTGCTAGACATGGTTCGATCTATGATGAGTCTAACAACGTTGCCAATGTCCTTTTGGGGTTATGCCCTAGAGTCTGCTGCTCGCATTCTCAACATGGTTCCAACCAAGAAGGTAGATAAGACTCCATACGAAATATGGCATGGGAAAGTCCCTAACTTATCTTACTTGAAGGTCTGGGGTTGTGAGGCCCTCGTGAAACGAGAAACGCCAAACAAACTTGAGTCTAGATCTATCAAATGTATCTTCGTAGGATACCCAAAGGAAACGATGGGTTACTATTTCTACTACCCACCCGAGAACAAAATATTTATTGCTCGTTATGCTGAGTTTCTTGAGAACAGTCTCATTTCACAAGAAGCAAGTGGGAGCACTGTAGACTTTGATGAAATTCGAAGTGAAGATGCACAACCTTCTGGTAACACTAGTGAGCATCAAAATAAGACTGAACATGAAAATGTCGAGCCTCATAGAGATGTTGCTCCGATTCGTAGATCCGCAAGGATACCTCAAGCACCTGAGCGATATGGTTTCTATGTCGATGCTGAGGAACATGAGTTAGGGGATCAAGATGAACCTGCTAACTATCGAGCTGCATTATCGTGTTCTGAACGCGATAAATGGCTCAGAGCTATGAAATCGGAGATGCAATCCATGAAAGACAATGAAGTCTGGGTCGAAGTTGACCTGCCTCCTAATGCTGAAACCGTTGGGAGTAAATGGCTCTTCAAGAAGAAGACCGACATGGATGGCAATGTACACACCTATAAAGCGCGTCTAGTAGCAAAAGGTCACACTCAAACCTACGGGATTGACTATGAAGAGACCTTCTCGCCTATTGATGACGTTAAAGCTATTAGGATTCTTATAGCCATAGCAGCGTACTATGACTATGAGATTTGGCAAATGGATGTCAAGACAGCCTTCTTGAACGGCCACCTAAACGAAGATGTTTACATGGTGCAACCCGAGGGCTTCGTGAATCCTAAACATCCCAACAAAGTTTGCAAGCTTCAAAGATCCATTTATGGATTAAAGCAAGCATCTAGAAGTTGGAACAAGAGATTTGATGAAGAAATCAAAAAGATTGGTTTCGCTCAAAACTTTGATGAGCCATGTGTATATAAGAAAACTAGTGAAAGTAATGTCGTATTCCTAGTCTTATATGTCGATGACATATTACTCATGGGAAACAACATTCTAATGCTACAAGATGTAAAATCCTGGCTTGGAAATTGTTTTGAAATGAAAGACTTAGGCGAAGCTGCGTACATACTTGGAGTCAAGATCTACAGGGATAGATCAAAGCGGTTAATCGGCTTGAGTCAAAGTGCATACATTGACAAAATCCTAAAGCGATTTAGGATGCAAGATTCCAAACGTGGAAATCTTCCAATGCAACCGAATACGGAATTGAGTAAAACTCAAGAACCTTCTACACCCGAAGAGGTGAAAAGGATGAAGGGTATCCCATATGCTTCTGCTGTGGGATCCATCATGTATGCGGTAAGGTGCACTAGACCTGATGTAACGTTCGCTCAGAACCTGACGAGTAGGTATCAACAGAATCCAGGTGAATGTCACTGGACTGCTGTTAAGAACATATTAAAGTATCTTCGTAATACTAAAGATATGTTTCTTGTTTATGGTGGTGATGATAACCGCGAGCTCAGTATCACTTGCTATACTGATGCCGGTTGGCAGACCGATCGTGATGACACCAAGTCCCAAACTGGATTCGTTTTCATCATGAATGGAGGCGCTGTTGACTGGAAGAGTTCAAAACAGAGCACGATTCCAATGTCCTCTACAGAAGAAGAATACATTGCTGCTTCAGAAGCTGCAATGGAGGCGATTTGGATACGAAAATTCATTTATGGGCTTGGCGTTGTCCCCAGCAATGAACTACCCATGGATATGTACTGTGATAATACATGTGCCATTATCATTGCAAATGAACCTGGTGTTCAAAAGGGTGCCAAACACTTTCGTCAGAAAGTTCATTACATTCGAGAAGTTATCGAAAGTGGTGATAGTCGTCTTCTAAAAGTTCACACAGATGACAACTTAGCTGATCCTCTTACTAAAGCAATGCCTTGCACGAAACATGTTGGGCATGCTAGGAACATTGGACTTCGACCAGCTAGTAGTCTCATGTAGATCTGTTTATTTTAGTATTTGAATAATTGGAATGCTAAGCAGTTTATATTTTGTAATGAATTGATTTAATGGTTATTATCGTTTTCATTCATATCAACTGTATTCTATATTTGCATGTTTAAATCCATGAATGATTTTCTTCATTCAAAACTTGTCCATTGTCGGTTGACGGTACGGGAGTACCATCAAATTAAGACAATTGTGAGTGTGTTGGTGACCTTTTTGCCAAACTCACATGTTGTTCATGGTGATGAGCATTGGACTGACCCAACCTACGAGTATTCACTGCATGGATCGGCGTCATATAGTGAATCTCGAAAATGGTTATGTCTATTATCCTTAGACTTGATATGTAAGCAGGTTTTGCATGTGTGGAGTTTCATTCCTTGATATGGTTAAACGCTGTCCTGAACAAGGTAGTTATAAAGGCCACTATCAGGAATGATTTGAAACACATGAATGACACGTGCAGTCAAAATAGGATTTGTTCCTCCACATGGTTTGGAGTTAGATACTATTGGGCCCCTCGATGATTTGAACAGATGTTTGTATGGCCGTACCCAAATGAGATTAAGATGAATCTTAATTCACTTGGTAATCTTGTTCAATATCTAGATCGAGAACATAATTGGTGAACCATTAGAATGACTTTTTGATCCATGTCTAAAGTTCAACCTGGTATCTGAAACAAAGGGATATATGACATATAAACCATTAAATGAAATGTTTAAGAAACTGACCTCACATATCACTAGGGGCATTGGCATGTTGCTAGACGCTAACCATTGCTTGTATAATTACTTGTCTATTATGACGTCGCTAGTGGGAGCTGTTGGAGTATGCTCGTGTCATAATAAATAATTATATGGCTAGTCATATGTGAGCCTATGGGGTCACACACATATATACTTAGACACCATTGTCATAATGTAATTATCGTAATTACATTATGTAAAACCTTTGTTACATAAGGGAGTAAAGTGGGGTTTTTGGATGTTGAAGGGCCTAATGTGTAACATTAGATTTGACATCAATTAGCATTAATGCTAATTGATTATGATTTGATTATGATTGGGAGTTACACATTAGACTTGATGACTTATCTCTCCCCTCCCCTTGGTGAACGTCCAACACAAGACACACACATAGTGTTTTGGTTTTGGTTTTTCTCTCCTTGATAATTCTAAGAGTAGTCTTGTGCAAGGATTGGTTCAAAGGTTAAGACTAGCATCAAAGGGTGATTGTTAGACGTGTAGTGTGTTTCACACATCGGGAAAGGCCAACATAATTGGTCTTTTGGTTTCTTGGTTCCATTCGTGGAGGTCATTGGTGTCTCATTACCGGAATCACGCTACAAAGGTATAAACCTTATCTATGTTTTATTTGATTGATCATATGGCAATATGGATCCGTTGTTGGTGATGATTCCGCTGTGTTTATATGTTTTATTTATGTTTATTATATTCATCATCACCATTATTACTAACATAAAAGCCATATTAATCTAACTATTACATATGGATCACTAACACTTGAAATATAGTTTAGGAGTGATTCCAACATCGATACTGCATGAATCCGTATATTCCTCCATGTGTTTGGGACCAGCCCTCCTCCAACAAAAGATCAACTAAGGAGGAAGTTGCCAAGTTCGAAGGCCACCATAAAGCCTCATGGTTTTGAGTCTAACTTAAAGACTCGTTAATAAAGAAAAGGGCTCTTTCGGGAGACACCCCGAATTATCCTTTTTATTTCTCTTATTTATATTCTTGTTGGGTTTTGTGTTTTTAACTATTTTTGCAGGAATTGGAGAAGATTGCAGCAACAGCCTGAACGGGGACAAGGTCCGTCCATCAGTTACGACGTAACTCACCCCCATGATTACGCCGTAACACACCTCCAGTAGCGATCCTCTCCAGAGCATTACCGATTACGGCGTAGTCCCATGCAATGGTTATGCCGTAGCTACCCTCCAGTAGCGTCTGCCAGGTTTTACCATAATTACGGCGTAACTCCTTCTAGTCGTTACGACGTAACTATCCTCCAGTATTAATTCTTTCTTTTTAAACACAATAACCTTGTATTAGTTTTCAAATGAACTTTGTGGGTATGTTTCCTGTAAGCCCTCACGAGACTACACTCGTCCACTTGGGACACCAAGTGGTTTAAAAGGCTTGTTGCATACGTTAAATGCAACCGTGATTCCTACGAAAGTGAGTTAGATTTCTTTTCATTTTTCTTTTTCTTTTTTGGAATTATGCTTGTTGGTAGTGTGATTTCAGGGAATGAAGTTTGCTCGCGGATGCTTAAGCGAATGCACGATCCTTTTCGTGGGCCTTCTTTCTTTTTAGGAGCGAATTTCAAGGAAGTTCTCGCTCTAATTCTACTTTCTCTTCACCTTTATTTAACGTTTAGTACAAAAGGGACTTTGTACATTTCAAGTGGGGGGACGGGAGTAGAATTATCTCTTGAACTTTATTATGCCCTCGTTTTTCTAGTTTATTTTGAAAAATTATGCCATTTTTAAAATTTTGAAATGTTTTTCTTAACCTAACTAGATTAGACCTTAGCCGAGCACATTATAACCCTTGATTGTATATGGTGAGATTAGCCTTATCAGTTTCAAAATATTTACCCCAAATCCACCAAATTATGAGTGTGCCGGTAGCTTGTAAACTTTAGAGCTTGGCCTTTGCATCATTTCGAGACCATAGATGAGGTATGTTCAGTTAGCTTAATGTGTTTGGATTACTCAGTTTAAGAAGGAAATATTATAGGATTATCACCCAAATAGCCTATCCTTGTGTGTCTATCGATTAGTCACCTCGACTTCTCGATCCCTATGTTAAACCATTTTGTTGCACTCACCTTTAGTGCAAGATACCCCTAGATACACCCGTCTGAGCCATTCCTTTCATTTTGTCCATCCAATATATTGTTTCGATACACGCATACACCTTAGCCTACCGTGTAGTCTTAATTTGTGATCGAGAAGTCATTGTTTGCCTAAGTTCAAGGTTTAAGTAGAAAGGTTCGGGAATCACGCTCTCATCAAAGACATATATTTGAAGATCATTGAAGACCCCCCAGATTCTCATGTTATGTTCATCTCAAGTGGGGGATGTTATGTTTAGTTATAATGTAAAAAAAATGATGAAGTGATTCGAAAAAAATAAAATAAAAGTTAGAGTTATTTGTTTATTGTAAAAGTGCTAAGTTATAAGCACTATGTTTAGAGCTCATCAAAGACTTAGTATCGAGGAGGCCACCTCGGTCACATTTGAAGAATGAAGTTGGTAATTATTGCGCCAACAATTGAAGAACAGGTAATGTGCCCATAACGACGTCCTGTAATGGCACATCTACTTGATTTATCATGATCCGATTTCTTAGCCTTGAAACTTGAACTTTAGATGAACGGTAAGCGGTGATTACTTGGTTATAGGTTTAGACTATTTGCTTGTTATTTTTACTTTACACCAATTATATCACATGTCTTATCCTACCCTTTAGTCATGAAGCGTGTCTAGGTGATGAAGCGAGCAATCTTTGGTGTCTTGGCCATGGATTTGGTCATGTATCATTGATTTTGTCCACTTCGCCGTGACATGTTAGTAATGACGATTCACCCTTAACCCATGTCATGTCTACCCATATTGCATTCGAGAATTGTTTAGTCCTTAACCTTAGTGGTGGAGATTTGTGTAACCGCCAAGCTTATGATATGACTGTGCTCTGAGTGATCACCCTGAAATTGACACTTAGATTAGTTGAGAGATTTTGAGTGTTTTGTTCCCATTTCATGAGGTGTTCGGCTTTGTTTTATTCTAGCATAAGGGAATTTTAAACTTATATTTTCCAGGTAATTGGAAATATCTTTTTAAAAATTTAACTAATAAGGTTTACTTGAGAGCAAGTAGAGTTCAAGTGGGGGGATATTTGATAACATCAAATAGTCCTGAATATTAAGTGTCAATTTCCCCCGATAATACTCGTATTTTATATCATTTATATGGATGGACTCTTGTTTTCCTCTATATTTCACTTTCAGGTAATTTACGAGCATTGGAGCTAAAGAGACGCGGATTTGGAGATTTTATAAAGAATTAATGATAGTATGCCCACTTTGATGAAGCTACGGCGTAACTCCTCTATCACATTACGCTGTAGCTAATGCGTGACTCAGAAGGCCAGATCAGCAGAAGATTACGGCGTAACTCCTACTAAGGATTACGCCGTAACCATTAGGTCAAAAGAAGTTCCACGCCGCTACAAGCTATACCGTAACTCCTTCCAACAATTACGGCATAATCATGACATTGTAACCTGTATTGAAGATACGTCGTAACTCATCCCATGTGTTACGCCGTAACCAGCTATAACGAGAGCATTATTATGGATTTATATAGGTTATGGTGTAACTCTCAACTTTAGTTATGCCGTAACTAGATCTCGCCTATAAATACCAGCCCTAAATTCTTCATTTCATATCATTCACTCCACACCAAAAAGTAGAGAACGTGAGTAGGGGACTAAAGGCAGATCTAGAAGAGCATACGAAGCCATCTTTAAGGGAAAAATCACTCCCTAACGATAAGCATTAGCGATTATCTTTACTTTTACTTTCGATTCATGTATTTCATTATGTCAAACATTGAATTGATTGTTTCATTTAATATGATCGGCTATGTGTTGGGTTCAGTAAATACCCAAACCCCTTAATCTAGGATTTGAATAGAAAATAGCCCAAGTGTTTTGTTCGTTAAACACTAACAGGTCACTGAGTGCATAGTGTCACAGTGTGTCATCTTCAGGATACTCAGTACGAGGCGAAGATGAAGTCTCTCCACTCAGTAAGGCGAAACTTAAAGGGTGAAGACTGAGTCAAGAAGAAGATGGTGGATTCAGTGAGTGATGACAATAACTCACTGAATCCCTAAGACTCCTCTCCAACTACTTACACTGAAGATAAACTGAAGTAGAAGACTGAAGGATGTAAAGACTGAAGAAAGAGCGGGACAAGGCGGGATAAGTTTGAATAAGATAAGATGAAGTCCTTATCTACCAAAGTCAACTTTCCCTGAATAGCAAAAGATCAGGCTCAGTGTCATCACTAAACTTAGGAAAGTAGTCTTGTCTCTTACCTAGAATAGTCTTTGTAAACAGAGACAAAATACATCAGTATTTTGTCTTCTGTATAATGTCAGTTTGTCACTTAGGAAAGAGTCAAAAATCATACATGTAAAAATAGCATAAGAGATGGAGTGAAAAGATTAAGCTTGTGAATTGTAAAAACACACATACACGCAAGCCATCTTTTCACCCCTCCAAATACAACTTAGTTCCTGAGAAAGCTCAGTGAGCTCTAAGAGTTGTGCTCAGACTTAGCCTGAGCTTAGAGAGGAGTCACCCCAACTTTGTCATTTCAATCCCAAGTATTATTCTGCAAGTACTTGGGTAACGTATTCTTTGTTGATTTATTTCTAATAAGAATATGATGTTGAAAATTACTTTGTGTGTTTTACTTATGTTAATTTAAGTCATAGTTCACTATTAACTCGTTTTATATATTTAAACTGTTTCAAACGATAGTGAACGGGGAACAACAAGTGGTATCAGAGACATGCTAATTATAAAAATCGTTTTTTTAGGCCGCTCTAAAAGTTTTTAAATTAGGATCCTAAATGGCTAAAATTGATGTACCCCAAATAGTCGATAAAAAGGGTGGAGCTTATTCAGCTGTTGCCCCTAGACTTGAAGTTGGCAAATTCAACAAATGGAAAAAATGAATGCTTTGCTATTTGATTGGGATGGAACCTTATTATATCAAGTGTATAAATGAAGGTCCATTTGTCCCAAAGACTGCTGAAGGGTTGCCCAAACCTGAAGCTCAGTGGACCCAGGATGAAAGGAGAGTGGTCAACCAGGACCAAAGACTCAAAAGTATCATAATATCTTGTCTTCCTGACGATATTATGGAGTCTGTTATAAGCTGTAGTACAGCTAAGCAAACCTGGGATGACCTAGTTCATAGTCATGAAGGACCATCTGATACCAAGGAAAACAGGATAATGGACATGAAACTTGAGTATAACACCTTCAGGGCTAAGGACTCAGAAACTCTCTCTCAAACTTACACCAGGTACAAAACTCTTTTAAATGAACTATCAAATGATGGTGTTAAGCTGTCCAAACATGAAATCAATGTTGGTTTTGTCAACAGTCTCCCTGAGAAGTGGTTGAATTTCTCTCAGGGACTTAGGAATGCTAATCATATCCAAAATCTTGAGCTTCCTGAAATTTATGGGAAATTTGTCTATGAGGAAAACCTCATCAACAGACGATACCCTGACTTAAAGAAGTCTCAGGAAGTCAAGAAGTCCCTGACCACCACCTCATCACCAATATCAACTGCTTTCTATTCTAACAATGTTGTTCAAGATTTTCAGGAAAATTCTGATGATGAGCCTGATGAGAGATCAAGTGAGGAGTACCTAAATGACCTGAACACTGAATTTCAGGAAAGGGCACTCCTTGCTAACTCTCGAAGATTTATTAAAAGAAACAAAGGTTTTTCAAATGCCAAAGCAAATGAGGACATTGAATGCTTTAAGTGTCACAAAAGAGGTCATTTTGCAAAAGATTGTTTTTCAAAAACAATTTCTGAACCCTCCTATAAACCATCAGGGTCAAATCAGTCCTCAGGCTTTAGCAAATTTCAACCAAAAATCTATCAGTCTCATCAAAACTTTCAAAACAAATCTGATCAAAACAAAACTATTGATTTTGAAGCCAAGTATAAGAAAGTCAAAGCTAAGCTTGCGTTGCTCGAGGCCAGTCCCTCAGAAACAACAAAAAATGTTCAATCTGTGCAGGGTAAAAACAAATGCCTTGTTGCTGAGACCTTCGACTGGGATGAAGAGCCAGTGTCATCAGATGATGAAATGGTGCATGTCAGTGCACTGATGGCCCTCTCAGAAGAGGACAAGCTAGCTGTTGGAAAGAATCATGCCAGAAATGGGGAATGGGTCAACATCACTATGAAGAAGGTAAACATCTTACTTTCTATGGATGATGACTCTGATTGGCAGTCTTATATGAATTATCTTAATGTTGACCTTAAGTTCGTAGAAGAGCAAAGATTAAATCTCTTTTCAAAATACAACAAGTTAAGTTTTGAATTAAACAAGTGTAGAGATAAACTGCTTATTTTAAAACAAGCCAAGCTTGAGGCTGTCACTTTGCAAATTCAAAACACTGAACTAGTTAAGAGAAATCAGGCTCTTCAAGATGAACTTAAAAAGGAACAAGATATTCTTGATAGTTGGACTGCTAAGAATCCCAGGGTATTTGATGCTGTGGGTGCTCCCAATAGCAAAAAAAGAGTCATAGGTGAAGATCATCTCCCTGACTCTCGCAACAAAGGCCAAAGTTCAAAACCATTTGTGTCAGGAGGTATGATTACCAACATGTTGACAACTCCAAATTCCAGTGATTGGATTGAACGGGTTAATCCTGAGAGTAAGCTTCCAAATTTCGATTCTGGAAGGATTCTTGAGCCTGAGAGCCAAGCTCTTAAGAGCATGCCAGGACTCCCTGATGTGACCAGTGGTACTGAACACATCTTTGAGTCTGAAGCAGAATCTGAAACACCGCTTCCACCCCTGAAACCTCTTCAGGGTGCTGATCCAAGCTCTGAGCTTACTCCTTTAAAATTCAATCCTCACTCACCAAAAGAAAGGTCTGGACTTGGTAGAACCATCTTGCAAAGACAAGCAAAAAAAATCCAACTAGAGTCTACTCCTACTGAGACTTCAACATCCTCTGTCCCTACTGAAGCTGACCAAATTCAGCAACTTACTGAGCTTGTGAGGAAGCTGACAGAAAAGATGGATTCCATCGAAAAATTCCCTGGTTCAATCAAGGAAACCAAGTCAGCCTCATCTAGCTCATCAAAATCAAAATCCACAAACAAACCCAAGCAGAAGTGTGAGCTGTGTCATTACACTAGTCATACCACTGACAACTGCTATAGAATCCTTTATTGCATGATCTGCAATAAGGATGATCACAGAACTGCAGACCACTTGCAGTATGTAAGCTCTGTCAGTAAAGTAAAGTATACCAAAGTTGGTCATCAGTATGCCTCATCCTCCAAAATAGCTCTAAAAAATAGAGCAAAACCTTTTCCTCTTTGCCCTCACTGTGGGTTTAATGATCATCATCAGGATGGCTGTCTCATGAACACATGCTGTGATATATGTGGAAATCCAGCTAATGAGACAACCCAACATGACAGTATCATCCATGCAAGGAGAAGTACAAAACAACCCAAAATCACTGAGTCTTCCTCAGTCTCTAAATGCAAAACCTGTGTTAGCACAATGCACTCAACCACTGACCATGAGTCGATTGCAAAATTCAAAGAGACCTTGAGACCCAAGCCCACTAGCAAGTGGGTCACTAAGAGAAACTAATTCAGTTTACTACTTGTGCAGAGACACGCCAGGGAGCCCATTTGGCATCTAGACAGTGGTTGCTCAAGAAGCATGACTGGTGTGAAGGAGTATCTGCACAAGTATGTAAAGGAACCAGGACCCAAGGTAGTATTTGGTGATAACTCATCATGTCCCACTGAAGGTTATGGTTCAGTAAACTGCAATGGAATAGTTTTCTCTAGAATTGCTTATGTCAATGGTCTCAAATACAATCTCATCAGTGTCAGTCAACTATGTGATGCTAAGTACATTGTGCAATTTAATGACAAACAAGGTACCATATTTAATGCCAACAAGGAAGTGGTGTTGATAGCTCCAAGGAGAGATGATGTTTATGTGTTAGACATGTCAACACTCTCCCAAGATGGAACTTGTCTCTTTGCTAAAGCCACTGAAACTATCAATTGGCTGTGGCATAAGAGACTCTCACACTTAAACTTCAAAAACCTCAACAACTTGGCAAAACAAAACAAGGTCCTTGGCTTACCATCACTGGTTTTTGCAAAAGATAAACCATGCTCTGCCTGTGAAAAAGGTAAACACCATAGAGCATCATTCAAAACCAAAAAAAATTTCTCCATCAAAAGCTGCCTTCACCTCCTGCACATGGATCTCTTTGGACCTGTCAGTCCCAGATCAATCCAGCATGAGAAGTATACACTTGTCATTATTGATGAGTTCTCAAGACACACTTGGGTATACTTTCTTTCAAAAAAGAGTCAGGCAGCTGATACAATAATGTCATTTATCAGGAAGATTGAGACATTACTGTTAAACAAATTAGGACTGACAATGGTACTGAGTTCAGAAATCAAGAGCTTGAGAGTTTCTATGATGAAAAAGGAATTTATCAAAATTTCTCATCTCCATATACCCTTGAACAAAATGGGGTTGCTGAAAGGAAAAACAGAACCCTCCTTGAGGCTGCTAGAAAAATGTTAAATGGCTCAGCCCTCTCCAAGCATTTCTGGACTGAAGCAGTCAAAACTGCCTATTACACTCAAAACAGGTCAATCATTGTCAAAAAACATAATAAAACCCCATATGAGATCTTCAAAGGTAGACTTCCTAACATCAGCTATTTTCATGTGTTTGGATGTCCTGTGTTCATTCATAACCACAAGGATCATCTAGGCAAGTTTGATGCAAAAGCTGATGATGGATACTTCTTAGGCTACTCACTGATCTCCAAAGCCTTCAGGGTTTTTAACACAAGGAGACAACAAGTTGAGGAAACCTTTCATGTCACCTTTGATGAAAGTGCTGAAAGCATCAGGTTCACCAACACCTTAGTGGAGGAAATAGGAATTGATAACTCATCAAGATATCCTCCTGATGAGTACAACACTGAATTTAATTCCTCATATCAAGCTGATGCTGACATCTCATATTATGTCCTACCTCACAACCTACCCCAACCAACTATCAGTGAGTTCATTGATAATCAGTCAGTCCCTGCTGGGATAGGAAACACTGATCCAAATGATCAGGAACCTGTAACTCATGAACCTCAACCTGAACTAGACATCTCTACAGATGATCTAAATGATTCTTTGACTCTTGCACCTGAACTCACATTTGAACTACCAGTGACATCATCAAGCTCAGACCCCAGACCACAAAGTAAGTGGACAAGAACTCAGGACATTGAGCTTGTAAACATCATTGGTGAACCCACTGAGGGCATGCTCACTAGAAGCATGGCTGCTAGTCTAACTGCAGCCTCAGCCAATGAATGTCTGTATGCTGATTACCTATCAGATATAGAACCCAAAAGTGTCACTGAGGCTCTAAAATACCCAAGCTGGGTTCAGGCTATGCAAGAAGAACTGCAACAGTTTGATAAAAACAAGGTCATGACCTTGATCAAATGTCCTCAGGATGTAGTAGTCATAGGAATGAAGTGGGTTTTCAGAAACAAAACTGATGAAAACGGCACTGTCATTAAAAACAAAGCCAGACTTGTAGCCAAAGGTTACAGTCAACAAGAAGGCATTGACTATGATGAGACATTTTCTCCTGTTGCAAGAATGGAAGCCATCAGGATCTTCCTTGCTTATGCAACATACATGAACTTCAGGGTCTACCAAATGGATGTTAAAAGTGCATTCTTAAACGGTGATCTCAAAGAAGATGTGTATGTTCAGCAACCTCCAGGCTTTGAGAGTAGTGGATTCCCTAACTATGTCTGCAAGCTTGACAAAGCCCTCTATGGACTTAAACAAGCTCCCAGGGCATGGTATGAAACTCTCTCAGCCTTCCTGATACAAAACAAGTTTGTCAGAGGAAAGATAGACAACACACTGTTTGTCTATAGAACCCAACAGGATGTGATACTAGTCCAAGTGTATGTTGATGACATCATCTTTGGCTCAACAAACTACAAACTTTGCAAACAGTTTGAAAAACTGATGACAAAGAAGTTTGAAATGAGCATGATGGGGGAACTCACATACTTTCTTAGACTACAAATCAGGCAAACTGTTAAAGGAATATCCATCAGTCAAGAGAAATACACCAGAAATCTCTTGAAGAAATATGAGATATCTGACTGTGCCTCAGTGAAGACTCCAATGGTCCCACCTAACAACCTTGGACCTGATCTCACTGGAAAATCAGTCAATCAAACCCATTTCAGAGGGATTGTTGGCTCACTGATGTATCTAACTGCTACTAGACCAGACATACAATTTTCAGTCTGTTTAATAGCAAGATATCAGTCCAATCCTAAAGAATCTCACCTCACTGCAGCCAAAAGAATACTCATGTACCTGAAGGGAACCCCAAACCTTGGACTCTATTATCTAAAATGCTCAGGGTTTGATCTCAAGGGTTACTCTGATTCTGATTATGCTGGCTGCAACATGGACAGAAAAAGTACCTCAGGGTCCTGTCAATTTCTTGGAGGAAAACTGGTCTGTTGGAGTGCTAAAAAGCAACAATCAGTGGCTATGTCCTCAGCTGAAGCTGAATATGTAGCTGCAGCAGGATGTTATGCCAATGTATTATGGATGAAAAGTCAACTCAGTGACTATGACATCCATTACAAAATGGTGCCCATCTTCTGTGATAACACATGTGCTATTGCAATCTCCAACAACCCTGTCCTCCACCAAAGAACCAAACACATTGATATCAGATATCACTTCATCAGGGATCACATAATGAAAGGAGACATTGAACTTGATTTCATCCCTACTGAATATCAACTGGCTGATATCTTCACCAAACCCTTGGATGAACCTACCTTCTGGAGACTGAAAGCTGAATTGGGAATGCTTGACATTGAACATCCTAAACAAACCTCTCAGTAAGTTCTCTGAAATGGTTCATCCTCCCTGAACATCCTAAACAAACCTCTCACTGAATGAGTAAGACTCATTCAGGGTCCCTGACATTTGACAAAGAGCATTGATTGAGTAACTAAATGATCCAAGTATCAGTTACTTAAATGTCCTAGGTTGGTAACTATGCTAATTTAATATAGGAATATATGTCTCTTTGTCTTACTATCATCCCACTTGGCATTTAATGCCTCTCACAAAAATATCAAATTGATATTTCATCTCTGCAAAAGTGCACTTTTACTGTGCACTGCAACTGTTCCCTTGAAAAACGAGATTTTACTGCGGGTAATGGAGTGGTAGCATTAAATGTGGAAATTCAAACGTTTTCCAAAAACCGACTCTTAATATTCCTATTTGTGCACAAACCACCCTTCTTACCACTCTATAAATACCCTCCTCCTAAAAATACACACACACACAAATTATTTTCTGCAACAAAACTCTGTCAAAATCATTTCAAAATCCAGAAATATTTGTGTGTTCTTAAAAACTCTTCAAACCTCTTTTGGAAAACCCTTCTTGTAAACATTTACAAAAGTTTTTCATCACAAAACTTGAGAGATCTAAAAAACCTTGATTATTCTAGTAAAAAAAAATTATTTTCAAAAACCCTAAAATCTTTAATTGAAATGGCTAGAACACAATCTCTCCAGTTTGCTTCTCAGTGGGTAGGGGATCTTACAAATGTTGAATTAAAAACTAATAATGTCATAGGCAACTTTGAATACCCTGAAACTGTCCCAGCCTACAAAGACATTATGAAATTTTTGTTTAATTGCCCACTAAAAACGACCTTTGTTCAGTGTCCCTCCATTGTTTACCAAAATTGTAGGACCTTACTTTTATCAACCTTATCACAAACCCATTTAACAAACACAAGTATCACCACGTGAAACCACGCTACGCGTAGAATACGTTCAACCCAAACACAAACATAAAGCGTCCAAGATGAAGAAGAAAAGATAAAGATGTTGGTGACTTGATGTTTATACAAACCGTGTATGTGGAGAGAAAAGATAAACACAATGAAGATGATGTTTATTGCAAAGGAAGAACACACACACACACACACTCAAGCACACCCCTCAAATGAGACTTTGATAGGTATTTATACTCTAAAACATAAACGCCCTAATGGGCTTTGGCTTGGGCCTCGTGGACTTGGATTGGATAAAACATGAAGAAAGGCTAGCTTAACTTAACTTATAGCCAATTAGCTTAGCCCAATCCACGAGCCCGTTGACTATTCTAGCACGATATCTAACACACGGTACAAAGTTCCTAAACGTGAATGACCATCACTTCTAATAAAAACTATTAAGGCTAACAATCTCCCCCTAAGGGGTGGTCATTCAAAAGATGCTCCACTTGATAAGGTCTTTACTTTTCTCGAGCTTGAACTTTGTATGTAGATATAGAATAGTCTTGATTCATTGTTCCTTCATGCTTTGTGATCAATTAATGTGGTTGTCTGTCGTTGTCAACTTCGTTGGTTTGGTGTCTCCACGTCTTTCTCCACCATGCTCACACTTCTATTTGTCTTTTGGTTACCAATGATGTAGTTCTCGAGTCTTTACACTTTGTAGATTCTTTGACATTGACGAAGAATCATCTTTAACTTTGTGTTGCCTTTGATTATGATGAGAACTTTCATGTGTTTTTGGTATGAGCATGTGGAGAATCTGCACGATCAATCCGCTTCGGAGCTTCCATAAGAAGAAAACATAAAACAGGTTAGTAATAAGCGGATTCCGGCACTTACAAGTTTGAATTTCGGGGGTGTTAACAACATAGTGTGAAAACACGTCTCTAATTCTTACAAGGGCCGTTCCTGAACTGGAGTCCCACAAGTGAGATAACACGATATACCGAAGTACATCTACAGTTCAGATGAGTCGCTGAAGTACACCAAAGCATCACTCCACGACTGAAGACCGTTTGAGACACACTAAGCGTAATCTATGGGGAGTTACCAAAGTGACCTGCTGTCAGGGCTGCTTGATGTTGACCCTGGCAGGAGTTTCCATTCAATCATTGAGGATCACAATTGTGAAACCTCTCATAAATGTTCTGGCAGATTGCTAAAATCTGCGTAGGACTCTATAATATATCACTTGTGTCCTTATTGATGAACAACAAGCAATGTCATGTCAAGTGTTCCTATGAGATCTTTTGATGAATCTCGTGGCTCTAGACTCAATTAGTGCATTTTGGTTTTCCTGAGTGGAGACTAGGGAGAGGGTCTCCTTCTTCAATACCAACGATCTCTAAGAGAAAGTCGATAGATTATGTAGGGTTCCATGTGAGAATGAAACAAATCCTTTTAAGAGGAATTGAGTGGCTAGAAGGTTAGGTGCAGTGCGTCACTGGGTCCATGACGTCTTTTTCTTCAATACCAGTTTCATCTAGTGACAACCAGTAGCAGATGAGTTGAACCCGGTTTCTGCCCTAAGGTTGAATATGGAGGGCTGTTTCTTTTCACCCTTTTTCATTACTTTTCTTTTTAATTTTTCAACCCCTTCTTTCTCCTTTCTCACGTTACTCCTTTTTTTCAATCATACCTAAGGACTTCTAGTTCTAAACTATTTGTGATGTCCTTGGGTATATCCCTCTGGCTCTGGCGGATCATAGGACGAATTTCCTATCCTTAGTCACCTTATAACTCCATGACTGTCCTATTATTGCCATAAAACCATTTTTCTTGAAAATCTCTCAAAGTGTTTTTGATGGAAAACATGTTTTGAACACTTCGAGAGTTTTATATTTTCAGAAGCACTCCCCCTTCACATGTGCTTATAAGTTTTGACAGAAATCTGCACATAGAGGGTAGAGTTCGCACTTTTTGAATTGATCAACTTTAAATGAACTAGACCGATTCGAGACACGTTTACATCACTAGAGAACTAGCTTGAAATTATTACCCGTCCTGGTCAAGTCCATAGAAAGTTTCTCGAGATGGTACATGATTGCTCGTCAATTCATTGGTTTCAACTGATTCTAGCTCATTTTGAGATTCAAACAACGATCATTAAACTTTTTGATCACATTTTAATCACGTCTCCTCCCCCTCAAAAATAGCATATTCGTGATATTTTTGATATCAACGGATTAAAAAAAACATTTTAGAATCTTTTGGGGAGACAAACGGATTTGATTTAAGCATGAATTTGGAACATTTTAGTTTTATACTCCCCCTTTAATAAAGCATAATCAATTAAAGGGTTTTAGAGGGAGTTATCTTGAGCACAACATATTTTGAAAGATTTTGAAAAATCTTTTTGAACAATCTTGAAAAGGTGCTCAAGATGATGATGATTTCTCACCATTTTTAAATGTAGTGCACTTAAGCGTACACTTGTGATTTTCATTAAAAAGCACGAGTTTTGATTTGAAAAAAATAATCAAAAGTCATCATTTCAGTCCGGGTTTCGTACTGATGTATACGAAAGCAATTTTATGAAGAAATTTTGAGAAATGACATGTTTTAGAAAACAATTAAAGAACTCTCGCTCAAGCATCTGTACATGCCTGTATCATTGTTGAATGACATTTCTAGAAACGTACAGAATGACGGTTATACGAGAGACATGTCGTGAGAAGAATATTTTTGGATTTTTTGATTTTCTATTGTTTTTGTATTTTTGAAAGTTTTATATTTTTATATTTTGCTTTTGTTGGTTTTTCAAAATTTGTATTTTGTTTCTCAAAAATATTTACAGCGAAGCTTTTTGGAAAATCATTTTCACGAAGATTCGAGAAGACGTTCTAACTCCTCAGGGGTTAGGCTTCGCATTCTAATTCGTCGAACTAAATATTCAAACCTTTCTTTTGGAAGGGCTTTAGTTAATAGATCGGCGAGTTGGTAATCATTATTCACGAAGAATAATTCAACAGTACCATTTTCGACGTACTCTTTGATGAAGTGATAGCGGACTCTGATATGCTTAGTCTTTGAGTGATGAACAGGATTGCATGATATGGCTATGGCACTTTTCGAGTCACAATACCTAGGTATTTTATCGAAAGTAAAGCCATAATCTGTGAGTTGTGTTCTCATCCATAGAACTTGAGCACAACACGCAGATAGAGACACATACTCAGCTTCAGCGGTTGAAAGTGCAGTGCAATCTTGTTTCTTTGAAGACCAGCTGACTAACTTTTCACCCAAAAATTGTGCTCCTCCGGATGTAGTTTTTGCTGTAACTTGATCACCTGCGTGGGCCGCATCTGAAAAAGCAATTAGATCAAATCCAGATTCCTTCGGATACCAAAGTCCCATGTGAATGGATGTCTTCAGGTACCAAAAGATCCGTTTAACCTCTTTGAGGTGCAGTTCGGTAGGCTTTGCCTGAAACCGTGCTAATAAGCAAACAACAAAATGAATATCTGGTCGACTAGCAGTGAGATACATGAGAGAACCAATCATGCTCCGATATTTCTTCGGATCAATAGGTTTCCCAAACAAATCGGCTCCAATTTTTGGTGAAGTTACCATTGGTGTTCCGACTGAATCACAATTGTCCATACCATGATTTTTCAAAATCTCAGTTGTATATTTAGCTTGATTTATAAAAATTCCACGAGGGGACTGATGTATTTGTAAACCAAGAAAGAATTTTAGTTCCCCCATCATGGACATTTCAAATTTGCTTTTCATGAGATTTTCAAAATGTTTTGAAAGATTCGGATTAGTGGACCCAAAGATGATGTCGTCCACGTAAATCTGAACAATCAAAATGTCATTTTTGCATTTTTGTGTAAACAAGGTAGGATCAACTGTTCCTTTGGTGAAATTGTTTTGGATAAGGAAAGAGGACAGTTCGTCATACCACGCTCTCGGAGCTTGTTTCAATCCATAGATTGCCTTTTTGAGTTTGTAGACGTAGTCTGGATGTTCCAAGTCGATGAAGCCTTCTGGCTGACTCACGTACACTTCTTCTTTCAGAGTTCCATTCAAGAATGCGGTCTTAATGTCCATCTGATAAACCGTGATGTTTTTGTGAGCTGCATAGGCTAAGAATATCCTGACTGCTTCAAGTCTAGCTACCGGCGCGAATGACACTTCAAAGTCTATCCCTTCCTCTTGTCTGTATCCTTTGGCCACAAGACGAGCTTTGTTGCGAATGACAGTCATTTCTTCATCCCTTTTGTTCTTCCATAACCATTTGAGATCAATGACGCGAGTGTCAATTGGTCTTGGAACCATATCCCAAGATTCATGTAGACGGTATTGGAGAAGTTCCTCCTGCATCGCTTCTATCCATGCGGGTTCTGCCATTGCCTCGCGAATGTTCTTTGGCTCTATATTGCTAATTGAGCAAAGGTAAATGCACAAGTCGCAATCGGTGGCAAGTTGACGTCTCGTCTGAATTGGCCTTGAAGGTTCACCAATAACTTGTTCAATTGGGCGGTCTTTTGTCCACTTCAGAGTAGAAGGATACCGTTGGTTATACGTATACGAGTTAGATGGTTCTCGTAGGCATGAAGATGATTCAGCTGATTCCGTAGCAAACGGGTTTTCAAATAAGTCTTCATCTAACATTGCATCGTTCTGGTGTTGGTTTTGCTCATCAACTGCTGGTAGAACGGGTGCAAGACCTTGAGTAGATGTAGATGATGTAGATGGAGTTGGTGCATTGGTTTCGACCGTTGTAGATGCATCGTCTGTTGGTGGTGGAGGATGATTTTGAGCGGGTGCAGCGGAATGATGGTTTGATTCATTTGTTGAAGTTCCACCATAGTATTTATCGAACATTAACTCGAAGAAATTCTCCCATTCTTGTTCTTTAGGATTGTCAAACGAAGTTGATTGAGCTCTTTGAGGTACGAGTCCTGAACTGATGTGTCCAGAAGTCTGCTGGTTTAGTGCGGGTTCTAGAGCGAGTCTCTCAGAAGCCATATGTGAAAGTTCATCAAATTTCACATTCATCGTCTCCATGATCCTCCTAGTTCTTCTGTTATACACCCTGAATGCCTTCGAGTTATCTGAATATCCAATGAAGATTCCAATATCACCTTTAGCTATCAATTTACCTAGATCTTCTCTGTCGTTCATCGGATAGCACAAAGCGCTAAACACGTGAAAGTAAGAGATATCAGGTTTCCTGTTGTTCACAAGCTCATATGGGGTTTTATTGAATCTAGGATGGATTAGGGATCGGTTCTGAGTGAAACAAGCAGTGGCAACAGCATCAGCCCAAAGAAATAACGGTGCACTAGAATAAATTAGCATTGTGCGAGCAGCTTCCACAAGAGTACGATTTCTTCTTTCAACTACGCTATTTTGCTGTGGAGTTCTAACAACTGATGTCTGATGTGTAATTCCAACATCTTCAAAGAAAGTTCTTAACTCCTGATTAGTGAATTCTGTGCCGTTGTCTGTTCTTACAACCCTTACTGGAGTTTAAAGAAGTACTTGAATAGGCTTCAGAAAGGTGATGATGATGCCTGGTGCTTCGTCTTTTGATCTAAAAAACTTAACCCATGTATATCTCGAATAATCATTGACGATAACAAGAATATACTTTTTCCCATTAATGCTTTCAACTCTCATTGGGCCACATAAGTCCATGTGCAACATATGCAACCTTGCTTCCGAACTAGGTACGGTTTTGGGTTTATATGATGCTCTTTTGCTTTTTCCTTGTTCGCATGATGGACATAAGTGATCCTTGGTGTATTTGAACTTTGGAAGTCCGTTGACGATGTTGTCTTTGGCAAGATTGTTGATGGTGTCGAAATTAAGATGGGATAACACTCTATGCCACAACCAGGACTGTGTTCCAGATGCTCGTGTCATAAGACATATTGGTGATGAAGAGGCCATTTGATTGATGTCGATAGCATACAAGTTTGTATCACGATTCCCAGTTAAGAGATCAGTGCCATCCAAGTTTCTAACGAAGCAAGCATTTTTCCTAAAAGCAACCTCTAAGTCTGCATCACAGAACTGCCCGACTGAAAACAAATTATGTCCCAACCCTTCGACATAGTAAATCCGAGTGATCAAATAATTTCCAAAAGGTAGATCTCCATAACCCATGATAGCTACTACATGATCATTTCCAAAACGTACGGTTCCCATGAATTTCCAGACGAAATTGACCAGCAGCTTCAGATTCCCGGTCATGTGCTTGGAGCAACCCGATTCGACGATCCAAAGACAAATTTCGATAACCTGCCAGTAACAGAAAAAGAATATTGTGGAAACCGTTTTGATTTTGGTTCCTTTGGGTTAGAGGTAAAATCCTGATCACACTCAAAGAGGTTTTCTGTAGGGAGTTCTGGTTTATCACTCATTGTACCATTCTTGAGTGTGAAAGTTCTACCTGTGGGTTTCCAAATATCATCCCTAAAGTAAACACTATGGTTCTTGTCAGTAGTGAAAAGCCTAAGTTTTGCAACTAGTCTTCCTACTCGTTTAGCATAAGATCTTTTTGGGACGTTCTTCTTAACAGGCTTATCATTCACATTCTTAGAAACACAATCATCTTGAACATTAATTAAAGATTTCTTGCAAGTTAAACAAAGAGATTCAAAACATTCATTAGACTTAGCAAGTTTCATAGGTTCAGTACATTCAGATGAAATGTCTTTCTTATTCAAAAGCGGTAAATTCCTAGGGTGTTCTTCTACTTTCTTTTCTTTATTCAAGCTACTACTCCTATAGGCAAGCGAGACTCTATTGTTCCTTGTATTGCTCTTAGGCTTTAGTCTGTTGCTCCTAGAGGTGCTTCCTAGTCCTGTAGAAGTTAAGGCACACACATTAGGATTCACAATCTTATCTAGAGAAGTGGTTTCAGCTTTCCTAGTCTCTTTAGAGTGCTTTTCTAAACGAATGTCGTTTGTTCCATATGTTTTAGATGTGGAGGCAGACTCATTAGTGGTACTCATCTTAAAAAGGCCATGTGCTAAAACTTTTGGTTTCTCGATAACCGCTTTTCCTTTATCAACATTTTGTTTAGGTAGGGCAGGTGGAGTGACTGGTTTTGATGAAACATTTTTCTCATTGACTTTTGGAGGAGGCATAGAAACAAACATTTTTGGTTTGGAAACCGGTTTGGGAATAATTGCTTTCTCCTCGGTCAATGGTTTTGTAATCACAGTTTCCACTACCTTTCCTTTTTGACTTTCCAGCTGAGCCCTCAAAAGATCATTTTTCGCTTTCATGTCATTGTAGGCACGCTCATACGACAATTTGTCATATTTGCATTCCTCAGTTTTGCGATCAAGTTGTTTAAAATATGAGACATTTTCTGTTTCAAGTTTTTCAAGAGCTTTTTCATATTTTGAAACAATTTCGGAGGTTTCAGACTGGAGTCTTTCATGATCTTCAACAGAATATGTTTGCAAAATGATGGACATAATATCAGTAGTCAGAACATCTTCGAAGAGAGAATCATTTAACTTTTCCAAAACTTTGATTTGTTCAATACTTTCATTAGCTTGCTTTACCAGGGATTTATGGTCCTTGACAAAGTCAGTTGTTTCTTTCAAAAAGGCTTGTTCAAAATAAATTACCCTGGAGTTGATGTTATTCTGCTGAGGGGCAATTTCAGTTTCAAAAAACTTTTTTTGTTCAATATCAAAACTATTAAACCAGATGTTGGTTGTAATATGAGTTTTAGTTTTAACAGTCTCTTGAAGTCTCCCAATTCTAGTTTTAACATCGTCTAAAATGCTTCTGGCATCACTTGTGTTAAAAGGATTGTTTGAAGACATTTGTTCGATTTTCGAAAAGGATTTTGAGACAACTACAGGAGTTGCAATTGGTTTTGAAACTGATTTTGAAACTGGTGTGATGGAAAACTTTGATTGTTCTTTATGTGAAACAAACGAAATACCATTAATTTTGTTCCATTTGTTATAGTCAATTGGTTTGATTTCCGGATGTTTTTGTTTCATTCTTGATCTACTCTCCTTAGATAGTTCCAACGTTTCAAGAGAATCATGCACAATTATGGGTTCATGCAAAGGTTTTCCATTGTTCAACACATTCTGAGATTTCTGAGCTTTCTTGAGATAACAAGGAGGTGAGTTACCAAGAGCCATTTTATGTGTCGTATGAAAAATCGGATTTACTTGATTAGAAAGCATCTTGTTTGTTTTAGCGGAATGACCCGTTGTAAGAAGTAAATTATCCAATTTTTTGATAGTTTCATTTTTATCCAGAATTTCATCAAGAAGAGAATCTTCTCATTTTGAAAAATCAACAATCAATTGTTTCTTCTCTTTTTCAAGATCAGAAAGCAGTGTTTTTTGTTTAGAAAGTTGGTCATTTAGTTCAGAAATTTCCTTGTTTAAAGATTTTATTTTCAAGTTCAGATTCACATCAAGTGTATCATACTTGATTTGCAATTGTTTTTTTCTTAAAACAGAATCTCGGTAACCAATTTCTAATTCTGATATTTTGTTTGTATGAAATTCATAGGCTTTGGCGTTCTCTTTGTAACTCTCAAGCTCAGTGGTCAATTTAACATTCGCGGCCTTAACTTCGTGATTGACCTTACTAACTTTCTCAATTTCAATGCCACAGTTATTGATTAATGATTCAAAATAAGCACGTGTTTCCTCATCAGTCTCAGTATTTTGTGCCACACAGCCTCCACTAGGATCCACATCTGGAGTTTCGGAGTTAGTATTGCTACAACTCGGATTGTCCAGGTATGTATCATAAGTAGGTGCTGGCGTCACAGAATGCTGTTCGTCATGAGTAACCACATCAAATATGACATTGTTATAGCATGGATCAATGATTGGTACCTCAGATACTGCGTTGGCATCATAGACAGGAGGTGCGTCAGAGTCAGTGTCGTACTTAGTCTCCTAAAGATTTGCCATGAAGATGCAGTTTGCATTGATTTCTTCGAGGTCTTCAAAATCATCCATAATAGCGAAAAAATCATTTTCCTCAGCACTTAATTGCATCCCTGCTTCTTGCTTCTGTGCTAACAGCATAGCTTTCCAAAGAAACTCAGCATTATTCTTGTGTGGCTTAGTGGGACAGTTTCGTGCCATGTGACCCACTCCTTGACAGTTATAACACTTAACCTGATTACCCTGATTCACATTTCCATAATTCCCAACGACTGGAGCTGCAACATTCCCATTCTGATTACCCACTGCTCTATTCCCAACATTCTGTCCCATCTGATTTCCAACATTCTGACCCAACTGATTACCCTGATACGGAACCGCCTGATTACCCATACGAAATCCAGTAGCATATCCCTGCTGATTCCCAATAACTCCAACCGTTTATCCTTGATTACCCATATTCACACCCGGCTGTGCAATTTGCCTGTTGCGAGTGTTTGATAAAATCCTTTGGTTGTTGTTAGTTGGTGTGGAATAGCGACCTCTGAATGCTTTACCCAATAAAGAAAATACTTGTAACAAAGCTTCTTCGGGTTCCATTTCAAGATCAGTGATTCCTTGTTCCTGGTAATGTTGTTGTTCTGGTGGATAGGTTTGTTGTTGAGGGATAACAGCTTGTGGTTGTGGAATGTATTGCTGCAAGTTGTTGTTGTTGGAAGATGATGAAGGTTGCTGTTGTGTATTCACTGAAGGTTGAGTCTTTGCAATAAGAGCCAATGGATCATGATTCTTTGCCAATCTTTCTTTCCTGACTTCATTCGCTTCAGCTTGGTTTTGTTTCAGAAAATCGTTTAGTTGATCAAATTTCACCTGATGTAAGTCTTTTGTTTGGTTGACAATAGTGACATATCGTCCCCATTCTTCTGGAAGATTGTTCAGGAACTTGATGTTTTGAACGATAGTTCTGGGTGCCAACTTGTTTCTGATAAGCTCATTCATCAAAGTGCAAAACCTTCCATAGTAGGATTCAATGGATTCTTGATCTGCTCTAAACAGTCAAGTCAAAAAGACTTAAAACTGCTCAGACACAAATACAATTAAGATCAGAGAATATAGGGGATTCCCGGGTCGTTTAGTCCCAAGGAGACTCAATGGTGTGTTAAACACAAATTCAGAGGATAGAATGATCACTAAGGATAGTGATCTGTAAAGGTTATGATTAGAATTATTACACTACTGATTGATTTGGAATAGAATTGGACACAGAATTGGAAAGCACAACAATCAGATTAGAAAAACGTAAACGTAAGTTTTAGAAACTACGTATACTCACAAAATAAAAAGTGAAAACTAAGAAATAAAAGACCTAAAAATATAAAAATGACATTTTTGGAATCCTAAAAATAAAAGAAAATTATTAGAAAAGGAAAATTATTTTTAACACTATTTAATTAATTATTATTAATTAAAAACTATTTTAACTACTTAATAAATACTCTAAAATGAAAGAAAATACAAAATAAGGCTAGAAAAATAAACTTATGATTCTGAAAAATAAAATACTATAAAACTAATTTTAAAACTAAAAATATATTTTTCACACTTTTTATCTAATTATTATTAATTAATAACTATTTAAAATACACTTAATTACTAGAAAATAGAAAATAAACTTGGAAAAATAGAATTTTAACTTTGAAAAATCTAAAATATGATAAAACTAATTTTAAAACAGAAAATATATTTTTTAGACTTTTTAATTATTTATTACTAATTATTTATTATTTATTAACTATTTATAATTATAATAAATACTAAAAAGATAGAGAAAAATCTAAAACTTTTTCTAAAAATCCTATATGATTACAGAATCCTAAGGAAAATAGAAAAACAAGATTTGCTTATTAAAAAGTTGAAAAGAAAAATCAAAAAGCTAAAAACCTTAAATAAACACTATCACTGATTTAAACTTGGACTTTTTCTGGATTTTCTTTTTGAAAACTACTTTACTAATGATATTATGAAACTTTAATAAAGACAAAAAATTTACAAACTTCAAATAAGCTGATTTGGAAGCTAAAAAGCCCAACAGTGCCTTAAATAGCTTATTAGGTGGAATTAAGCTCTAACAAGCTTAACAGATGAAACAAAAGCTTAAAGCAGATGAAAATAAGTTAGAGAGACTAAAATGAAGCTAAATTATGCAAAGAAACCAACTGATAAGCTATGAAAAGCCAATAAGCACTTTGGCTATATGAGCAGAAATGGGACAAACTTAGGACCACTAGCAGCCCCACCAAACAAGCTCCAAATTGAAAAACAAGAGTTGGGTCCTCAAGATGACCAAGTTGGCTTTCCAAAGAACCAAAGAACACTAGATTTGGACAAGTAATAAGCTTGATGCAAGCTTATCAAGATGGAACCAGGATCTGTGCACAGGACAGATATGCAGATGGGGTGTCCACAAAAAGCAAAGAAATAAGCACTTTAACAACTGAGAAACCAAGAACTAGTATTTTTGTATTTTTCTATACCAACTAGACTTCAATTCCCCAAGAGCTTATAAACTGAAACCTACTAATGAACCCTCAGTGAAATTCCCAAGTTTATTCAAAAATGACCCATTGAGATTTTTGACTTTTTGAGAAAAACCAAAAGTTGACCAAAGTGGATTATGATCTGACTTTAAGCACTTAATATGTTATGCTAAGGTGTAATGAAACTAACTTGAGCAAGATTAACCACTTTTGAACACAAATCAATGATAATGGCTTATTAAATCTCAACAGTGACTGCTCAAACCAAGATTATGTGATTTTTTGACTTTTTGCTAAGAAGAACTTGATTTCTTGATTGAAATAGGTTACTTAGACCTGTTTAGACAGTTTTCCAACAAAGCCAAAGACCAAAACACCTTTGAACACACTAAACCAAACACACCTTATGTTGACTGTATTGAAGTTTTTTCAAACCAAATCACAGTTGTAAACTATAAACTTGATTTAAGACCTTGTATTATCATTAACTAAGACTAAACAAGCTTGAATCCACAGAAATAATGACTTAAAACTAAGGATTTAGACTTAAACCATTTTGACTGCCCAAATGATATTTTCTCAAAACACAAATTTAAATTAACAAACTACTGATTTTAATGATCAAATATACTAAGTTATAACTAGTAAACAAATAGAAATAGGAATTAGAGCTAATTAACAAGCAAAACAGTAAAATGCTAAAATGATCAAAAGAGCTTACAAAAGCTTCCAATGCTTAAAACTGAGAACCAAGATCAACTAACACCCCTATAAGCTTACCAATAAGCTACTAACCCAAGGCCATCCATTATATACCCTGCTCCAGCTGTGAACACTTCCATAGAACTTTTTTTTTTATTTTTCAAGTATTTATTTGGATTTTTGGTGATTTTTGACTTTTGAGTTTAAACTGATTTTTAAGTTAACTAAAAGCTTCAATGAGCTTTCTAGGAGCTTAAGTGACTTAATCTAGTCCATACAAATAACTGAAAACACCATTTGAAACAACATGAGATTTTTGAATTTGAGGAAAATTGCATAAGATGAAATACAATATGATACTTGAATTGAATCTTCACAAAAGCTTTCTTATAACAGAATAACTTGAAATACAAAGTTTTTTTACTTAAAACATGAACTGAAAGTGGAAATTAACTAAAAACGACTTGAAAAATAAAAGTTACACTAGATAGTTTCATTCATTTCATCTCACTTCATCTTTATAGACTTTTAGCAATCCCACATGTCTTCTGAGACTTTCCCACCAAACTAGAGCCATTGGATCACTCAAAAGGATCATAACCGTCCACATGTTATTTTGGCGCCAAAATTTCTTTGAGCAGTTTGAAGTAATTAATGGATTTGGTTTGGCCAATTAAGAGATTTTGTTGTTTATAAGAGGTGGAGGGGACATGGTATGGGAGGGGGGTTGAAATTGGGGTGAAACCATGGCTGGTTTTGGTATCTGGAGAGGAAGAGGAACTGCTACAGTAACTGTGGTTTCTTGGGCGCGTTTTCATGGTTTTGACTTTGTTTGACCACAGGTTTAATAATACCAAGGGGGGTCAAAAATGGATGTGGCTGGGGTCAAAAGCAGTTGTGACCTGGGGGTCAAGGTCCAAGGGTCAAAAACAGTTGGGTTGGGCTAGTAGTTGGGTTTGGATTGGGCCTTATGTTTTAAAATAGGATCCGTTTGGTTTGTGTAGTAAACAAGGATCAAAAATGTAATTTGACCAAACTCCAAGGGCTGAAAGTGAACATTTCCAAACTTCACACAAGGACCAATTTTGACAAACATTGATAAAACAAGGGCCTTTTTTTTTGCATAAAATCCATTTTTAAAGTCCAAGGACTTAATTTGCAAATTTCCAAAGTTAAGGGACCTTTCTTGCCAATTGACCAAAGAATCATTCAAGGATCATTTTTAACAACTTAAAATACTTCAGGGACCTTGAATGATAAATTTCCACATTTTTGAATTTCCAGGGACTAGATTTGACAACTTTTAAAACTCGGGGGAAGGGGGCTCAAAATTTTCAACAGTTTAGATCAGGGACCTTTAAGTTTTTA
>BPTQ01000002.1:42635761-42685499 GCA_019973895.1 Chrysanthemum seticuspe
TTCACAGCTACACGTAACTTTCACTGTAGATTCTTCTTATGCGTAGAAAAAGAGGGTTTTGACCCTTTGACTTTTTCCGGCGAGATATTCCGACCATGTTTTTCCGTCCATCTTCAAGCAAAAACCCAGAAAAGCATAAAACTGCTTCTTTTTACCATGTTGACCATATGAAGATGACAGTTGACCACTTTGACTTTCACAGATTTGGAACAAAAAAGCATAAAAAGTACTGGATAATATATATACCCAAGACAGATATATTCAAGAAAAACCATGACTTTTTGTTTAGACCAAACATAGGATACCAAAGACATGAATAGAAACTGTTTGCCCATATTATACGGAAAATTTTTTTTTCCGACCCACAAAATAAGCATAAAACCAGTTAAAACACATGTATAGAACCAACATAAATCAACAAACAAGAACCTTGGCTCGTTATACCAATTGTCAGGACCGAATACTATAAGATTTATGTGGTTTGGAGGTCGGGGTTGGTGGAAGAAGATGAATATCTTCATCCTTTTTAGTGAGAGAAAGTAGAGAGAGGGAGGAGAAAACACAAAGTTTATTGATAAGAACAAAACAATACAAGTAACCAAATGATTCACCTCACCCCTCATGGAGAGTCATGAGGGGTATTTATAGGCTCTATCTTTGCCACTTACACAATACTAGTCCCTAAGGGCAAAGTATACTACGCATCTAGTCCAATTCACGTAAATGACGTTATCTTTAGAAAAAGCAAGGCTAACAGTTGTATTACTTGAAAGAAAAACACACACACACACACACACTCAAGCACACCCCTCAAATGAGACTTTGAGGGGTATTTATACTCTAAAACATAAACGCCCTAATGGGCTTTGGCTTGGGCCTCGTGGACTTGGATTGGATAACACATGAAGAAAGGCTAGCTTAACTTAACTTATAGCCAATTAGCTTAGCCCAATCCACGAGCCCGTTGACTATTCTAGCACAATATCTAACACACGTTACAAAGTTCCTAAACGTGAATGACCATCACTTCTAATAAAAACTATTAAGGCTAACAAAAATCTCCTCAGGGAGTTTTGGGCAACAGCCAAGGCCTATGACCCGACACCCTCTACTGATGAGAACAACCTCAGACCTCTCAGGGAATATCTCATCAGATTCAGTCTTCACGGGCGGCAACAACGATTCACCCTGGATTACAAAACTTTTTGCACTTCAACAGGGTTGGATTACAACAAAGGAGTTTATGTCGCCCATCCTGAACCCTCCACAGTGAAGGATGGGTTAAAACAAATCGTTTTAGATCAAACGTTTTTGGACAGAACCCCAGTCACCAAGAGTTCATTTCCCGTGGCTTGGAGGATCCTATTCACATGTGTGATTCAGGTCCTCGGCGGGAATGACTCATCAACTGAACAAGTTAACTCTATTCAATTGATGATGGCATACTGCCTGATGAATGGGGTCACTGTCGACATAGGGGAGATCATTTACAGTGATCTTGTAACCAAGCTACAGAGCAAAACTAGGACGAAATACGTTTCGTATCCTAGGTTTGTCTCTTGCGCTTTGCAAGTGTTACTGGTTTCAAATTATCCTCAGGAAGAAAAATTTGGTGCTTTACCAGGCATCCTGAGCCAGTCAAATTTTCAAAAAGACCCATCCCTTATCACTCCTATTGATTTGACGGCCCATATGGTTGCTGTAAACAGCCAGGAGGGATCGGTGTCTCCAAACCCTGCTCCTAAAAAGAGAAAGGGGAAGTCTCAGACTGGGACTAAGACTAAACCCAAGTCCCAGGGCCCTGAGGCTTCAGGAACACAGCCTAAAAGGCACAAAAAGCCCGAGACTAAAAAGGCACCCACTGATGACCAGGCAACATCCACCCCCGTGACAACAAAGGACACTGATACATCACAGTCAGTGCCCTTGGTCACAAGCACTACTCCCCAAGATCCAGAGGGAATCAAACAACCCGCTGGTAGGGGAGCGCCTTCCACAACGCCCAGTGATAACATTAGCAAATCCAAGCCTTTGTCTGAGGGCACACTGATCGATCCCAAAGACTCAGAGGGAATAATACAACCCGCTGATAGGGATACAACTATCACTGACTCTGCCAAAGGCACTGGAAAACTCCCACCAGTGTCTCAGGGGTCACTGGGGGATAAAGACTCGGAGGGAAAGAAACAACCCGCCGATACGGAACCCACAACAATCCTGACTCCAGCGAAGGCACTGGGAAACGCCCACCAGTGTCCGAGGGGTCAACGGGGGACAAAGACTCAGAGGGAAACATACCACCCGCTGATATGGAACCCATCACCAACCCCCTGTTAATTGTTGCTGATGTAACTGGAATACTCTTTTTGGAAGATGAGCTTGCTGAAACTGATGATGAAATTTTATCAGCTGGGGAAGAAGTGGACGCTGAGGTTCAAGCTGAACAAGAGCCTCAACCTGATCCACAGGAACATACTAAATCACCATTCCAGCATGCAAATGATGACTCCTCTTCCTCCACTGATGAATTTGAAAGATTTGATAATGTGCTCCCACTTACTGAAAGGCAGCTCGTTCAGTGGATCACCAAAGCTTCAAGAAGGTTATATTCTGGGGTCACTGAAACACTGTGGGAACAACACACTGAAGCTGCTGCCAGTTACGCTGATCTTAAATCCGATGTGCTCACCTTCAATGAAAATGTTCACGAACACAGGGATCTTATGTATCAAACAGATTGACGAACATAATACAAACCTGGGCAAAATTCGAGAATATCTTCAGCAGTGTGGCTCATCAATTGAAGATATCAAAGAGACTGTCAAGGAGGACCCAACACTCAATTCTAAAGTACTGGAAGCCACTGAAGTTTATATGAAGAATTCATCCCGTCTCACTGCCCTGGTTGCTATGCTTCAGTCTGCCAATGTTCAAGGCCTACAGAGTTCTGTTCAGTCTCTACAATCTACATTGGGCTCTCTTGATACTTAGGTGGCTAATCTGGCTAAGGCATCATCCTCCATGGCTTGGAATCTTGGGCCTCGGATGACAGCCTTAGATTTATCTCATGCTAACTTGGAAGCAAAGGTCACTGGTATTCAAACCGACACATCAGACATCAAGGCAATGCTCTCTGAAATTTATCAGGCCTTCAAGGGTCAAGCGGCTCCGTCCCCTTCAGCACCAACTCTAACTTTTGCCCTCACTGACGCTCCGGCAACAGTTGAGGGGGAGAATATTGCTGAAGAAACTCCTTCTCACACTGAGGGGGAGCCAACACCAACAACATCAGTGGCTCAAATCTCATCATCACCACCAGTCTCAGCAACACCTATCTCATCAATCCCACCAACAACATCAACAACAACAACACTGACAGTAATCACACTAATAACAACAACACCACCACCCCTGGTAGCAACTTCATCTTCCTCAGGCCAGGACAAAGGAAAAGGCAAAATGACAACTTCTGAGCCTGAGAAGATTCCCTTTAAAATCGGCAACACAATGTATCTGCTCACACTACTACAGCTAAGTGCTCACCTTGCTAAGGAGGAAAGAAAAAAGAAACTTGCTAAAGAAGAAAGAAAGAGCAGAGAAGCACTGGTACAAGTAGTTGCTGAGGAAGCTGAAAATATTAGGATAGATGCAAAGAAGCTTGAAAAGGGTCAGGCATGACAAAAGTTTAAGGAAGCTCAGGCTGCTCAGATGGCTGAAATGAGAAAACAGTTGGAAGAAAAGAAGAAGAAAACTGAAGCCATCAGGCAAAGCAGAATTGAGCATTACAACTGGAAAATGACAAGCCGAAGCTTCCTAAAAAAATCACAAATGTCAGAATCATCCCGAATACCAAACCACTGGCCATGAACGTTTACAGAGGGGTTGATAAAAGACACTTTGAGGTTCATGATCCCCTCAAATTCATTGACTTTGGGATCACTGAACTTGATGAGCTTGGTCCAATTATTGAAAAGAAGAAGAATGCGGTGGTTAAGGACCTGATGAAGATGCTCAGTAAAAGATATGAAAGACTGAGAGATTGTCCAGCCCAACTGGGAATTCAGCCCGCCTTAACTGCACCTCAAGGATCTCAACCACAATCATCCACTGGCAAAAGGAAGAGAGTTGAGTTCCAACCTGAAATAAAAGTTCCTGGACTGGAATGCAACAGGGATCTACCTGAAGGTGTTAAGTTTGTGAACTGTCTAGTGATCGAGAAGCCTGAAAGAGGGCTATTCCACATTGATGTCTATGGAAACCCTGCTTTTCAAAGATTGAGTGATATTGATCAAGCTGGTGTAGCTGCAATGCTGAGCTACATACCAGTGGCCTCTCAGATCCAAACCCCAGCAAACATCAGGTTCTGCCAAGACCTGAATGCCAAGATAAGATACCATCCTGACAGAGAAACACTCATCACCAAGAAAGTCAAGCTTGAAGCATTGGGAATCCATCTGGATTGACATCATTTTGTTTTATCTTTTGTACTAGTGATAGGAACTATGTAATCTGATCAATAAAAGATGTATGTTTTGTTCATTTACTCAGTGTTCCGTGTTGTATTCATTAGTACATTCAGTGTAAGAAGAAGCCATTTGCTCACTTACACTGATCAACCACTTAGGCTATTTGTATATCCAAATAGGGGGAGACTGTTGGGTTCAGTAAATACCCAAACCCCTTAATCTAGGATTTGAATAGAAAATAGCCCAAGTGTTTTGTGTTAAACACTAACAGGTCACTGAGTGCATAGTCTCTCAGTGAGTCATCTTCAGGATACTCAGTACGAGGCGAAGATGAAGTATCTCCACTCAGTAAGGCGGAACTTAAAGGGTGAAGACTGAGTCAAGAAGATGGTGGATTCAGTGAGTGATGACAATAACTCACTGAATCCCTAAGACTCCTCTCAAACTACTTACAATGAAGACAAACTGAAGTAGAAGACTGAAGGATGTAAAGACTGAAGAAAGAGCGGGACAAGGCGGGATAAGTTTGAATCAGATAAGACGAATTCCTTATCTACCAAAGTCAACTTTCCCTGAATGGCAAAAGATCAGGCTCAGTGTCATCACTGAACTTAGGAAAGTAGTCTTGTCTCTTACCTAGAATAGTCTTTGTAAACAGAGACAAAATACATAAGTATTTTGTCTTCTGTATAATGTCAGTTTGTCACTTAGGAAAGAGTCAAAAATCATACATGTATAAATAGCAAAAGAGATGGAGTGAAAAGATTAAGCTAGTGAATTGTAAAAACACACATACACGCAAGCCATCTTTTCACTCCTCCAAATACAACTTAGTTCCTGAGATAGCTCAGTGAGCTCTAAAAGTTGTGCTCAGACTTAACCTGAGCTTAGAGAGGAGTCACCCCAACTTTGTCATTTCAATCCCAAGTACTATTCCACAAGTACTTGGGTAACGTATTCTTTGTTGATTTATTTCTAATAAGAATATGATGTTGAAAATTACTTTGTGTGTTTTACTTATGTTAATTTAAGTCATAGTTCAATATTAACTCGTTTTATACATTTAAACTGTTTCAAACGGTAGTGAACGGGGAACAACAGTATGCATGCATAGTTCATTGGTAGCTACCCTTGTTTCGGTAGTTTTGAATGGCGGTAGTGTCTAGTTGCTTAGGAGAATTGACCAACTGACCCTAAGTAGGTAGACTGAGTGGGAAGGGTAAGAATTGACCAACTAACGACCCTTCTTCGCTTGTGCGAACTGACCAAATGATCACTTGCCGTTTAGATGAACTTAAAAAGTTAGGGATGAGTGTCTAAGATGCTAGCGCCCGGGCATTCATTGTTATGAATCTTGCATGTAGCGGAACCTAATGACTTGGCTTAGGGGACTAAAAACAACTGGACTTTCAAGGGTAGTAGCTTGATCTCCAGTGGAAACCTTTGCTGATAGGTTAGGACAAACTGACCAAATGCTGTCCTAGTGACCTAAACCCCCATTTGAATCAATTGGAAGTATTTAGACGTGAACATAACATGATAGGATGAGTAGCTAGGTTAGAACACTTTTCCCCTATTGATCACAACTCTACATTTTATTTGCTTTCTTTCATTTCTTGTTTTATTAGTTAATTCATTATTTAAAAACCAATGACACCTAGACTTAATTAGAATCCGCTCACATAGCTCTTGGGACGACCTCGGTTTTACCGATTACTATACTATATATGACCGGGTACACTACCCGTTAGTGCATAGGGTGGACCATAGGTAAACGAGACACTTATAAATATTAAAACCTGGTCAGGAAAACCTGCATCATTTAGTTAAATAAGTTGTATAAAACCAAAACCATTTTTATAAAACACTTACAAGTAATGTTGTTTACTTATATTATATAAAAATGTGTATGTACTTTGTATAACTTGTAATGGGTAAAAACTAAAGTCCTTAACCCATGACTCAAGACCCATGATCCATTGACTAGGTACAATGAATCTTGTTGGGTAAAGACCAAAGTCCATAACCCATACCAATGGAGCATAATCCATAACCCATGACCCATTGCATGAGATCATGCATGCAATCATGTTGGATATTATCCATGATCCATGAACTAAAGTCCATGACCCATGACCCAAGATCCATAACCCGTTGACTAGATACATTATATCTTGTTGGGTATCCATGATCCAAAGTCCATGACCCATGGTCCATAACCCATAACCCGGTTTGCAACCAAAATCCGGACTAAGCTGACCAAGTAGCCGGATCCCACCGTGGGTAAGGGATCTGCCAGAACCGTGGAACAATATGCAAGTTTTGCCTATAAATAGTGAGCCATTTCTCTCTTGCTCACTAACCCTTTTAGACATACTTTATCTTTATGTTCTAACCTCTCTAACCACAGATGCAAAGGGTCATTCTATGTAGTTTCATCTTTGTGTGATTCTCTAGGTTCTTCTTAAAGGCGAGATCACAACCTCTTGAAGACGTGCAAGCTCAAGGTCATGAGTTGCTAAGCTTCGTTATCATCAAGACCACTGAAGTGCATCTTGTTGATAGTTCTTCTCTCCCTCCAATAGTGTGTCGTGTTGAAGGCATTGGTGTAAAGTGCCGAAGGTATACATTCGATATGGTGCGTCGATGTATAAGTTGTGTAGTTTGGGTTAAAGGGTATTGATATCCTTTCTAGTATTGTAAAACGGAGCTTGTCTCTTTTGGGTACTTGTGTTGGGTATTAGTGTTGGGTAGTAGTTCTTCCTTTGTAATGGAACTCGGTATCTAGCCTTGTACCGGATAAAGTGTAGGCTGTGATAGGTTTGGTTCTACCTCATGGAAGAACTCGGTGTCTAGCCTTGTACCAGATAAAGTGTAGGCGACGTTATGAAGGCTTCTCCGCCACATTAAGGAGCTTGTGTTGTGTAGTACTTAGAAACTCTCGAGTTGGGTACTCGGGGAGTGGAGTAGGGCAAGGAAGGTGTCCTTGTAGCCGAACCACTATAAATACTCGTGTTGTGGTTTTGTCTTCCTTAACTCTTTATATATATATAGGCTCCGGTTCCATTGAGAAGGTTTTTATTTTGAGAAGATTGAGAAATCAACGTTTGGGCAAATTGATTCATATTTTTTGATTTGATTCACAAGTAAACATAATTTTATAGTGAATCGAATCTATAAATCACAAGTTTGATTCACAAATCATTGCTAAAATTGAGTAAAGATAATGATTCCTTAAATGTGTACAGAAGATTCAGTTTTTTAATTATATCGCAAAATCGAGAGATTTTTTAACATTGATTCGAAATTTTTTTACACATTTTGGATTAACATAACATTAAAACGAGTTTTACGTTTAAAAACTTGAATCAAATTTAAAAATCTATCATTTTTGAAACCCTTCTCAATCTTCTCAAAATAAAAACCTTCTCAATCGATTGTGTGTGTGTGTGTCCATTTATCAATATCCAACACACGATCTAAATGGATTGACATAAGTCGATCTAAATACTTTAAAACAAAGTTTTAATCGGAAAAATTATTCAACCCCCGTTCTAGTTTTTCACAATTGGCATTAAAGCTTCGTTACCAAGTTTCTTAGAGTATTATGTACTTTAAAAACTTGATATGATTCGCGTATGTTCGAAAACTACAAAGAAGAGAATTTCTTAAAACAAAAATTTATGTTTTAGAAATTCTTATATTTTAACAAATGTTTGATATTGATAAATCATTCTAACATTTTTTAGAAATCTTCATGCTAGGATTCTTCCAATGAGTTCGTTCTATCCGAAGAAAAATGAAGTCAACACCCAAAGAAGAATCTAAAGTGATCACAACTTGCTTTTCGAAAATACGATTAAGTATTTTAAAAGCTCATGAAGTATTTCGCGTCTATGATTTCTAAAAATCATAAAAATGGTATATAGCAAAGGTATTTTCTCTCAATTACAATTATTTGATCTAAAAAGCATGTTAATTGCTTGTAGATAAAATAATGGTATATGTTTCTCTCTTATGATAAGCATTCTTATAAAGACTTTGCATATATTTAATACTATGTATATAGATACGTAGATTTGGTGTCTGACATCAAAGTCACAATTTTCTAAAACGTTTCCCTTCACTACTTTCCATCTCAACACATCATCGGGAATAGTATTCCTCCTTGATTTCCCTAGACTTTACTAGTCAATTTACGCCTTTATCTTGAAAAGAAATATTGCTAAATAAAAGTCTTGATCCATCATTCCTCGCATAGAGATATTTTTTTTGCATTAGTAATCTACATCAATATCTTCTATTTAATTCTTTATATATCACGTTAAAATGGAATTTTACATGATTCTTGTTCTTTTCTCGATTCATGGTTTACTCATAAAAGTGCTTCGTTAAATGTGTTTTTTAAACACGAAGACTCGTCAAACCTTGTATCACATCTATAATAGATGAACTCTAAGGAATAGAGCAAACCCTTGAAAAAACTGAAATAAAAAACTCTCGCGTCAAATTATCAAACCTACTAAATCTGTTAACTTACTGAATAACCGGATCCCTCGACTATAACGTGACGGATCCCTTTTTCAAAGGATCCGGCGGAACCGGCACATCAGCTAACAGAATGTGTATTTGATAAATCACTTTTCATTCTCATCTTCCACTTTACTCTCTCATACACGACCCTAAACTCGATACTACTGTTCCTGGAGCTTTCTCTTCATCAAATCAAGCTATTCAATCACTTGTGTAAGTTCTATCTTCACTACATTGTGATTTTCATTCTCAAGTTCTTCGTAATACAATTTTAACATCTTTAGAGTTTTGATTCAAGTGGGTTTATCACAATTTGCTATCACATTGTTTTAATTAGCTATCTAAGATAACTAATAAAAGAACAAACATTGTTAATACCAATTAAACTCATAATGAAATAAAAAAGAATGATGTTTTGAGCAAAATTGTGATAAACCTCAAAACAAATCTTCCCAAAATTAACACCACATTGTGGTATTATTGTTTAGGATCAAACATGCCTAGCTCAACTCAATAAGACTATCAAGACACTACCCACTTCATTCCAATGCATCGCCGTAAGGATGGTCTTAAGCCCAAGGACCGAAAAACATTCAAAATGCTTCAAAAACGGTTCTTCCATGAAGGACGTGTTATTAATTAATCTTTCATCGATGATACCGATATCCCTCAAGTCTTCTCTAGGATCAACTTCGATTGCCTACTCTATATTAATGAACAAATTTGTCATGTATTTGTCCTTGAGTTCTACAAGAGTGTCCGCATCATTAGAAATGATGATGGAACCATGTCAATCGCTTTTGTCATCAACAATCAAAACTTCACCCTAACTCTTGTCGAGCTTGCACGAATCATTCGCATCCCATGCCAAGGTGTATGTATGTACTCAAATAATTGGTCACTCGCCAAACTCAATTGGTTGATGATCAACATGTCTATCTCACTCATCTTTATGAATCCGCCACGGTAAGGGATGCCGTCTTCATTCAAAGAACCTCACAAACTCGTGTCACTCGAAATTCCAAAGTAATCCACCGAGACCCATTCCAAATGGAATTCTTTGAGATGTTCCCACTTTCCAAAAAATGGGAACAAATCCTTAGAAAAAATGTTCTTTTCTTGGTAAAAAATAAGGATCATCCAAATGCTTGTCTTGTCTACATGATCTATTGTCTCATCAATGAAACTCCCTACAACCTAGCCTATTACATGGTAAAGAGAATGATGAGTGTCTTTAGAACATAGAAAATGGTGCTTCCATATGCTATGCTTCTCACCCGTCTAGCAAACTTTGTGAATGCTTTGGAACATTCTCCTTTGACGGATGACCACTTCTTTTGTAATCGGGTCATGGTACCTCTCACCGAAGGATGAAAAACAGGGTTCATGGTTGATGGAAAAAGACATCATCCTCCTACCGACTCATCCGAGGAAACTGAAGGATAAGCTAGCAATCCCATCCACAACTATCATCTTGACCCCATCTCATACATTGATTAATTTCCCGACATTCCAAGTCCTTCATAAGAATTTCAACAAACCAAGGGAATGTTCAAGTGCATTGCTCACTTTCTCATGGGTAAGAAGAAGAAGTGAAGATGAGATGGATATTTGGAGGTAATTTGTATGGTCCAAATCTAAAACTTGTCATGTATGTCTAAACAATGTTATTGTCATTTGGTAGAACTAAAAATTATGTTGTAACTTGATGAAAACATGGATGGTTTAACAAGAAAAAACTAAATAGGAATTTTACCACTTTTGATCTTATATCAAAAGTTGGTCGTTACCTTATTTGCGTGCCCATATGTTGCTTCAACATGCCATACTTACTATGTTTTACTTATATACATATATGCTTGCTATAAAGATCATTAGTTTCAAAATTCGATACATGAAACAAAGTTTCGTAACCATTCTGTTAAAGAATCTGTCTCAGATGTCGGATCCCTTAGCTATAACTAGCCGAATCCCTCAAAAGAAGAATCCGTGGGATCCTTGTATACAAAAGTTCATTTTTAGCTTCCTTGTATCAATCCAACCTTCCAGAACTTATTGGACTAGTTAAACATGCTACATTAGGATCACTTAAACTTTCCTTAGGCTCAGTTGATCTCACATTCACTCATGGATGACTTAGGATCACATTCATGGCGTTTTTTATTTATCATTACTTCAAAACTCATCGTCTTTCCGCTCCAATGTTTACACATTTTTTCTCTCATCTCAAAACACCTAGTTTGATATTTCTCTCAATTTTAACAAATTAAGTTTAGTCATTCTTACCTTAAAATGCTCTAAAAACTAGTTTTTTATTTCTTGTGATTTTTAAGGACTTTTCTAAACTTTTCTTTGATCACCATCTGGTTTCTATAACCATTTGCCATCCTCAAAATTCTTAGTGTCATCCTTGATCACTCATTAGTGTTTCTAAAAACTCCATTTCTATCCATAAAAGTAATCATTTTGGCTATTCTCACTCATTATACTTGGTCATTTAAGTCTTATTGTTAGCCTTAATTGTTTTATTAGAAGTGATGGTCATTCACGATTAGGAACTTTGTAACGTGTGTTAGATATCGTGATAGAATAGTTGATCTCGTGTAAAGTGAGTGGTGAAAACAAACACAATATCAACGTATATCAAAATAACCGTAAAATTCGACAAATCAACCTTTTAGGAAAAAGGTTAAAGTGCCAAACCTTACGGGTGTGATAAAAGTGATACCGGGAAAGTGATTTCCCCGGGTCGTGTCCCAACGAGGTGTGAAATTGACGGGGTCGTTGAGTTTCGTGATTAGGACTTGAATTGGTTAAACGAATTTGGGATTGATATCGTTATTCTACAAATTAAAGAACGGGAATGAAAATAAAATACGTAAAACTAAATAAACACTAATTATACTACTACTAATCCTAATGAACAATAAAACGAAGCTACACTAAGTCCTAGGGTGCTAAAAAGTAAAAACGTAAAAACCGGCAAACAACCCGAGCCAATAACGTAAAAATTTTGCAATTTAAGGGCTACGGGTGCAAAACCAATTTTTCTACATTCTAAACAACTAAAAATAATTTTAGGAAAAAGCCGGGTATTTTTTCGACTTTTAAATTATTAATTATGAATTAAATAAGATTAAAACTAAACTAAATTATAAAAAATACTAAATGATTTTATAAAATTCTGAGAAATTTCCTAAAATTACTTTATAAGCTACTGGTTAAAATAAAAATAATAAAAACGTATGCTACTGTTTGAAATGAGCACTAAATAAGCTGTTTAAGCTTATTACCTAAACTGACTATGCTAATTAAATATCAAATGATACTAAACTATAACCAATAAAGTCCCTAGGGCAGATGGTGAAAGTGTGGTTGGGTTGTGGTCGTGGGCAGGAGGTTCTGGGTTCGAATCCCACCTCCTGCCTTTTTGGCAAACATTTTTTTTGTTCAAATTTTCTTTTGTAAACTTAAAGATGGAGTAAAAATAAGCACTGTTTGTACAAACTTGACTTTTGAAAACCTCAAATAAGCTGTTAGAACAGCTTATTCTCCAACAGCAGACTTAAGGACTGTTAAGGATATTTAAGCTACTAAAAGAAATAAAAGATTATACAAAAAGCTAATTATAAGCTAACAAACTAATGAGGACAAATTAAACAAACCTAAAAGAACTAATGGGAATAGCAATGAGCAAATGAAACATCAATAAGCTCTCAAGAAAATCTGATAAGCCCCAAAAGGAAGTGTTTAGCTGCTGTTTGGACAGTTCACAAACACACACACCTTTATACTTCTTAGCTGCACAAATAAGCTAAACAAGCAGCTCAATAAGCCACACAAAGAACAAATAAGCATGAAGGGTCAGAAATAAGCCAAGTTAGAAAAGAGACTAAGCCTAAAAATGGGAATAAGCAGTTGGCTAGGACATTAAGCTAGGGGAATCCTAAAGCTAAAACATGGAAATTAAGTAAGCGAGAAGCCAAAATTAAGCACTATATAAACTAAACATGAATCTATCTAACCTACAATACTATAAGCTAAATGAAAAGCTCAATAAGCACTAAAAAAAATGACAGACCTGGTGTGGACTGCTTAGTTCATGACAGCAGCTGTGGGGCCTGTTTCGATGGCATTTAAAGCTGTCCAAAAAGCTCTAATGTGCAAAATAAGTTAACACAAACTAAGTTTAGACTACCATCTATTTGTAAAAACAACATCAAGTCTTAAGTCTAGCTTGAGAAAGAAAAAAAAATGATAGCGAGGCAGATTTATGACAATGAAACAGTTAGAGTATAACTACTTGAAAAGATTTATTGCAACTACAAAAGAAGGTTGTAATGACTAAACTGTTAAGACATATACTACAACAAATCTGTTATGAGGACCCAACATGGGTCAAAACATGAAAGTGACCCATAGACAATGCTGATCCAAACACCCCTTTAGGGGCAGAAAAGAGACTTTTGAAACTGTGATACATTGGAATTTTAAAGAAACTAAATTGCAACTTTGACAAGAACTTAGAATGAGTTCAAACAACTTGTAAAAACACCTTTTCCACCAAGATTGAGACAGAATAAAAAAAATTCGGAGAAAGCATAAACATATGAATTAAACTGAATTTGCATTAAACTTGAAATTGAAATTACAATTAAAATTAAATGACAAGAAAATTAAAGGGGACTAGAACTTAAGAATTCTAGACAAATTGTACACTAATCCTAAAAAGCCTATTTATACAGGAAAGTAAAAAATGTCTTCTTGCTTCTCTTTCTTGTGTTTCTTCTCTGAGTGCAAACAAGCAAAACATCATATGTGCTTCTTTGATATAATCCCAGCCGTTGAATTTGTATTGGAGTGATCTCAGCTGTTGATTTCTTTATGTGCCCATCAGGATTGCCAAGATGGCAATGGCATCTCGTGACTTGTTCTTGGGGAGGGGGATGAGTGGGTTTGGAGTTTGGGCTTGACTGGGTAATAGATTGAGGTGAGGTTGAGTGTTCTTGGTTGTGAGGATTTGGGTAAAAGGGATGAAAGGATTAAGGTGGTTTTGGGTTTTGATGAAGCTGGGTAATAGGGATGCTTGAGTGTTTTGATAATAGAGAAAAGAGGAGTAGGGTATGTGGGGAACTGAAAAAGGGGTGAGGTTTTCTTGGGCGCAGGGTTTCTTGGGCGGGAAAATGGGGAAGAAGAAGGGGGGCAGGGTTGTTTATACTTTAACTGGATATGAGGTTATTGGACTGGGTAGGGATTGGGCCAAGGGTGTTGGGCAGTTTAGTGGATTTGGACTAGGATTAGATATGGAATCCATTTAATATTTAGGGACCATAGTTGCCAAAACTGAAAATCCAGGGACCAAACGCGTAAAGTCTGAAAAGTGATCAAAGGGCAAAATTTGACAATCTCAAATAATGCAAGGACTGAACTTGACAATTTCTAATAATACAAAGACTAAATTTGCCAAATTGTGAAACCTGAGGGGTAAACTTGTAATTTTCCAAAGATTATCAAAAGGACCACTTTTTTCTGACAAGTTAAAATTACCAAAGGACTAAAAATGTTCATTTTCCAATTTAAAATGTCCAGGGGTAAATTTTGTCAATCTTTGAAATTCCAGGGACTAAAGTTGCCATTTTTTAAAAGTTGGGGGACTGAAACTGCCAATTATGCAAACTTTGTTCGTTTTTCATTTGTTTTCGATAATTTTGCATCTGAAACATATAAAACACAATTTTGAGATATTTTCAGTATTTTGATGCATTTCTGAGTGTTTTTAAATGTTTTGCAGTTCAGATTTGACCAAAAATGATGAGTGAATAAGCACTCATCAATAGTCAACGGGCTCGTGGACTTGGGCTAAGCTAATTGGTTATAAGTTAAGTTAAGCTAGCCATATGTATGATGTAATCCAACCCAAGCCCAAACGAGCCCATGGAAAGCCTTTTAGGGCATCAAGTCCCTTGGACTATATAAACCCCTCAAATTCTCATTTGAGGGGTGTGCTTGAGTGTGTGTGTGTGTGTTTTCTTTGGAGCAATATAACATCTTGTGTTTATCTTTCTACGCATAACATACACGGCTTTAACATCAAGTCACCATCTTTCTTAATCTTTCTTCTTATTTACGCATAGCTTTGGGTTTGTGGTTAACGTGTTCTTCATATAAAGTGATATACGTGTTGGGTTTGTGATAAGGTTGATATTTGTAAGGTCCTACAATTGGTATCAATCGCCTAACAATGGTTTAGGAGTGTTTGTGTTTGTTTTGAAGTTTTGATACCATACGCGTAAAGCTCTCGTTTTACATATTTGCCACGCTTAAAGCTTTAATTTTTGCACTTAAAAATTCAAGATTCTTGTGGTTTAAGGTTTATTTGGTGATAAAGTTTCAGTTTTTTGCAAAAAGTTCGAAGCTTTACGTGTTTTTCTTCATTTTTCAACTCGTGTTTGGTTCATTGGTCTTTCTACGCATAAGCTTTCTAAGCACTTTCGTGTTTGTGTTAGATATGGCTTCTGAGAGACTCGCTCTAGAACCCGCACTAAACCCGCAGACTTCTTGACACATCAGTTCAGGACTCGTACCTCAAAGAGCTCAATCAACTTCGTTTGACAATCCTAAAGAACAAGAATGGGAGAATTTCTTCGAGTTAATGTTCGATGAATACTATGGTGGAACTTCGACGAATGCATCAAACCATCATTCCGCTGCACCCGCTCAAAATCATCCTCCACCACCAACAGAAGATGCATCTACAACGGTCGAAACTAATGCACCAACTCCATCTACATCATCTACATCTACTACAGTTATTGCACCCGTTCTACCAGCAGTTGATGAGCAAAACCAAAACCGAAACGATGCAACGTTAGATGAAGACTTATTTGAAAACCCGTTTGCTACGGAATCAACTGAATCTTCTTCATGCTTACGAGAACCATCTAACTCGCATACGTATAACCAACGGTATCCTTCTACTCTGAAGTGGACAAAAGACCACCCAATTGAACAAGTTATTGGTGAACCTTCAAGGCCAATTCAGACGAGACGTCAACTTGCCACCGATTGCGACTTGTGCATTTACCTTTGCTCAATTAGCAATATAGAGCCAAAGAACATTCGCGAGGCAATGGCAGAACCCGCATGGATAGAAGCGATGCAGGAGGAACTTCTCCAATACCGTCTTCATGAATCTTGGGAAATGGTTCCAAGACCCATTGACGTTCGCGTCATTGATCTCAAATGGTTATGGAAGAACAAAAGGGATGAAGAAATGACTGTCATTCGCAACAAAGCTCGTCTTGTGGCAAAAGGATACATACAAGAGGAAGGGATAGACTTTGAAGAGTCATTCGTGCTGGTAGCTAGACTAGAAGCAGTCAGGATATTCTTAGCCTATGCAGCTCACAAAAACATCACGGTTTATCAGATGGACATTAAGACCGCGTTCTTGAATGGAACTCTGAAAGAAGAAGTGTACGTGAGTCAGCCAAAAAGCTTCATCGACTTGGAACATCCAGACTACGTCTACAAACTCAAAAAGGCAATCTATGGATTGAAACATGCTCCGAGAGCGTGGTATGACGAACTTTCCTCTTTCCTTATCCAAAACAATTTCACCAAAGGCACAGTTGATCCTACCTTGTTTACACAAAAATTCAAAAACGACATTTTGATTGTTCAGATTTACGTGGACGACATCATCTTTGGGTCCACTAATCCAAATCTTTCAAAACATTTTGAAAATCTCATGAAAAGCAAATTTGAAATGTCCATGATGGGGGAACTAAAATTGTTTCTTGGTTTACAAATACATCAGTCCCCTCGTGGAATTTTTATAAATCAAGCTAAATGCACAACTGATATTTTGAAAAATCATGGTATGGATAATTGTGATTTGGTCGGAACACCAATGGTAACTTCACAAAAAATTGGAGCCGATTTGTTTGGGAAACCTATTGATCCGAAGAAATATCGGAGCATGATTGGTTCTCTCATGTACCTCACTGCTAGTCGACCAGATATTCATTTTGCTGTTTGCTTATTAGCACGGTTTCAGGCAAAGCCTACCGAACTGCACCTCAAAGAGGTTAAACAGATCTTTTGGTACCTGAAGACATCCATTCACATGGGACTTTGGTATCCGAAGGAATCCGTATTTGATCTAATTGCCTTTTCAGATGCGGACCACACAGGTGATCAAGTTATAGCAAAAAGTACATCCGGAGGAGCACAATTTTTGGGTGAAAAGTTAGTCAGCTGGTCTTCAAAGAAACAAGATTGCACTGCACTTTCAACCGCTGAAGCTGAGTATGTGTCTCTATCTGCATGTTGTGCTCAAGTTCTATGGATGAGAACACAACTCACAGATTATGGCTTTACTTTCGATAAAATACCTATGTATTGTGACTCGAAAAGTGCCATAGCCATATCATGCAATCCTGTTCATCACTCAAAGACTAAGCATATCCGTGTCCGCTATCACTTCATCAAAGAGTACGTCGAAAATGGTACTGTTGAATTATTCTTTGTGAAGACTGATTACCAACTCGCCGATCTATTAACTAAAGCCCTTCTAAAAGAAAGGTTTGACTATTTAGTTCGACGAATTGGAATGCGAAGCCTAACCCCTGAGGAGTTAGAACGTCTTCTCGAATCTTCTTGAAAATGTTTTTCCAAAAAGCTTCGCTGTAAATATTTTTGAAAAACAAAATACAAAATTTGAAAAACCAACAAAAGCAAAATATAAAAATATAAAACTTTCAAAAATACAAAAACAATATAAAATAAAAAATCCAAAAATATTCTTCTCACGACATGTCTCTCGTATAATCGATATTCTGTACGTTTCTAGAAATGCCATTCAACAATGATACGGGCATGTACAGATGCTTGAGCGAGAGTTCTTTTATGTTTTTCAAAACATGTCGTTTCTTAAAATTTCTTCAAATATGGCTTTCGTATACATCAGTACGAAACCCGGACTAAAATGATGACATTTGATTATTTTTCAAATCAAAACTCGTGCTTTTATAGAAAAAAATCAAGTGTACGCTTCAGTGCACTACATTTAAAAATGGTGAGAAATCATCATCATCTTGAACAACTTTTCAAGATTGTTCAAAAAGATTTTTCAAAATCTTTCAAAATATTTTTGTGCTCAAGATAGCTCCCTCTAAAACCCTTTAATTGATTATGCTTTATTAAAGGGGGAGTATAAAACAAAATGTTCCAAATTCATGCTTAAATCATATCCGTTTGTCTCCCTAAAAGATTCTAAAAATGTTTTTTAATCCATGGATATCAAAAATATCACGATTATGCTACTTTTGAGGGGGAGGAGACGTGATTAAAATGTGATCAAAAAGTTTTAATGATCGTTGTTTGAATCTCAAAAAGAGCTCGACTCAGTTGAAACCAATGAATTGACGAGGAATCATGTACCATCTCGAGAAACTTTCTATGGACTTGACCAGGACGGGTAATAATTTCAAGCTAGTTCTCTAGTGATGTAAACGTGTCTCGAATCGGCCTAGTTCATTTAAAGTCGATCAATTCAAAAAGTGCGAACTCTACCCTCTATGTGCAGATTTCTGTCAAAACTTATAAGCACATGTGAAGGGGGAGTGTTTCTGAAAATATAAAACTCACGGAGTGTCTCAAACATGTTTTCTATCATAAACACTCTGAGAGATTTTCAAGAAAAATGGTTTTATGGCAACAATAGGACAGTCATGGAGTTATAAGGTGACTAAGGATAGGAAATTCGTCCTATGATCCGCCAGAGCCGGAGGGATCTACCCAAGGACATCACAAATAGTTAGTATTAGAAGTCCTTAGGAATGATTGAAAAAAGGAGTAATGTGAGAAAGGAGAAAGAAGGGGTTGAAGAATTAAAAAGAAATGTAATGAAAAAGGGTGAAAAGAAATAGCCCTCCATATTCAACCTTAGGGCAGAAACCGGGTTCAGCTCATCTGCTACTGGTTGTCAGTAAGTTGACACTGGTATTGAAGACAAAGACGTCATGGACCCAGTGACGCACTGCACTAAACCTTCTAGCCACTCAATTCCTCTCAAAAGGGATTTGTTTCATTCTCACTGGGAACCCTACATAATCTATTGGCTTTCTCTTAGAGATAGCTGGTATTGAAGAAGGAGACCCCCTCCCTAGTCTCTGCTCAGGAAAACCAAAATGCACTATTGAGTCTAGAGCCACGAGATTCATCAAAAGATCTCATAGGAACACTTGACATGACATCACTTGTTGTTCATAAAAAAGGACACAAGTGATATATTCTAGAGTCCTACGCAGATCTTAGCAATCTGCCAGAACATTTATGAGAAGTTTCACATCTGTGATCTTCAGTGATTGAATGGAAACTCCTGCCAGGGTCAACATCAAGCAGCCCTGACAGCAGGTCACTTCGGTAACTCCCCGTGGATTACACTTAGTGTGTCTCAAACGGTCTACAGTCGTGGGGTGATGCTTCGGTGTACCTCAGCGACTCATCTGAACTGTAGGTGTATTTCGGTACATCGCGTTATCTCACTTGTGGGACTCCAGTTCAGGAACAGCCTCTGTGAGAATTAGAGACATGTTTTCACACTATGTTGTTAACGCCCTCAAAATTCAAACTTGTAAGTGCCGGAATCCGCTTATTACTAACCTGTTTTTATGTTTTCTTCTTATGGAAGCTCCGGAGCGGATTGATCGTGCAAACTCTCCACATGCTCATACCAACAACACATGAAAGTTCTCATCAAAATCAAAGGCTACTCAAAGTTAAAGATGATTCTTCGTCAATGTCAAAGAATCTACAAAGTTTAAAGACTAGAGAACCACATCATTGGTAACCAAAATACAAATAGAAATGTGAGCATGGTGGAGAAAGACGTGGAGACACCTAACCAACAAAGTTGACAATGGCAGACAACCACATTATCTGATCACAAAGCATGAAGGAACAAAGAATTAAGACTATTCTATATCTACACGCAAAGTTCAAGCTTGAGAAAAGTAAAGACCTAATCAAGTGGAGCATCATTTGAATGACCACCCCTTAGGGGGAGATTGTTAGCCTTAATTGTTTTATTAGAAGTGATGGTCATTCACGATTAGGAACTTTGTAACGTGTGTTAGATATCGTGATAGAATAGTCAACGGGCTCGTGGACTTGGGCTAAGCTAATTGGTTATAATTTAAGTTAAGCTAGCCTTATGTATGATGTAATCCAACCCAAGCCCAAACGAGCCCATGGAAAGCCTTTTAGGGCATCAAGTCCCTTGGACTATATAAACCCATCAAATTCTCATTTGAGGGGTGTGCTTGAGTGTGTGTGTGTGTGTTTTCTTTGGAGCAATATAACATCTTGTGTTTATCTTTCTACGCATAACATACACGGCTTTAACATCAAGTCACCATCTTTCTTAATCTTTCTTCTTATTTACGCATAGCTTTGGGTTTGTGGTTAACATGTTCTTCGTATAAAGTGATATACGTGTTGGGTTTGTGATAAGGTTGATATTTGTAAGGTCCTACACTTATACCATTTAAGATACCTTAGTAGAATAAATCACTCAATATATATAGGTGCTAGACCTTGCTAGAACCCAATCACCCTTTTTCTTAACTTCTGATAGCCGGATCCCTAGCATAAAGCTAGCCGGATCCCTCAAGGGAGGGATCCGTGAGAACCGGCTGCACAAAAAGCTTAATATCACTTGATATAATCATTTCAAACCCTCTTTGTTAATTTAAACACTCCACATTGTCTTAAATAACTCTCTAGATCAGAACAACACTGTCGTTGACTCTTGTGCATGCAAATCATTGCAATTTGAAGAACCTTAGTGGTTTAGGCTTTAATTCACTTGCCTAACTTATCCCTTTATAAACCACTTGTGTTTGTGCTTCCAAACCACCATTCAAACACTTATTCTCAGGAGCTAAACCTCCTTTTTCAATTTTCACCGTTTTATCATTTCACCATGAGAAAAGCACCTAGTGCAAACTCATCAACAAAAGGACCTCCCAAGAAAATTGCTCATGTTGTTCATGAAATTTAATCAACCGAGTCATCACCCATCAAAGCTCCAAACACTAGAGTTCCTTCCCAACCAACTCTACTAATCAAACCGACTCCTAAAAGACTTGTTCCCACCAAACAACCTTTGCCAAACACTACCATACCTGCAAAACCAAACACTCCTATCTCCACTAAAACAACCAAACTCTCACCTCTAGAACCTAGAGCTCTCTCCTTCACCACACCTCTTTCATCTCCAAACCTTTACTCGCTGGAAGACTTGCCACCTATGCCTTCTCATCCACCAGCACTGCCCACATTCTCATCAATTGAGAAAATGGTACCACAACAACCTTCTCACCTTGGTGTTGGAACTTCACTAGCACCCATGTCTTTTTTTTCTTCACCCTAAAATGATACATTTTGAATGATGAGGAATCATCAAACTCAACAACCGGACCATATGTAAGTAGATACTTATTTACCTCCACCAGCAACACATATATCACCACCTTCATCCTTGGTAGAACCACCACCTACTTCATCAAAATTACCTCCACAAATCCCTCCATCCCTTGTGGAACCTCCACCTTCCTCATCAAACTTACCTCCTGAAACTTCTCCATTCTTACCGCCACCATTTCCTAGTCATGACAATGATTGCTATCATTGTCAACATGTCCAAGGGTTAGTCCATGAAGTATGTGATGAATTACGTTTCATGTTCTATCACCTTCTTGAACGTTTTGATGAAGCCAACAAATCTAACCGTCCCTAAAACTAGGAATGCAAGCACAAGCGGTTTTTCCTCTAGTCTTAGACGCAACTTAGATTGTTAGGATTTTTAATGCATGTTTGTATCATTTTCTTAGTTTTAGAGATTTGTGTATCATTTCTCTCGTTTTATTAAATTAAAATACATGCTTGTATGTTATATAGTTATGTGAACATGTTTGGTGCATCAATACACGATTCCATACATTTTTCCTGGACGGATCCTCAAAAAGGATCCGGCAGAACCAGGTGTACAGAGAACAATTTTTGAGGTTAATTTGAAGCTCATTTGTAAGAAACAATGCACCATATACTTGTTTTGTAAATTTTGTTTTGTATATTTTCAAAATACACATGAAGACTTTGACGCCCTCAACAAGGGGGAGCTTTTCATCAATGCAAAACATTGCAAAACACTTGTAATACATTAACTTAGTTTTCCTAACTACTTGACGCCCTAATAAAAAAGGAGCATTCTTCAAGGGAGAGCATTTTGTCAAAGAAAAACGTTGCAAAATACTTGCAATACACTCGTTTAGTCTTCCTAATTACTTGACGCCCTCACCAAAGGGATGTATCCATCAAGGGGGAGCTAAAACGAAACCCTCGTTCTTACCTTACTACTTCTTCTCTCTACATTTCTTTCTCTACAATCTTTCTCATTTTTTTTACTTTCCATAAGTTTTTTCTCAAAACTCTCTCTACTATGTGTTAGTGTTTTTTCGACGCTCTTTTTGTTTCGACAAAAAGGGGAGAAAAGAGTAAAAACTCCAATTCAAAATTTTACGAATTTTATTTTTTATTTAAAATAATCTTATGTTTTGTTATCAACAAAAAGAGGGAGATTGTTAATACAAATAAACCATAAAAACGTTTATTCATATTTTACGATCTTTTAAATGTTTTGTCGATCACATGTATTCTAAAATTTAAGATCCAACGTTTTTTATCGAACCTAAGTTATCATCAAGTGATTTTAAGCGACTTTAAAGAAAATGATAAAAAGAAATGGGTTATGGATGTTAGACTTTTAGGCTATGCACAATGGTGATCTAGGTTACTACCGTCATATCAGTTTTCTCTCCGCGACAACCTGATGACGACCTATTTGCCACAGTGGTGACCAAGTTATTTTTTTTTATTATTTTATTATTTATTATTATTATTATTATTTTAAATGCCAGATAGTACAATTTTTTGTAAGTATGTATGTTTCCAAGTCGGTTGTCGAAGCGAACTAGTTCGTGTGTTTCTTGTTGTTCGACCGATTGCAACCGAATGCCCACAGTGGGCTCGACCGAGGGCAACCTAGGTCGACCGATGCTCTTGACCCCTCCACTGCTCATAACCTTATGCAACTGAGGAAGATGACGATTTAGGACAATTTCTACTTTGCACCCCTAAAGTTTTTTAGGTTTTACATTTTTACCTAATATTTTATTGTTATTTCCAAGTTAGTACAAAAGAGTTTATGAAATTAACAATCCCATCCTCATTTGAGACAGTTTAGAAATGGACCATTTGGTTCCGTGTAGGGATGTCAAAAGCACCCGAATCCGATGGGGAAAACCGAAACCCGACCCGGTTGGGTCGGGTTCGGGGGCGGGTTCGCGGGTTTGGATACGGGTTCGGGTAGATATATTCTTTTCTTTTCGGGTACGGGTTCGGGTACGGGTTCTAGTAATACCCGCCCGTTTACCCGTACCCGTATCCGTACCCGTATACCCGAATTTGTACCCGTTTTTTTTTTGCTAATTTATATAAGGTCTTAATAAGTTTTGAGCTCTTAACCTTGTACAATTGTTTTTCTACTCTACTCGTTAATAGCATATATCTTGATAATTACAAACTATTAAATTAACACTTACGCTTGACGCTTTAATTCTCACACACATGACACATTAACTTTTTAATCTTCAAACATTACGAATATTGAAGTCGTTTTCTTTAACTTCTAAAAACTTTGAATATATTAGGGGTGTTTTGGTTTTTTTTTAGGTTGAGTTATACAACGATAATTTTAATTGGAGATAACCGATAACCGCGGGGAAAACCGATAACCCGATGGATAATAATAATCGGGTACCCATCGGGTATTGGGGCGGGTTCGGGTTTGGATATTATAAACGGGTACGGGTACGGGTTCACTAAAACCCGCCCCGAACCCGACATATTTTTATATACGAATAAATTTTTTTAAGGTATTCTAATACTATAGGTATGATACATATATACTAGATAAACATTGTTATTTTTATGTTGTTTCGCGCATTTGATATATTTTTGGAATTTCTATTTTTTGTATATATACATAATTTTTTTATGTTGCTGGAGGGGCTTAAATGTCGTTACAGCATAGCGCGTTCAAATTTCGCTGGACGGCCTTCTTAATTATATTTATCTTTTGATCTTTAGTACTGTGTTCTGATATGATTATACTATATATTTCATAATTTGGCTGACACATGTTAATCCGAACAAAGACTTTAAAGTTACGAAACAATACATTCACCTCTAACTCTATAACTTGGTGTTAGCACATTAATATATTGTTAGTACATTGAACCTCAAAAGCAAATTAGTGATAAAATCGACCAACATTGTGATTAGATTCCATAAGTAAAGGAAACAAAAAGCAAAGACTTGATTAAAACTGAAACAACATGATTATGCCAATGTTTAAAAAGATTTAGGCCCACGTAGTTATCTCCTTAGTTTTTCATTGGCCAAGAAGTGTTCTCTTGAATGATATATTGAGTTAATCTCCAGACAAAAAGAAAGTTTAATCATCAATCAACCAAACACTTTTGTGACAAGGGAAAAGAGATTTGCATCTTGTACTTGTATCTTACACTTGCTTTTTATTTAATTATTGATTAGTAAAATCAAGGGCCGATCCACAAAAATTCCTAATAAAAGGCAAACTATTTGTGTTTGATGGTCTGGATTTTGGTTTCCACGAGCTCTTCTGTTCTGTTTCCAATATGAATCGGCTCTAACCCGAAAATCTGAATTCAAATATTTAATTATGTAATCTTTACTACATTATAATGCATTTAGGACAATCCCTAAATAACAAGGCTTAAACTTCAGACTTTGTAACTTACTTATTATGGAAATATAATGTCTTTTGCTAAATTAATACATACACAAGCTAGCTTAAAAGTTAAGCCAATACTTGTAACATTAGTAGTCATTAATACAAAATTTAAAGTCCATCCAATATTTTTAAAGCCCACTTTTATGACTTTAAAAGCCATGTATTGTAACAGCCCCATTCTTGGGCCCACTTTAACAGCCTATTAAATGTATTGATTAGTACAAAACGGGTATAAAAACCCACAAATAAAAACACACAAAAGACCAATCATATCTCACACTCTCTCTCAAAAACGTAAATTGCCACTCTTGTGCTAAATAGCAACCGGTGCCACAAACTAAATCTGCCACCATCGCTAACGGCATGTGTCGGCATCACCACCCCTTGACATGGTCTAGGTGGCCTTCACTCGCCAAACCTTTTAGTATAATCGAAAAACATTGCACACCAAAAAAATTAGTTTCAGGGTACCCGCCACCGTCACGCGCGGGTACCCTGCTACTTCTCATATAAGGAATGAAACTGCATGTTCGCTATGTAAATGTTTACTAAGATAAAAATAATAAATGTGTATTAAGTGTTCTGAAATTTCCCACTAGTATGAGAAGAGAGTTTGTCACTTTCTTGTACTGAATTAATGTAAAATCAGTTATCACAACAAATACTTTCACACTCAATTATAAAATAAACACTTTCAAAAAAGATTATCAAAATTGATATTTTGGGCGAGCAAATAATTTGCTCACCAATTCATTTCACCAAGATATACTCGCTATAAGACAAAGAATATGGAGAGCAAATACTTTGCTCTCCCTCCCATGCCTCCGTCTCGCTATAAGACAAAGAACAAGGAGAGCAAATATTTGCTCGCCTCATGTTTGCTCGCCCAAAGTGTCGATTTTGGTAAACCGGGTTCAGATGGTACATTTTGGTAAAGATGAAGGTAAAATGTTTATTAAAAAAAAATTCTCTAGATATAGGGTATAAGGATTTTATAAAAGGTGAAGGTTAAATATACATAACAAACTTTCTTAAATTAACTAATATACGTAACATACTTACTTTATTCTCTACAAACGTAATATACTTTCAAATACTTACCTATATACGTAATATTGACTGATTACAAGTTTTTAAAGTTACAGTAATGGTTCCTGTCGTTTGCGTTAACTTTCACCGTTAGTCCTTAACATTTTTTAACTTAAAAAAGTTACAGTAATGATCCATATGGTTTGATTTAACTTTAACCGTTAGTCCTTTAACTTTCATCTTTTTTTATATATTTTTTTATATATGGTTTTATACATATTTTTATATACGTTTTTATGCATATTTTTATACACGCTTTTATATATGTTTTTTACACACGTTTTTATACGCTTGTTATATACGTTTTTTACACACGTTTTTATATATGTTTTCTTACACGATTTTATACACGTTTTTATACACGGTTTTATATACGTTTTTTTACACGGTTTTATATACGTTTTTACACGTTTTTATGCAGGTTTTTATACATATTTTTATACACGTTTAAAAGCGTTGTTACAAACGTGTTAAAAAAGTGTTAAAAGGTGTAAAAAACGTATATAAAACCGTGTATAAAAACATGCATAAAATCGTGTAAAAAAGCGTATATAAAAGGGCAAATGACAAAAAAATGCATCGAACTTGACACTTTTTGTGATTGTGTGTAGCCAACTATTTTTTTTCTTATTGTGTGTACTGAACTTTCAATATTCGATTATTGTGTGTATTTTGTGACCATTTTACCCTTAATTTTTTCAAATTTTGAAGGGTAAAATGGTCATTTTACATGACAGAATAGTCACAAAATACACATAATGATCGAAATTTGAAAGTTCAGTACATACAATAAGAAAAAAAATAGTTGGCTACACACAATCACATAAAGTGTCAAGTTCGATGCATTTTTTTGTCATTTGCCCTATATAAAAACATGTGTAAAAAAGTGTAAAAAAACGTGTAAAAACTGTATATAAAACCATGTACGAAAACGTGCATAAAATCATAAAAAACATATCTAAAAACGTGTAAAAAATGTGCATAAAATCGTGTATAAAACGTTAAAAAACGTGTAAACACGTATCTAAAAACGCGTGTAAAAAACGTGTAAAAAACGTATATAAAAACGTGTATAAAAACATGTAAAAGAACATATATAAAACCATGTTTAAAAGTATAAAAACGTGTAAAAGAACGTATATAAAACCGTGTTTAAAAACGTGCATATAATCGTGTAAAACACGTATATAAAAACATGTGTAAAAAACGTGTAAAAGAACTTACATAAAACCGTATATAAAAATGTGCATAAAAACGTGTAAAAAACGTATATAAAAACGTGTGTTAAAAATGTACATAAAAACATGTAAAAAACGTATATAAAAACGTGTGCAAAAAACGTTTATAAAAATGTGTAAAAATGTATATAAAAAAGATGAAAGTTAAAGGACTAACGGTGAAAGTCGAAGCAAACCACATGGACCATTATTGTAACTTTTTTAAGTGAAAAAATATCAAAGGACTAACGGTGAAGGTCAATGCAAACGACAGAGTCCATTACTGTAACTTTTTAAAGTGGTAACCTGTCAATATTACTTATATCGGTAAGTATTTGAAGTATATTACGTATGTTGAGAATAAAATAAATATGTTACATATATTAATTAATTTGAGAAAGTTTGTTACTGTTAAGATTTAGTAAATCCGTAAGTTAAAGAATCGGTCACCTCAAGTATGTGTAACCATTAGAAAGCTCGTACTATTAGTCGTTTAGTTATCATAAGTAGTTAGTTAAGTAACACCGTGGAGGACGGACGGGTCTTTACCCATTGTATACCTGATACACAACCCGTAGGTGGCGTTTATTGTAAAGTACTATAAGTACCTTCTACCTCCCAAGCTAGAAGGTTGGAGCTTCAAAATAACACATTACTTCTCTCCATCTTTCTCTCTCTAGACTCTCTTGAATTCGAACCTCACTATTTTTGTTTTTGTGGAAAACTAGAAGGGGGGTTGAATAGTTTTACCAATTAAAACTTCCTTTTAAATATTTAGATCGACTTATGTCAATCCATTTGGTTGTTTATGTTGGACGTTGATAGATAGATATATAAACGTGTAATGAAAGATAAAGAGTAAGAAGCACATCACCACGACACAAATATTTATAGTGGTTCGGCTACAAGGACACCTTCCTTGCCCTACTCCACTCCCCGAGTCACCTACTCGAGAGTTCGTAAACACTACACCAACTCCTTATGGCGGAGAAGCCTTCACAACGTCGCTTAACCTTTTTCCGGTACAAAGCTAAATACCGAGTTCCTTCACACCAAGGCGAACCACACCTAACACAACGTCGCCTACCCTTTATACGGTGCTAGGCTAACCACCGAGTTCTTTCACACCAAGGAGAACTAATCCTATCACAACGTCGCCTACCCTTTATTAGTTACTAGGCTAAGCAGCTAGTTCCATTACTATGGAGGAAATACTACCCTTCACAACACAACACCTAATATCAAGGAGATCCACTCCTTGTTACAATACCATCAAGGATATCACCATCCTTGGAAATAAACAAATACTTATATGTATAATGACGCACCTCATCAATTATACGACCTAGGCATTCTTCCCAAATGCAACTTGATTTGATTCTTCGGCATCCTTCACTAATGCCTTAGACACAACGCTTGGCACCCTTCACTAATGCCTTCGTCTTGACACCTTTAGCATTCTTCACTAATGCTTTCATCTTGACACTTTCGGCATTCTTCACTAATGCCTTCAACCGAACATCTATGGAGAAAGTAAGAACTATCAACAAGAGAACCTTAGTTATCTTGATGATGACGAAGCATGGCAACTCATGGACTTGAGCTTGCTCGTCTTCAAGAGGTGGTGATCTTGCTTTTAAGAGGAACCTTTTAAAAAAAAGAAGACAAACTACATAGATCACTTGGATCTGAGGTTAGAGGGTTATAATACTTGGGGAAGTATGTATGTAAAGTGGTCAATAGAAAGGGAGAAATGGCTCTCTATTTATAGAGAAAATTCTCTACTGTTCCCCGGATCCCACGGATCCCTCCCACTTGGGATCCGGCTAGCACAAAGCCAGGGATCCGTGGAACGCTCCTCTTTGCCCATGGGTATTTTTGGTTATAGGTCATGGGTCATGGGTTATGGGTTGATCCATGGTTTTCTTTCTAGATGCAATGAACTTGGTTAAGTGGTATATATAAAACCATGGGTTATGGGTCAGTACCATTTGCTAGTTTTTACCCATTTAGTATATACTTGTTTTTACCCATTTTAGTATACTTAGTTTAAGTATATGCTAACCCAATATACTACATACTAGTTATGTGTATATTTTACCCAAATATGTAAAAACTAGTTGTTGTACATATGTAATATTAAATCATAAAATCACTTATACTTGTTTTAGTGTTTTATGTGAAAATGTGAATATGTTAGAAACTATTAGTTCAAACCATTTACGTATTTTATTTGTTTCGTTAAAATGATTTTACGTTTGTTATCGACAAAACATTAGAAGATCGTAAAATATAAATAAACGTTTTTACGGCTTATTTGTATTAACAATCTCCCCCTTTTTGTTGATGACAAAACATAAAATTATTTTAAGGAAAAACTAAAATTCGTAAAAGTTTGAATTTGTAGTTTTTACTTTCTTCTCCCCTTTTTTGTCGAAACAAAAAGAGCCTTGAAAGAAAGCAACACATTGTTTTTAAGAAAAACATGTGAAAGAAATAAAAAGAGGTAGAGAGCAAGTAACGGGAAAGGATCTCGTCTTTACTCACTGATTCGCTCCCAGACGGTCAAGTTTTATCACACAAGCTAGCCACTTCTGAATGGCCAACCGTAACAAACTTAAAACAGTCTGGAACCAAATGCAATGAAGATCAGGAGAGTATAGGGTTTCCCCAGGTCGTTATGTCCCAACGAGCTGTGCGATGAATCACCAAATGAATAGTGATCGAGAAGATTTGAACGGAAAAGAGGGATTGATTATAACTACAGAAAAAGTAAATAAATTACAAGGGCTTAAATGCAAATTAAAGAAAATTAAAAAGATAAATTATATTAAATAAACGCTATCACTATTTTTAAAATGATGTTTTTGATTACGTAAAGGAAACTAAAAACGAATTTAACAAAACGCGAATTAAATACAAATACGTCTAATCTAAGGCCTAAAAATGATCTAAGATTACTTTTAAACTAAAAATAATATTTGAAAACTATTTATGAATTAAAACTAACTTTTATGATTTTTCTTGATTTATTTTTAATTAAAAACTAATTTTAAACTTTTAAAACTATTCTAAAATACTAAAAATTATGAAAATTTATGGGAAAATTATGAAATTATTTTTCAAAAATCCAAAATAATAAAAGAGAATTTTCAAAACTGGATTTGTATTTTTCTGGTTATTTTTCTATTTTCTATGAATTAAAAACTGTTTGAATCTAATTTAAATTCTAAAAACTACAAATTAAACTAGGAAAAATCTGGAAAAATTATTTTTTTTCTTCTTATATTTATCTAAACCTAGGAAAATTGGAAACTTATTTTTTTGAGGCTTTTCCGATTTAACTGTATTAAAAGCTAATTAAAAAGTCCTAAAAACTGATTTAAATGAGGAAAAATATCAAACAGTGATGAAAAATTATGAAAAATTCAGGAAAACTCTAAAATATTATTCTAAATCTATGAAAAATATAAAAACAAGGGGTAGTGTGCAAGATTTAGGTTCTGTAGAGGAAATTGCTTATAAATAAGCACTTAAGAATAAGCTGTATGAACCAAATCAACACCAGGTGGTCACAGAAGCTAGAGCATGAGAAATCTACTAAATACTAGCCTAATTCAACTAGTCTAAACCTCTGAAATGCAAACTACAATGATTTGGTGGATTTTAGGCTAAAAAGCCAAAACACCCTAACCCCTATCTTTAAGCTGTTGCACAAGCTTATTTAATAGGCTTTAGTAAAAAATAGAAGTGACTCCCTCTAGTCCACCAACCAAAGACCATCTAGACCAAATTTGAGCTTTTGACAAGCTATAATGAAGCTTATGCAGTGGCTGTAATTTACTGAGACACACTCAGTAATGACTGAGTGTGTGCTCAGGGGAAATTAGACCCAAAGGGAAAGCTGATATGACCCATTTAGGAAATTCTCAAAAATGTACAAAAATCATTTTTTGAAACACAACCAACCAGAATGCAAGAATCCTAAGTTTCAGCTAAGGAGGATTTAACATGAAGAGATTAAAAATCAAAGCTATGAGCTACCTAAGACTAAAAGTGGCTGATGTACAGAGTAGTGAAATATCAAAGCTCTTAAACAAAGCTGTTAACCAAGACTTATTAAGCTAAAAGGCAGACTAATGATACTAAATATAACCTATAATTACTCTAATAAGCTGAAATAGGAGTGAAATATGCATTAAAAGGTGCCTACTGTGACAGTACTAAAGGGGGGGGGGGGCAGAAGTGGAATTTTGCAGCTAAAAATGAGCTAAAAGATAAGCTCCAAATGGCAAAGGAAAGCACACTAGATAAACTACATACTACAAATTACAAAGGAAGACAGGAATCAAGCAACTACATTAATCATATGAACAGAGAATCAGAATGAGATGAACTTACTTGGGCTAGAAAGTCACTGAGTGTGCAGGGGAAAATGACCCATACCACTAACTTTGAACTGCAAGGAAACTACTCAAAACATTTTTATGATTTTTTTTTCTTTTGAGATTAGTTAAAACACTTATTGAAAACTCTATTTTTAATTTTTAATTATTTTTATGACTAATAAAAATGAATTACAGTGGCAGGCTAAAACTGCTAAAAACTCTTTTTAAGGGAAAACTTCCAGTGACAGAATTGAAGTTAAGTTTAGTAACTACATGAAACCTTTGAACTCAGAGGACCTAAAGCTATTTAACCAATAACTAAACCAATTCTAGCATCTGATGACTAACTCTAAGCTGCCTGAGAAGATTTTTTTGATCAATAAACCTCTTGTGCCAAACACCATTTAAGAGCATCAAAACTGATTAGTAAACTTCTTTTCTGTAAAACTCCAGTGGCTTCCTATTAGGAATGATTTAACAACAGATTTAGGACATAATGAAATAGCAAATAAACCTTGACTCTCAATTTTGCCCTGTTTGACTTCTGTTGACTTTTTTAGAAACTTGGAAATAAGTACTAATCTATCACAGAAAACTCATACAAGCTTTAGAGCTTATCTGAGCTCTTACCAACAGGAATTAAAAAAAACAGAAACAAACTTTAACCTCAGATTTAAATAACAAATTGCATTAAAGTTGAAAGGTAGAATTTCATTAAAGAAAGTAAAGATACAAAACTAAACTGAAATTACAACTACTAAGTAACTACTGAAATCTAAACATGACAGAAATAAAAATGGCCAAAGTTTCTCTAAAAAAATGGACATTACAACTTCATTAAAAAACGGACTAACTTTTTAAAGAGTAAAAACCTAGATGCCTTATAACTTGGCTACAAAGGCTGTTTTATACTCAGGCTTCTTGGTCTTCTCTCTTTCTTCTTGTGCTCCAAGCCAAAACAAAACGTATGCGTGTTATCTGACTCGTGTCAGTCCAATGGGGAGGATGGGATGGTTTGTTTGTGTCTGGGTTGTCTTCTCAAATTCAGGGAAGAGGGATGGGGAAAGGGACTTGTCAGGGGGGTATGGGAGATGCATTTCTTATTCCCTTGTGTTTGGTGTTTGTTTTTTGGGCGGGACAAGGGAAGAAGGAAGGGGGTGTTAATACTTTGACCGGGTAGGGTTTGGGTTGGATGGGCGGACCGGGTAATGGATTTGGGCCAAGGGTTTTTATTTGGGCTTGGTTAGTTATTAGGACTTAGGATTAGTTTTGTGATCCATGGTGGATTTTAGAGACTAAATGTGTACAATTCGAAATTCCAGGGACCAAAACTGCTAATTTTCCAAAAATTATTATAAGGACCATAAATGACAAAATTTATTAACCAAGGGCTATAAATAATATTTTTCCATTTTTTAAAATCCCGGGTACTAGTTTTGCCATTTTTGAATGTCGGGGGACTGAATCTGCCAATTATGCAAACTTTGTTAGTTTTTCATTTGTTTTCAATAATTTTGCATCTGAAACATATAAAACACAATTTTGAGATATTTTCAGTATTTTGATGCATTTCTGAGTGTTTTTAAATGTTTTGCAGTTCAGATTTAACCAAAAATGATGAGTATTTACACACTCATCAATCCCCCACACTAAACTATTGCTAGTCCCTAGCAATCTTTTGAGAAAACTTAATGGATTTGAATCTCTTTACCAAAAGCCATTACTTCTGGAGTAGCCAAATGTTTTAGTTCAAGTAAGAACTATGGTACACTGATAACCATGTGATTTTGAGCAAACCACCAGCTTCCAACGGATTTGATTTGTCTTTACCAGAAGCCGTTTGCTCTGGACTAGCCAACTCTTAGATAAAATATCTTTGGTGAGTCGATTACCAATTATGGTTTTTCCACTGCCTTTACCACAAGCCATAACTTGCGGGCTAGCCAACTCTTCACTTTTAAGGATATGGTGAGCTGAATACCATACAATTTTGGGCAAATTGCAAGCCGTCAACGGATTTGAGATATCTTTACCAAGAGCCGTTTGCTCCTGGATTAGCCAATCCTTTTGTTTATTAGACATGGTGGACTGATAACCGTAAGCTGAGTAAGTGCAAAACACTTACTCCAAAAAAAATTTTGGCCAAAAATGGGGGAATTGGGTGGTATAATTACATGATAAAATTCGTGAGAATTCCCCCCACACTAGAAATGAATATTTCCCCCAATATTCAAAGTACCGGCTGTTATGCCGAAACTGAGAACGTAAAAGGGAAATACTACGGCCATTATTAAGAAAGATTTTTTTTTTTTTTTTTTTTTTTAATTTTTATTTATTATTTTTTTTTTGAAAACTTATATACAACAGCGGGGGGCAACTCCCCACACTAGGGTGGTACACACGGGTGAAAACCCACGTTTAACTACTGTTTTTGATTACCGAGTCGCTAGCTTGACTCGACCCCGAATTAATTGGTTCATGGGGAAGCAAAATGGAAGAAACAATCTCCATCGGACTTTCATTCAAGATGTTTGGACAAACATTTGAAGCACGCGAAAGTTCCACACCGACGAGATATACATAGACAGACTCGGCTCACAGATGATACATGAAAATGCCGGGGTCAAAGATAGTATCTTCACTCCCGAATGATTGAAGAAGAGAAGAAGTCACGGGATAGGTGAAGAAAAGAAAGAAAGTCATGATGAAAATCATGACTAACTCTTCATCCTCAATAGGAGAATTCATAGTTTCATGAATCTCATCAGTTAAGCTCGCTTGATCAAGACATATTATGGGTGTGTCTAGATCAAATTAGAAATTATCATACTCCGGCGGAGATATGATATGAGTGAGTTCATCTGAGAACTCCTTGAAGGTGAATGAATCATATTCAGAATTGATATGAGTGGGTTCACTAGTGAACTCCTCTAATGTAAATGATTCATAATCGGGGAGAGAATTATGAGAATGAAAAGTGGTACTGCCACTAATCTTCTCTCCCATATTATCAAAACAGAAGGCTTTCATTTCCGGAATAGAATCATCGGAAAGAATGTCACTATCCTTAATGGGGATAGGAGATGAAATAGGCTTTTCATTAAAAGCCTCGATTCTAGAAATGAGAAGATTAACATTCAATAATGTTGCACGAAGTGCTTCATCTTTGATTTCAGTGTCAGTAACTTCATCATTCTCTTCTTCTAAGCTAACAAGCTCAGAAGGTAAATCTTCCACATAAACGATGTCTCCACAAGACAACGAATCATCATCATCAGAATCGGAAAACATCTCAACATGATCTTTTGGGAAGACAAGAGGGGTAGGGATATCACACAAATGCTCGAGAATTCCCTGTGACTCTCTTGGGATTGAGACAAGGTTCTCAACACTAGACTTTATGAATTCGTCCGATTCCTTTTCAGGAACAGTGTCAAGATGCTCGTCCCCCATGCTCAGAGAGTGAGTGTGAATCTCGGGTGTGATAGCGGTTGTTTGAGAATGAATCTCAACTGCTGGGATATCATCTGATGAACTTGATGAATCTTTATAGAATTGAAGGATATCAAGTGTATCCTCATCATCACTGTCATCAGGAACAAAACGAAATTGAGAGCTAGATCTGGCTGCTTTTTCTTTTGCAATTGATTCCCTAATAGATTTTTCAAACGCAATTTGGGAATTTATTTTAGCAGCCTGCTCTTCAGCTAACAATTCTTCCATGGATTTTTGATTTGGATTATCTTGGGAATGTTTACATTCCTTCAAATCTTTCACTAAATCCAAAGGATCAAGGAGAAGATTTTGAGGAAGTGGCTCAGGCTGAGGTGGTGCCTGATTCATTTGGTACTGTAGAGGTTGGTTATGATACGAAGAGTCGTAATTGTTACAAGGAAATGGATTCCTTGTTTGACAATCAGAGCTACAGTGTGGACCTCCACAATACTCACAACAGTAAAACTGATGTGGCTGTGAGTTATATGTGTGGTAGTCATAATTGTTATCAGGAACCTGCTCATAGACAAACGTGTTTCCCGATTGACAATCAGAACTGGAGTGTGAACCACCACAGTACTCACAACAGTAAAACTGCTGAGTCTCACAGTGTGGTAGCTGATGGAATAAATCAGTTGTGTTATGGTAGGAATAGGGATCCTGGTTATAGACAGACCCGTTTCCTGATTCCACCATGCTACAACTGGGGCAATTGCCACCATTATAAGGACCACCACACCATTGACAACCAAGAGGGTGAGGATGAGACATAGAAAGAATCAAATGTTTTCAGAGGGGTAGGGATGAAGAATCAAAGATGTGAGAGGGTAAAGATGGATATTTTTGGATTTTTGGATAAACATTTTGTAAAAACAAGAAAGAAAATCTTTTTGGTTTTTTTTTTTTTTTTTTTTTTTTTTTTTTTTTTTTTTTATATATATATAGAAACAAAAGAAAAATATTTTTGTGTTTTATATGTTTTAAGATTTTTTTTTTGGATTTTTGGATTTTTATAAGAAAATATAAATATATATAGATGGTATGAACAAGGAGTGAATATTCAAATCACTAATCTGCTAAACGTAAGATAATTAGCATAGCTCCCCGGCAGCGGCGCCAAAAATTTGATTCGCTCCCAGACGGTCAAGTTTTATCACACAAGCTAGCCACTTGTGAATGGCCAACCGTAACAAACTTAAAACAGTCTGGAACCAAATGCAATGAAGATCAGGAGAGTATAGGGTTTCCCCAGGTCGTTATGTCCCAACGAGCTGTGCGATGAATCACCAAACGAATAGTGATCGAGAAGATTTGAACGGAAAAGAGGGATTGATTATAACTACAGAAAAAGTAAATAAATTACAAGGGCTTAAATGCAAATTAAAGAAAATTAAAAAGATAAATTATATTAAATAAACGCTATCACTATTTTTAAAATGATGTTTTTGATTACGTAAAGGAAACTAAAAACGAATTTAACAAAACGCGAATTAAATACAAATACGTCTAATCTAAGGCCTAAAAATGATCTAAGATTACTTTTAAACTAAAAATAATATTTGAAAACTATTTATGAATTAAAACTAATTTTTATGATTTTTCTTGATTTATTTTTAATTAAAAACTAATTTTAAACTTTTAAAACTATTCTAAAATACTAAAATTTATGAAAATTTATGGGAAAATTATGAAATTATTTTTCAAAAATCCAAAATAACAAAAGAGAATTTTCAAAACTGGATTTGTATTTTTCTGGTTATTTTTCTATTTTCTATGAATTAAAAACTGTTTGAATCTAATTTAAATTCTAAAAACTACAAATTAAACTAGGAAAAATCTGGAAAAATTATTTTTTTTCTTCTTATATTTATCTAAACCTAGGAAAATTGGAAACTTATTTTTTTGAGGCTTTTCTGATTTAACTGTATTAAAAGCTAATTAAAAAGTCCTAAAAACTGATTTAAATGAGGAAAAATATCAAACAGTGATGAAAAATTATGAAAAATTCAGGAAAACTCTAAAATATTATTCTAAATCTATGAAAAATATAAAAACAAGGGGTAGTGTGCAAGATTTAGGTTCTGTAGAGGAAATTGCTTATAAATAAGCACTTAAGAATAAGCTGTATGAACCAAATCAACACCAGGTGGTCACAGAAGCTAGAGCAAGAGAAATCTACTAAATACTAGCCTAATTCAACTAGTCTAAACCTCTGAAATGCAAACTACAATGATTTGGTGGATTTTAGGCTAAAAAGCCAAAACACCCTAACCCCCTATCTTTAAGCTGTTGCAAAAGCTTATTTAATAGGCTTTAGTCAAAAACAGAAGTGACTCCCTCTAGTCCACCAACCAAAGACCATCTAGACCAAATTTGAGCTTCTGACAAGCTATAATGAAGCTTATGCAGTGGCTGTAATTTACTGAGACACACTCAGTAATGACTGAGTGTGTGCTCAGGGGAAATTAGACCCAAAGGGAAAGCTGATATGACCCATTTAGGAAATTCTCAAAAATGTACAAAAATCATTTTTTGAAACACAACCAACCAGAATGCAAGAATCCTAAGTTTCAGCTAAGGAGGATTTAACATGAAGAGATTAAAAATCAAAGCTATGAGCTACCTAAGACTAAAAGTGGCTGATGTACAGAGTAGTGAAATATCAAAGCTCTTAAACAAAGCTGTTAACCAAGACTTATTAAGCTAAAAGGCAGACTAATGATACTAAATATAACCTACAATTACTCTAATAAGCTGAAATAGGAGTGAAATATGCATTAAAAGGTGCCTACTGTGACAGTACTAAAGGGGGGGGGGGGGGGGCAGAAGTGGAATTTTGCAGCTAAAAATGAGCTAAAAGATAATCTCCAAATGGCAAAGGAAAGCACACTAGATAAACTACATACTACAAATTACAAAGGAAGACAGGAATCAAGCAACTACATTAATCATATGAACAGAGAATCAGAATGAGATGAACTTACTTGGGCTAGAAAGTCACTTATTGAAAACTCTATTTTTAATTTTTAATTATTTTTATGACTAATAAAAATGAATTACAGTGGCTGGCTAAAACTGCTAAAAACTCTTTTTAAGGGAAAACTTCCAGTGACAGAATTGAAGTTAAGTTTAGTAACTACATGAAACCTTTGAACTCAGAGGAGCTAAAGCTATTTAACCAATAACTAAACCAATTCTAGCATCTGATGACTAACTCTAAGCTGCCTGAGAAGATTTTTTTGATCAATAAACCTCTTGTGCCAAACACCATTTAAGAGCATCAAAACTGATTAGTAAAATTCTTTTCTGTAAAACTCCAGTGGCTTCCTATTAGGAATGATTTAACAACATATTTAGGACATAATGAAATAGCAAATAAACCTTGACTCTCAATTTTGCCCTGTTTGACTTCTGTTGACTTTTTGAGAAACTTGGAAATAAGTACTAATCTATCACAGAAAACTCATACAAGCTTTAGAGCTTATCTGAGCTCTTACCAACAGGAATTAAAAAAAACAGAAACAAAATTTAACCTCAGATTTAAATAACAAATTGCATTAAAGTTGAAAGTTAGAATTTCATTAAAGAAAGTAAAGATACAAAACTAAACTGAAATTACAACTACTAAGTAACTACTGAAATCTAAACATGACAGAAATAAAAATGGCCAAAGTTTCTCTAAAAAAATGGACATTACAACTTCATTAAAAAACGGACTAACTTTTTAAAGAGTAAAAACCTAGATGCCTTATAACTTGACTACAAAGGCTGTTTTATACTCAGGCTTCTTGGTCTTTTCTCTTTCTTCTTGTGCTCCAAGCCAAAACAAAACGTATGCGTGTTATCTGACTCGTGTCAGTCCAATGGGGAGGATGGGATGGTTTGTTTGTGTCTGGGTTGTCTTCTCAAATTCAGGGAAGAGGGATGGGGAAAGGGACTTGTCAGGGGGGGTATGGGAGATGCATTTCTTATTCCCTTGTGTTTGGTGTTTGTTTTTTGGGCGGGACAAGGGAAGAAGGAAGGGGGTGTTAATACTTTGACCGGGTAGGGTTTGGGTTGGATGGGCGGACCGGGTAATGGATTTGGGCCAAGGGTTTTTATTTGGGCTTGGTTAGTTATTAGGACTTAGGATTAGTTTTGTGATCCATGGTGGATTTTAGAGACTAAATGTGTACAATTCGAAATTCCAGGGACCAAAACTGCTAATTTTCCAAAAATTATTATAAGGACCATAAATGACAAAATTTATTAACCAAGGGCTATAAATAATATTTTTCCATTTTTAAAAATCCCGGGGACTAGTTTTGCCATTTTTGAAAGTCGGGGAACTGAAACTGCCAATTATGCAAACTTTGTTCGTTTTTCATTTGTTTTCAATAATTTTGCATCTGAAACATATAAAACACAATTTTGAGATATTTTCAGTATTTTGATGCATTTCTGAGTGTTTTTAAATGTTTTGCAGTTCAGATTTAACAAAAAATGATGAGTATTTACACACTCATCACTCACCCTTGACGAGTCCATCCCTAGGTAAGAGCGTCAAGAAAGTAATACTAATCTAGTTTGTTTGCAACTAAGTTTGCAAAAGATTTCCTCTAAGTGACGAATGTGCTCCCCCTTGATGATTGCAATTTTGCAAAGGGATGTCGAGAAATGTAATCCTAATATTGCAAGTAATTTGCAATGTATTGTTTTGACACAAAGCTCCCCCTAGCTTTAGAGTGTCAAAGGCTTCAAGTGTAGATTGAATAACTACAAAACAAAGGTTAGAAAACAAGTATAATGCACAATTTCCTGCATATGTGATCCAAGTTAGTAGAAAAATAGTTTTCTGTCTCACGGATCCCAGGGTTCCCTCCTAGTAGGGATCCGTCTAGGCAATTTTGAGGGATCCATATAGCTGATGATTAAATTCAGCAATGGTGATGTAAAAAGTAATGTTAACATCAAAATGAGATATGTATTCAACCAACAAACATATACTCAATGCAATATGGCAAGTAAACTATCATTCAATAAAACATAAGAGATGATCAACAAATCTCTAAAAACTAAGAGAATGATTTAGCCATATTCTACTAATACTAATAAGTGACCAAAGCTTAAGAAGCAACAATGTGCTTGAGTCTAGGGATGAGTAGACTTGTTGATTTGGTCCAATCTTTCAATAAGATGATTAAACATGAAATGCAACTCATTTCGTACTTCTTGAACAAGTCCTTGGGTGATTAGACAATTAGAGCAATTATTGTCTTGATTAGGAACATGATGTTTAGAGGAGGTTCTACAAATGATGGTGGAGGTACATTGAGTAATTTAGGATGAGGTTCTACTAGGAATGAGAGTGGTGGTAATGGAAATTCCTCCATATGATCAAGTCCTTGGTGGTTCCTTGTTTCCAACGATGGACTAGTTGGTGATGTAGGTGGTTCCTATTTTAACGAGAAGGTTGGTGAATGGGAAGTTCTCGGTGGTGAATGCTCTAATGAATAGAGAGAGGCTCGGTAATGGAGTGTAGTCCATGCTCTAGGAATGAAGGTTTAGACGTTTTGCTAGAACTAGATACGTTTGGTTTAGAGCTCGATGATCCCTTTTCTAACCTAAGAGGTTTAATGCTAATTATTGCGGTTCTCTTGGCAATTGTTGATTGGGTTTGTTGAGGTGAGATTCTAGCACTATTATCTCTTACGGATGATGATTCGGTGGATGGGAAGTCCTACCATTTGTGGGTTTAACCGGAGATGATTCGGTTGAGAAAATTTCGTGTACAACACGAGCAAGTTTCTTGGGTGGTTCTTGGTTGGATGAGTTAGCACTAGGAGCTTTCCTCATGATGAAATGACTAAGGAAAAGGTTTCTAAATGCTGAGAATTATGTTGTGTTTGATGACTAAGGGATTCTAGCAAGATGACTTATAAAGGGAAGGATTTAGCAAGTGCATTCAAGACTTAAGTCTCTAATATCCTTTGGAATGTGATGATTAGCATGCACAAGAGTCAACTTCAGAGATTTAATTAGGATGAGGTGGGTGTTTAAGTTAGCAAGATGAGTTTGAAATTATTGTTCGAGCAAGAGTTGACATAAATCTGTCACCCGGATCCTACGGTTCCCACCAATGGGGGATCCGTCTAGGCTAATCCTAGGGGATCCGGCTCTCAGCAGCTAGGAAAGGATAGAAGTGATGTTTGAAAGGTCTAAAGCCTATACCTTTTTGAATGTTCCAGTTCTCCTAAGTGTCTTTAAATGGAAGGGTACTTAAATGTTCAAGGGCAATGAGTGATGTAGCTAATGATTGCCTTATATGAAAGAAATTGGAACTTTTGTAAGTACCAATGAATGAACAAAGATGACACTAAAATCTTGAGAGTGTCAAATGGAGCTAGATGATCCTAGTGATCAGATAGTGACTTAGGATAATGTCTTGGAGAAGATCCTAAAGGTTTTAAGGTGGAAGAACTAGAATTTGATCCATTTCGACCAATTTTGAGGTAAGGATGATTATGATCAATTTTGCCTTAATCAAAAGATTTCTAGGTCTAGATGTGAGGGATCATGTGAGATATAATGAGTGATCTAGAGAGCGGAAGAGTAATGAGTTTAGGTGAAACGATAGATCGAAAAGCACTTTGAGTGTGATCCTTAATGAGCTATGAGTGAGTGTAAAGCTTACTAAGCTTGAGAAGGACTTAAGAGATCCTAAGGTATTAAGTTCAGCTAGTGTGAAGTAGTCTAGGAACATGGTTTGAGATGTAAAGGATTGAAATTCCACTTCTATTCGCCCGGATCCCACGGATCCTTCACTTGAGGGATCCGGATAGTTACAAACTAGGGATCTGGCATATAGGACAGTTTTACTTAACAGTGAGCGTTTGTTCTAAGTATCGAACTTAGAAGCTAATGATCTCTACAGTAAGTATACATGTATACAAGTAAAACATACTAAGAGCATGTAGAAATAGCACATAAGCAATTAAATGAGATCTAGCTCACAAGTAACACATAGGTTTATCAAACTTAACAACCGTTATTCAAGAAGCTCAAAATAGATTTACGATCTAGATTAGTAAATTGTTTGTATTAACAATGGCGTGCAGAGTAGATGATGGTGTTCAAGACAATAGGGTTGTTTTGGCCAACGGAAGCAATGAACTATGTATAGTCATTACGGATGGTGATTAGCATACAATGAACTTCGTCCATGAAGTCATGTAGCTCTTCTCGATCAAAGCAAGATAATCGCTTGATGAGGCAAGTGGTTGTGATTAACTAAAAGAAAATTTTATTTTACAACTTGTTTGATTAGTAATCCTAAGAAAATGCAAAGTATTTCCATTGTAAACTTACTTTAGGAAAACATAGGAGTATAAATTTCCCAAGTGAGAGAATGAATATGAGACTGTTACTAGCGGTGCTCAATTACGGCTAAACACGACCATTTTTACGGGTGATTCCACATACCCAACTTCTATCAAGGAAGCAATTCAACCGTTAGGTCAAATTGAGTTTCTAGTTCAATAAGTTCTCCAGTATTCATTCTCAAGTTAGGAAAATTTATATTCCTACAATGGCCTATCGAAGAGTAACAATGATGATACTTTGCTTCGTTTAATATTATACTTGAGACAACTAAGGTGACGAAGGCGTCATGTTAAAAATAAGTTTAAAAGTTGTCCATATGGTAAACAACAAAAAATGGTTGGATGAGCTAGTTCAACATATGTTGTTGGAAAGCTTTGAGTTTGGACTTTCGAATATGAACAATTATATTTGCGTTGCAAAATAATTTACTTGAGTATATCGGATGAAATAATCAAGTTGTCAATCCTACTATGAAGCTTGGAGAGCGATCATGAAAAGGAAAATGGGAGAGTACATCATCAACACAAGTGTAGGTTATGATCCGATGTACATTCTTGTTGTTTTTAGAAAATGATACAAGAACAAAGGAAATCATATAAGCACATATGACAAACTCAATCAAAAATCCATTTAGTGTGTTATATGTTTTAAACATTTTTCAACCTATATGACTCATCTAAATATCTAAACTAACATTTTCGACACAACTAGATGTTATCCCAAACACTCCTTCAAATAGCACATTGATTAGTAGAATATTACTAAATCGACAAACAAGAGAATGAATAGCAAGGTAAGGAAACCACATATGCTATTCAATCAAACAAGCACAAAAGCTATTTGAGATAAGCAAATAATCAAGTAATGCAAAGAAGACAATTTATCATTTAGCATAGCATACGAAAGTTCTTTTCATCGCTTTGTGTTAAATATAAACATATATACCAAGCTTGATTAGTTTCTTTTATATTTATAAATATGATCAAAACCTTAATTTCAATAGAGGACACATTGTTATTCAAAAGCGAAAACATCCGTCTCCAATTAGATCAAAAGTTATGACCGAAAAATGACTTTCTATTATAAATCAATGATTCTGTAAATTATTGTTTTGAATCAGTTTATGAAATCATTTTTAAATTAAAGTAGACTCAAATACCTTTAAAACGATAGGTGGCACGACTTCTAACGACTTACGGTTAAAAAGTTATGAATTTTTGAAATTCAGACAAAACTGTATTCTGTACCACGGATCCCACGGATCCCTTGCTTGAGGGATCCATCCAGTGTAACCTGAGGGATCCGCGGATCTGACACAGAATTACAAAAATGTACGTTTTGACCCGACGAAAAGGTTTAGTCTTTGTAGACTTTTTAGTGAAGTTATATTATCCATTTTTACCTTTATTCAAGCTTGATTAACAAGATATCTAACAACAAAACTTCAAAGAAAAAAAATCACTAAAACACTTTTCATATTATGCTTATTATAAGATAGAGGCATATATCACCATTTTGTCCACAAGCAATTTAGCACGTTTTTGAAAAAAAAAATGTAACTAAGAAAACATACCTTTGCTATATCCCCTTTTTATGGTTTTAGAAACCATAGACGCGAAATACTTCATGATCTTCTAAGATACCCCAATCCTTTGCTATATTCCCTTTTTATGGTTTTAGAAACCATAGAAGCGAAATACTTCATGATCTTCTAAGATACCCAAATCCGAGTATGAAGACTTCTCAAAGGAAAATGTTAGAATGATCTATCACTATCCAACATATGATGATTTCTAAAAACATGATTTTTTGTTTTAAGAAATTCCCTTCTTTGTAGTTTTCAAACATACACGGATCGTATCAAGTTTTCAAAGTACAATATACAAAAACAACTTGGTAACGAAGCTCTGATGCCAATTGTGGAAAACTAGAAGGGGGGTTGAATAGTTTTACCAATTAAAACTTCCTTTTAAATATTTAGATCGACTTATGTCAATCCATTTGGTTGTTTATGTTGGAAGTTGATAGATAGATATATAAACGTGTAATGAAAGATAAAGAGTAAGAAACACATCACCACGACACAAGTATTTATAGTGGTTCGGCTACAAGGACACCTTCCTTGCCCTACTCCACTCCTCGAGTCACCTACTCGAGAGTTCGTAAACACTACACCAACTCCTTATGGCGGAGAAGCCTTCACAACGTCGCTTAACCTTTTTCCGGTACAAAGCCAAATACCGAGTTCCTTCACACCAAGGCGAACCACACCTAACACAATGTCGCCTACCCTTTATACGGTGCTAGGCTAACCACCGAGTTCTTTCACACCAAGGAGAACTAATCCTATCATAACGTCGCCTACCCTTTATTAGGTACTAGGCTAAGCACCTAGTTCCATTACTATGGAGGAACTACTACCCTTCACAACACAACACCTAATATCAAGGAGATCCACTCCTTGTTACAATACCATCAAGGATATCACCATCCTTGGAAATAAACAAACACTTATATGTATAATGATGCACCTCCTCAATTATACGACCTAGGCATTCTTCCCAAATGCGACTTGATTTGATTCTTCGGCATCCTTCACTAATGCCTTAGACACAACGCTTGACACCCTTCACTAATGCCTTCGTCTTGACACCTTTAGCATTCTTCACTAATGCTTTCATCTTGACACTTTCGGCATTCTTCACTAATGCCTTCAACCCAACATCTATGGAGAAAGTAAGAACTATCAACAAGAGAACCTTAGTTATCTTGATGATGACGAAGCATGGCAACTCATGGACTTGAGCTTGCTCGTCTTCAAGAGGTGGTAATCTTGCCTTTAAAAGGAACCTAGAGGATCACACAAAAACAAAAGACAAACTACATAGATCACTTGGATCTGAGGTTAGAGGGTTATAATACTTGGGGAAGTATGTATGTAAAGTGGTCAATAGAAAGGGAGAAATGGCTCTCTATTTATAGAGAAATTCTCTACTGTTCCCCGGATCCCACGGATCCCTTCCACTTGGGATCCGGCTAGCACAAAGCCAGGGATCCGTGGAACGCTCCTCTTTGCCCATGGGTATTTTTGGTTATGGGTCATGGGTCATGGGTTATGGGTTGATCCATGGTTTTCTTTCTAAATACAATGAACTTGGTTAAGTGGTATATATAAAACCATGGGTTATGGGTCAATACCATTTGCTAGTTTTTACCCACTTAGTATATACTTGTTTTTACCCATTTTAGTATACTTAGTTTAAGTATATGCTAACCCAATATACTACATACTAGTTATGTGTATATTTTACCCAAATATGTAAACACTAGTTGTTGTACATATGTAATATTAAATCATAAAATCACTTATACTTGTTTTAGTGTTTTATGTGAAAATGTGAATATGTTAGAAACTATTAGTTCTAACCATTTACGTATTTTATTTGTTTCGTTAAAATGATTTTACGTTTGTTATCGACAAAACATTAAAAGATCGTAAAATATAAATAAACAATTATACGGCTTATTTGTATTAACAGTTTTTATGTTTATGATAACCAATATGTTACAATTGGTATCAAGAGCCATGGTTTGATCATCTAATTTGTGTGTTCTTGGATTCTTGATTGGTTATTCATAAGTTTTGGTTTGAATGAGTTTAGAGACTTTTTCACTCTTTTGATTTTATTTAGTGGTAAAATTTGGATTTTGATTATACTTTTGTGTTTAGGATCATCATATTAGTTTAGTTTTGGGTTTGGAAGGATTGATTCATCTTAGTTGTGGTGTTTTTGATTGAAAAAGTAAGGTTTTTGGTTTAGTTCTTGGATGCGTTTTGAGTGTTGGATCTTAGTTCTTGATTGCGGTTTGATAGTTAACTAGTGAGTTTTGATAGTTTTTTGACTGCGTTTTGCTATTTACTCGTTGCGATTTGGTGTTTCTGGTTGCGATCTGATAGGCTTTGAGTGCGACTTGATTAATTTAATATTATTTAAGTTGCATTTTTAGTTGGAAAGGACAAAAGGACAAGTAGTGGTTGTACTATTGAAAGCGACTTGTTTACTGCGTTTTGGTCTTCTGCGTTAAGACAGGTTACGTTTTGGTTAGTACTGCGTTTTGTCAAAGGCTGCGTTTTGTCTTGCGTTTTGTCAAAAGCTGCGTTTTGTCTCTGCATTTTGTCAAGGGCTGCGTTTTGTTCCTAAGTTTTGTCAAATCCGCATTTTGTCTCTTGCGACTTGGTTTACTGCGTTTTGACCTACTGCATTTTGACCTAGTGCATTTTGACTAAGTGTGTTTTGACACTGCGGTTTGACCTAGTGCATTTTATCTCTTGAGAATTGAACTCGTGATGTGAGTTCTACGGTTTTCTCTTGGTTTTGTAAAATCCCGCGAAAGATTCTATTTCTCGGTTAAATCAAAGAGTAGTAAAATCCCGTATACTTAGTAATCATGTCTACCGTTTCTGATGACGTTCAAGCTGCTAGGTCCGATACTCACCCTCCTATGCTGGATAGAACTGATTATGACTCTTGGGCACATCGAATCAGGTTGTATTGCTTGGGCAAAGAGAATGGTCTTAACATTCTTCAGTCAATTGATGAAGGACCAATCCAAATGGGAACAACCAAAGATCAACTTGAAGCTGGTGCTGATGGAACTGTCACTTTGGGTTTTGATTGACCAAGAACTTATGATGATCTCAATGATAAGGAGAAGAAAAGATACGATGCTGGCATTAGATCTTCTAACATCGTACTTCAAGGTCTACCAAAGGAAATTTACAAGATGATCAATCACAAGGAAGCTAAAGAAGTTTGGGACACTGTCAAGATGCTTATCTCTGACTTTGATGACTTTGAGAACTTCAAGATGATCAAGAGTCACAGCTTTATGATGACTTTGAGAACTTCAAGATGAACCCAGGGGAATGCATCACAAAGTAGCATGGGAGGTTTCACAAACTTGTGAATGATATGAGAAATATCAATATGACTATGCCAAACATCCAACTCAATTCTAAGTTCGTAAACAACATGAACCCTGAATGGCACAGATTTGTTACTACAATGAAGCTGAACAAAGGATTGAGGAACACTAACTATGAGCAGTTGTATGCCTACTTACTTCCACATGAGAAGCATGCTACATTTGAGCGTTTGATCTTGGAGAAATTCCACTCTAATATTGCAGCTGCAAACTCGTCAAATGACTCAACTACATTTGTTTCAAATGTGAGGTTAAGCACTCGAGCATCACAAGTCATACCATCCTCTCAGAATCAGAATCAGATTACCATACCAGATTCAGGATTTACCCCAACTGACATGTTGATTGAAAACCTTTCAAACCAAGTTGCTCTATTGGTTCAACAGTCCAGAAAGTCACTTCTCCAAACCAACAACCAACTCAGAACCTCATCTAACCTACAAAATCAAGCTACAGTGGAAGATGGAAGGGTTGTGGTTCAGAATGTGCAAGGAAGGCAGAATGTGAATCCACAGAATGTTGCACGGGGAAATGTGGGTGCTGGATTTGGTTATGTGGGTGCTCAGAACAGAGGAAGGATTGTAGTTCAGGGTCAAGGCAAGCCGATTAAGTGTTACAATTGTGGAGGAGAGGGACATATTGCTAGGAACTGCACTTAACCTAAACGTCCACAGAATGCTGAGTAATTCAGAGATAAGATGCCGTTGATACAGGCTCAAGACAGTGGAGCTGTGTTGGATGACGAGGAGTTGTTGTTTCTTGCTGATGGGAATGCCAAAACATATGATGCTGATGTGGATGAGCAACCAGTATATGATTTGGCACAAAACAATCCCAATATATTCCAGGTTGCTGACTGTGATGCATTTGACTTTGTTGTTGATGATGAACCTGTAGCATATTGGATTTCACATACACATCAAAACATGATCAAGTGGGCGTATAACTTAAGGTTTTAGAGAGAGAAAGAGTAAGAGGTTTGGGAACTTAGTGATAGAAAATGAAAGTATTATTATGACCTCCAACTCTCTACCTTGGGAGGTAGAGAGTATTTATAGTCTTACACAAATTGCCACCTACGGGCTGTGGATCAGGCATACAGTGGGTAAAGACCCGTCCGTCATCCACGGAGTTACTTAACTAAATACAACTTAACTAATAAATAACTACGACTACGAGCTTTCTAACGATTACATATACTTGAGTTGACCGACACTTTTATACTTGGATTTACTAAATCCTAACAATCTCCCTCTAAGGGAGGTCACCTCAAATTACATTGAATACAAACAGATATTACATTAAGATTGTTCTAGGATTCTTGTTCCTGTTCTTTGCCCAGTAGCTCGTAGTCATTGATTCTTCATTATTGCATGTTTGGATAATCTAAGTGGAGGTCTTTAACTGATCCACGTGATGATTAGTTTTGAGCCAGCATTGAGATCATCAGATAACATAAATTTCTGACTCTTTCATTGTGGTGTTGGTATTATGTGATGTTGTGACATTTGGACCGACATGCTCACATTCTGGATCGTGATTTCTTCTTATCAGAGTAGCGGAAGCGTTAGTTGATTTATGATACTTGCAGCAGCGTAGCAGAAGCATGGAGTGAAAATATCAGAGTCATGGATGCACTTATCATGATTTCTTTAGAAATGAATGTGTAGAGTTGATGAGTGTGTGAATACTCATCATTTTTATACCATTTAAACTGCAAATTCATCTGAAAACACTCAGAAACACATCAAAATGATCAAAATATCACAAATCAGTGTTTTATGTGTTTTAAATTCAAAAATATCAAAATCAGATGAAAAACATATCAAATTTGCAAAAATTGCAGTTTTAGTCCCCCAAGTTTCAAAAATTGTCAAAAATAGTCCCTGAGCCAAAATTTCAAAGGAAAAATCATCAAAGGTCCTTTTTAAATCATAACTTGTCAAATTTGGTCCTTTGGTGAAAAATGTAAAGAATTTTGAGAAAATTACAAATTGGCCCTTCAAATTTGCAAATTGACAGAATTGGCCCCTGGAAAAACTGAAAAAGGCAATTTTGGTCCTTGTAATGTTAACACTTGTCAAATTCAATCCCTAAAACACTTTTGCAAATTTACATAATTGGTCCCTTGTTTTGTGGAAATTGCAAATATGGTCCTTGTGGTTAACTCTTCCAAACGGATCCCCTTTTACACCTTGGGCCCAATCCAATTATCCTAGCCCAAAATCCTGTACCCGGTTTTAACCCAAAACAAACCCACCCTTTGTTTAATATACCCGGTCAAATGGGTTTGACTATCCC
>BPTQ01000002.1:42703566-42782493 GCA_019973895.1 Chrysanthemum seticuspe
GTTATTTTTCAACTATTTGTTGATTTTGAGAAAACTTGCAAGAAAAGAATCACACCCACTGGAATTACTGAAGGGGAAAGTGGTTTTGAACGAACGAAAGAATGTTATCTAACTGAAGTCATGCCTTTCTTTAAACAACTAAAAGACCATTTTGAAAGTCTTAAAAAGGGAATGAATTTAGACATTAAAGAAATGGAAAAGGAATTTGATGCAATGATAGTTGAGGTTAGTGATTATGAGCGTGCACTAAAATATAATGAGATTAAGAGGAAGAACTTGCATACATTGAATGAGACTCTTATTACAGAATGTGTTGCTCAAGATATGTTTTTCACTGCTACAAATTGTTCCATTAACGCTTCTCAATTTCATGAATTATCTGTTGCCCTGAAAGTCTCCCATGATCGTGTCATTGAACTTGAAAAGACTAACTTCAAACTAAATGAAAAAATTGAACTGGATGATCACGACAATTTGATTAAACATTTTTCTAAACTAGAGGCTGAGCATTTTAATTTACAACTAAAATATCAACATCTTAAAGAAAATGTCAAAACTTCAAATATCACGACATCCTCAGATGCTCCAGAGTTTGATGCAGTTTTTCAAATTAACAAACGTGATGAACATATTCAAGCTCATTGCAACACGATCAAAAAGTTGAAAGCCCAAATATCTCAATTAAAAGGTCAAACGAACAATATGACAAGTTCCCAAATGTCTCCTCCTCTAGATTCTCAGAATTCTCAAACGTTTCATCTTCAAAACCTAGTAAATGCATTACAAAAGGAAAACGAAAGTTTTCTAGAAGAAAATGAAAAGGTTAAACGTCATTTCAATGAGTTATTTGAATCAATAAAGGTCACTTGTAACAAAAATAATGAACAAATAGCTTCATTGCAAAAGGAAATTGAGAATCTGAAGAGTCAGGTAAAAGGGAAAATGCCAATGACCAATGGGGAGAATGGTGTATCAAAGGTTCACTCTTGTAATAAATATGCTTTGTCTATGAAATATGTCCCTCCTCATCTCAGGAACAACAAACTTGCTATTCAAACATACTTCTCATCCCTTAAGGATTGCCTAGAATGTCTGCGTGAGATTGTTGAAGAGGATAAGTTAGAGAAACCTCATGATAATGCAATTGGACATGCATGCTTATATGCCAAACGATCTCAAGAAATCCTAGAATGCCTGATCACAATATGTCCTAAGTCATTAGGTGAGAGAGTTAATCCTTTGATTCCATGTGCTATGCCTAGTGCCAAGTATGCTATTCATTCGATGTCCAATGTATTGAATGTGAACCTTAGTGTGCCTTCAAGTAGTTCAGATTCCAAATCTTTGAATGCTAAGAAAGCAAACACCAGTGTGGACTCTAGAAGTTCAAATCACAGTAACTTTAGTGATAAGAAAGTGAACCTTAGTGTGCCTGCATGTAGTTCTGATCCCAGCACATCTAAACATGTGAAGCAAAGAGTAGTAAAACCAACTAATGTTCCCATTCCCTCTATAGGAGTAATCAGTAACATTAAAGGGAGCATGTCAAGGTCTCAAGACAATACAAGGAATGATAGGACCTCGCAAGCTAAGAATGTGCACTGGAAAAGAGTAGAAGAACAATCTAGGAACTTTAAGTTTGAGCCGAATAAAACGAATCGTGTTGATTCTAGTATTAGCCATAGGCGTACTGTAATTAATTCGAATTCTGATACTATTTGCAAACCTTGTATTGATGTCTGCTTGAATTCTGGTTCTAATCATAAATGTGGTGTTAATGTTTTGCCTAATGATGTTAATTTTCCAGTTAATATTGTTAATGCTAAAAATCATGCTAAGAAGGCTAAAAGGCAAAAACGAAAGAAAGTTAGAAAACAATGGAAACCCACAGGAAGAACATTTAGTAAGATAGGTTATCATTGGATACCTGTTGGTCATAAGACTAATCAGACAATGCCCACTAGAAAATGGATGCCTACTGGTAGAACTATTCCCTTAAGAAGTGAGCACACTTTGAATAGGGCTAATATAGACACTAGTACTGCATCTATTCATAATGATTCCATTGCCTTAATTTCTGATATGAATGCTTCTATTTCTGATGTGAGTATTCCAACCATTGTTACTAACCAAATGGAACCCATTCTTGCATGGGGATCCCAATTATCCAGTTATCCATTCTTGTCTATGTTCAACTGCAGATCGTTCAAATCGTTCTGTGGTACCTGGACTCAGGCTGTTCCAAGCATATGACTGGCGACCGGTCGCGGCTCATGAACTTCGTGAGCAAATTCATCGGGACAGTTAGATTCGGGAATGATCATTTCGGTGCTATTATGGGTTATGGAGACTATGTTGTTGGAAAAAGTGTTATCTCCAGGGTTTACTATGTAGAAGGTCTTGGTCACAACTTGTTCTCTGTTGGTCAATTCTGCGATTCTGATCTAGAAGTAGCCTTCATAAAACATACCTGCTTCGTTAGAGAACTTGATGGTAAGGAACTTTTAAGAGGTTCACGTGGTTCAAATCTATACACCATCTCCATCGAAGATATGATGAAGTCTTCTCCAATTTGCTTGCTGTCAAAGGCTTTTAAAACAAAGTCATGGTTATGGCATCGTCATCTCAATCACCTGAACTTCGGCACCATCAATGATCTCACCAGAAAGGACTTAGTTGTAGGTTTACCTAGACTCAAGTATGAAAAAGATCATCTTTGTTCAGCATGTCAATTGGGAAAAAGCAAGAAGTATGCCCATAAACCCAAACCCACTAACTCTGTCACAGAAGTTCTTCATACAATTCATATGGATTTATGTGGACCAATGAGAGTGCATAATATATTTGGGAAGAAATATGTGTTAGTTGTGGTTGATGATTACTCTAGATTCACCTGGGTCAAGTTCTTAAGGACAAAGGATGAGACTCCTGATATCATCATCAAACTCATCAAACAGCTGCAGGTTCGACTTAACAAAACCGTCAGAATTATCAGAACAGATAATGGAACTGAGTTTGTTAACAAACAACTTAGTGAATTTTATGAAAACATTGGAATCAGCCATCAAAGAAGTGTTCCACGAACTCCTCAACAGAACGGTGTAGTTGAAAGATGAAATCGAACTCTTGTAGAAGCAGCTAGAACAATGCTGATTTACTCAAAGGTTCCAATGTTTCTCTGGGCTGAAGCTATTGCCACTGCATGCTACACACAAAACCGTTCCCTGATTCACACTGTTCATGGAAAAACTTCATATGAACTTGTCCACACTAGAAAACCTAATCTCTCTTTCCTTCGTGTGTTTGGTGCATTATGTTATCCAACTAATGAGGGACAAGACTTAGGCAAACTTAGAGCTAAAGCAGACATTAGAGTATTTGTTGGGTATGCATCTAACAAAAAGGGATACCGAATCTACAGCAAAAGAACCCGAAATATCATGGAAACAATTCACGTTACGTTTGATGAGCTGACCGGTCAAATGGCTCCTGGACAATCCAGTTCAGGACCCGCACTTCAAAACAGTCCCATTGGTTCATCCCTTGTTCCAAACTCCTCTCAAGAAACTCCATATGTACCTCCATCAGAAGATGATTTAAAGAAATTGTTTGATCCTATGTTTGATGAACTTTATGATCCAAGTACTAATGAGGTGTCGATTCCTACAACAGAGGCTGCTCATATTCCTGTGAATGAAGTCAATCCCTCAGTCTCAATATCTTTAAGTCAAGAAGCGCGTGCTGCTGATCCTTCAGTCTCATCAACAAATCATCATTCTTCAAATGTACATCATGGAACTGTTTCTGGCATCAATGATGAAGTTAATCCCTTTGCTACTCCTGAAGATGCTCCATTTGAAAACATTTTTTCTCCTGAATCATCATCAGAACCATCTTCGTCAGGAGACATCGACTCTGCTACCTTAGTCCCTCAACAACTGCCACATGAACACCTTAGAAAATGGACTCACGATCATCCACTAGACAACATCATTGGAAATCCCTCTCGTCCTGTATCAACACGGAAACAACTTGCAACCGATGCCTTATGGTGCTTCTTCAACTCCGTACTATCTAAGATCGAACCAAAAGATGTTAAAACCGCCATGAATGATGATAGCTGGTTCAATGCCATGCAAGATGAAATTCATGAGTTTGATCGACTTGATGTATGGGAGTTAGTACCTGCTCCAGACTGTGCTATGATTATTGCTCTTAAATGGATCTTCAAAGTGAAACTTGATGAGCATGGTGATGTGTTGAAGAACAAGGCTCGATTAGTTGCTAAAGGATACCGTCAAGAGGAGGGTATTGACTTTGAAGAATCTTTTGCTCCAGTTGCTCGAATCGAGGCAATCAGAATCTTTTTGGCTAATGCATCTAGTAAGAACATGGTAGTCTATCAGATGGATGTGAAGACGGCATTTCTGAACGGAGATCTTAAAGAAGTCGTCTACGTCAGCCAACCTGAAGGATTTGTAAATCAAGAGCATCCTACTCACGTTTATCGTTTGAAGAAGGCTCTTTACGGTTTTGAAGGATTGTAATCAAGAGCATCCTACTCCGTTTATCGTATGAAGAAGGCGCTTTACGGTTTAAAGCAAGCTCCAAGGGAATGGTATGATACACTGTCAAAGTTCTTCTAGCTACGGATTTAGCAAAGGAGCAGTTGATCCAAACAAATGTTCACCAGGAAGTCAGGCAAACATTTAATTCATGTTCAAATTTATGTTGATGATATCATTTTTGCCTCGAATGACCCCAATGAGTGTGATCGTTTTTCAAATGAAATGAGTTCAAAATTTCAAATGTCAATGATGGGACAAATGTCATTTTTCTTGGGATTACAAATTTCGCAAAGTCCTAGAGGCATTTTCATAAATCAATCTAAATATACAACTGAGATCTTAAAGAAATTTGGATTTGATTCAAGTGACCCTGTTGACACTCCCATGATTGATCGAACCAAACTAGATGAGGACCACTCAGGGATCATGATTGACCAAAAAAAATATCGTAGTATGATTGGATCCCTGATGTACCTCACAGCTAGTAGACCAGACATCTTGTTCGCTGTTTGCATGTGTGCTAGATACCAGGCTAAGCCTACTAAAAAGCACCTTGAAGCGGTTAAACGGGTCTTTCGGTATCTCCAAGGAACCATCAATATGGGTCTTTGGTACCCGAAGGACACCGGTATGTCACTAACAGCCTATGCAGATGCTGATCATGCAGGGTGTCAAGATACTCGTCGAAGTACATATGGAGGTGCTCAGTTTTTGGGTGATAAGCTTGTGAGCTGGTCTTCAAAGAACCAAATGAGTACTTCTATTTCCTCTACAGAGGCTGAATACATAGGCATGTCATCTTGTTGTGCTCAAATCTTATGGATGAGATCTCAATTATCTGACTATGGCTTTGAATTCAACAAAATCCCTCTGTACTGTGATAATAAAAGTGCTATTGCTCTCTCATGCAACAACGTTCAACACTCAAGAGCAAAGCATATCGAAATTTGACATCATTTCATCAGGGAACAAGTGGAAAAAGGTGTGGTGGAACTCTATTTTGTGAGGTCTGAATACCAGTTAGCAGACATCTTCACCAAAGCTCTTCCAAGAGAACGTTTTGAGTTCATACTTCCACGACTAGGCTTGAAAAGCCTTCAACCTGAAACACTCAAACGTCTTCAGGAGGAAGACGAGGATTAAAGGTCTATGCTCATCTATCTCTTGTAAATATCTCTTCAAAAAGCAAATAGAAAATTATAAAACTTTCAAAAATCCATAAAAATTGAAAAATCTTGAAAAATTCCAAAAATATTGTCATTTTGTCATGTTTCCCTCGATTCGATAATATCTACGGTCTTTGAGATGTCATTCAAAGAATGAAACGGGACTTTAGATGTTGTTCGAATGTTTAAAAAAAAAAAAAAAAAAAAACAAAAAATCAAAAAAATTATTTTTGAGAGAAAGTAAAAGAATGCTTTATTGTCATTTCAGGCAGTAACCCGCTTTGCAAAGAAAGAACAGAGCCATGCTTTAACATGTTTTCAAATTACATGCTCTGATTCTATAAACATTTATCTGCTGAAAACTAACTGGTTTGAAAAATAACTCATTCTTTATTTTTGATAACTGATTTGATAATTGTGATCGGGGGAGAATGTGTGATTTAAATTGGATTTAAACTGATAATTTGGTAAATGGTTTTATAAGGATGTACATGCTCTCCTTCCTACATGTGGAAAACGATTTCAAATTTTTCTATGCACATGTTGAGGGGGAGCATCTATCTTAAACCTATGATTTGAAACGTGATCACTTATCTCAATGTGCAGGTTCCCTCTAGTATGTGCAAAACTCTTTTCAAATCTCGAGGCACATATTGAGGGGGAGCAAAATTATGAAAATCTCATCCTTCCCCAAAATGCTTTATCTACTTGTCTTGATTAGGGAAGTGATGTTGATATCTTTTAGAAAATGGTATTCAAAGAAGTTAATTCTTTCTCTTGCCTCCATGTGCAAAACGATTTCAAATATTTGATGCACATGTTGAGGGGGAGTTCTCGTTGTAAAAATATCAAAAACAATTCAGGTACAAAATGCTTTGATATTATATCACAAGTATCAGGATTGATTTTCAAATGGTTTTCAATTGGTTCAAATGGCAGATGAACAATACCAAATAGACCGACCAACTTTACTTTATGTACGGTGTTATAAGGATGATAAGGTTAGGTATGTGTTCCCATGATCCGCCAGAACCGGAAGAATCTACCCAGGGACTATCCACTAGTTAGTGTAGAGTTCTTAGGTATGATGATAAAAGGAGAAAAATGAGATATGGGAAGAGTGCGGACTGAGACTGAGCTAGTACTGGAATAAACCCAACAAGGTTCTAGCTATGAAGTCTCGGTAAGCACTGAAGGGGTTGAAGAATTAAAAAGAATTGAATGAGAAAAGGGTGAAAACAAATAGCCCTCCATTTATTCAACCTTAGGGCAGAAACCGGGTACAATTCATATGCTACTGATGGTAACATTGGTATTGAAGACACGACGTCATGGACCCAGTGACGCTCTGCACCTCAACTTTCCAAACCACTCAAGTTCCTCTTAAAAGGACTTGTTTCTTTCTCACGGGGAACCGACATTATCTATCGACTTTCTCTTAGAGATTGTTGATATTGAAGAAGGAGACCCTACTCCTAGTCTCCGACACATGAACCAAATATGCATAAATTGAGTCTAGAGCCAGGAGATCATCAATAAATCTCATTAGGACACTTTCAATGAAGACTCTCTGTTTCACACAATGTGGAAAGAGAGATTATATCTTGAGTCCTACGCATTATCCTTGTGGTATTGCCAGAACATCTGAGTAATGTGTATACATATTCACAATGAAGATGGAAAGCCTTCTGGAGCCAACATCAAACAAGCTCCTGGTAGGTGGCATGTGAGATCTATTATATAGATCAACCATGTGACAACTGAACAGAAACAATGGGGCGATTCAATCTCTTGAATCAATCCTGGTTCAGGTTATGGATTGACGGATACCTTTGAAAAACAGGTCTTTGTGCTTAATAACTCTTTTCTTTAGCACATCGACCGTGTACTAATTTTTTCAAATCAAAAGGTGTTTTTATGATTGATAATTGATTTTCAATAAAACCTTCGTTGTATTGCAAAATCACTTTCTATTGAGCAATACACGATTGATCTTCAAATCTGTTTTCATCAATCAGTGGACTTAAATTCGCTGGTTCACTCACTCCGTGTTGTCTTCTTTGAGACGTTCCGGTTTGAGAACAGCTAGAGCAGCTGCGAAACCCTGTCAAGGAAATTCTTCGGAATTATACCTGATCACAGGCAGTACATGTACTGATCAACGAGGAACCGTGGGCCGTGTACCTCAATTCAACTAAAGTGATCAAAGACACTTTTGTACGCTTTATTGCTAACTGTTGTATGCAGGTACGCCCGACGTTTACAACTGATCAGAATGAAGCGGTCAATCCATAGCCGCATGCTCACTCAATACATTCATCTCTCAAGAAATCATGATAAGTGCATCAATGAATCTGATATTTTCACTCCATGCTTCTGCTACGCTGCTGCCAATATCATGAATCAACGAAAGCTTCCGCTACTCTGATGAGAAGATATCATGATCCAGAATGTGAGCATTTCGGTCCGAAAGTCACAACATCACATAATACCAACACCATAATGGATGTCTCAGAGATTTTTGTTTGATGATGATCTCAAAAGCTGGCTCAAAATTATTATCACGTGGATCTGTAAAAGACCTCCACTTGGATTAACCAAACGTGCAATGAGTGGAATCAATGACTACGAGCTTCGGAGCCAAGTACTACATCAAGAATGCAAGAACAATTGTTAATGTAATATCTGTTTGTATTCAATGTAATTTTAGTATATGTTTGAGGTGACCTCCCTTAGGGGGAGATTGTTAGGAATTAGAAATTCCAGGTATTAAAGAGTCGGTCACCTCAAGTATATGTAATCGTTAGAAAGCTCGTAGTCATAGTTATTTTATGTTAAGTAGTATTTACTTAAGTAACACCGTGGAGGACGGACGGGTCTTTACCCACTGTATGCCTGATCCACAGCCCGTTGTGTGGCGTTTTATGTAAGACTATAAATACTCTCTACCTCCCAAGGTAGAGAGTTGGAGCTCATAATAAAATCTTTTCTTTCTCTCACTAAGTTCCCTAAACCTCTAACTTTCTCTCTCTAGAACTCACCTTATACGCCCACTTTGTGTTATGGTTTGATGTGTATGTGAAATCCAATATCTTACACACCCTTTTCTCATTCAATTCTTTTTCATTCTTCAACCCCTTCAGTGCTTATCGCAACTTCATAACTAGAACCTTGTTGGGTTTATTCCAGTTTTAGCTCTATCTCAGTCCGCACTCTTCCCATATCTCACTTTTCTCCTTTTTTCAACTAATATGTGCCTCGAGGTTTGAATGAGTTTTGCATATATTAGAAGGAAACTGCACTTAGAGACAAATCAATCACGTTTCAATTCTTTTGTGGTTTTAAAAGGATGCTCCCCCTCAATATGTGTATGGAAAATTTGAAATCGTTTGGCACATGTGGGGAGGAAAGCTTGCTAAACACTTGTGGAACCATTTATCGAATCATCAGTTTAAATCCAATTTAAATCGCAAATTCTCCCCCGATCACAATTTTCAAATCATTTGAGATTTGTGATCTCTATAGATTTAAATTGTTTTTGAAAGCTTTTGAGGGGAATTATGACTTGCTTATGAAAACATTTAACCGATAAGGATCACTTATGAGACTTGAAACTCCAAAGATTAAACATGCATTAGTATCTTTTGAAAACAATTGTTTTTGACAAATAACCTTTTGATTTAATTGAAATCATTCTCCCCCTCAATCAATGACATAAGTTGTTGATTGAGAGATAGAGATTTTGACAAATGTTAAGTCCAGATGATTTTCAAAAATTGAGTCCGAGGTATTTTTCAAAGCAATTAGTTTTCATTAGATAGCAAATATTGGTTTATAGAATCAGAGCATGAGATTTGAAAAACAAGATAAAGCACGACTCTGTTCTTTCTTTAAAAAATAGGTTATAGACTGAAGTGACTATAAACCATTGTTTCACTTTCTCCCAAATTTATTATTATTATTATTATTTTTTTAAACATTCGAACAACATCTAAAGACCCGTGTCATTCTTTGAATGACAACGCAAAATCCGGATATCGAACAAGGAAAAAGAAAAAAAAAAACATGACAAACTAACAATATTTTTGGGATTTTTCAAAAAATTTCTAATTTTTATGGATTTTTTTGAAAGTTTTATATTTTTCTATTTGCTTTTTGTAGATTTTGAAATTTTGTATTTTGTTTTTCGAATAAATATATACAAGAGATGGATGAAGAAAGACATTTACTCCTCGGCTTCCTCTTGAAGACGTTTGAGTGTTTCCGGTTGAAGACTCTTTAGACCAAGTCGTAGGAGGATAAACTCAAAACGTTCTCTAGGAAGAGCTTTGGTGAAGATGTCTGCTAATTGGTATTCAGTTCTCACAAAATATAGTTCCACCACACCGTTTTCTACTTGCTCCCTGATGAAATGATGTCGAATGTCGATGTGCTTTGCTCTTGAGTGTTGAACGTTGTTGCATGAGAGAGCAATAGCACTTTTATTATCACAGTACAGAGGAATTTTGTTTAATTCAAAGCCATAGTCAGATAATTGGGATCTCATCCATAGGATTTGAGCATAACAAGATGACATGGCTATGTATTCAGCCTCTGTAGAGGAAATAAAAGTACTCATTTGTTTCTTTGAAGACCAGCTCACAAGCTTATCACCCAAAAACTGAGCACCTCCAGACGTACTTCGACGTGTATCTTGACATCCTGCATGATCAGCATCTGCATAGGCTGTTAGTGACATACCGGTGTCCTTCGGGTACCAAAGTCCCATATTGATGGTTCCTTGGAGATACCGAAAGACCCGTTTAACCGCTTCAAGGTGCTTTTTAGTAGGCTTAGCCTGATATCTAGCACACATGCAAACAGCGAACAAAATTTCTGGTCTACTGGCTGTGAGGTACATCAGGGATCCAATCATACTACGATATTTCGTTTGGTCTACCATGATCCCTGAGTGGTCCTCATCCAGTTTAGTACGCTCTATCATGGGAGTGTCAACAGGGTCACAAGAATCAAATCCAAAGTTCTTTAAAATCGCATATGCATATTTAGATTGATTTATAAAAATGCCTCCGGGACTTTGTGAAATTTGTAATCCCAAGAAAAATGACATTTGTCCCATCATTGACATTTGAAATTTGGAACCCATTTCATTTGAAAAACGGTCACATTCATTGGGGTCAGTCGAGGCAAAAATAATATCATCAACATATATTTGAACGTGAATTAAATGTTTGCCTGACTTTCTGGCAAACAATGTCAGATCAACTGCTCCTTTGCTGAATCCAGTAGATAGAAGAAACTTTGATAGTGTATCATACCATGCCCTTGGAGCTTGCTTCAAACCGTAAAGAGCCTTCTTCAAACGATAGACGTGAGTAGGATGCTCTGGATTTACAAAGCCTTCAGGTTGGCAGACCTATACGACTTCTTTAAGACCTCCGTTGAGAAAAGCCGTCTTTACATCCATCTGATAAACTATCATGTTCTTACTTGCAGCATTAGCCAAGAAGATTCTGATTGGCTCGATACGAGCAACTAGAGAAAATGATTCTTCAAAGTCAATACCCTCCTCTTGACGATATCCTTTTGCAACCAATCGAGCCTTGTTCTTTAAAACATCACCATGCTCATCAAGTTTTACTTTGAAGATCCACTTTAGAGCAATGATCATAGCACAATCTGGAGCAGGTACTAATTCCCATACATCTAGTCGATTAAACTCATGAATTTCTTCTTGCATGGCATTGAACCAGCTGTCTTCATTCATGGCGGTTTTAACATCTTTTGGTTCGACCTTAGAGAGTACGGAGTTGAAGAAGCACCATAAGGCATCGGTTGCAAGTTGTTTCCGTATGGATACTGGACGACAAGGGTTTCCTATGATGTTGTCCAATGGATGATCATGTGTCCATTTTCTAAAGTGTTCATGTGGTTGTTGTTGAGGAACTGAAGTAGCAGAGTCGATATCTCCTGATGAAGATGGTTCTGATGAAGATTTTGGAGCAAATATGTTTTCAAAGGGGGCATCTTCCGGAGTAGCAAAGGGATAAACTTCATCATGGGTGCCAGAAACAATTCCATGATGTACACTTGATGATTGATGAATTTTTTATGAGACAGAGTGATGAGCAGCAGGCGCTTCTTGACTTAATGACATTGAAACTGAAGGGTTAACTTCATTGACAGGGATAGAAGCAGCCTCTATTGATGGAATTGACATATCATTAGCACTTGGCTCATAGTGTTCATCAAACATTGGATCAAATAATTTCTTCAAATCATCTTCTGAAGGAGGTACATAAGGAGTTGCTGGTGAGGGATTAGAAACAAGGGTAGAACTGATAGGACTACTTGATGAAGGTTGAAATGCGGGTCCAGAACTGGATTGTCCTGGAGCCATTTGACCGGTCAGCTCATCGAACGTAACGTGAATTGTTTCCATGATATTTCGGGTTCTCTTGTTGTAGATTCGGTATCCTTTTCTGTTTGGTGCATATCCTACAAATACTCCAATGTCCGCTTTAGCTTTTAGTTTACCTAAATCTTGACCGTCATTAGTTGGGTAACATAAAGCACCAAACACACGAAGGTAGGATAGATTAGGTTTTCGTTTATGGACAAGTTCATATGGAGTTTTTCCATGAGAGGTGTGAATAAGGGAACGATTTTGGGTGTAGCAAGCAGTGGCAATGGCTTCAGCCCATAGAAACATTGGAACCTTTGAATAAATTAGCATTGTTCTTACGGCTTCCATAAGAGTTCGATTTCGTCTTTCAACTACACAGTTCTGTTGAGGAGTTCGTGGAACACTTCTTTGATGACTGATTCCAAAACTTTCATAAAACTGAATTAAGTCTTTGTTAACAAACTCTGTGCCATTGTCTGTTCGAACAATTCTAACAGTATTGTTGAGTCGAACCTGAAGCTGTTTGATAAGTTTGATGATGACATCTGGAGTTTCATCCTTTGTCCTCAAAAACTTTACCCAAGTAAATCGAGAGTAGTCATCAACAACTACTAGAATGTATTTCTTCCCATTTATCGTTTGAACTCTCATTGGTCCGCACAGATCCATATGAAGGGTATGAAGAACTTTCATTACTGAGTTTGTGGGTTTTGGTTTGTGGACATATTTCGTGCTTTTTCCCAATTGACATGCTGAACAAAGATGATCCTTTTCATACTTAAGTCTAGGTAGTCCTCCTACTAAGTCCTTTATGGAAAGATTGTTTATGGTGCCAAAGTTCAAGTGATTGAGACGACGGTGCCATAGCCATGACTTAGTTTTAGAAGCCTTTGACAGCAGGCAGATGGGTGAAGATTTCATCATGTCTTCGATAGAGATGGTGTATAGGTTTGAACCACGAGTTCCTCTGAGAAGTTCCACACCATCAAGTTCTCTAACAAAGCAAGTATGTTTTCTGAAGGCCACTTCTAAGTCAGAGTCACAAAATTGTCCAACAGAAAATAGATTATGTCCAAGACCTTCAACATAATACACCCTGGAAACCACACTATCTCCTACAACATAGTCTCCATAACCTATAATTGCACCGAAATGATCATTGCCGAATCTAATAGTCCCGATGAATTTACTCACAAAGTTCATGAGCCGTGACAGGTCTCCAGTCATATGCTTGGAACAACCTGAGTCCAGGTACCACAAAACGATTTGAACGATCTGCAGTTGAACACATACAAGAATGGATAACTGGATAATTGGGATCCCCATGCAAGAATGGGTTCCATTTGGTTAGTAACAATGATTGGAACACCCACATCAGAAGTAGAAACAATAGAATCATCAGAAATAGATTCAGTGCTAATGTCCGCATTTGACCTATTCAAAGTGTGTTCACTTCTTAAGGAAATAGTTCTACCAGTAGGCATCCATTTTCTAGTGGGCATTGACTTAGCAAATTTAGGGCACAACTCATTAATCTTACGGCCAGTAGGTATCCATTGATAACCTATATTACTAAATTTCCTTCCTGTAGGTTTCCACTGTTTTCTAACTTTCTTTCTCCTTTGCCTTTTAGCCTTCTTCGCTTGTTTTTTTAACATTAACAGTTTTAATTGGGCATTTGATAGCATTAGACAAATCATTCACACCACATTCAAGATTAGTAACAGAAATCAAGCAGCCATCATTACATGGTTTGCGGATAGTAGCATAATTCGAATTAATTACAGTATGCTTATAGCTAATACTAGAATCAACACGATTCGTTTTATTCAACTCAAACTTAATATTCCTAGGGTGATCTTCTACTCTCTTCCAATGCACATTCCTAGCTTGCGAGGTCCTATATTGCTTGGTATTGCCTGGAGGCTTTGACCCGCTTGCTTTTATGTCACTGATTAGTCCTATAGAAGGAATTATGGGAATATTAGTTGGTTGATCTACTTTTTGCATTCCTGAACTAGACTTGCATGGATCTGAACTACTTGAAGGCACATTAGAGTTCACTTTCTTAATAGTGGGCATAGAATGGTTTGTATCCTTGGCACTAGGCATAGAACAAGGCATCACAGCTTTACCTTCCGCACCTAAAGATTTAGGACATGTTGCTATTAAACATTCTAGCAGCTCCTGAGATCGTTTGGCTTGAACGCACGCAAACCTAATTTCTCTATCAAGAGGCTTGTTTATGAAATCCTCTTCCACAATCTCACGGAGACATTCTAGACTATCCTTAAGGTGAGCAAAATAGTTATGAAACACAAGTTCATTATTCCTAAGATGAGGAGGAATGTATTTAACAGTCACAGTATATTTGCAGTCTGAGGATGACCTTGATGCAACGTTCTCATTAAAGACAAGTGGCAGTTTCCGTTTTTCCTGTCTCCTCAGATTCTCAATTTCCTTTTGTAAAGACGTTATTTTTTCGTTGTTCTTGTCACGAGTGACTTTAATTGAATCATATAATTCTTTAAAGTGTCGTTTAACTTTTTCATGTTCTTCAAGAAAACCTCGTTTTCCTTTTGTAAAGCATTAACCAAGTTTTGAAGATGAAAAGTCTGAGAATACTGAGAATCTAAAGGAGGAGGCATTTGGGAGCCAGTCACATTGTTCTTTTCACCCTTTAATTGTGAAATTTGGGCTTTCAATTTTCTGATCGTGTTACAATGAGCTTGAATCAGTTCGTCACGTTTGTTTATCTGAAAAACTGCATCAAACTCTGGAACATCTGAGGATGTCTTAATATTTGAGGTTTTGACATTTTCTTTAAGATGTTGATATTTTAGTTGCAAATAAAAATGTTCAACTTCTAGTTTAGAAAGATGTTTTACCAAATTATCGTGATCATCCTGATCAATTTTCTCATTTAGTTTTGAGTTTTTGTTTTCAAGCTCAATGACACGATCATGGTAAACTTTCAATGCAATAGATAATTCATGAAATCGAGAAGCAGTAATAGAGTGCTTAGTAACAGTATAAAACACATCTTGCGCAACACAACTCGAAATCAAATTCTCATTTAAAATATGCAAGTTCTTCCTTTCAACTTCCTTATATTTGAGTTCCTGTTCATAATCATTGACCTCAACTATCATTGCATCAAATTCCTTTTCCATTTCTTTAATATCTGAATTTATTCCTTTTTGAAGATTCTCAAATTGACCTTTTAATTTTTTAAAGAAAGGCATGACCTCAGTTAAATAACATTCTTTAGTTTGTTCAAAACCCCTTTCCCCCTCAGTTATCCCTGTAGGTGTGATTCTCTTCTTACATGTCTTCTCAAAATCAACGAATAGTTGATAAACAACATACAGGCTGATTAAGGTTTTGCTATTAGTGGCAATCGATCTAGGAACTAGATGCATTGGTGTATTTGGAGGATACACAGTAGCTGCAGGCATTTTCCTAAGGAGAGTGTTTGTTTCAACAAGTACATTAACTTTTAGCTTATCCAGATCTTTCTTCCAAAAGATCTGTTCTGGGGTTAATTGAATTTGAGGCTTAAACATGTTCAGGGAGATCCAATTTTCCTTAGTGTAATCGTGGGGTTTAATAGTAATGTTATTCTTTTTACACACAGGATCGTTAAGCTTCTTATCCATTTTTCCTAGATGCATCATCTAGTTTTCTATCCTCTTCATTGCACTCAGCGCAACTAGGTTTCTGCCTAGGCTTAAGGATTTCATTACCATCATAGATCACATTTTGAGCAGCTTTTGCTATCTTACCATACTCAGGATTAGCTTTCTCTACAATGGGAATACTATGCTTATCGCTGAGAACTCTATGCTTAGTGATCATGTGAGCAGTCTGAATGGTATTCCCTTGTACGTACAACTTATTTTCAAGCTTGTTTTTCAAAGTTTTTAGATTAGAAAAATCATTCAAAAGTTTTGATTCCTTAGCACTGAATTCTTGTTTAAGCACTTTAACGTTATCTTGCAGCTCTTGCTTTTGCTTAACAGTTTTAGAAAGCTTTTCTTGTAAGGAGTTTAACTCTTGTTTTAACACTTCTTCTCTAAAATTACTTTTTCTAATAGTTGTACGCATTTGGTCATCCATTTCCTGCTCACGGGTAGTTAGCTCAAACTTAGCATGCTGTTCATAAATAGCAACTTATTCTTTATAGGCATTCAGTTCAGAGATAATAGAATCATCAGGGGCACAGGCAGTGTATTCATCAAAAGTATAGTCATCATTGATTGCGGAAGATGCATTACTTGGTACAATTTCACTTTCACTTTGCTTCACATATTGATCATATGGGACAATCTTGATATTACCCTCATCATCAATATCTGATTCATAAGTTTCAAGAGATTGTACTTTATTATGCATCTTTTGCTCATCTACTTCATCATATAGTTTTAATACCTCTGAAATGATTGAATCTTTGGATGGACCAGCCTGTTGTGGTGAAGTGACCTTTGGAGAGACCATAGGTGAGATGCTAGCCATGAAGATTGTCTGTGAAGTAGGTTCATCATCAACGTCAGAGTCGTATGCATCACAGTCGGCAACTTGAAAGGCATTCTGATGATTATGACCTTTCTCCTGAATTGGCTGCTCATCCACATCTGCATCATATGTCTTGGGATTGCCCTCAGCAAGAAACAACATCTCCTCTTCATCCAACACAACTCCATTATCCTGAGCTTGCACCGGTAGCATCTTGCCTTTGAAGTACTCTGCATTTTGAGGGCGTTTTGGAGAAGTGTAGTTCCTTGCTATGTGTCCATCACCACCACAGTTGTAGCACTTAATTGGCTTAGCTTGACCTTGATTTGGATTCCTTCCACGATTCTGATTTGCCACATATCCTCTACCAACTCCACCTCTTCCCTGTTCATACTGCCTTTCTTGAACTGGTTGCACCATAACCTTCCCATCTCTGACAGTAGCTTGATTGTGTGGATTGGATGCTGTTTTGAGGTTATTGTTGGTGTGTGGGAGAGAGTTCATGTTTTGACTAACCATGAGAGAAAGTTGATTGATGAAGTTTTCCATGAATGTGTTTGGGTCAGGAGGCTTATATGCTGGATCAGGGATGAGCTTGTAATTACCATTACCCATGGGTATGACTTGAGAAGCTTTGGTGGTAATTCCAACATTGGTGTAAAAAGCTGTAGAGTCATTTGACGAACTAGTTTCTCCCTGCTTAGATTTGAACTGTTCAAGAATCCTTCGTTCAAACATAGCATGTCTCTCATTCTGAAGAAGGAATGCATACAGTTGCTGATAGTTGGTGCTCTTCAATCCTTTGGTTAGCTTCACAGATGTAACAAATTTATGCCATTGGGGATTCATGTTGTTCACAAACTTTGAATTCAGCTGAATATTTGGCATGGTCATTTTGATATTCCTCATATCATTCACAAGCTTGTGGAATCTCACGTAATACTCATAGACACTTTCTTCTGGCTTCATCTTAAAGTGCTCAAATTCATCGTATAGTTGAGATTCTCTGTCTTCCTTGGTTAGTTCAGAACCCGAGAGTAGCATCTTGACATTGTCCCAAATTGCCTTAGCTTCAGTGTTGTGATTGATCAGCTTGTAAATGTCCTTAGGTAAACCCCGAAGTATGATGTTAGAAGCCCTGATGTCTGCATCGTATCTCTTCTTCTCCTTATCAGTCAGTTCATCATACATTTTAGGTCTGTCCAGTCCTAATATCACTGAGCCATCTGCAGCGTCAAGTATGTCTCTGGTTTTCTTAACCTGATACGGTCCTTCATCAATTGACTTGAGAATGTTAACTCCATTATCCTTACCAAGATAGTACAACCTAATTCGTTGAGCCCATGAGTCATAGTCAGTTCTGTCAAGCATTGGTGGACGAGTGTCTGAACCAGCTGCTTGAACGTCCTCAACTACAGTAGAGATGATTGTAGGCACGTTGGTAGACATGTTTACATATTTCACGGGATTTTATAACTCTATGATTAAACCGGGAAATAGATTCTTTCACAGGATTTTACTAAATCAAGAGAAAACCATATTAGAAACAAGTATTAACCAAGTCGTTATAATCCTTGAACCAAGTCGCTAAGCACCAAGTCACTAAGTAGCAACTCGCTAAACATCAAGTCGCAGTGAATCAAGTCGCTAAGCACAAGTGGCTAAAACCCAAGTCGCTGAACATAAGTCGCTAACGAACCAAATCGCTAAGCATACAAGTCGCTAAAGAGCTACTCGCTAAGTATCCAAGTCGCTAAGATCAAGTCGCTGAGAACAATAAGTACAAGTCGCTAGAAATAATGAAAGCAAGTCGCTAACCCCACCAAGTCGCTAGCCGTAGTGGAGAATCCACTAACTTGTACTATTTGTCGGCTTGTCTAAATAGACAAGTCGCTAAGCTCAAGTCGCTACGACTAACACTACAACTCGCTAGAAATTACTGAAGCAAGTCGCTACGAAGAAATTCACAACGAGACTCAAGTCGCTACCTTGAAAAAATTCAAAAACACACTTTTCAATCCAAAACAAGCTCAACCACAGTGATTCAAGCTTTCCAAATCCAAACCCAAGCACTTACAATGATTCTAAACACAAAAGTACACTCAAAATTCAAACTTTAACACAAGAATTGATCCAAATGATGCAAAAACCACTAAACTTTTTCAAACTCAAAAACCATATAAAACCACTAGAAATCCAAGGATAAGTAAGAGAGATGATCAAACCATGGCTCTGATACCATTTGTAGCATATTGGATTTCACATACACATCAAAACATGATCAAGTGGGCGTAGAACTTAAGGTTTTAGAGAGAGAAAGAGTTAGAGGTTTGGGAACTTAGTGAGAGAAAATGAAAGTATTATTATGAGCTCCAACTCTCTACCTTGGAAGGTAGAGAGTATTTATAGTCTTACACAAATCGCCACCTACGGGCTGTGGATCAGGCATACAGTGGGTAAAGACCCGTCCGTCCTCCACAGAGTTACTTAACTAAATACAACTTAACTAATAAATAACTACGACTACGAGCTTTCTAACGATTAAATATACTTGAGGTGACCGACACTTTTATACTTGGATTTACTAAATCCTAACAGAACCAACGGCACATACTATCTTCATGGCTAATATTTCTCCAATGGTTTCATCACCTCAACAAGCCAGTCTCTCCGATGCTTCTATCATATCAGAGGTACTAAAACTATATGATATAGTTGATGAGCAAAAGATTCCCAACAAAGTACAACCAACAGAAGTCGTTGAGGTAGATATTGCAAATATGGGTAATAGCAATGTTGTCCCATATGAGCAATATGTGAAACACAATGAAAGTCTTGTTGTACGAAGTGGTTCATCTTCTGCCGTCAATGATGAATATGTGTTTGATGAATACACTGAATATGTTCCTGATGACTCCATGACCACTAAGCTCAATATATATAAGGATCAAGTTGCCATCTATGAACAGCGTGTTAAATTTGAGCTGACCACCCATGAGCAGGAAATGGATAGCCAAATGCGTACATTGATCACTAAAAGTAATTTAAGGGAAGAAATGTTAAAACGAGAGTTGAATTCCTTACAGGAGAAACTTAATAAAATTGTTAAGCAAAAGCAAGAGCTTCAAGAAAATGTAAAAACACTTAAAACAGGAATTCAAAGAAAATGAATCAAAACTCCAAAATGATTTTTCCAACCTTAAGACTTTAAAGAACAAACTTGAAAACAAGTTGTACGTACAAGGCAACACCATTTAGACTGCTCACATGATTTCAAAGCACAGAATATTAAGTGATAAACCCAGTATAGGCCTTGTGGAAGACCCAAATCCTGCGTTCCTTAAGAAACCCAAAAGGGCTCATGATGTGATTTATGATGGTAGTGAGATTCTTAAGCCTAAACAAAACCTAACTTGTGTGGAGAACACTGAAGAGGACATAGAGTTAGAAAATGCCTCTAGAGAGAAAATGGATAAGAAATTGAAGGAACCTATGTGTGACTCATAACTTAAATTTCAAAACTCCCAATTACACTAAGGAAAACTTCTTAGCCACGTTAAACCTCAGTCTCAATTAACCCCTGAACAAGTCTTTTGGAAGTTAGATATGGATAAGAGAAAGGCAGAAGAACTTGTTGAAACGAATCCTCCCTTTAGGAAATTTCCTGCAGCTACAGTGTATCCTCACAATACACCGATGCATTTAGTTTCTAGAACTCTTCCCACTCCAAGCAAAACCTTAATTAGCATATACGTAGGTTACCAACTATTTGTTGATTTCGAGAAAACATGTAAGAAGAGAATCACAACAACAGGTATTACTGAAGGGGAAAAAGGTTTTGAGCAAATAAAAGAGTGTTATCTTACTAAGGTCATTCCATTCTTTAAACAGTTAAAAGAACAATTCGAGGGTATTCAAAAGGCCTTAGATACTGAAGTTAAAGAAATAAAAAAGATGTTTAATGAAATGGAAAATGAGGTTAGAGTTAATGCATTTGAGCTTAAAAGCAGTGAGATTAAGAGAAACAATATTCACAACCTTAATGAGAATTTGATTTCCAGATGCATTGCCCAGTATGTGTTTTTTACTGTCACTAATTATGCCATTACTGTTTCTCAATTTCATGATTCATCAATTGCATTTAAAGTTTCCCAAGATCGTGTCAATGAGCTTGAGACAGAGAATTCAAAATTGCGTGACAAAATCAAAAAGGATGATCATGATAACATGGTCAGACATTTTTCTAAATTAGAAGTTGAATATCTTGATTTACAATTAAAATATCAACATCTTGAAGAAAGAATCAAAACCTCAAATGCCAAGACATCTTCGGATGCTCCTGAGTTTGATGCATATTTTGAAATAAACTCACGTGATGAACGGATTCAAGCTCACTGCAACACGATCCGAAAGTTGAAAGCTCAAATTTCCCAATTGAAGGGAAATAGGAGTGAAGTGGTTGGAACTCAGATACCTCCACCTTTAGATTCTCAGAATTTGCAACTTCATAACATCATTAATAAATTGCAAAAGGAGAATGAATGTTTTCAGGCTGAAATTTCAAAGGTTAAATTGCAAAACAAAGAGTTATATGATTCAGTCAAGGTCAATCATGATAAACACATTGAAAAGATAACTTCTTTGCTTAACGAAATTGAGAATCTAAAGCGTATGGTGAAAGGGAAATTTACGATTCCCACTTGCAATTATTCTGTTCCAAAGGTTTCTGCTTGTAATAATTATGCTATTGATGTGTTGTATATTCCCCCTCCTCTTAGGAATAATAAACTTGCATATCAAGCATATCTTTCGTACCTTAAGGATAGTTTAGAGGGTCTCCGTGAGATTGTAGAAGATGATAGAATAGAGAAACCACTTGATACTGCGGTTACCTATGCTCGCATCTATGCTAAATGATCTCAAGAATTCTTAGAATATGTTATTGCTACATGTCCTAAATCTGGTACTAGGCGAGATAGAATAGTTGCACCCACTTCTATGCCTAAAGTCAAGCATGTTACCTTTGATGTGCCTCCTAAAGTCTTAGAGCCCAACACTTCTAGGCTAGAAATGCAAAAAGTAGTGAAACCAACTAATATTCCTGTCAATCCTTCTACAGGAGTAAGCAGTGACACTAAGGTTAGCGGGTCAAAGCCTTCAGGCAATACAAAGCAAGATAGGACCTCGCGAGCTAAAAGTGATCAAGAGAAGAGAGTAGAAGACCACCATAGGAATAATAAGTTTGAGTTGAATAAAACGAATCGTGTTGATTATAGTATTAGCTATAAGCATAGTGTAATTAATTCGAATTCTGCTACGGCTTGCAAAACATGTAATGAATGTTTAACTTCTGGTAATCATGATGAATGTGTTGTGTCTTATTTGAGGCATTATGTTAAATCCCCAGTGGATAATGCTAAACATGTTAAGCAATCTTGGAAACCTACATGGAAAAGGTTCATTAATGAAGGTTATCAGTGGAAGCCTACAGGCCGTAAATTCAAAATTATTACACTTTGCCCTACATTGTCTAGATCACTGCCCATTAAGAAATGGAAGCCCACTGGTAGAATCATACCTTTAGGAAGTCAACACGCTTCGAATAGGTCCACTGCTTCTACTAGTGTAGCTCCTACTAATAATGTCATGGATTCTACAAATGTTGTAGGCCCAAATATTTCTTGTACTAACCAATCGGAACCCATATTCTCATGGGGATCCAATGTTTCCAGTTATCCACTCTTGTCTGTTTTCAAATGCACGTCTTACAAATCGTCCTTTCATTTTTTGATTCAGGCTGCTCAAAACATATGACTGGGGATCGCTCAAGGCTCAAAAACTTCGTGAATAAGTTCATCGGGACTGTTAGATTTGGGAATGATCATTTTGGGGTAATTAAGGGTTATAGATATTATGTTTTTGGTGATAGTGTTATCTCTTGGGTATATTATATAGAAGGACTTGGACGCAATCTGTTCTCTGTTGGTCAATTTTGTGATTCTGATCTCGAAGTAGCCTTCAGAAAACACACATGCTTCGTTAGAGAATTAGATGGTGTTGAACTTCTAAAAGGTTCTCGTGGCACTAACTTGTACACCATCTCTATCGAAGACATGATGAAGTCTTCTTCTATTTGCTTGTTGTCAAAGGCATCTAAGAATAAGTCATGGTTATGGCATCGTCGACTCAATCACTTGAACTTCGGCACCATAAATGATCTTTCTATAAAGGACCTTGTAAGAGGCTTACCTTGGCTAAAATATGAAAAGCATCACCTTTTTTCAGCATGTCAGATGGGAAAAAGCAAGAAGTATGCCCACAAAACCAAACCTGCCAATACCATTATGGAAGTTCTTCATACCGTTCACATGGATCTATGCGGACCTATGAGAGTACAAAGTATAAACGGGAAAAAGTATGTGCTAGCTGTTGTTGACGACTATTCTAGGTTCACTTGGGTAAAGTTTTTGAGAACTAAAGATGAAACTCCCGAAGTTGTCATTAAACTAATCAAACAATTGCAGGTTAGGCTTAACAAAATAGTTAGAGTCATCCGAACAGACAATGCAACTGAATTTGTAAACATGAAGCTTAGTCAGTTTTATGAAAGCATTGGAATCAGTCATCAGAAAAGTGTTCCACGCACTCCTCAATAGAACGGTGTAGTTGAAAGGCGAAATCGGACTCTTGTAGAAGCTGCAAGGACTATGCTAATATTTTCAAAGGCTCTAATGTTTCTCTAGGCAGAAGCCATTGCCACGACTTGTTACACTCAAAACCGTTCCCTAATACATACTCTTCATGGAAAAACAACATACGAATTAGTGCACAACAGAAAAACAGATCTCTCATTCTTCGTATGTTTAGAGCTTTGTATTATCCATCAAAATATTGGTCAAAATCTGGGAAAGTTGAAAGCTAAGGCTGATATTGGTTTTTTCGTTGGTTATGCACCAGATCGAAAAGGTTACAGAATTTACAGTTCTGGACCCGCACCTCAACTTTTGACACCTAGACCCATCAGTTCGGGTCTTGTACATAATCCCTCTCCTGCAGCTCCTTATGTACCTCCCTCAGAAGAAGATTTGAAGAAACTGTTTGATCCAATGTATGATGAATACTATGAGCCGACAGCTGATGATACTCCTGCACCACCAGCTGCTGATTCTCCTACACCAACCAACACGAATGGTCCATCGGTCTCAATATCTTTAACATAAGAAGCACCATTTGCTGATCAGTCATCATCATCTTCTTTGCATAAAGGAAATGCAGTTGATAATTCTTTTAGAGATAACCCCTTTGCTTTTTTCGAAGATGCTCCATTTGAAAATGTACTTGCCCCTGAATTCACACCTGAGGCATCTTCTCCAGGGGATCCTAATTTTTCCACTTCAGTACCTTATCAACAACCACATGAAAATCTCATAAAATGGACATATGATCATCCATTGGATAAGATCATTGGGAATTCTTCTCGTCCGGTATCTTCTAAAAAGCAACTTGCCACTGATGCCTTATAGTGCTTGATTCGCTCCAAACGATCTATCTTTTATTAGTCAACCACTTATGAATGGTCAACCATAAAAGTCAAACAACTCAGAACAAAATGCAATCAAGTCCAGAGGAGTTTAGAGTTTCCCCGGGTCGTTAAGTCCCAACGAGGTGTGAAAACTGTAATACAACGAATCTGTGATCGAGTGATACTGAATGGGAAAAGGAATTATGGGGATTTCTAAACTACAAGGCAAGCAATAATAATAAAAGGCAACTAAAACTACTGAATCTATGATGTAAACAAGGGAATATAAACTAACAATGCGAATTTATACTAAAAACGCGAAGAACATAATTAAGGAAACGTGAATTAAATGCAACTACTCTAATTTAACCCATGAAAATGAACTACAATATTTCTACAGCTAAGGATGTTATTTAAAAATTATTTGAAATTTAAAACTAATTTTTTGGATTTTTTCTTGATTTATTTGGAATTAAAAACTAATTTAAGACATTTGAAAGAGACTTAAAATACTAAAAATTAGGAAAACATGCAAGAAAATTACAAAACTACTTTTCAAAAATCAAATTTAACTAAAAAGATTTTTCAAAACTGGAATCACATTTTTTTGACTTTTTCTCAATTTATTATGAATTTAATACTATTTAAAACTAATTAAAATGCTAGAAATTCTATTTTAACTAAGAAAATTCAGGAAAAATACTTTTTATGACTTTTTGATTATTCTGAAACTAATAAAATTGAAATTGCATTTTTCTGAACATTTTCTGAATTATTTGGATTAAATGCTAATTAAAAAGGCTAGAAAATGACATAAAATGCAGAAAAATAGCAAATGAACAGTGAAAAATATGAAAACTTCCAGTCAACTATAAAATAATACTGAGAACCCAGGAAAAATAACAAAAACTATTTTGGAGAGCTGGAACTATGATTTGGCACACTACTTGTATGAATAAGCACTTGAAAAATAAGCAATAAGCCACCTATAAGCACCAGAAGCTACCACAAGCTCAAAATGACCCAGGTTAACTAAGAATATACTACTGCAACTGAATGGGATCCTAAAAGCACAGGCTAGAAGCATTTAGGCTCAAAAACAACTAAAGACTAACTAATGCCAAACAGCCCTTATAGCCCTACTTTAAGCCCTTGTTAATCTAGGTTATAAAAATCACAAAAATAAAATAAAATCACCATGAAAACCACTACCAACCAAAGTGTCTAAATCCAGAATTTCAGCTGATAAGGACAAGAAATGAAGATTTTAAAAATATAAAAGTGAAGGCAGTTTGCAAGTGAAAAGGATTTTTGACTTTTAAAGGAAAACTGAGATTTTGACTTTAATGAAATTTGATCTTGAAAAACAGATTGGAAATGAAGTTTATAGATGTAATATGACCTAATGAAGATGACTTTAGTGATTCTAATACTAATATGCAAGTTATGCTACTTTAATAACTAACTGATATGAAAACTTGAACTGAATACATGCAATTTTGACTATAGTGATAAAAAGATGCAAACTAGAAACTGAATTAGACTAGATACTGCTAACTGAGACTAGTGTTGCAATAATCCACCACTAATTCACCCTCTAACTCAGGTTCAACTACTGAACCAAACACCCTCTTAACTATCTCATTTGCACTTTAAAACTGATTTAGCTAATACAGGCCATAGAACTTGATCCCTAGAAACTAAATAACTTAAAACTAATCTAATTAAACAGATTCCAAGGTAAAATAAACATTAAATAAGCTGAATAAGAAAATGGCTAATTTGGACTTTTTTTCTTGATTTTAAGCAAAAACTGAATTAAACAACTAAAATGCATTAAATTAAAAGCAATAATCTCTAATTAGACTAAACAAGCTGAGAAATTCCAAAATAAGCAGTAAATAAGCTGTGCTACAGTGATGTTGACTTTCTTTGACTTTCTTAGAAAATGGAAATTAAGAACATGAAGCTCTAATTTCTTGTTTAAAACAGCTTTACTAATCTTAAAAGGACTTATTGAAACTAGTTGGACAGCTTAACACTTAAGAACAAGCACAAATGAATTTGGCGGGAAAACTGAAATCAAGAAAGAAACTGGAAATTGCTACTTAAAACTTGTGAATTAATACTGAAACTAACTTGTGCATTACGAAAAACATAAACCCAGAATTCTTTAACATTCAAACAAATAAAATGATTACAAGAAAATTAAAAGAAAGGTCTAAAACAGTGACAACTTGTATCTCTGAGTCTTCTTTTTCTTTTATAGGTCTCAAAAGTGTCTCTCTCATCATTCTTGGCCATTGGATTGGCCAGCTTCATCTCAGCCCTTTGATCACGTTTTGGCGCCAAAACCTTTATCCCACTTTTCTGATTGCTTGAGAGGGGGAAAGTAGCATTAATTGCATTTGGATGTTGTGGAGGTGGAGGGGACATGGAGTAGAGTTGGTGATGGAAGGTGGAGTGTGGCAGTGAAAGTGCAGGCAAGTGGTGTGGGAGGTGGAAGTGCAAGGGTCTGGTGCTTTGTTTTGGCTTTTGGGCTTATTTTTGGTTTTGGGTTTGGGGTTAAAAAAAGGGTCCGGTTGGTTATTAGCTTAGTAACACAAGGACCATTCTTGCAATTCATCCAAACTAGATGGATTGAAACTGAACTTTTCCAAAAATTATTATAAGGACATAGATGACAAACTTTATTAACCAAGGACCATAAATAATATTTTCCATTTTTGAAAATCCTGGGGACTTGTTTTGCCATTTTTTGAAAGTTGGGGGACTGAAACTGCCAATTATGCAAACTTTGTTCGTTTTCTAGCTGTTTTTACTCATTTAGCATTTAAAACATATAAAACACAATTTTGGGATATTCTCAGTATTTTGATGCGTTTCTGAGTGTTTTTAAATGTTTTGCAGTTCAAATTTGACCTAAAATGATGAGTATTTACACACTCATCAATCCCCCACACTAAAACATTGCTAGTCCCTAGCAATCTTTTATGAAAACTTAATGGATTTGAATCTCTTTACCAAAAGCCATCACTTCTGGAGTAGCCAAATGTTTCAGTTCAAGTAAGAACTATGCTACACTGATAACCATATGATTTTGAGCAAACCACCAGCTTCCAATGGATTTGATTTGTCTTTACCAGAAGCCGTTTGCTTCTGGACTAGCCAACTCTTAGATAAAATATCTTTGGTGAGTCGATTACCAATTATGGTTTTCCAACTGCCTTTACCACAAGCCATAAACTTGCGGGCTAGCCAACTCTTCACTAATTAAAGATATGGTGAGCTGAACACCATACAATTTTAGGCAAATTGCAAGCCGTCAACGGATTTGAGATATCTTTACCAAGAGCCGTTTGCTCCTGGATTAGCCAATCCTTTTGTTTATTAGACATGGCGGACTGATAACCGTAAGCTGAGTAAGTGCAAAACACTTACTCCAAAAAAAAATTTTTTGCCAAAAATAGGGGAATTTGGTGGTATAATTACATGATAAAATTCGTGAGAATTCCCCCCCACACTAGAAATGAATATTGCCCTCAATATTCAAAGTACCGGCTGTTATGCCGAAACATAGAACGTAAAAGGGAAATACTACGGCCTTTTTTTTTTTTTTTTTTTTTTTTTTTTTTTTTTTTTTGATGAAAACTTATATACAACAGCGGGGGGCAACTCCCCCACACTAGGGTGGTACACACGGGTGAAGACCCATGTTTAACTACTGTTTTTGATTACCGAGTCGCTAGCTTAACTCGACCCCGAATTAATTTGTTCATGGGGAAGTAAGTGGAAGAGACAATCTCCATCGGACTTTCATTCAAGATGTTTGTATAAACATTTGAAGCACGCGAAAGTTCCACACCGACGAGATATACATAGACAGACCCGGCTCACAGGTACATGGAAATGCCGGGGTCAAAGATGGTATCTTCACTCTCGAATGAGTGAAGAAGAGAAGAAGTCACGGGATAGGTGAAGAAAAGAAAGAAAGTCATGATGAAAATCATGACTAACTCATCTTCATCCATAGGAGAATCCATAATTTCAGTATTATGAATCTCATCATTTAAGCTCACGTGATCAAGACATATTATGGGTGTGTCTAGATCAAAGTAGAAATTATCATACTCCGGCGGAGATATGATATGAGTGAGTTCACCGGCGAACTCCTCGTGAAGAGAATCAATCACAAGATGTAAATCTGTGAATTCTTGTTCCACTGTAGACTCATCACTATCCTCAATCTGAGTATCAAAGAGTGGATTCTCAGAAATTAAAGTGAATTCAGAGTCGAATTCAAATAGAGGATTGGTGAAAGTAGCTTTGAATGTTTCGGGAACAAAGTGATCAACATTCTCTATTGGACTGTTAGGGTGAGAAGTGAGTGAACGATCATTATAAGGGTGACTTTCAATCTCTCCCAGATCGGCTTCGAAATCAAAGAGACCATCGTCACTTTCTGATGAAAGTGGACTGATGTGAGTGAGTTCATCGGTGAACTCCTCAAGAAGAGGATCAGACTGTGGGAGTGATGCCTCAAGATACTCGATGTTTCCATAGGAAGCACAATCGTCGCTAAGATCAGAGAAAGTTTCAAAATGATCTTTTGAACACTCAAGAGGGGAAAGAGAATCACACATATGATCAGAAGTTCCTTGTGACTCTCTCGGGATTGGGACAAGGTTCTCAACACTAGACTTTATGAATTCGTCCGATTCCTTTTCAGGAACAGTGTCAAGATGCTCATCCCCCATGTTTAGAGAGTGAGTGGGAATATCGGGTGTGATAACAACAGACTGAGGGAGTTGAGAAGGACTAGCATACATATGTTTTACAATTTCCATTTGTTCTTCTGCTAGTAATTCCATCATAGTCTTTTCTCCCTGATTTTTCATGGAAGGAATTTTAACTGATGAACTTGATGAACCCGTACAAAATTGACGAATATCAAGGGCAACTTCATCATCATCTTCATCGAGAAGAGCAGCATTGCGAAATATAGCACGTGTTTTAGCTGCTTGTTCTTCGACAAGTAATTCCTCCATGCTCTTTTCGTTTCTAGCATCTCGTTCTTTTGCAAGTAATTCTGCCATAGATTCCTCACGAGAGTTTTGAAACGACATAGCCGACTCCTCCTTAAGTTCTTTTAATAACTCCAGACTCTTCAGTAGAAGGTCTGTCGTAGTTACATGAGGAGTTGCTTGAATCATTTGGTACTGTGGAGGTTGGTCTTGAAATATGAAGTTGACTCTTGCGCATGCAAATCATCACATTTTAAAGGATTTTAGTGGTTTAAGCCTTGAAGGCACTTGCCAAATCCTTCCCTTTATAAACCATCTTGTTAGGACTTCTAAGTCACCATCTACAACTTAATTTCCAGCAACTAGAAGCCCCTATCTCACTAATCTTTTATAATCTCATCATGGGGAAAGCTCCTAGTGCTAACTCATCCACCAAAGGACGACCCAAGAAAATTGCTCGTGTTGTTCACGAAATATCTTCAACCAAATCATCTCCCATTAAATCCACAAATGCTAGGATTTCCCCTCCAACAACTCAACCAATCAAACCAATCCCCAAAAGTATTGTTCCCACAAAACTACCACTGCGAAACACTACTATACCTCCTAAACCAAACACTCCTATTTCCACTAAACCATCACCTTTGGTTCCTAGAGCCTTATCATTCACCACTCCAATTTAGTCTCCACACCTCTACAACTTAGAGGACTTGCCTTCTATGCCATCTCATCCTCCACCATTGCCAACATTCTCATCAATAGAGAGCATAGCGCAACAACAAAACCAAGGCGTTGAAACAACATTAGCACCAGTATCCTTTTCTCCATTACCCTCAAATAGCCCCTTTTGGATTATGAGGAGTCATCAAAGTCAACCACCCGATCACATGGAAGTAGATACCTCTCTACCACCATCCTCGACACATATTCCACCACCACCACCTTTGGTTGAACCACCTCCAAATGTGCCTCCACAAATCCCTCCTACTTTTGTAGAACCTCAACACAACCTTTCATCTCAAGCCATTCCATTTCTACCACTACCATTTCTGAGCCATGACAAATATTGTTATTGATAACATCAAATAATCCTGAATATTAAGTGTTAATTTCCCCCGATAATGCTTGTAATTTATATCATTTATATGGATTTACATTTGTTTTCTATTATTTTCCACTTTCAGGTAAATTACGAGCATTGGAGCTAAAGAGCCGCGAAATTGGAGAATTATCAAAGATTTATCAGAGTATGCTCACTTTGACCAAATATTGAAGATACGGCGTAACTACTTATAAGCTTGCATAAACTACGCCGTAACTCTTGCATAAACTCCGGCGTAACCATGAAATATTGAAGATACGGCGTAACTACTTATAAGATTACACCGTAACTGGTAGATCTAGTGCAAATTACGAAGAAATAGAAGATTACAGCGTAACGGTAACATATTGGATTTCACATACACATCAAAACACAATCACTTATGGGCGTGTAGATGATTTTAGAGAGAGAGAAACTCATGTCATATTAGATTACCAAAGAACATCCAACCCTCTACCTTGCAAGGTAGAGGGTATGTATAGGTTACAATCTAAACGACCTCCTAACGGCCTGTGGATCAGGTATACAATGGGTAAAGACCCGTCCTTCCTCCACGGTGATGCACTAAACTATTCTATGCTACTAATTAACTACTAAATAACGTAAATAATGACAAGTCTACGAGCTAACTTAGGCTAGATAAAATTTGGGGTGACCGACTCTTTAACTTATGGAATTTCCAATTCCTAACAATCTCCCCCTAAGGGAGGTCACCCCATAAATTACATTGTGAATCCTAGCTTTTTAATAACTCTTCATTCTTGAGCTCGTAGACTTCTCTTCTACAAAGTAATCAAACTAAGTGCATCTGTGGAGAGTACATTATTGAACAACTGAAATGAATAATTCGTGGAGGTTGATTGTCTGATCCACGATGATAATCTTTGAGCATTATAAGAGATCATCAGCCACAGTAAAGCTCAGCATCATACATTGAAGTGTTGCCAGCATATGATAAAATGACAAATCGGACCGACATGCTCACATTCTGGATCATGAAATCTTCTCATCAGAGTAGCGGAAGCTTTCGTTGATTCATGATATTGGCAGCAGCGTAGCAGAAGCATGGAGTGAAAATATCAGAGTCATTGATGCACTAATCATGATTTCTTTTGAGATGAATGTGTTAAGTGAGCATGCGGCTATGGATTGACCGCTTCATTCTGATCAGCTGCAAACGTAGGACGTACCTGCATACAACAGTTATGTTAGGTCACTAGTTTTACAAACACAAGTAATATAGAAAGAAGATGAGGCGATTGAACAAGATCTAACACACACAAACAATAATAATACGGTTAGGCGTAAGGAGTATGTGAAAGAAAGAAAACTTGAACAACCAACCTTCAAATGAAGGTTTACAAGAGTATTTATAGGAGGAAAGCTAGGGCAACACTCCTAGTTTCCATCCTTTCTTTTATGGGCTTGGGCCTAAGCTCATGGGCCTTCTACATAAGCTTAAGGCTAATAACAAACATAAAGGCCATAATAAAGCTAACTATTACATATTAATTACAAACACTTGATTATGGTTTAGGAGTGATTCCAACAATCTCCCCCTCAAGTGTTGGTGATGAACGGTGAAGGCGTTGATGTAATAGTAGCTCTGACGTCTTCTGACATTCTTCTTTCTTGTGAGAGGAATTGCCTTGATTCGAACAATCTCCCCAGTGTAGAGAGATAGTTATCTTTGAACAGTTATGCTTTGACATCATCATTAACTTTGTTCTTTGATCATTGTTCTTTGTGGTGAAAGTGATAGTATGTTGTTGTCTGCATCAGTCTGCCTCAGGTCTGCTTTGCTGCTCCAGTGTCTCCACGTCATTCTTCAACATGCTCACACGCTCTATGACGTTGGAATTCAATACTGATGAAGTTCTCTAAGTCTTTAACTTTGTAGATTCTTTGGTTTGACGAAGAATCATTCTGACGGTTGTCTTGCTTTTGAATAGAACTTCCATTAGTGATGATGTTGGCGTGAGCATGAGAAGAATTAGCACGATCATCCTGCTCCGGAGCTTTCATAAGAAGAAAACATTTCAAACGGTTAGTAATAAGCAGGTTCCGGCACTTACAAGTTTGAACTTCGAGAGTGTTAACAGCATAGTGTGAAAACACAACTCTAATTCTTACAAAGGCCGTTCCTGAACTGGAGTCCCACAAGTGAGATAACACGATGTACCAAAGTACATCTACAGTTCAGATGAGTCGCTGAGGTACACCGTAGCATCACCTCACGACTGTAGACCGTTTGAGCTACACTCCGCGTAATCCACGGGGAGTTACCGAAGTGACCTGCTGTCAGGGCTGTTTGATGTTGACCCTGGCAGGAGTTTCCATTCAATCGCTGAGGATCACAGATGTGAACCTCTCATAAATGTTCTCGACAGATTGCTAAGATCTGTGAAGGACTCGATATGACCCACTGATAATCTTATTTGGTGATCGTCAAGTGATAAAATGTCAAGTGTTCCTAAGAGATCTTTTGATGAATCTCGTGGCTCTAGACTCAATAGTGCGTTTTGGTTTTCCTGAGCGGAGACTAGGGAGAGGGTCTCCTTCTTCAATACCAGCGATCTCTAAGAGAAAGCCAATAGTTTACGTAGGGTTCCCTGTGAGAATGAAACAAGCTTCTGTTGAGAGAAACTTGAGTGGCTAAGAAGGTTTAGTGCATGCGTCACTGGGTCCATGACGACTTTTAATCTTCAATACCGGTGTCACTAAGTGATAGCCAGTAGCATATGAATTGAACCCGGTGTCTGCCCTAAGTTGAATAATCTGGAGGGCTGTTTCTTTTCACCCTTTTCTTTGCATTTCTTTTTGATTCTTCAACTCCTTCTTTCTCCGATTCTTATATTCTCCTTTTTATAATCGTACCTAAGGACTTCTAAGTACTAACTATTTGTGATGTCCTTGGGTAGATCCCTCCGGCTCTGGCGGATCATAGGACGGTTATTCCTAACCTTAGTCACCTTATAACTCCATGACTAACCTATGTTGCCATTAAAACCACTGTTTGTGAAACTTCTCTCAAAGGGTTTGTAAATGAAAAACATGTTTGAACCACTGTGAGAGATAGGATTTGCATAAATACTCCCCCTCCACATGTGCTTAATAGTTTTAACGGTTAAATGCACAGTGAGGAAAGAGCAAGCACATTTTGAATTGATCAACTCGAGATAGACAATCCCCCGCGAGACACGGTTACGTTGCGTAGTTAAAGAGTTACATTGTCAGTTTTTAGGTGACAACTAGCTGTAATAACTACCTTGAAGGTGTAGACAAACCTCGAAAGGTTGTCATACCCGTCAGAGTTCATGTCTACCAAGAGTGTCTCGAATGGTACTTTCTACTTGGACAAGTCCTTTGCGAGACACGTTTACATTACTAGTGAACTAGCTTGAAATTATTACCCGTCCAGGACAAGTCTTTTCGAGTTACAAACAGTTTAGTACCGTCAATTCGTTGGTTAAGTCTGAGGTACACAGATTCATTTGCATTTTGCACAACATATTTCTTATCACACAATTTTCTCCCCCTAAAAAATGGTATATGAAAATGTTATTTTTGAAACGTTTGAGAATAAATATGACCATTTCGAGTGTTGCGGGAAGAGTGACCACTATGAACAATTTGTGAACAAAGTTTAATTCAAATACTCCCCCTCAACAAGTGATATAAACGGTTGAGGTTTTGAAAATCATATGGGGAAGTACTTGTTCTTTTGAGCAAAACCTTGAAAATTGAAAGGTTTGATAGGTTTTACTCAAAAGTAAGAAGCTTTCGCTCCTTTTATAAGGATTGTGGCACTGAAGCGTACCACAGGGTCCTTTCTTGACAATTACGGGTTGTACACTGTTATGTGTGCACAAGCCATAGACATATATAATCACACATCCAAATTTGTAATGAAAGAACCAATTCAAGGGGTACCAGGAAGTGCAGTGATGTTCCCAGGAGTACGAACAGGGCGTTGATAGCCGCTGATGTTGATCCTGGGTCGACCACCAACAAAGCTTTCCAACGTTCTGAACTGATCCCTTCTGAACAACCGTTCATCAATCATGGTGATGATCCTTCTCACATTCCTCCGATCCTAAGAATTCCATCGCTTAGGGTTCCCAATGTTTTCACGTATATCCTTCAATCGATAAGCTAATCCGTCCCTAACCATCTTCAGAGTATGATCTCCAAATTTGTAAAGCTCATTACACGCCATCAAGCAATTGCGATGAAGTTCACTGCGATAAACGACACCAAACGGTTTGCTGATGAGCGTTAATTGTGATAGCTGGTTGATATCGGGAAGATCAAGCTGTGGTGGAGTGAAGTTGACACGTGTCTGATATGATTCAACGGCAAGCTGGAGATCTTCAAAACGTTCTTTTATGACTATGCGTCTGATGAAAATGAGCAGTGACTTGATGAATTCACGATGTATTTCGGTTGAAGATTGTCTCATGCGACCCTGTACTTTTGCAAGGTACATGTCTTCAATATCGTTGAGAGACAAATTCTCAAAGTCAGCTTCACAGAATGCATAATCCCTTTCATCCTGTCTTTTGACCACATTCTTCTTGAGAAAGGTGTAGTCCCATTTGGATGAAAGACCAACATGTTGGATGGCAACGATGTCTTTAGTACTAAATACTGCATGTTGTGACTTCTGAACCTGACAGCTTCTGTAGTAGATTCGTCAGCGTTCTGGCCAGTGATGAATCCCATACAATGCATCTCGGTCGTATGCTTCCACTGTGTTGGAGAACAAGTGAGTGGCACGTTCCTCAATGGCAATGCAGTTTGAGTAGATAGCTGCAGGGAATGGAAGTGTCAAGGATGTAGTATATTTCCTTGAACCATCACCACCATGGAGAAGAAATTCCAGGTCTTTGTTGAAGAAATATCGAAAGGGAATCCGTGGTTCATCTGGTTGGCCAATGGTCGGTAGAGGTTTGGTCCAATCGGTGTAGTATGGAGGGTTGTCCCTTTTTATGAAATCAATGTTTGCTTCCGGGTTGAGCCAATCCATGTTGTTAGACATAGCTCGAGCAATGTTTTCAAGGTGATATTCGACCTCGAGGGCACTTTCAGAGCTGTCTTTTAGAAGTTGAAAAGCTTCATTCTTGATTCGCTTCAACTCAGATTTCGTCATTTTCTTCACATGGAACTTTTCTTGCAAAAGTTTTGCATGCTCCAATGTAGAACCTTCGACCAGATCTTGACCTTCATCAGGGTAGGGAGTATTGTTAACAAGAGTAGAGAACCATTCAAATTCTTCAGTTTTATCATCATCTAGCCAAGGTACGACGTCAATCTGAGGCGTCTTCTTCTTCTTCTTTTTCGAAGGCCTAGATGATGATTCTGGTTTCTGCACTTGTTTGGGAGAGGTGGGTTGTTGTAGGGACTCAAGGACCTCTTCATCGTCACCACCCGTATACTCAAAGTGATCACCGGTTTTCTCAGTCAGGGGTGGTAACTCAGAATCGTCCTGAGGTTTATCGGTAGAAGAACGAGGAGGAGACTTTTGTTGAGTAGGAGTCCGTTGGAGAGGAGGTAACATAGAAGATGATTCACCAGACTTCTTCTGACGTTTAGCTGTATCATGCTTATCCTGATCCTTGTATTCATCGTCTCTAGGACGTTTAGACTTATCAGCTTCGAATCGACATGCTTCTTTGAGTTGGTAGTCCAGCAATGCTTGAAGCAACTTTCCTTCCTCAGAAGTAAATGTCCTAGATCGTGGAGACATTTGTGTGACAAGCTTGGCCACCAATTCATTATCCGAGAAAACTACAGGATCAGATGGATTGATTATGACGGTTAAAGGTGTTGATCTTATAGTTTGCTTGGCTATTTGCATAAGATTCGGATATAATTGTCTGGTAAACATCTCCTTTGTGACTTTAGGAACGATATCCTGAAGGTACTTGTTAGTGTAACCTTCGATCATTTCATTCAGCGCCTCTTGACGATGACTTCTCATGAATTCCTGGATAAACTTCCTTTCTTCTTGCATCTTGTCATTCTCGTCATGTAGATATTGTATTTGTTGATTGAGAAAGTTAAGCTTCCTGTATAACACGTCTTTCATTCTGACTTGTTTGACAGCTTTCACAATTCTTTCATGTGTCTGAGAAATCCAAGAGCGAGGTGGTTTCTTCACAGATTTGGATGATGATTTGGTTGATTTCTTTGATGGTGGTGGTGATGAATGAGAAGAAGAATCCGATGAGGATGAGACGTGAGGAGACTCGGGGTCCTTGGGCGGTTCAGAAGTTACCTTCTGTGATCGTGTAGGACTTTCCAGAAGCAGCTTGTCATAATCAGCATCTTTATCTTCTTCAGACTTCTCAGTTTCAGTTTTCTCAAACTCATATTCGATAGAATCCTCCACAAGCTTTTGTTGTTGCAGAAGAGTGGTGGCACCAGATCCCTTATCGGGTCGATTAACCGCATCAGGACCTGGTGAAGAGTGGGCAGCGCCACTTGTTCCTCCGGGTCCACCCATTTGGTCTTTTGCAAATTCTTCAGCTTTTTGAAGGTGACTAACAAATTTAACCGTCTTCCTGTAGGATTGATCCAATTGCTCTTCTTCATCTTCAGAGCTCTCATCATAGGGTACAAGTGCAGGAGTCTTCCCTTTTCCTTTATCAGTTTGAGGACTTGGAGGTTTTGGTACTGAAGGATTGTCATCCTTAGCAGTTTCAGAGTAGGTAATCTCTTCATCTGTGTCAGTACCTTCAGAGCTTTCGTCCAAAAGCTTTCTTTGCGGTTCAGGTGAGGGAATAGGTTCAGCTTCCTTTACAGGAACAATCCTTTTACGAGGAGGATTCCTTTTGGGAAGTTTCCTATAACTTTCAGAACTTACTGCACTTCCAGCACTTCCTCTTCTGGTTCTCCGAGTAGGAGTCCCTGAAGCCTTTTCATCAAGATGGCCAACTTTTCCTTCTTTTACGGCTACCCGATACCTTTTGTACGTTTCCAGCTTTTTGATTTCCTTTGTAAGAAGGTGATCGGGTAACACAGCACCCTGTTTCTTCGTAGACGATTCTTTGATTCTGACAGATAGTATGGGCTCAGTCAAGATGTCATGATTATCTGGGTCATTGAGTCTCATGGGGATATCAGGATGAAGTCCAAGAGTTCTCTGGATCAACAGTTTGGTGTATCTGACATAGGGAATTTTGAAGCCAAGCTTCTTATGAGACAACATCATATCCTCCCATAGCAGTGCTTCAATTATAATGTCCTTCTTGTTGATCAATGACAAGAAAATTTGCAGTTCCATGAGCTTGGGATGCTCATAGCCACTGTCACGACCAGAGATTGATTTGGTGATGATCATATAGAGTGTCCTCCATGGTTGAGGAATATTCTTCAGCTCCACGTGAGAGTGCTTAGAAATGATTCCTTTAGCTTCATCATAACCAATATCTATCAAGAATTGCAGGACAGTCTCTTCAGTAGGGGTAGCAAAGAAGTCGGTTGGAGCGATGTCTGGAATGATGAGAACAGCTCGTAAGTCATCAGGAGTGATAGTGACTTGTTTGTGATTAATAGTCACATTCACAGCATTTTGACCAGTGATCCTCTGCATAGAATCCCAGAATTGTTGAATGTAGACCTCTGGAACTGTGGCAGAGTGTGAGAGAATGTTCTGGTAGGGATGATTCCTGAGAATATCCACTGCATCGAGACAGGAAGATTCTGAGCATGTGAGGGTGTCAAAGTCAACCCTAAGGTTGTTCTTTCCAAGCTTTCTCGGATAGCCATTTGGAAAGATATCAGCAATTGTAAGAACTTCTGATGCATCCACATTCATTTGTTCAGCCATGTCGTGATCTGAAATAACATTAGCCAAAAGAACCAACATATCGAAAGACATAATGTTAGTCAACAGAAGGTTTTATTGTCTAGTTATTGAATGTACAGTGATAATGATTGTTACGAGTCCTAAGTCACTTGTTTGTTCAATAGTCTAATGACGTCGCGAAATGTTTCGTGAGTTAGTTAACTTTAAGTTTTAAAGTTTATGTTATCACTTATTGTTCACAACATATCAAACGATTAAGTTTATTAGTGACATTATTGGATTCATGATGTTATGATTAGTTTATTTACAAGTTGGTACACATAACAATTCATCATGAAGGTCAATCCAAGGTTAAGCGTAGTTTTGGCAAAGTTAAGCGTAAACAGTAATGTCATATGCGTAGACGAAAGCTTACGCGTAGGATCCTCACTTACGCGTAAGAAATGTTACGCGTAGGAAAAGGGCACCTTATGCGTAGAGCTTACGCGTAGGCGTATATATACCTTACGCGTAAGGTTTACTCGTAAGAGTAGGCCTTATGCGTAGAGTCACTGTTTACGCATATCCTTCACAGGATACGCGTAGTCCCATTGTAGAACCTTATGCGTAGTAGTTACGCGTAGGATTTCTCTTACGCATAACTTCCTACGCGTAAGGTAATCCTTAAGCGTAGAGTTGCAAATGACCTTGATTCTGAATATTAAGCGTAGCAAAGCCTGAAATAAATTCATCAAGTCATCAACATTAACACAAACATTCATTATATCAACAACACGTGGCATGAATCATTCGTAATCAGTTACGCGTAGAAAGTCATACGCGTAGGTCAAAACCCTAAGGGTTAAGATTTACGCGTATAATTTCTAGCCATAGGATATGCATCAAACAAATTCTGGTAGGTCTAGAGTGTTGTTAGAGTCTTTAGGCCAAGTATTAACATCTAATTCGCTGTGAATCGAAATTACCCAAAAGTATGAACTTTAAACCCTAACTTCAAATTGTCAAACAATTAGTGTTTCTGGGTGGTTAACAACCATGGAAATCATCAATTCAACCTCATATGACCATAACCCAACAATCTTTTAGACCAAAGCACTTCACATTTTGAAAAACCCAAATCGACTCATAAACCCTAATTTTCAAAAATCATTAATACGTGTTTCTGGGTGGGTTTTGATGGTTAAAATGGTATCCTTGATGTATAAGAAACGTTTTGACACTATCCATATAACCAAAAACACACACAATGATTATGTGTTCATACGCTTATGCGTAGAACACACAATCACGCGTAACACACTTTTTAGCCGTTGGATTTGCATGAGATTAAAAACCTTAGCTTATAAACATGTTAAGATCATTAAAACACTTACAAAATGATGATCAAAACAACAGATTTCTTGGTTCAATCTTAGGCGTAGGATGAATATGGTTGTGTGTATTAAATGTGAAGTAAAAAGTAGGTGGGAGGTGTTTTTATTAAAAGTAACTTTAACATTTTGACAGTTTTAGTCCCTCCACCTTTTCCTTTTTTCAAACAAAGCCATTTAACTTCCATTTTGGTTACCAAATAAAGTTTTTAGAAAGAGATTTGACAACATTCCCCCTCGACTTAAGAAAAATGATGAAAGGTTATTAATTTTAGTCCGAGGAGTGTCATTGTACCAGAAACTTCACCACCATTGTTAAAAGAAACAACCGGGATGTGATAACATGCAAGTACACAGATGTTTTGAAACAGTTAAGTGATAATTTTCTCCCCCTCAACAATTGATCGGAAAAATACTGAATTTTTGAAAGATTATAGTGTTGATGGAAGAAATGTACTTGCCATGTTGAGAGAAAAGTAGATTAGAAGAATATTTTTGTTTTTATCAGGTTTTATATTTTTGTATATAGTTTTTGAAAAATTTATTTACAAAAGATGTTTTGGTGTTTGACAGGTTTTTAAGACTGTTTTAAGAGGTCATCCAATTCCTCTTGAGTCAAACACCTCATACCAATCCGGTGGATCAGCTCATTAAACCTAGCGGGAGGCAAGGCTTTGGTGAGAAGATCTGCCAATTGGTATTCTGTACCCACAAAGTATAATTCAACGGTACCCTGTTCCACGTGGTCCTTGATGAAATGATAGCGTAGATCGATGTGCTTTGATTTCGAGTGCTGAACTGAGTTGCACGAGATCGCAATGGCACTCCGATTGTCGCAGTACATCGGGATTCTGTCAAATACGTAACCATAGTCTTTGAGTTGTGTTCTCATCCAGATGACTTGAGCACAACACGCGGACATGGCTACATATTCTGCTTCGGTTGATGACAGCGATGTACAATCCTGCTTTTTTGATTGCCAAGACACCAGTTTATCACCGAGAAAATGTAGTGCTCCTGAAGTACTTTTCCTTGAGTCTAAGCATCCTGCGTGATCAGCGTCTGAAAAAGCGATTAGTTCAAAACCAGAATCCTTCGGATACCAGATCCCCAAGTTAATGGTTCCCTTGATGTATCAGAGGATTCTTTTAGCCTCAGAGAGGTGGGTTTCAGTTGGTCGCGACTGATAACGGGAGCATAGATAAACGGCAAAGACAATATCAGGTCTGCTAGCTGTTAGATACATGAGAGACCCAATAATACTTCGGTATTTAGTAGGGTCAACTAATTTCCCATGTAAATCAGCATCTAACTTCTTGGTATGAGCCATTGGTGTGGCATAAGTGTCACAGGTTGTCATTCCAATTTTGTTTAACAGTTCAAGGGCATATTTGGACTGACTCAAGAAAATACCACGGGGTGATTGATGAACTTGCAGTCCTAGAAAGAACGTAAGTTCACCCATCATGGACATTTCAAAAATTTTCTTCATTAGTTTTGCAAAAGCGGTTGAAAACTTTTTATGTGTAGACCCAAAAATGATGTCATCCACGTAAATTTGAACAATTAAGATATGTGCCCCGTGATATTGTATAAAAAGAGTTGGGTCAACCGAGCCTTTGGTGAAATTATTAGCAATGAGGAAAGATGATAGCTTATCGTACCATGCCCGAGGGGCTTGTTTGAGTCCATAAAGAGCTTTGTTCAGTTTGTAGACATGGTTCGGGCACTCTGGATTAACGAATCCATCGGGTTGGCTGACATAAACCGTTTCTTTCAGTTGTCCGTTGAGAAACGCAGTTTTGACATCCATTTGAAAGACCGTCATATTCATATGAGCCGCGAATGCGAGAAATATCCGAACAGCCTCAAGACGAGCAACCGGAGCAAAAGATTCTTCAAAGTCTATTCCCTCTTCCTGACGATAACCCTTAGCAACTAGACGTGACTTGTTTCGGATAACGTTCCCTTCAGCATCCAATTTGTTTTTCCAAATCCATTTTAGACCAATGACGTAGACCCCTGTTGGTCTTTCAACCAGTTCCCATACTTCAAGACGTTTGAATTGGTTGAGTTCTTCCTGCATGGATTCAATCCAGTTGTCTTTTGTCATTGCGTCTTTAATGTTTTTAGGCTCAGATTGGCAGACAGTGAGTGCATAAATGCAATGTTCACCATCTGTGTGAAGACGTTGTCTTGTAACGACTGGTTTATTCGGGTTGCCAATAATGTTATCCAGAGGATGGTCTTTTGTCCATCGGTATGTAGAGGGTTGATGTTGGTATACATTGTGCAGATTTTGAGGATTCAAATGGTTTGTTGAAGATTCCGCGACATCTGGTGCAGCAGTCTCATTACCAAACGGGTTGAAGAACGCATTTGGATCAAAATCTGCAGGTGGGGGTACTTCATTCAGAATATCATCAGCTGGTTCATCATTGTTGGAAGCGGTGTGTTCAACTGTTGTGTTGGAGTCAACTGGTGTAGGTGCATCTTCAACAGTAGTTGTTGTAGCAGGTGTATCAGGTATAGGAATATTATCAGGTTGTGCAGCGGAAACAGCGGATACACCTGGAGCACGTTCATCAATATCGTCACTGAATAGAGGAGCAAATAACCTTTCCATTTGTTGACGAGTGAGCTGGGGGCTTTGTTCAGCTGATGATTAGGGTTGGGGGAAGTTTAAACGGTTGTGACCGGGTTCTAAGCTGTTGTACTCAGAAGCCATTTCCGTGAGTTCATCAAAATGAGCATGAATTGTTTCCATCACCTGTTTTGTACGACGATTCCAGATCCGGTAACCTTTAGAATTCTCACAATATCCAATAAAGACTTTAATGTCTGCTTTGGCTTTGAGCTTTCCAAAATCATCACGATCATTATTCGGATAGCAAAGGGATCCAAATACATGAAAGTGTTTGAGATTCGGTTTATGGTTGTGGACAAGCTCGAAAGGTGTTTTGTTGTGGCGTTTTGTGATCATAGAACGGTTTTGAGTGTAGCATGCAGTAGATATGGCTTCTGCCCACAAATAATCTGGAAGTTTAGCATTGATTAACATTGTTCTTGCAGCTTCCACTAACGTTCGGTTTCGTCTTTCAACAACTCCGTTTTGTTCAGGTGTACGTGCAATAGATGTTTGATGCTGAATTCCCACTTTCTCATAAAATTCACGAAGGGTTTGGTTAACAAATTCAGTGCGTTTGTCTGTTCGAATTAGCCTGACGGTGTTGCGGAGCTGAACCTGTATTTTTGTGAGAAAGGTGATGATCATTTGTGGAGCTTGGTCTTTGCTACGAAGAAAGTAAACCCAAGTCCATCGTGAGTAGTCATCAACAATTACTAAGATGTAGCGTTTGCCATTGATCGTTTGTACGCGCATCGGGCCACACAAATCCATGTGAAGAAGATGTAGCACATGCTGAGAGCTGTGTTCCACCTCTGAAGGAAAATGAGCACGAGTGCTTTTCCCTTGTTCACAGGCTGAGCAAAGGTGATCTTTTGAATACCGGAATCGTGGGAGACCTTCAACTAGTTTGTGTCGAGCAAGGTTGGTGATGGTTTGAAAGTTTAGATGTGAGAGACGACGGTGCCATAGCCAGGATTTTGTTGATGTTGCCTTTGAAAGTAAGCAGATGGGAGATGAAGCAACCATGTCTTGCATAGAGATAGTGTAGAGACTAGAATTACGCGAGCCAGACATAAGGTCATTTCCTTGTAGATCACGAATGAAACAAGTTTTCTCCCGGAAAGCAACCTCCAAATCTCCATCACAAAATTGACCGACGGAGAACAGATTATGATCGAGGCCTTCCACATAGTAAACCCTGCTAATTTCGATGTTCCCATTGACATAATCTCCTTAGCCCATGATAGCTGCGAAGTGATCGTTCCCGAACCTGACAGTGCCAATAAACTTTGCAATAAAGTTTGATAACAGTTTAAGGTTGCCTGTCATGTGTCAGGAACATCCGCTATCAACAATCCAGAGAATGATCTGTATCACCTGCATTACACACAGACGACACAGATGGAATAGAAGTAGATGTGGAACCCGAAATGTTAGAGGGTTCCGAAGCAGGTATATGAGACATGCACACATTAATGAGTTTAGGCATCCATTTAAATCCTAGTGTGTTATATATCCATTTCTGCCATCTATAACTACTCTTTGCTTTTGTCTTAGTGAATGCACTAGGTGGTACTACATTCTTAGGAGGTGAAACTGGAGCTACAGTGACAACAATAGTTGCTTTAGAATCTAAAGAAGGCGGTCTACCAAGCACAGACTTAGAATGATTAGTGGGCTTAGAGGTATTCCGATTCTTAGGATTCCGTAACCGAGAGATTATAGCTTTAGCAACACATTTGTCATGACAATCAGAATTCATACTTTTACGACAAATAACACAAGGTGCATCAGATTGAATATCAAAAGTGCTTAAATGTTTAGCATTCGTTACATCACTATTGCTATTACATTTGTCAGACGCAATATCTATAGTGGAAGCAACGTGAGTCTTATTCATGGTCCTAGGGTGTTCTTCTACTTTAGCATTCCTTATTGATCTTTTCTTAGGTCGCAACTTCCTATTCTTCGATTGAGTGCTCCTAGGCTGTGAAGTGCGGACGTTTGGAAAAGACGTAACTATTCCTGTTTCAGTACAAGGAAGCACGTTAGCAACTTGTGATTTGGCAGTAGGGATTCTAGGTGCACAATTACTAAGTGTGACTGGTGCTAATCTCTTAATGATGGTTGTCGGAAGTTGTTCATACTTTCCTAACATTTCTCTTAGCTTATAGATGGTGTGAATCAAATATTGATTTTCAGACCGAATATTACCAGCAAAAATCATGACATCTCTAGTGTGAGCAAGATAGTGATCAAGTTCGTTTGATGCTTCATGTCGAGTCTTATTGAGTAAATCAGATATGACACCATATTCCTGTTTAACTTTTACAAGTTCTTGTTCATATTTTGAGATTTGACTTTTCAAAGACACGTTTTGATTATCCAGTTGCTCAATTTTAGGATCAGAAGATTTTGCATTCAATTGAGCGATTTTCTTTTGAAAACTAAGTTGATGATTGTGAATATCTTTTTCACACCAAAGAAGACGACGTTTTGCATTGTAAAGTTCGTTGAGTAATTGTTTATTTTCAGCTTTTAAAGACTCGATCTGAAGCACATTATCAGTATTCTCAACAGTTACCACAGAGTCAACATTATCAGCAGAGATATAATCAGATGCATGTGGCAAAGAATAGAATAACACAACATTATGGATATCAGCACAGATAACATCTTCCAAGAGTCGATCAACATCTTTTCTCAACATTTTCTTTTTGCGTTTAGTATTAGAAATAGATGTTTCAGTTTTCTCGAAAACGACCTTCTTCACTTCAAGTTCCTTATGAAAATCCTTTTCCCAAGCTAATGCACAACTTTTCAAATTTTTAACATTTGGTGAAAGATTTTTCTGAAAAATGTCTCTTTGTTCTCGCGCTAAAGGCGATTGAAAGTGTTGAACTTTGATTTCAGAATGATGTTCTATCTCATATTCTAAATTTTTGAGGTCAGCCATGAAAATATCAAAATATCTAAGAATTTTGCGATTTTCAGGTTTTGAGTTTACTTCAGTGATTGAAGGTAAAGGACCATAAATTTGTGCATAGTCTGGTTGGGGATTAACATTAGAAGACTCAGGTGTTTTGATGATAACCCTTGGTATGTTAGTAGAATCCGTTGGTGTGACGAAAGTGACCGGTTTTGAATAATTAAAAGGTTTGTTGTAAACAACTGTTTTTAATTTTGATCGACTCTCGTCTTCTACATCTAATTCCTCTTGACGATGATATTCAACAACACTCATAACAGTATCATTAATTTTATATTCTGCACTGGAAACTTCAGGATTTGGTTTGAATGTTTTTAGTGAAAGCTTTGGTTTGTAATCAGCCAAATTTGGTCCATATCCTTTCGGATTGGGTTTTAAAGTAAACTTTTCAATAGCTGTTACTGATTCACCATGTTTGTAGACAACAGTTTTAAACTCTTTAATTTTGTTTTGCAAGCCAATAATTTCTGCAAGAAGGTCATCTACCCGATTTGTTGAATGCTTTTTGTATGCTGAGAACTGTTTTTGACAATTTAACAACTCAGCCTTAGATTGTTGATTTTCCAAGGTGAGAGCGTTAATTTGCCTTTTATGTTCATGTTTCAGTTGTTCTATTTCAGACAATAAAACATTCTTCGAAGCTACTAGATCACGCATCTGTCTCTCTAAATATTTTTCATTTTGATGAGATTTAGCAAAAGCGGCTTCAAAACCTTTTTCACGGTTTTCTTGAGTTTTGAAAAAGTTGAGTTGCATTTGTAAGCATTCAAAATCCTTGGTTAACAGTGCATTTTTGCTTTTTAAGTCCTTATTTAATGCATAACATTCCTCCATTTTGATTTGATGGTCTTGAATTAACCGAGCAAAATCTGGATGAGGCAACAGTTCATCTTGCTCAACGTGAGTCACATCATGATCATTCTTTAGATCCTCAAGTACAACCACGGAGTCAATTTGATTATCAAAGGAAACCATAAGGTCATCTTGATCGTCAAATGTAACTACAGGGTTAACTTGAAAATCGTTAGACTGAGATGTAGATGACTCATTTTGAACAGTCTGATCCGTGCCGGATTCAGATATTGGCGAAGATATTAGTTCAGATATGATGATGGTTTGTTCGGGTACCTGAGACAAGCCATCAGTGTCATACACTGGGCCTGTTTCACTCATGTGTAACTCTTGCATATTAGCCATCAACATAACAGCTGCATTGGCCTGCAAGTCCTCCATATCATCATATGAGTCTGCATCTGCCATAAAGCTCTGTTCTTTGTTAGTGAGAGATCCACCAGCTTCATCCTTAAGAGCCAAAAGAAGAGCCTCTTTGAAGTAAGCACTGCCCCTAGTCCTTGGCTTTGGGCATGCATTAGCCAGGTGTCCCTTCTCATTGCAGTTGTAGCATCGAAGACCATTCAACCCATTCTGAGCATTTCCCTGTTCTACCACTTGAGCTCTGTTGTTATTCCTACCCATAGCATTAAACCCTTGACCACCTCCCATTTGACGACCATAACCACGATTCTGAACTTCAACTCGTCCATTGTTCACAACAGCCTGATTTCGTGTATTGGATGAGGAGCGAATACGATTGTTGGATTTGTTTGTATAACGGCTAAAAGCATTAGCAATCATAACAAATCCCTGTTGCAATGCTTCGAACGGATCAGATTTCTCATTAGTTTGACTATGAAGTGCTTGATCATTGTTGTTGTTGTAAGGAACCAATTGATTTTGTTGAGGTTGCTGTGATTGATCGTTTGGTGTGACTGAGGCAGTTGGTTGAGTTGCTTGTTGAGGAGGATAACTTTGTTGAGCATATAAGGCAAGTTGTTGATTGTCCGGATGTGTAGGTGGAGCAATTTGAGCACGGAGAATCCTTTCCCGATCAACTTCCTTTTCATGAGGCTTCAAGTAATCGTACAACAATCCATAGGTAGAATGATGCATATTCTTCGCTTGACAGAGAAAAATGTCATACTTCTCCCATTCAGGACCAAGACTACTCAGGAACTTAGTATTCACTGCAATTCTTGGCATGATGATGTTGTGTTTATCCAAATCATTGATGATGTCTGAAAATCGATGATGATAGGACTCTAGTGTCTCTCCAGGTTCAATCATGAAGTGTTCATAAGCCAAGTAAATTTTGGATTCCAAATCCTCCTGATTGAGTACAGATCCTTCCATAAGAAGACGAATATGATCCTACATTTTTTGTGCAGTCTTTTGAGCATCAACACTACGAAGAATTGGGTTTGGTAATCCTAAGAGGATGTATTCCATTGCAAGTTCATCTGGTTCATAGTGTAGAAGTTCTTGAGGATTCAAGTCTGCAACAGTAGCAATGTTCGTTTGTTCATCTCTTGGTGGAACAGCAGTTGGATCTCCGGGTACAATGACAGTAGGCATCTCAAATGGACCTTCCAAGATAACCTTCTTTAAGAACTTTCCATGTGGCTTCTTCAGATCACAAAACCTAAAGAACCTTATCACCCATTGATCATAGTTTCCTGGAGTGAGCATTGGAGGTCTATCAAGTGATCCAGCTTCATGAATTGATTGTTGGCTGCTTAAAGCTTCACAAATCTTTGCAAACCAAGTGGGTTCCTTCATAGTGTTCCTTGATGGATGTTGATTGAAATCATTTGTGTAGGGTTGAACTTGAAGGCTTGGTGGTGTTTGAACCATTTGTGGTGGTGGAATTGCACCAATTTGTGGATTATGTTGTTGATTAAATTGTTGTTGATAAATAGCTTGTTGTTGATTCCATTGTTGATGTTGTGGAGTTAATTGTTGTTGTTGTTGATGATTATAAGTGTTAGGGAAATAGTTAGAGTATGGTGGTTGAGACATGTTGATAAACTTGTGTAGTAAAAATGGATCTTTGTAGTCGAATGAACCTTTGTTGATGAAGTGTCCTTAGGCGTAGAAAAGACAAGAACCAAGTAGCACTTATGCGTAAAAACACCAAAGTTACGCGTAACAATGAGAAGTTACGTGTAGGATTTAGCTTACGCGTAAGTAGGAAAAGCACTAAAGTTAGGCGTAGACAAAAGTTAGGCGTAGAAAGTTAGGCGTAGGATTTTCTTATGCGTAAGACTAGGCTTAGGCGTAGGAAAAATCTTAGGCGTAGGATTTCTACGCGTAAGCTTATACTTATGCGTAATTTTAGGGTTTTTGCCCAAATGATCTTTTACACTATCACAGTGCAAAGGATATCCAAAGTCGACGTATTTTCAGACTTATCCAAGTAAGAAAACACGGAATAAACCACGAAAATGAAGATCAAACCAAGGAGGCACTTACGCATAGTTTTAGGGTTTTACTACGCGTAGAAATGCTCAAAATTATGATTCTGTCCAAAAGTGTTTCTAAACCAGTTTTTGTGTGATAAAATAGCTTCAATAACACCAAAATACACAAAAGTGTGAAACTTGATGAACCAAAGCCTCTAAAACAGTTACGAGTAGGATGAAACCCTCGTTCAAAAACACGATCAAAAACAACTATCCACGCATAAAGTTTGAAACTTTTTGCCAAAAACAAGTATTTTAACACCTTAAAACGTTGAAAGTACAAGAATCTTGGATTAAAAAGTGTAAAAAACAAGTTTTTAAGTGAACCAAAGTATCAAATGTGCGTTTTAGGCGTAGGACCGAAACCCACTTCAAAAACAAACACGATTCACCCAACTAGTAGGCGATTGATACCACTGTTAGGTCACTAGTTTTACAAACACAAGTAATATAGAAAGAAGATGAGGCGATTGAACAAGATCTAACACACACAAACAATAATAATACGGTTAGGCGTAAGGAGTATGTAAAAGAAAGAAAACTTGAACAACCAACCTTCAAATGAAGGTTTACAAGAATATTTATAGGAGGAAAGCTAGGGCAACACTCCTAGTTTCCATCCTTTCTTTTATGGGCTTGGGCCTAAGCTCATGGGCCTTCTACATAAGCTTAAGGCTAATAACAAACATAAAGGCCATAATAAAGCTAACTATTACATATTAATTACAAACACTTGATTATGGTTTAGGAGTGATTCCAACAAGTTAGCAATAAATCGCACGAAAGTGTCTTTGATCACTTTCGTTGAATTGAGGTACACGGCCCACGGTTCCCCGTTGATCAGTACAAGTACTGCATGTGATCAGGTATAATTCCGAAGAATTTCCTTGACAGGGTTTCACATATGCTCTAGCTGTTCTCAAACCGGAACGTCTCAAAGAAGACAACACAGAGTGAGTGAACCAGCGAATAGAAATTCACTGATTGATGAAAAGATATTTGAAAACCAATCGTGTATTGCTCAATAGAAATTGTTTTTGCAATACAACGAAAGTTTTAATGAACATCAATTATCAATCATAAAACACCTTTTGATTTGAAATATCCGTACATGGTCGATTTGCTAAAGAAAAGAGTTTTTAAGCAGAATGACCGGTTTTTCAAAGGTATCCGTCAATCCATAACCTGAACCAGGATTGATTCAAAAGATTGAATCGCCCCATTGTTTCTGTTCAGTTGTCACATGGTTGATCTATTTGATAGATCTCACATGCCACCCACCAAGAGCTTGTTTGATGTTGGCTCCAGAAGGCTTTCCATCTTCATTGTGAATATGTTTGCATATCACTCAGATGTTCTGGCAAAATCACAAGGATAATGCGTAGGACTCAAGATATAATCTCTCTTTCCACATTTTGTGAAACAGAGAGTCTTCATTGAAAGTGTCCTAATGAGATTTATTGATGATCTCGTGGCTCTAGACTCAATATGTGCATATTTGGTTCCTGTGCCGGAGAATGAAACAAGCCCTTATAAGAGGAACTTGAGTGGTTTGGGAAGTTGTAGTGCAGAGCGTCACTGGGTCCATGACGTCTTCTCTTCAATACCGATGTTTCCATCAGTAGCATATGAATTGAACCCGGTATCTGCCCTAAGGTTGAATATATAGAGGGCTATTTGTTTTCACCCTTTTCTTATTCAATTCTTTTTCATTCTTCAACCCCTTCAGTGCTTACCGAGACTTCATATCTAGAACCTTGTTGGGTTTATTCCAGTACTATCTCAGTCTCAGTCCGCACTCTTCCCATATCTCATTTTTTCTCCTTTTATCATCATACCTAAGAACTCTACACTAACTAGTGGATAGTCCCTAGGTAGATCCCTCCGGTTCTGGCGGATCATGGGAACACATACCCAACCTTATCATCCTTATATCACCATACATAAGTAAAGTTGGTCGGTCTATTTGGTATTGTTCATCTGCCATACAAACCAATTGTGAACCATTTAAGAATCAATCCAGGTGCATGTGATATATTATCAAAGCATTTTGCACCTGAATTGTTTTTGATATTTTTAGAATAAGAGCTCCCCCTCAACATGTGCATCAAGTGATTGAAATAGTTTTGTACACGGAGGCAAGAGGAAGAATTAACTTCTTTGAATTCCATTTTCTAAAAGATATCAACATCACTTCCCTAATCAAATCAAGTAGATAAAGCATTTTCGGGAAGGATGAGGTTTTCATAATTTTGCTCCCCCTCAATATGTGCCTTGAGGTTAGAAAAGAGTTTTGCACATACTAGAGGGAACCTGCAAATTGATCACTCCCCCATACAGAAACCAAATGAAAATCAATCAAGGTATTTTATGATGAAACATATAAATCTTTGTACCTTGAAGGTTTCTTTTCGATTTGAAATGCTCCCCCTTGATATATGCTTTGAGATTTTCAAATAATTTAGCATATATGGGAGAGCAGTATGCACATTGAAATGGTCATCTTTTATCATCTTTCATATTTATATCATATTTTCTGCCCCGATCAAAAATTTCAAATCCTTTGAGATTTTGGATCTCAAGTGATTTAAATATGTATGAAACAAAACATTTGTTGGAGAAAAATGTGTCTGGTTTAATTAGATTAAAGTGGACAAGACTGAAGTTCCCTTTTTGTACAAAGGGAAACCACAAAACACAACCTAGTACAATTACATTCATTATAGTTGTTCATAGTTTGTACACCATATTATACACAGGATCAATACAAAACAGAAACTACTTCCAGAAGATGTCTTCATTCAGTTCTTTGAAGAAGTTTGTAATGACCATCACGAAGTCTACCACCAACAAAACTTTCAAGGCTGCGGAAGATCCTTCGAGTCTTGAGTCTTCGCCTGATTGCAGCAATGAAATTTTCACACCGCTTTAAGTCATCATCAGTCCAGAATGTAGTCTTAACCCATGATTTTAGATCAATTTTAATTTCTTTCACTCTAGAGTCTAGTTCTTCTTCAACCAATTTGAGAGTTCCGTCACTGAATTTGTAGAGCTCACATAGTCTCATAAGCATGCGAGTCCCGTATCTGTCGGTGAAGATGACGGCTCTAGGGGTGTCAAGGACTTTGTATTATGAAATTCATGCCCTGTTGCATTCCATTGTGGACTTGTAAGATTGATCCTGGTTTGGTAGCTTTCCATACCAAGCTGAAAGTCCTCAACCCTTTTTCGAATGACTAAGCCCCTGATCCAAAGGTTGACAACAGCAGAGAGGGCCTTTTTCTCACGGACAGGCAAATGCTCAAGGTGTCCTTGGAGATTCAAGAGATAGAGATCTTCGAAATCATTTGGCAGCAGATGTTTGAAGTCGTTTTCTTCAATAATATATTCTTTCAAGTCTGCTCTTTTAAGAACTATCTTCTTCAAATACTCATAGCCATAGATTGGGAAGATCTCTACACGAACCACACTTAAGATTTGCATCTTGGATCTAACATCATTGCGTCTTTTATCAGCACCATGTCTTTCGATGTAGAAGTTCATCTTTTTGTACCACCAGTGAGAAATACCATACGAAGCGGCAATGTCATACTCTTGTTCTTTGTCAGCCCAGAATTGATCAGGAACCATCTGTTCAAGTCCCTGATCAGAGTAGGTTGCAGCTTTCATCTTTGAAATTGATAGAGCTGGTCTTCTTTCAGCAGAGCGAGCACACAGATAGTCCAAGTCATGATTGAAGAAGAATTCAGCCTGAATGGTCATCTGTCCAGGTTCACCACCTAGAGGAAGAGGCTTGTTCACATTGAAACGACAGATATGCTCACTGACTTGATCATTCAGCATCTTATGGCATTCTTCCATCTGGTATTGGAGTTGATTGACATCTGAGTGAAAAAATTTAAAAATTTCATAAGCTTGTCCTTCAAGATCTCTTGGAGCTATGGATGAGATATTCTTCCGTTCCCAGTACCACTTAATGAAGGTTCCTATATCACCAGTGAAGTGCAGAAGAGAGTTTTCAGCTGGAACTTCATAATCATTGGTGATAGTTGACACCCAATTGTTGTCAGGAATAATCGTTTCAGATTCTGGGATGGACCATGAAGGTTCTGGAGTATGAGGTCTCTCCTTAATAATACAGCTTTGAATTGCGTCCCTTGAAGGTGCAACTCTGGATGTGCTAGTGCGTTTACCTGCCAAGTATGCATCAAACCAATCTTCTTCTGATGGCTTAGGAATATGCTTGGTGGATGCGTCATCTTCATCAGATTCTGACTCTGCCATGATATACGACTCTTCATGAACCATTTGATCCTCAGGAATTGAAGAGATTGTGGGTGTGAACCTTGAATCAACCGTCGTCCAGGCAGCATACTTCTTCTGAGTTCCCTGTTCTCCGGTAGGACTGGATTGATTGGAAGGTTTTGGTGGTGATGAAGGTGGAGGTGGTGGAGGTGTAGAGGTTGTCTTAGAAGATCCACTAGCTCCAGAAGTTCCAACACCCCCGGTTGGAGGTGGAGGTGGAGGAGGATCTTTAGGACCTTTACGCAATGTTTCCAACACTATGGTCCTCCTTTTCTTCTTAGCTTCCTTTTCTCCGATGTCAATCAAGAACTGTTCATGATTGTCGAACTTAATTGATTCTTCGAGAGCCTCATAAATCTTCTTGTGGACCTTATGCTTATGCTCGTCAACATCATACATCTTATCTGAAAGTGCAGCTCTCATATCTGCGATAGGTAGATCCTTGAACCATCTAAGAAGTGGAGCTTCTATTGCCCATTCCACAGCATCCTTAACTTTGCCTTCAATGGCTTCAGCAACCCCTTTATCAAAGTTGAGGTGCTCCAACCTATAGAAACGATCCTCAAGGGACTCAACAGATTTTGGTAGTTGCCTTTCAAGAGCTTTAATTCTTTTTACTGCTTTGTCAAGCAGTTGATCTGAAGTAAGAATTAGAGGTGGTGAAGCAGGTGGAGTTTCCTTATCAGCAAATGTAACCACTGGTTCAAAGGATAGATTCTTTGCAGATTCAGGTGGTGAGAGTGTGGTTACTTAAGCAGGTTTGGGGGGTGGAAGTGCGGTTGCAAGAGAGGATGCTGACATGGGTGGAATGGTTGATGAGTCTTGTTGAATAATGACGGTAAACATGGATTGTGCATCCTCCTTATCATTATCTTGCTTGGAAGATTCAGTATCAATGGGTTTGTCGTTTAAGAATTGGTCAGCGAAAGTGAAGTCTGTATCAAGGTTCTTAAATGACGATAGAGAACCAGTAGACAGATTTGGTTCTTCCAAGGGCATAGTCTCATCAGATTTCGACTCAGGATTCTCCTCTGAGTCTTTATGCAGTATTTCATCAACATTATGGTCGTACTGAGTATCACATGACGCAATATTTTCTTCATGAGCTACATATGTTTCCTTTTCCAATCCAGATGGCTCCTGAGTTGATGAAGATTCAACACTTCTTTTCTTCAGTTCGAATTGAGTGGTGGTTCTTGATGGTGAAGAGGAGAAGGTGAGGAGTGTGTGAGCAGCTTGTTCTTCGCCAACAATCCCTTTTCCCTTATCTTGTGTGATTGGTGTTGTTTGTTGAGGCAATTGATCAGGATCCCTTAACACTAGTCCACTTACTGGTGCTTTCACATTCTGACTTTCTAGGCTTTGCTGGATTCCAAGTTGTAGAGCAGCATCATCTTCATCAGTTAACTTTGTATTATCCCTTGAAACCTCAGTATATTCACCAATTTCCTTTTCCACTTTCTTCCTTTTTTCTTTCTGCTTCTTGGATGCGGTGTCTGAATGTTGTGACCTTTCACGTCTCTTTTTAGGAAGAGAGGCATAGGATGCTTGTGAGGCTGAAGTGGACTTGGGAGCATTAGGTTGTGGAGGAGTAGGTGTGACATCTTCAGAGGATCTGGTAGCTCTTTTCTTGTATTGTTTGAAGTAGTCCTTCTTCTTGATATTGTCCGTGAGTAGAGTATCAGGAATTTTTAATCCAAAGATTTCTTTGTCCATACCTCTAGGAACATATTTAAGATTACCCAGAATGAATTCATCTTCTGCTTTATGTAGAGCTGAGTCAATCCTGGGGTTGAAGTTGTGAGTCTGTTGCAAGTACTGGATAAAAGTTTTGAAAATCTGATGCTGGGAATCACAAGCTTGTTTAGTTTCTTTCGACCCTGAGCTTTATTCTGAAAGTTAGTTCTATCAGATATGAATGTGTTCATTGACAACGAAAATTCTTCCCAAATACGTTCTGAGACATTCACATTCACTCCATTGACAATACCCAATAGGATTTGCAAGATGGGAATTCTCACTTTATCGAACCCTGAGGTTTTGCCAGATAAGCACAAGTTGAGAACTGTTGTCATTGCTCTCCAGGGTTGATACATGTGTCCAGTGATGATGTCGGAAGCCCTTAATATGCTGGTCTGATATCCCAAACCAATCAGAAAGACAATTAGATCGTCAGCACCAGGTGGAGGTTCAGATCGTATGTTGGGGTTACAGGGAGTGATTCCTAGAGCCTTGCTAAGAATGTCAGAGTCTATCACAAATTCCCTATCATCCAGTTTGCACAAGTATTTAGCTGTGATTTTGTCCCATTGAATGGTGTTCCAGAATTGTTGTATGTAAATGGTGGGAATTGTGCATTGCTTGGTAATGGCACCGAAGAAGTTTGTGTTTTTGAGGATATCTATAGACACTTTGAGTATAGGATTTTGTTGCAACTTTTGTAAGTCCACATAACAGTTACTTTTTCCAATTTCTGCCCATTGACTTTTAGGAAGAATTTCTTCGTCTGAGAGAACATTGGGTGGTGCAGAAGAAGTGACGTTCTCAGCTGAGATTGTGCTTGCCATTGAAGATCTGAAGATAAATTCAACCAATAGCAATGATAGGGAACGAGTTAGATTATAAATGGTTAGTCAGGCAGCATAGAGTACATCCTTATGATATAATCACTCAGACTTATAAGCTCAGACAGGGTTCCTATAAGCATATAGTAGGATTGAGTGGCATTAGCGAGACTTAAAAGATTCCATTTGATACAGTTTTCACAAGACGAGTTGTTTTGGAATTAAAAGGCTAAAACGCGCATTTGCAAAGAAATAATGTCATGAAACAAGATACAAATGTAGAAATGATATAACAGATTTGTATGAAACAAGTTGGATCATTTAGATGCCACAAGGGAATCCAAGTACAGCTTGCTCAAACAGAAATGTTATAGCAAGTTACACAGAATAAGATGTCAATACAAGTCACTTCAGGAAATCCTGAATCAAGATTGCAAGCATGAGATTATCCTAGCAAGTTGCCTTAAAACCTTTTAATAGCCCTAGTCGCTGAATGAAAGTTAAACCAAATACATCTCTAATCATAAGTGGACAAGTCGCTAAACCAGGCTAAGTCGCTACCTGAAAACATACTATGTCGCTAACTTGTAAAGACAAGTCGCCATCAACAGTAACTCAGCCAAGTCGCTACACATCAGTTCACTAAATCGCTACAATTGCTAAGTCGCTAACTTGTAAAAACATGTCGCCATCAACAGTAACACATCCAAGTTGCTATAAATCAGTTTACTAAGTCGCTACCATTACTAAGTCGCTAACTTGTAAAGACAAGTCGCCATCAATAGTGATACAGCTAAGTCACTACAAAAGTCGCTAATAATTAGTTCACTAAGTCGCCACAATTACTAAGTCGCTAACTTGAGCAAACTTAAAAACCAATAACTCGCCACGATGAACTAGTACACTAACTCGCTACCAAGAACATTACTAAGTCGCCATCAAGAACACATTTTACGCAACTGACAATCATCCCAAACAAACACTCATTCAACACCATTACATGGACACAATTAACAATCTATATAGAACGGTTACAGCAAAACCTTTAACACACTTGCAATCGGCAACCCAAAACAACAACAACAAAAAGCATCAAACTCAACACATTCCGCAACACCCAATTGACGCAATACAGCAACCATTAATACAATTCAATAACACCTAAACAATCATTATACACAAGAAAAAAAATGATTCCATCAGAGCAGATTCATTATCAAACCTATGTGGGAATCAAGTGTCACGGATTAAATGCTCGATGAGATCTGTGTAAAGAGTTGTGTTAGACAAGCATCAAAGACATATAATAGAGAGCAGAGAGTGAACGAAGCAAATCATACCACTTCAAGTCGCTAGGTTGAATGTTTAACGAGGGAGAAAGAGAGAGATAAAGGTTTTTAATACTTTGAAAAAAAACAAAACAGAAAAAATAATGTAAGTCGCTAGGGTAAGTAGAGGAGATTAACAAGAAAAACAAGTTGTCACTTTTGGTCCCTGTGGTTTAGTGACTTTTGTAGCAACTCGCTATCAAAGGTTTTAAATAAGTCGCTAGTGTTTTTCAAAGCAAGTTGCTAACATAGTCATGAAAAGTTGCAATCTAAACATATTCTGTATAGTAGACATTTATAATCCATGGCCATAACAGACTTATCAAATAGCATACTAACCCAGATAAGCACACAATCACAATGAACACCATGAATCAAATAAACATTCAATACTAAACATTCAATACATGGGTACACAAAGATTATCACAAAGGCAAGACAAGACAACAACCTACAACTGAGCACACACCATAACCAGCACTGAAGCAGATATAAACAAGATATCTTGAAAAAATCTCCCCCTCAATCAATGTCAACAAAGACCATTGATTGACTTTAACCAACCCGTTTTAAAATAAGAATATATCAGTTGTTTGAACTTCATCTATGATCCCGTATCATTATTGAATGACATTTCTAGGATCGTAGATGTTATCGATAACAGCGAATATATCTTTTATTAGATGGATGTAAATGACAAAAATTATGAATTTAAAAGGATGAAATGTAACAATTTTAAATTTTTTTTAAAAATTTTAATTTTTTTTTCTTTTTTTTTAAACTAATTTGTACTCAGATATAAAAGAGCGAGTCCTAATTCAGGGTGAATAGGAGTCAAAGTAATAGGTACATCAATTCTGGCATGCTATAGCTCCTGACTGAGCCATATTCATTTCTGATGGAAACCAAGTCATGAGGTTCCTGATTGAATTGAGCATTGTACCTGAAAAAGACTGAGAGCACATTGTACTAGAAGCACATGTAGAATTTCAAATGGATGGGTTAGTGACATGATTAATCTCACTATTGGATGTATCACAGATTAATACACATGTATCAATATTAAGGATCCTTTTTGGCTCAATATACTTGAAGAGTTTTCCTGTGGGCATCCACTTAAGGCAAGATCTAGGTAAGTAAGTCCGTTTGGATTCTGTGAACTTAAATAATCTGCCAGTGGGAATCCATTTGAAGCAGCTACTAGGAGATTTGTATGTGTGCACTTCCCTGTTTGACTATTTGTCCTTTTGTGATTAGTATGTTTCTTAGGGGATTGATCAGCCAAATGATGTTTCTTATGTGAACTAGTCATACTTCTAGTATTTCTGAACTTTGAGCTTTGAATATTTTCCTGGGGTTTGAGATTCATTATATCGGAACGAAGCAATGAAGTGACTGGTTTTGTCAAAACAACATTCTCATCAATTTGGGAGGCAAGCCTAGATTTCGATGATTTAACTCTTTCAGTTCTAAAGGTATTAGGCTGCTTAACTACTGTACTTTTAGAGTGGTTCTGAACAGTTGACTTTCCCAAATTTGATGGTTTTGCAAACTTAGTGTTCATCCTATTTCCAATAGATTTCCTAAGCTCATTTTTTAAGGCAACAATATTGAAGCGCTTATCCTGAATTTGGGCTTTGAGGTCATCAATGTCTTTCAATAAGATGTTAGAATGATTGATCAACTTGGAATTTGTCTCCTCTATGTTCTTTCTTAATGACTCATTTTCTCTTAATAGGTTGGACACACATAGAGCTAGTTCAGCATTTCTAGATTCAAGTGTATCACTCATCTCATGACAGTCATATTTCTGCACCTCTGAGAGTAGTAATTTCAGATTGCATATGGTTGAATCTTTGTCCTGAATCTGGGTTTTTAATTGATTAATTTCAAAAAATTCTCGAAGTTCTGGAAATTCCCGATTAATACAAGATTTCTTTGCATAAAAGTTTTCATCCTTTTGTTGTATTTTAATTTCCAATGAAATGCAATGTTTTTCAAGAGTTGAGTATTTGTTTGAAAGTTCATCATAAATCCTTTTTTCAATCATGTCATTAGCTTTAATGGTTTTAGATTCAGGCTCAACCAAGATCGATTTCACAGTATTATGTTCAGAGTTTGAATCAGGTACTTTAACATATGAATTACTCTGATTAGTTAAGTGTACCTCATCACATGAAACCTTTTCTGACTCTGAGTCTTTGAGATCAGTACAGTTGTCTTCATCCTCTTTTATTGCTACTGAACTTCTGCATTCATTATCATTCATCGGTTCAACTGATCCATTGCACGTCTTTTCACAATCATTCCATATCATATCTTGACATCCCTTTACTTCATTCAGCATGTCATTCTTTTGAGCAGCTTCCTTAATGTATAATTCCACATTATCCATGAGTTGAATAAATGTGTTTCTGAACTCATGAATTTCCATTCCAGTGTGTTTCATGAATGAAATTCCAGTCATGTCATCATCAAAATCTGAGGAATATTCCCCTCGGATAAGTGGCTGAAATTGATTAAAGATTACTTGAAGAGCTGGATTAGACTTATCAGCTGTGAACTTTTCATTTGTAATTTGAAACCTCAGTCGTTCTAAGTTAAGTGACACATTTCTAGTCAAGGTGGGAAAGTCCTGACGAAGGATATCACTGCTTGTTCGATCCATAGCTGTAGATAAAAGTAGATTGAGATGCTGATGAAGTAGTTGAAAGGGCTCAATGTTGTATTCCATTTGCTTTGCATCATTTGCCAATATTAACACATAATTGTTTTGATTATAAGTTGCAAACTCATTCACTGAAGGGTATTCTGGGAGGCAGCGTGTATCATTATTCTGCGAGGTATCATAGAGTGCAAGTACTTTGGTGATTAAAGGATTAGTGATATGAGACATTGTGTGGAAGAGTGTGTTTATGGGAATTAGATGTAGGTAACTTGCTTCACTTCACCAAGGTATTAAAGACCAAGTCGCTAGGCACCAAATTGCTAAGAATTTTAACTATAAGTCGCTAAGCACCAAATCTGAGTACCAAGTCGCTAGCAAAGTTTTGACAGCAAGACGCTAAGAGCCAAGTCGCTAATTTATCAAGTCGCTAAATAGCAACTCGCTAGGAACCAAATCGCTAACACCAAGTCGCTAACAAACAAAAGTACAAGTCGCTAAATTTCACTAAGTCGCTACACGTAGTGGAGAATCTACTAAGTGTACTATTTGTCGGCTTGTCTTACTAGACAAGTCGCTAAGCCTAAATCGCTAACAACTTCAACTCTAACTCGCTACCAATTTGCAAAGTAAGTCGCTAACAAGAAAAGCACTCCGTGGGTCAAGTCGCTAGCTAGAAAAAACTCACAAACATCACTTTTCAATCCAAAAACAACCCAACCACGATGATTCAAGCTTACCAAATCAAAACCTAAACACTTGTGATGATTCTAAACACAAAAGTACTAACAAAACCCAAACTTTAACACTAGAAATCAACCAAATGTTGCAAAAACCACAAAACTTTTTCAAACTCAAAAACCACCTAAAAACCACTAGAAATCCAAAGATATGTAAGAGATGATCTAACCATGGCTCTTGATACCAATTGTAACATATTGGATTTCACATACACATCAAAACACAATCACTTATGGGCGTGTAGATGATTTTAGAAAGAGAGAAAGTGGGATATTCTAGAAAGAGAAACTCATGTCATATTAGATTACCAAAGAACATCCAACCCTCTACCTTGCAAGGTAGAGGGTATTTATAGGTTACAATCTAAATGACCACCTAACGGCCTGTGGATCAGGTATACAATGGGTAAAGACCCGTCCTTCCTCCACGGTGATGCACTAAACTATTATATGCTACTAATTAACTACTAAATAACGTAAATAATGACAAGTCTACGAGCTAACTTAGGCTAGATAAAATTTGGGGTGACCGACTCTTTAACTTATGGAATTTCCAATTCCTAACAGTAACTATTCTATTAGTTACACCGTAACCCAGATCTAGCCTATAAATACCCCACGATTTCCAGCATTTCAAAGCATCCCATTTCACACATCACAACCAAAGAACGTGGAAAGAAGCCAGAGGAAGGTCTAGAGGAGCATACGGAGCTATCTCCAAGGGAGATATCACTTCCCTATGATAAGCATTAGCATTTTATCTTTTCTTTACTTTCGATTCATGTATTTCGTAACATTAATTATTGAATTGATTTGTATGGTTAATATGAGCGGCTAAGCACCTCTTGGTGCTGGCCTAGTTATGATTCCTTAATTGTTTTGTTTGCGTTTACATTACTTCCGTATAATTATTTCTAAGTGTATGCATGCATAGTTTATTGGTAGCTACCCTTGTTTCGGTAGTTTTGAATGGCGGTAGAGGCTAGTTGCTTAGGAGATATGACCAACTGACCCTAAGTGAGTAGACTGAGACGGGAAGGGTAAGATATGACCAACTGACGACCCTTTCTACTTGTGCGATTTGACCAATTGATCACCTACCATTTGGATGAACTTAAGAATTAGGGGGTGAGTGTTTAAGTCTAGCATGTAGCGGTACTTAATGACTCAGCTTAGGAGACCAGGAACAACTGGACTTATGAGGGGACACCTGACTTCTCCAGTGGTGGCATCTTTGCTGATAGGTTAGGGCGAATTGACCAAATGCTGTCCTCTCGACTTTGACCCCACCTGAAGTAATTGGAAGTAATTAGACGTAGACATTACTAGCTAGGAGTAATAACTAGGTTAGCACCATTCTCCTCTATTGATTGAACCTTTGCCTTTTTTTGCTTTTATCTGCTTTAGTAGTCATTTAATTAATTCCTTATCGAAATCATATTAAAATCTGTGAAACCTAGACTTAGTATTAATCCAACACACATAGCTCTTGGGACGACCTCGGTTTTACCGAATACTATACTACACACGACCGGGTACACTGCCCGTTATTGCATTAGGATAGAACATAGGTATAACGAGACATTATATATATTAAAACCTGGTCAGTAAAACCTGCATCAAGTTTTTGGCGACGTTGCCGGGGAGTTATATTAGGATTGCTATTAAGTATTTTATTTTCATTTTTGTTTTGTTTTAAAATTTCTCAAATTCACCCGATCACTATTAAAGTTTTCAGGTACCATGGAAGTTGTTAAAATTGATGACCTCACTCTTGAGGAATATTTGGTGTTGACAAGAGCAGAACAAGGGCCGGGTCTCGTAAGACCGGCAATTGGAGCTGATGTTCGTTTCGAAATTAAAGACCAATTTGTGAGGGAGCATCGTGCTAACCCTTTTTCAAGAAACATGGACGAAGATGCGTATGAACACGTTGAAAATGTCTTATACGTCGCAAGCCTTTTCAACATTCCGGGCGTGTCTCATGACGCTGTTATGCTAAAGGTATTCCCCATGACTCTTACTAGGGTTTCCAGAAGATGGATTGAAAGATTGCTCGCTGGGGCAGTTAATACTTGGGCTCTACTAAAGAAGCACTTCATTCAGAGGTATTGTCCTCCGTCGAAGATTTCTAACTATCTTTTGGAGATCCATAATTTCAAGTAAGAAGACGATGAAACGTTGTATAAAGCCTGGGATAGATACAACGATCTCCTTTACAAATGTCCTATACACGATCTGAACAACCAGCAAAAGGTCAACATCTTCTTCAAAGGAATCAACGTGGCTACAAGACAGATGATGGACTATCAAGGACCAATCCCAAACATGACTCCTACTCTAGCAATTGAAGCCATTCAAAAAATGGCCGATCAGTCTCAAAAATGGCACGATGGAGGAAGCAAAAGAAACCAAGGCGGAAGTTCTGACGGAATTGCAGCTATCGCTAGCAAAATTGAAAATCTAAGTCGAGATATTCTAAAAGTCAGAGAAACCGTTCATGCCATCCAAGTGGGTTGTGAAAGCTGTGGGGGAGGACATCTCACCAAGAATTGTCCTCACGTTAACGAAGAAAATATAATTGAAGAAGCCAAATATGGAGAAAATTAACCGTTTTACGGAGATAATCAAAATAGTAACGGGTATCATGGAAATTACAACCGTGGGCCTTATGGAGAAAGAAAGCCCAACCTTGAAGAGTCAATAAACAAATTCCTGGAAAATGCTGCCCAAAGACAAAAGGAACAAGATGAGTGGCTAAAAGAATCCAGGAAAACACTGACAAAAGTCTTTCCAATCACGACACAACCCTAAAGAACCTTGAATCCATGGTGGAAAAGCTTAGTGAGAAAGTAAGGATGAATAACACTAAACCGGAAGGATCAAAACCACCAATGGAATGTAAAGTAATTTTTGCTGATAATGACTCGAAGATACATGCCAATTCTCACACTGAAGATACAAATTCTGGTGAAGATTCTGTCGACATATCGGAGTTACGCCGTAACCTGACTAAGGAGTTACGGCGTAACTATGTTTTTGACAGCTATCGTGGAGTTATGGCAGATATTGATAAGGAAGATTCAAGCGAGTTACGCCGTAAACAAACATATGAGTTACGGCGTAACTGGGATACATGGGCAGACAAATTCCTCGAAGTGGACGAATCAGGAACTTAGGTAATTAACGGATGGTCCCAAGACATTAATTTATGCCCTCTGTCCCCAGCTAAAAAGAAATATCACTGGTGCAAAAGGATACCCGTAGCTAAGGGGGACTGGTATGATTTATGGGCCTCGTGTGACCTGAGAAATGAAATTTGCAATGGAGGAAGCAATAAGGATAGGGTCAAAAATAACAAATTCATGTGGGGCGCATATACTGATGAAGAAATATTGGAAAAACTCTCCTTAAAGGAAGAAGAGGAAGCGCCTATAACTCACTGGTGTACTCCGATAATCATAACTGACGATGAATCCACACGAGCAAGGCCTACGTGCGACCCTTTCCGCGAGTATTGCAACGGTGGTGATAGTTTAAAAGACGAAGAATGGACGTGCCCTCACGAGCTCAAAAGACATAATATCAAATTCGGAGATTTAACATTTGACGATTGGTACGCGATACAATTCGGGAATGCTAAAATTAACCTGAATCTTCTTAAAAAGCTCAAGATTGACTACGAGGATCATAATCAGAAAAAGGAATTGGTTAATAACGACATCTACTGCATGGAAGATCCTGTGACCAGAACTGATAACAATGAAACCCGAAGTCATTGGTTTGAAAAGATAAAATCTCCTGGGGAAACCTTCTGGGCATCATGCAACCCTTATGACGATAATTGTAATGGGGGAAGCAGCTTAATGAGAATGGGAGAGGATGAATTATTTTGGACCTCAACTAACGATAAGGAAAGGACAAGTTTGCATTGGTTAGACAACTTGGGATTTGACAGTTGGTTAAAGATCAAGTATGGACAAGTTGATGCGTCAACAAAGGAAAAGATTTGGAAAGAATACATGAGTAAAGAAAATTCAAACGACGAAAGTCCTAACAAATCGGGTTAAATAACAGTTGAGGATGACATAGAGTTGATAAGGAATGAAAGGAAGAATGCAAACGCGTACTGGTGGAGAATTTGCTCGATGATGAATAGTTTAAAGGTACTGATTCTGACAATGATGACATTGAGGGGATTTTAGACTATCTTGAGTTACAAAAAAATGAGGAATTTACTGACCCCGATGATGAAGCATATGAGCAAAGGAGGTGCGAACTCCTTGGGATTCCATATACGAGGCCGCCACCAATTATAGCCGAAAAATATGAATTCACTCGATATTATTTAGGACCAGAGGAAACATTTTGCAAAATTCGAAAGATCAAGACTAAAAAATACTTCCGCACTGCCACAAATGTCGCTTGGGTCAGGCATAACTTGATGAAGGACATGGAGGAGGTTGGCCATGTCCAAAGGCCCCCATAAAGCCTCGAGGCTCTGAGTCTAACTTAAAGACTCATAAATAAAGAAAAGTGCTCTTTCGGGAGACAACCCGAATTATCCCTTTCTTTTGTTTTATTTCCATTTTTGTAGGGTTTTGTGTTTTAACCATTCTTGCAGGAAAACGAAGAGTAATTACTGCTGCAGTATGTGGATCTGACTATAGTTACGGCGTAACCAAACCCTTGAAGCAGAATTCCAGATGCATTACAAATTACGGCGTAATTCTATCTCAGTGGTTATGCCATAGCTACACTCTTACAGCGTATGCCAGGTTTTGCCTAGTTACGGCGTAACTCCCTATAAGAGTTACGACGTAACTCTCCTCTGCTTTACTTCTTTCATTTTAAACACAATAACCTTGTATTAATATTTTAAATGAACTTTGTGGGTGTGTTCCCTGTAAACCCTCACGAGACTTCACTCGTCCACTTTGAACACCAAGTGGTTTGAAAGGCTTGTTGCATATGCTAAATGCAACCGTGAGTCCTACGAAAGTGAGTTAGGTTTGTTTTTCATTTTTCATTTTTTCTTTTTTAGAATTATGCTTGTCGGTAGTGTGATTTCAGGGATTGAAGTTTGCTCATGGATGCTTATACGAAGGCACAAATATTTTCCGTGGGCCTTCTTTCTTTTTGGAGCAAATTTCAGGGAAGTTCTCGCTCTAATTCTACTTTTCTCTTCACCTTTATTTAACGCTTAGTACAAAAGGGACTTTGTACAATTCAAGTGGGAGGACAGGAGTAGAATTATCTCGGGCTAATGGTCAAAAAAGTACTATACTTGCCACCCTTTCCTCTTCAGGGTAGCGAACAATTTTTTTTGCTTTCATGGGTATTATACTTTCAAATTCATCCTCTTTAGGGTATTTTACAAAAAAGTTTGACATTTTTGCCCCTCTTACCCACAAGAGCAAATGATGGCAAGTATGATACTTTTTTTTTTTTATCATTTGCCCTAGTTTTTATTATGTTAAATTTTGGATATGTATTAAGATAATTTATTTAATGATTTATAATTGTGTTAAATCTATGATAAAAATGTTTTGTTTTATCATTTGCCCTAATTCACTTCAAGTTGTTTAACGCTTCAAGCGTTAAACCGAATTAGGTTTAACGCTTCCGCTAAATTAGGAGGAATTATATCACAACATGAAGTACTTGCATATAAATTTCGGTTCGTCACCTGTTGAAGCATAGACTAGAGAGTATACTATGACTAGATTAAGGGTGTGTTTGTTTGATTAAGATGTTACACATCTGAATCTGACTACCGCATCTGAATCTGACTACCACATCTTACTAATAAGAGGTAGCTAAAATGTCTGAATCTGAATGAAAAAGTGTTGTTTGTTTTTTATAATTGTCCGAATGATTTTAATTTTCCCTTTTTTAAGTGTATATTAAATTATTACAAATACGATTAATAAGTAAATAGGGCAAATGATAAAACAAAACATTTTTATCATAGATTTAACACAATTATAAATCATTAAATAAATTATCTTAATACATATCCAAAATTTAACATAATAAAAACTAGGGCAAATGATAAAAAAAAGTATCATACTTGCCATCATTTGCTCTTGTGGGTAAGAGGGGCAAAAATGTCCAACTTTTTTGCAAAATACCCTAAAGAGGATAAATTTGAAAGTATAATACCCACGAAAGCAAAAAAAATTGTTCGCTACCCTGAAGAGGAAAGTGTGGCAAGTATAGTACTTTTTTTGACCATTAGCCCAATTATCTCTTGAACTTTATTTTTCCATCGTTTTTCTAGTTTATTTTGAAAAATTATGCCATTTTTAATTTTGACATGTTTTTCTTAACCTAACTAGAATAGACCTTAGCTGAGCAGATACAACCCTTGATATTATATGGTGAGATTAGCCTTATCCGTTTCCAATATTTTACCACAAATCCACCAAATTATGAGTGTGCCGGTAGCTTGTAAACTTTAGAACTTGGCCTTTGGATCATTTCGAGACCATAGACGAGGTATGTTGAGTTAGCTCGATGTATTTGGACTTTTCAGTTTAAGAAGGCAATATTATAGGATTATCACCCAAATACCCTACCATTGTGTGTCTATCGATTAGTCACCTCGACTTCTCGACCCCCATGTGAAACCATTTTTGTTGCACTCACCTTTAGTGCAAGATTCCCCTAGATACACCCTTCTGAGCCATTCCTTTCATTTTGTTAACCTAATATATTGTTTCGATACACCTTAGCCTACCCTGTAGTCTTTATTTCTGATTGGGAAGTCATCATTTGCCTAAGTTCAAGATTAAAGTAGAAAGGTTCGGAGACCACGCTTTCGTCGATGACATATTCTTAAAGATCATTGAAGACCCCCCAAAATTCCCATTATTCCTCTCAAGTGGGGGGATATTATGTTTAGTTGTTATAAAAAAAATGATTCGAAAAAAAAAGTTATGTTATTTAGTTTATTATAAAGTGCAATGTTATAAGCACTATGTTATGAGCTTATTATAGATTTAGTATCGAGGAGGCGACCTCGGTCACATTCAAAGATTGGAGCTGGTAATTATGCCAAAAGTTGGAGAAAAGGTAGTGTACCCATCATGACGTCCTCTAATGACACATCTACCTAGTATTTCATGATCCGGTTTCTTGACTTCAAATCTTGAACTTTGGGCGGACGGTAAGTGGTGATGACTTGGTTATAGATTTAGACTACATGCTTGATTTTTATTTTACACCATTTATATATCCCATGTTTTATCCTACCCTTTAGTCATGAAGCGTGTCTAGGTGATGCAGCGAGCAATCTTTGGTGTCCTGGCCATGGATTTGTTCATGTATCATTAATTTTGTCCACTTCGCTGTGACATGTTAGTAATGACGAGTCACCCGTTAACCTTTGTCGTATCTACCCATGTTGCCTTCGAAAATTGTTTAGCCCTTAACTCTAGTGGTGGAGATTTGTGTAACCGCCAAGCTTAAGATAGAATACATGCTATGACTGTGCGATTGAGTGATCACCCCGAAATTGACACTTAGAATAGTTGAGAGATTTAAGTGTTTCGTTCCCATTTAGTGAGGTGTTCGGTTTTGTTTTATTCTAGCATAAGGGATTTGTAAACTTATATTTTCCAGGTTATGGGAGATATCTTTTTAGAAATCTTTCTAATAAGGTCTACTTGAGGGCAAGTAGAGTTCAAGTGGGGGGATATTTGATAACATCAAATAATCCTAAATATTAAGTGTCAATTTCCCCCGATAATGCTTGTAATTTATATCATTTATATGGATTTACGCTTGTTTTCCATTATTTTCCATTATTTTCCACTTTCAGGTAAATTAAGAGCATTGGAGCTAAAGAGAAGCGGAATTGGAGAATTATCAAAGATTTATCAGAGTATGCTCACTTTGAAGAAGTTACGGCGTAACTCATCTCTCACATTACGCCGTAACTAAAGCGTGAATCAGAAAGCCAACTCATCAAAAGATTACGGCGTAACTCTCCCAAAAGATTACGACGTAACTATATTAGGTCAAATGAGGTTCCGCGCCGCTGATAACTACGTCGTAACTCTTGCATAAACTCCGGCGTAACCATGAAATATTGAAGATACGGCGTAACTACTAATAAGGTTACGCCGTAACCAGCAGATCTAGTGCAAATTACGAAGAAATAGAAGATTACGGCGTAACTATTCTATTAGTTACGCCGTAACCCAGATTTGGCATATAAATACCCCAAGATTTCCAGCATTTCAAAGCATCCCATTTCACACACCACAACCAAAGAACGTGGGAGGAAGCCAGAGGCAGGTCTAGAGGAGCATACGGAGCTATCTCCAAGGGATAAATCACTCCCCTACGATAAACATTAGCATTTTATCTTTTATTTACTTTCGATTCATGTATTTCATAACATTAAATATTGAATTGATTTGCATGGTTAATATGAGCGGCTAAGCACCTCTTGGTGCTGGCCTAGTTATGATTCCTTAATTGTTTTGTTTGCGTTCACATTACTTCCGTATAATTATTTCTAAGTGTATCCATGCATAGTTTATTGGTAGCTACCCTTGTTTCGATAGTTTTGAATGGCGGTAGAGGCTAGTTGCTTAGGAGATATGACCATATGACCCTAAGTGAGTAAACTGAGACGGGAAGGGTAAGATATGACCAGCTGATGACCCTTTCTACTTGTGCGATTTGACCAACTGATCACCTACCATTTGGATGAACTTAAGAATTAGGGGGTGAGTGTTTAAGTTGCTAACGCCCGGGAACTCACTATTATAAGTCTAGCATGTAGCGGTACTTAATGACTCGGTTTAGGGGACCAGGAACAACTGGACTTATGAGGGGACACCTGACTTCTCCAGTGGTGGCATCTTTGCTGATGGGTTAGGGCGAATTGACCAAATGCTGTCATCTCGTAGACATTACTAGCTAGGAGGAATAACTAGGTTAGCACCATTCTCCTCTATTTATTGAACCTTTGCCTTTTATTGCTTTTATCTACTTTAGTAGTTAATTAATTAATTCCTTATCGAAATCATATTAAAATCTGTGACACCTAGACTTAGTATTAATCCAGCACACATAGCTCTTGGGACGAGCTCGGTTTTACCGAATACTACACTACACACGACCGGGTACACTGCCCGTTAGTGCATTAGGGTAGACCATAAGTATAACGAGACATTATAATATTAAAACCTGGTCAGTAAAACCTGCATCAGTTATCATTGTCCACATGTTGAAGGCTTGATACATGAACTACGTGAAGAGCAACGTTTCATGTTTTATCACCTCCTCGAACGTTTTGATGAGGTCAATAAACCTAAACAACCTTGAGCTTAAGGATCATTAAAGTGGTGTCCTAGTCTTAAGCTTAACTTAGATAGTTTAGGAATTTTAATCCATGTATTGCTCATTCTCTTAGTTTTTAGAGTTATGTACATCATTTCTCTAAGTTTTTATTGAATGAAATTACATGTTATATGTCATATGACTTTATGTATATGTTTAGCGCCTTAATGCATAACTCTTGTTGATGTTAACACCACATTTTACATCAACATTTTTGTCTTCAGTTTACAGGCAAACAGATCCCTCATTTTAGCCTAAACGGATCCCTCCCAGGGAGGAACTGTGGGATCCGTTCAACAAAAGACTTTTTATTACTAACTTGAGTCTCATTTGCTGGAAATTATATTTCATATACTTGTTTTCTAACCTTTGTTTTGTAGATTTTCAATATTCACATGAAGACTTTGACACCCTTAGCTAGGGGAGTTTCTTGTCAATGCAAAACAATTGAAAAATCATTTGCAATAATTTCACATAGGACTACAATAACTACATGACGTCCTCCTTGCAAAGGAGCACTCGTCCAGGGGTGTAGGATATTGGATTTCACTTACATAACATAACGTTAACACACTAAGCACATAGATGATTTTAGAGAGAGAGAAAGTGGGATATTCTAGTAAGAGAAACTTGTGGAATATTAGATTACCAAAAGAACATCCAACCCTCTACCCTGCAAGGTAGAGGGTATTTATAGGTTACAGACTAAACGACCTCCTGACGGCCTGTGGATCAGGGATACAATGGGTAAAGACCTGTCCTTCCTCCACGGTGTTGCACTATACTATTCTACGCTACTACTTATTTAATAACTAACATAACTAGAGACAAGTCTGCGAGCTAACTTTGGCTAGATAATAATTGGGGTGACCGACTCTTTTACTTATGGAATTTCTGATTCCTAACAATCTCCCCCTAAGGGAGGTCACCCCATAAATTACATTGTGTATCCTAGCTTTCAAGTAAGTCTTCATTCATGAGCTCGTAGACTTCTTTTCAACAAAGTAATCAAAACAAGTGCATCTGTGGAGAGTGCAATATTGAACAATAGAAATGAATAATTCGTGGAGGTTGAGTGTCTGATCCACTGTGATTGCAATAATTTTGAGCCAGCTTTTGAGATCATCAGCTAACAAAAATCTCTGAGACATCCATTATGGTGTTGGTATTATGTGTTGTTGTGACTTTCGGACCGACATGCTCACATTCTGGATCATGATATCTTCTCATCAGAGTAGCGGAAGCTTTCGTTGATTCATGATATTAGCAGCAGCGTAGCAGAAGCATGGAGTGAAAATATCAGAGTCATTGATGCACTAATCATGATTTCTTTTGAGATGAATGTGTTAGGTGAGCATGCGGATATGGATTGACCGCTTCATTCTGATCAGCTACAAACGTCGGGTGTACCTGCATACAACAGTTAGCAATAAATTGCACGAAAGTGTCTTTGATCACTTTCGTTGAATTGAGGTACACGGCCCATGGTTCCCCGTTGATCAGTACAAGTACTGCCTGTGATCAGGTATAATTCTGAAGAATTTCCTTGACAGGGTTTCGCAGCTGCTCTAGCTGTTCTCAAACCGGAACATCTCAAAGAAGACAACACGGAGTGAGTGAACCACCGAATAGAAATTCACTGATTGATGAAAAGAGATTTGAAAAACAATCGTGTATTGATCACTAGAAATTGTTTTTGCAATACAACGAAGGTTTTAATGAACATCAATTATCAATCATAAAACACCTTTTGATTTGAAATATCCGTACATGGTCGATTTGCTAAAGAAAAGATTTTTAAGCACAAAGACCGGTTTTTCAAAGGTATCCGTCAATCCATAACCTGAACCAGGATTGATTCAAGAGATTGAATCGCCCCATTGTTTCTGTTCAATTGTCACATGGTTGATCTTTATAATAGATCTCACATGCCACCTACCAGGAGCTTGTTTGATGTTGGCTCCAGAAGGCTTTCCATCTTCATTGTGAATATGTATACACATCACTCAGATGTTCTGGCAATACCACAAGGATAATGCGAAGGACTCAAGATATAATCTCTCTTTCCATATTGTGTGAAACAGAGAGTCTTCATTGAAAGTGTCCTAATGAGATTTATAGATGATCTCGTGGCTCTAGACTCAATATGTGCATATTTGGATCCTGTGCAGGAGACTAGGGAGAGGGTCTCCTCCTTCAATATCAACAATCTCTAAGAGAAAGTCGATAGATAATGTCGGTTCCCCATGAGAATGAAACAAGTCCTTTTAAGAGGAACTTGAGTGGTTTGGAAAGTTGAAGTGCAGTGCGTCACTGGGTCCATGACGTCTTGTCTTTAATACCGATGTTACCATCAGTAGCATATGAATTGAACCCGGTTTCTGCCCTAAAGTTGAAAATATGGAGGGCTATTTGTTTTCACCCTTTTCTCATTCAATTCTTTTTAATTCTTCAAACCCTTCAGTGCTTACCAAGACTTCATAGCAAGAACCTTGTTGGGTTTGTTCCAGTACTTGCTCTGTCTCAGTCCGCACTCTTCCCATATCTCATTTTTCTCCTTTTATCATCATACCTAAGAACTCTACACTAACTAGTGGATAGTCCCTGGGTAGATCCCTCCGGTTCTGGCGGATCATGGAAACACATACCTAACCTTATCATCCTTATATCACCATACATAAGTATAGTTGGTCAGTCTATTTGGTATTGTTTATCTGCCATAGAAACCAATTGAAAACCATTTGAAAATCAATCCAGGTGCTTGTGATATATTATCAAAGCATTTTGCAGCTGAATTGTTTTTGATATTCTTAGAATAAGAGCTCCCCCTCAACATGTGCATCAAGTGATTGAAATCGTTTTGCACACGGAGGCAAGAGAAAGAGTTAACTTCTTTGAATTCCATTTTGTAAAAGATATCAACATCACTTCCCTAATCAAATCAAGTAGATAAAGCATTTTCGGGAAGGATGAGGTTTTCATGATTTTGCTCCCCCTCAATATGTGCTTCTAAGTTTGAAAGAGGGTGTTGCATATACTGGAGGGAACCCTTTTTGAAGTGCAGACATGATCACCAAACGATTAGAAGCCATTTAACATACAATCAAGGTACCTTAGAAAAATGGAAAGTTGTGTACCCTGATGTCTTAAATTTGCTAAAAAAATGCTCCCCCTTAATATATGATTCAAGATTCGAAAATTGTTTAGCACATATTGGAGAGTAGTATGCACAAAAAAAAGTTGGTCATCTTTAAACATCTTTCATATTTATATCACATTTTCTCCCCCGGTCAAAAATTTCAAATCCTTTGAGATTTTGGATCTCAAGTGATTTAAATATGTATGAGACAAAATATTTGTTGGAGAAAAATGTGTCCGGTTTTATATGATCAGAAGTGGACAACACAGATGTTCCCCTTTTTGATACAAGGGGAAACCACAGTACATAACCTAGCACTATTACATGCATTACAGTTGTTCAAAGTTAGTACACCACATATTACACAAATTTAAAACACAACAGAAGCTGCTTCTCGAAGATGTCTTCATTCAGTTCTCTGAAGAAGTTTGTAATGACCACCCCGAAGCCTACCACAAACAAAACTTTTAAGGCTGCGAAAGATCCTTCGAGTCTTGAGTCTTCGCCTGATTGCAGCAATGAAATCTTTACACCGCTTTTTGTCATCGTCAGTCCAAAAGGTAGTCTTTACCCAAGATTTCATGTCAATTTTGATTTCTTTCACTCTGGTGTCAAGTTCTTCTTCAACCAATTTGAGAGTACAGTCACTAAACTTGTAGAGCTCACATAGCCACATAAGCATGCAAGACCCATATCTGTCGGTGAAGATGATGGCTCTAGGGGTGTCAAGGACTTTGTATTCGCGATGAAATTCATGCCCTGTTGCATTCCATTGTGGACTTGTAAGGTTGATCCTGGTTTGGTAGCTTTCTATGCCAAGCTGATTGTCCTCAACTCGTTTTCGAATGACTAAGCCCCTGATCCAAAGAGTGACAGCTGCAGAGAGGGCCTTTTTCTCACGGACAGGTAAATGCTCAAGGTGTCCTTGAAGATTCAAGAGATAGAGATCTTCGAAATCATTTGGCAGAAGATGTTTGAAGTCGTTTTCCTCAATAGTATACTCTTTGAAGTCTGCTCTTTTAAGGACTTTCTTCTTCAAATACTCATATCCATAGATAGGGAAGATCTCTACACAAACAACACTTAAGATTTGCAGTTTTGATCGAACATCATTGCGTCTTTTATCAGCACCATGTCTTTCGATGTAGAACTTCTTCTTTTTGAGCCACCAGTGAGAAATACCATATGAAGCGGCAATATCATACTTTCGTTCTTCATCAGCCCAGAATTGATCAGGAACCATCTGTTCAAGCCCCTGATCAGAGTAGGTTGCAGCTTTCATCTTTGAAATTGATAGAGCTGGTCTTTTTTCAGCAGAGCGAGCACACAGATAGTCCAAGTCATGATTGAAGAAGAATTCAGCCTGAATGGTCATCTGACCAGGTTCACCACCAAGAGGAAGAGATTTGTTTACATTGAAGCGACTAATTTGCTCACTGACTTGGTCATTCAGCATCTTATGGCATTCTTCCATCTGATATTGAAGATGATTTGCATCTGAGTGGAAGACTTTGACAATTTCATAAGCTTGTCCTGCAAGATCTCTTGGAGTTATGGATGAGATACTCTTCCGTTCACAAAACCATCTAATAAAGCTTCCCATATCACCAGTGTAGTGCAGAAGAGAGTCTTCAGCTGGAACTTCATAATTATTGGTGATAATTGATGCCCAATTGTTGTCAGGAATAATCGAGTCAGACTCTGGGATGGTCCATGTAGGTTCTGGAGTAGGAGGTCTATCTTCAACAATGCAACTTTGAATTGTGTCCCTTGAAAGTGCTACTCTGGATGTGCTAGTGCGATTCCCAGCCATGTAAGTATCAAACCAATCTTCTGATGGCTTAGGAATATGCTTTGTTGATGCATCATCTTCATCTGGTTCCGAATCTGCCATGACATGCGACTCTTCGTGAACCATTTGATCATCAGGAATAGAGGTGGATGTGGATGTGAACCTTGAATCAACCGTCGTCCAAGCAGCAGATTTCTTCTTAGTACTCTGTTCTTTTGTAGGACTTGATTGATTGGAAGGTTTTGGCGGTGATGATGGTGGTTGTGGTGGAGGTGTGTTGGTTGTCGTAGAAGATTTACCAGCTCCAGAGATTCCAGCACCCCCCGTTTGAGGTGGAGGTGGAGGAGGATCTTTACGGTCTTTCCGTAGTGTTTCCAACACAATGGCCCTCCTTTTCTTCTTAGCTTCCTTTTCCCTGATGTCAATTAAGTACTGTTCATGATTGTCGTACTTAATTGATTCTTCAAGTGCCTCATATAGCTTCTTGTGGACCTCATGCTTGTCCTCTTCAACATCATACATCTTTTCTAAAAGAGCAGCTCTCATATCGGCAATAGGTAGGTCCTTGAACCGCCTAAGAAGAGGAGCTTCCATTGCCCATTCCACAGCATCCTTAACTTCCCCTTCAATGGCGGCTGCAACCCCTTCATCGAAGTTGAGGTGCTCCAATCTATAGACACGATCCTCAAGTGAATCAACAGATTTCGGAAGTTGCCTTTCAAGAGCTTCTATCCTTTTTACTGCTCTGTCAAGCAGTTGATCTGATGTAAGGATTTGAGGTGGTGACGCAGGTGGAGCATCCATATCAGCAACTGTAATGACCGGTTCAGGGGTAAGTGAAGATGTAGGTGGTGTTAGTACAGTTGATTGAGCAGGTTTTTGAGGTGGAAGTTCAGTTGTGAGTGAAGATGCTGACATCGGAGGAATGGTTGATGTATCTTGCTGAATGTTGACTGTAAACATGGATTGTGCAGTATCTAAGGGTTTGTCATTTAAGTATTGATCTCCGAAAGTGAAATCTGTATCAAGATCCTTAAGTGAAGATAGAGAGTTGGTAGACAAATTTGGTTCATCCATCTGCAAGGTCTCATCAGATCTTGTCTCAAGATTCTCCTGTGAGACTTTATGCAACAAAATATCAACATTCTGAACAGACTTGGTCTTACTAAGTGTAAGAGATTCTTTTAACGTTTCAGACACTTTTTCCAACCCAGATTGTTCTTTAGCAGGAGATGATTCAGTTCTATTCTTCAATTCATATTGATTGGTGGTACTTGATGGAGATGATGAGATTGTAAGAAGCAAGTGAGCGGCTTGTTCAGTTTCAACTCTAGCAACTCCTTTTCCTTTGTCTTTCGTGTTTGATGTGGATTGTCGAGGTAATTGATCAGGCTCTCTCAACACAACTCCTCCAACTGGCGTTCTCACATTATGAATTTTTAGGCTTTGCTGGATTCCAAGTTGCAGAGCAGCATCATCTTCATCAGTCAATCTCATATTACCCCTGGAGACCTCCGTTTCCTCAACATTATCCTTTACCACTTTCTTCTTCTTACTTTTCTGCTTCATGGAAGTGGAGTCTGAATGTTGTGACCTTTCACGTCTCCTTTTAGGAAGAGAGGCATAAGACGCTTGTGAACCTGAGGTGGACTTGGGAGCATTGGGTTGTGAGGGAGTGGGTGTGACATTATCAGATGAGCTGGCAGCAATTTTCATGAACTGTTTGAAGTAGTCCTTCTTCTTGATATCGTCCGTGAGTAGAATATCAGGAATTGGCAATCCAAAGATTTCTTTATCCATACCTCTAGGAACATATTTAAGGTTTCCTAAAACAAATTCATCTTCTGCTTTATGTAGAGTTGATTCAATCCTAGGGTTGAAGTTGTGAGTTTGTTGCAAGAACTGGATAACAAGTTTTGAGAATCTGATGCTGGGAATCACTAGCTTGTTCAGTTTCTTTCGGCCTTGAGCTTTGTTCAGAAAATTTGTTCTATCAGATATGAATGTGTTCATTGATAAAGAAAATTCTTCCCAAATACGATCTGAGACATTCACATCAACCTTATTGACAATACCCCATAGGATTTGCAAGATGGGAATTCTCACTTTATCGAACCCTGATGTTTTGCCAGATAAGCACAAGTTGAGAATAGTTGTAATAGCTCTCCAGGGTTGATACATGTGTCCAGTGATGATGTCGGAAGCCCTTAAGATGCTGTTCTGATAACCCAAACCAATTAGAAAGACAATTAGATCGTCAGCACCAGGTGGAGATTCGGAACAAAGGTTGGGGTTACATAGGGTGATTCCAAGAGCCTTGCTAAGAATGGCTGAATCAATCGTGAACTCCCTATCATCCAGTTTGCAAGAGTATTGAGCTGTGATTTTGTCCCATTGAATGGTGTTCCAGAATTGTTGAATGTAAATGGTGGGAATTGAGCATTGCTTGGTAATGGCACCGAAGAAGTTTGTGTTCTTGAGGATATCAATAGACACTTCGAATATAGGATTTTGTTGTAGCTTTTGTAGGTCCACATAACAGTTACTTTTTCCAATATCAGCCCATTGACTCCTAGGAAGGATTTCTTCGTCTGAGAGAACTTTGGATGATGCCGAAGGGGTAACGATCTTTTCAGGGTTTGAACTTGCTATTGATGATCTGAGTAAACATACAATCAACAGTAATGATTGGGAACGAGTTAGATAATAAATGATAAGCGAGACAACATTGAGAGCACCCTTATGACATAGACACTCAGAAATAGTAACTCAGAAGGAGTTCCCAAAAATCATATAGAGAATGATTGAGTGGCATTAGTGAGACATTTCAATGAAGCAGATTCCTTTTGATAGATTTCCACACGACGAGTTGTTAAGGGATTAAAGGTTAAAGCGTGCATTGCAAAGGAATCTTTTCATGAGTCAAGATACAAATGTAGAAGTGATATAACAAATATGTATGAAACAAGATGTACCATTTGGTTGTCACGAGAGAAACCAAGTACCGCTTGCCTAAACAGAAATGTCATAGCAGATTACATAGAGTAAGTTGACCCAACAAGTTGCATCAGGAAATCCTGAGTCAAGTATTGTGAGAATGAGATCAACTTAGCAAATTACCTTTAAACATTTTAATAACCCTAGACCCTGAGAAGAAAAACCCACCAAACAAGCCTCAAGTCATAAATGGTCAAGCTGCCAAACTGGACTAATTCGCTACATGAAAGTGAACTATGTCCCTAACTTGTAAAGACAAGTCGCCATCACCAGTACCACAGTCAAGTCGCTACCAGTTTAGTTCTCTAAGTCGCTATATTTGCTAATTTGCTAACTTGTAAAGACAAGTCGCCATGAACAGTAACATAACGAAGTTGCTACAAATCTGTTTACTAAGTCGCTACCGTTACTAATTCGCTAACTTGTAATGATACAACAAAGTCGCTACCCAAGTCGCTAGAAAGTAATTCACTAAGTCGCCACAGCAGCTTAGTCGCTAAGTTGAGTACTAACTCGCTACGATTAACATTTAAACTAACTCGCTACCAAGAATAGTGTTAAGTCGCCATCAAGAACAATTTATCGCAACAGTTAATCAACCCAGACCAACACACCTTAGTCGCTATCTTGAGCAAACTTAACAGCTCTAACTCGCCATGATGAACAGATAAGCTAAAACGCTATCAAGAACAATACCTAAGTCTCTAACAAGAACAATTATCATTTCAACAAATAATCGACCCAAACCACCAATCATACAACACCAGTACATGGAAACACATTATCAAACACTCAAGATCAGTTATACCAAACAATTAATACACTTGCAACATCATCATTACAACAAAACACGATTACATAATAATTCGAACCTAGGTGGGAATCAAATGTCACGATTCACGAGCTCGTAGGGATCTGGTTAAAAGGACGAGTTAGAAACCCAACACAAACTCGTATGTGAGAACAAATAATGAGAGATTAGAATCATACCATAGTTAAATCGCTAAGTCGAATGTTTTAGAATAGAAAGAAGAAAAAAGAGAAAAGAAAAGAAAAAATTTATTTAAGAATTATATAAAAAAATGCTAAGTCGCTAGGGGTATAGGAGGAGACTTTGGCTAATTGACACATTCGGTCCCTGTGGTTTAGAGGCAAGTGTGGTAAGTCGCTATCAAAGATTTTTTGACTAAGTCTCTAGTGTTTTTAACAGTAAGTTGCAAACATGGTCATTAAACGGTGTAATTTAATCATATTCTGCATATAAGATATAAATAATCCATGGCCATAACATAATTATCAGATAGAATAGATAATCACAATGATAACCATGAATCAAATAAACATTCAATGCAAAGCACTCAATACATGGGAACACAAGGATAATCACAAAAGCAAGACACGACCACAACCTACAACTGAGAAAAACACCATAACCAGATAATCACAAAAGCAAGACACGACCACAACCTACAACTGAGCAAACACCATAACCAGCACAGAAGCAGATAGCATAGATAATCAAGAAAAACTTATACACAAAATAAATCTCCCCCTCAATCAATGTCAACAAAGACCATTGATTGACATTAACCAACCCGTTTTTTTTTTTTTTTTCATGACCACAACATACTAACCAC
>BPTQ01000002.1:42783044-42818982 GCA_019973895.1 Chrysanthemum seticuspe
ATGGACTTTGTTACGAAACTTCCTAAGACATCGGGAGGTTACGACGCTATTTGGGTAATTGTTGATCGCCTTACCAAGTCAGCTCATTTCATACCGATTCGAGAGACTTATTCCATGGAACAACTCACAAGACTTTATGTCAAAGAAATAGTCTCGAGGCACGGAGCACCGATTTCTATCATTTCCGACAGAGATAGTAGATTCACTTCAAACTTTTGGAATTCATTGCAAGATTCATTCGGAACCAGATTAGAGATGAGCACAGCATATCACCCACAAACCGATGGTCAAAGTGAAAGGACCATTCAAACATTAGAAGACATGCTGAGAGCATGTGTGATTGATTTTGGAAATGGTTGGGCTAACCATTTGCCATTGATTGAATTCTCGTACAACAATAGTTATCACACCAGTATCAAGATGGCACCATTCGAGGCACTCTATGGTCGTAAGTGCCGATCACCTGTTTGTTGGGCCGAGGTCGGAGACGCACAACTTACTGGCCCAGAAATGGTACGGGAAACCACTGAAAAGATTGTTCAGATTCGTGATCGACTTAGAACTGCCAGGAGTCGACAGAAAAGTTATGCGGATGTTAGACGCAAGGATTTGGAATTTCAAGTGGGTGACAAAGTTATGTTGAAGGTATCGCCTTGGAAGGGCGTGGTACGTTTTGGAAAACGTGGGAAATTGAACCCGAGATACATTGGACCATTCAAGATTTTGAGCCGAGTTGGTCCGGTAGCTTATCGTCTTGATCTTCCACCAGAACTTAGTCATGTGCACAACACGTTTCACGTTTCAAACTTGAAGAAGTGTCTTTCAGACGAATCGCTCGTTATTCCATTGGACGAAGTTCAGCTTGACGACAAACTCCATTTTGTGGAAGAACCTGTAGAAATCATGGACCGCGAGGTCAAGCAGTTGAAACAGAGTCGTATTCCTATCGTTAAGGTTCGCTGGAATTCTCGTCGAGGTCCTGAGTTTACTTGGGAACGGGAAGACCAGATGCGACGCAAGTATCCACATCTTTTCGCCGACACCGTTAGACCTAACAACGTTTGAATTCAGGGACTGAATTCCTTTTTGGATGGGCGAATGTGACAATCCGTATTTTCAGGTCATTTCTCGACACCGTTCACGTTTCATTATTTCAACATTTTAGTAAACTTGGTTTACTTGTTTCAAATTCGCGTAACCTGGGAGGTTTAGCGGCGAATTCATGATCATGACATTCACGTACATTTCATATGGACTATGATTAGTCTACATTTCATTGACATCATGTACATTTCATTAGTTCATGCACGACATTTCATTTCACCCTTCAACGCGTAATTTTTATGTTTATAATCTTTATCGCGTGAGTTTTATTTTAACATTTAAACCGTTACTTTCAAAAATGATCCCGAGGTATTTTTAAACTTACATTTAGTTTATAAAAACTATGTTTTTAGTTTTCCTAGTGTTTCACATTCAATTGGTATTTTAAATCGTTAACGTTTAATTATTACGTCGTTTTTCTTAAAATCTTACGATAATTATTTTATCACCCGATTTTCACGAGGAAAGTATTTTTACAATTTTTATCAACTCATTACATTGTATTTTGATCTAACAAAGATTTCACCATTTACCTTTCAAGAGTATTTACTTACACATTTATACAAAAATCTTACAAATTAAGTACAAATATCTACAAGTAACTAGATTTTAAAAAAAAAAAAAAAAATAAAAAATATATTTTGGGAGACAATAGTCCCCCAAAAACCGGCCACCTAGAGGGAGGTCTTAATTGATTGATATGGCTCTCTTACAAATTTGTCTACTCTATTATTCAACTCATTTACAAGTCTACTTGATCAAATAATTCTCACACAATACACATACTCAAAGTGTTTTACAAAAATCTTTCTCTCCTCTTTGCTCATCCAAGAACCGGCCACATATAACAAGCCAAGGGATCAAGAAATTTTGCATCTTCAAGTGTGTTTTAACAACCTAGAACATATCCTCTTTGTGGTTTTGAAATAAAAACCAAGGATATCTAAGATAAACCTTTGTTACCTACACCTCTTCATATCACTAGTAAGCATGTTTTTATCATCCTTATGTTTCCTTATCATTTTTATATGCTTCTTATCATTTTTGAAGCTCATATGCATGTATTGTTGTTTATACCATTTATTTCTTGATTTTGAGGTTTTATATACATAATAGTCATCCTATAATTATTCCCAAGTTATTCTTTGGTCTTGATGGTGATTAGGAACCCATGACACCCTAAGAAGGTGTATGGTAGGATTAGATTAGTTTCGGAGTTGATTTGAAGGGATTAGAATAGGTTTTGTCCGTGAAAAACTATTTTCGTAAACTATATTTTGTATTCTGTCCTTAAAATGAATTTCTGGAAAAATCAGTGGATGGTACGAAAGTTTGGCCTTGATTTTTAGAAAATATACTTAAAAACGAATCCGTGGCCTTTTGAACGGATAAAAACGGAGTTATAACGAAGCCGTGGTGAATTTTTAAAGTTTTACGACGAAAAGTATATTTTTCTGAAATTGACAGCTTGCTGTATTTGTATATTTCGGGTCAAAAACGAGCCTTAAGCTTCACAAGTTATTCCGACTTCTCAAAAATATATTAGTTTACTTCGATACGAAGCTAAGGACATATTTTACGTAGAAAACGGAGCTAAAACGACAAATATATGGCCGTTTTCATAAAGTTGCCGTAAGTATTATTTTCTGAAAATTATATTATTTTTGACGTAACAAGTTTTTCATTAGCTCTATCGTCCATGTTTGCGGCAGTTTTTACCCATGATGTGAAACTTTTTATAACAAAGTGTCTTCTAGTAAAATCAAGTTCACCGGCCACATTTTTCAAAACAAAAACCCGTTTGTCAAGCGGAGTTATAGTGATTTAATTACGGATGTTCAAACATTGGCCGAAACTTATTTTCTGCACGCGATTAGCAAAAATCACCAACTTTAGCCTTTGATATCTTTATGATCGAGACCTTTTGGACGAAAACTCCTGAACTGAAACTTTTAGATATCGATACAAACTTTCCAAAACCGTCGAGTTCGTTCTCTAACGATCGACGTACACCATTTTACGACCACTTTTCCGGAGTCATTTTTATTGATTTCATGGTTTTTCCGACGACATTGTTTTGCGACGAAAAGTGGTAATTTCACCAAAAATCATTTTAAAACCATTGTAGGATGACATTTTGACGTAAAAACATGTAAAGTCATTTTTGATTGGTCAAGACGTCAAAAGAGTATTTTTCGACGACGAGTTATATTTTCAAAAACCCGTAAATGGTATAAATAACATATGAAGTGCATGCATAGCATTACATTGCAATTCATGACATATCATATCATTGATAATAGGTCCCGGTTGACGCATCATTATAAACCTCAGTGTACTCACTATTGCCGTTATTTCCAGTTTATCCAAGTGAGTTTTCATAGCCCCGTTTTTACATGCTTTTGATTATTTTCAAACCCACGGGGGAGAATACATTGCACTACATTTTTTTTTTGTACGATACCAAGTATGTTAAATTCATTACATTGCTTAAGTTACCACATATGCCAATTTGAAAGTCCCCATTTCCTGAACCATGAACCGTTAATCATTGAAGCGAGGATGAGTGGATAGATCTATCGAGGGTGACGCCTCCATCCGGGTTGGTGAATCCCAACCAGGTGAACGGATGCATTTCATTTGATTTCATTACAGAGTTGTCTGGCAAACACTCTGTGGAGGGGCATACATTATTGAACAGTCTAGTTTCGGGGTCATGGGCTTAAGGCAATTGTAACATTATTTTTACGTGACTTGATAGTCATGCATGGTCTATACTTGTGTAGTCGTATGAAATGTTTACATAAACCTATGATTTCTCACCAACATTATTGTTGACGTTTTTAGCAATGTATTTTCAGGTAACTGAGGCACGTTCATCATGACATGGTTAGGGACCCATATTTTGAGTCGCGGCGTCGACTTACATTATGTACATTATGGTTTATTTCAAAACATCGTTTGGATTGTAACTTATTTGTATTTTGGCAAACTTGTTAAACCTTTTGGGACCGATGTTGTACTCTGATTTTGTTTTTATGAAATATCCAACGATGTGTTTTTAAAACGACACTTTAGGTCGTTCAATATAACTGTGATGTGGTGCTATGACAGTCATTGCCCCCAGGAATTCCATTCCGCTGCAAAACAGGTAAATTGGGGGTGTGACACTGATTGAGTTTAGCATTGTACCTGAAAAAGACTGAGAGCACATTGTACTAAAAACACATGTAGAATTGCACATAGAAGGGTTAGTGACATGTTTAATCTCACATTTGGATGCATCACAGTATAACACAGACGTATCATTAATGGGGATCCTATTAGGTTCGATATTCTTGAAGAGTTTTCCTGTGGGAATCCACTTGAGGCATGATCTAGGAATGTAAGTTCGTTTAAGTCCTGTAAACTTAAAAAATCTGCCAGTGGGAATCCATTTGAAACAACTGTTAGTTGAACTGAATGTGTGCACAGCCTTGTTTTGACTATTTGTCCTTTTGTGATTAGAGTATTTCTTAGGGGATTGATCAGTCAAATGATGTTTTGCATGAGAGCTAGTTGCATTTTTTGTATTTCTGATCTTAGAGCATTGAACATAAATCTGAGGTTTGAGATTCATCATATCGGAACTAGGCAATGAAGTGACTGGTTTTTGACAAAAACAGAAATACTATCAACTTGGGAGGTAAGCCTAGATTTCGATGGTTTAACTCTTTCAGACCTAAAGGCATTAGGTTGTTTAATAACTGTTCGTTCGGAGTGGTTCTGAACAGTTGACTTTCCCAAAGTTGAAGGTTTTGCAAACTTAGTGTTCTTCCTATTTCCAATAGACTTCCTAAGCTCATTTTTTAGGGCAAAAATATTGAAGCTCTTATCCTGAATTTGGGCTTTGAGGTCATCAATGTCTTTCATCAAGAGGTTAGATTGATTGACTAACTTAGAATTTGTTTCCTCAAGGTTCTTTCTTAATGACTCATTTTCTTTTAATAGGTTGGACACACATAGCGCTAGTTAAGAATTTCTAGATTCTAGTGTATCACTCATCTCATGACAATCATATTTCTGCACATCTGAAAGAAGTAATTTCAGATTGCCTATGGTCGAATCTTTGTCCTGAATCTGGGATTTTAATTGATTAATTTCAAAAAATTCTCAAAATTCTGGAAGTTCCTGATTAATACAAGGTTTCTTTGCATAAAAGATTTTATGCTTTTGTTGTATTTCAATTTGCAATGAAATACAATGTTTTTCAAGAATTGAGTATTTGTTTGAAAGTTCATCATATACCCTTTTTTCAATCATGTTATTAGCTTTAGATTCAGGCTCAACCAAGATCGATATCATGGTGTTATGTTCAGAGTAAGAGTCAGGTACCTTTACATAAGAATTTATGTGATCAGTTAAGTGTACCTTATCACTTGAGACCTTTTCTGACTTTGAGTATTTGAGATCAGTGCTGTAGTCTTCATCCTCTTTCATTGCGACTGAAATTCTGCATTCGGTATCATTCACTGGTTCAACTGGTCTATTGCATGACCTGTCACAATCGTTCCATAGTGTCTCTTGACACTTCTTCATTTCATTCAGCTTATTATTCTCTTTTGCAGCTTCCTTGATGTATATTTCCATATTACTCATAAGTTGAATAAATGAGTTTCTGAACTCATGAATTTCCATTCCAGTGTGTTTCTTGAATGAGATTCCAGTCATGTCATCATCAAAATCTGAGGAATATTCTTCCCGGATAAGTGGCTGAAATTGATTGAGGATAGTTTGAAGAGCTGCATGAGAATCATCAGTTGAGAACTTTTCTTTGGTAATTTGAATCCTTAGTCGTTCTAAGTTAAGTAACACAGTTCTTGTCAAAGTGGGAAAATCCTGACGAAGGATAGCACTGCTTGTTCGATCCATAGTTGTAGATAATAGTAGTTTGAGAAGCTGATGGAGATGTTGAAAGGGCTCACTGGTGCATTCCATTTTGTTTGCATCATTTGTCAACATTAAGAGTGTCTCATCTGAGTTGTTTTGATTAAATGATGTTGAATCATTAGATGTAGAGCATTCAGGGAGGCATCCCGTTTCAATATTCTGTGTGGTATCATAGAGAGCAAGTACTTTGGTGATTAAAGGATCAGTGATGTAAGACATTGTGTATAAGTATCTTGCTTTACTACACCAATGTATTAAACATCCAAGTCGCTAAATACCAAGTATTTAAGATATTAGTACCAAGTCGCTAACATCCAAGTCGCTAGGGATTTAGAACCAACTCGCTAACTACTAAGTCGCTATACCGCCAAGTTGCTAAAGTCCCAATTCGCTAAACAAAAGACAAGTCGCTAGATAGCAACTCGCTAAGCCTCTAGTCGCTAGCCAAATTTTGGCAGCAATTCGCTAAGATACAAGTCGCTAAGGAATCAAGTCGCTAAATAGCAACTCGCTACTTACCAAGTCGCTAACACCAAGTCGCTACCCGTAGTGGAGCATCCACTACTTGTATTGTTAGTCGCTAGGCCTAAGTCGCTAGCAAGAAAAGAAATCCGTAGGTCAAGTCGCTAGCAAGAAAAACATCACAAACATCACTTTTCAATCCAAAAACAACCCAACCAAGATGATTCAAGCTTACCAAATGAAAACCTAAACACTTGTGATGATTCTAAACATAAAAGTACTAACAAAATCCAAGCTTTAACACAAGAAATCAACCAAATGATGCACAAACCACTAAACTTTTTCAAACTCAAAAACCACCTAAAAACCACTAGAAATCAAAAGATGTGCAAGATATGATCTAAGCTGGCTCTGATACCAATTGTAGGATATTGGATTTCAGTTACATAACATAACGTTAACACACTAAGCACATAGATGATTTTAGAGAGAGAGAAAGTGGGATATTCTAGTAAGAGAAACTTGTGGAATATTAGATTACCAAAAGAACATCCAACCCTCTACCTTGCAAGGTAGAGGGTATTTATAGGTTACAGACTAAACGACCTCCTGACGGCCTATGGATCAGGGATACAATGGGTAAAGACCCGTCCTTCCTCCACGGTGTTGCACTATACTATTCTACGCTACTACTTATTTAATAACTAACATAACTAGAGACAAGTCTGCGAGCTAACTTTGGCTAGATAATAATTGGGGTGACCGACTCTTTTACTTATGGAATTTCTGATTCCTAACAAGGGGGAACATGTTCGTCAAAAAGGATGAAACCATTTTCAAACATAATTGCAATACACTCGCTTAGTGTTCCTACTTACTTGACGCCCTCACAAAGGGATGGACCCGTCAAGGGGGAGCTAAGACGAGAATACTTATCTTCCCTTACTCTCTATTTTTCATACTTTTTCTTTTGTTATTCATCAAACAATGTTTTAGTTTCTTTTCGACGCTCTTTTTGTTTCGACAAAAAGGGGGAGAAGAGAGTAAAAACTCCAATTCAAATTTTTACGAATTTTAGTTTTTCCTTAAAATAATCTTATGTTTTGTCATCAACAAAAAGGGGGAGATTGGTAATACAAATAAACCGTAAAAATGTTTATTTATATTTTACGATCTTCTAATGTTTTGTCGATAACAAACGTAAAATAATTTTAACAAAACAAATAAAATATGTAAATGGTCTAAGCCAATAGTTTACTAACACACTTACATCTTCATATAAAACACTAAACAAGTAAATAGTGTTTCATGTTATAGTAATGCATATGTATAACAACTAGTGTTTACATAATGGGTATATATATATACTTAGAATGTATTGTAATAGGTAATGTAATGGGTAAGAATCGAAATACTTGACCCATTAACTAGATATATTGAATGTAGTTGGGTAAAACCCAAAGTCCACGACCCATACCCATGGAGCATGATCCATAACTCATGACCCATTGCATGACATTATGCATGAAGTCATAATGGGTATTGCATCTTCTATATACATTGTATCTATTTGGATACCCATGATCCAAAGTCCATAACCCATGACCCATAACCCATTTAGGGGGAGCATCCTACGGATCCCCAGTTTTACACTGGACGAATCCCTCATGTAAGGGATCCGTGGGATCTCTGGAACAGTAGTGAAATTTTGTCTATAAATAGTGAGCCATTTCTTTATTGTAACTCACCCCTTTCACACACATTCTCTCCTAGTGTTGTAAACTCTCTAACCTCAGATCCAAAGGATCTTTCTATGTAGTTTTGTGTTTGTGTGATTCTCTAGGTTCCTCTTAAAGGCGAGATCACCACCTCTTGAAGTCGAGCAAGCTCAAGTCCATAGGTTGCCAAGCTTCGTCATCATCAAGACTACTGATGTTATCTTGTTGATAGTTCTTCCTTCTCTCATTAGAAGTGTTGTGTTGAAGACATAGGTGAAAGATGTCAAAAGGGTCAAGTCGAAGGCATTAGTAAAAGATGCCGAAGATCCGTGTCAAAGGCATTAGTGAAGGGTGCCGAAAGTCCGTGTTGAAGGCGTTAGTGAAGGGTGCCTTGGTGTCGTGTCAAAGGCATTAGTGAAAGGTGCCTAGGGTGTACATTTGATATGGTGCATCGATGTACAAGATAGATTAGTTTGGGTAAAAGGATATTGATATCCTTGTTGATGTTGTCATAAGGAGTGGATCTCCTTTGGGATAGGTGTTGTGTAGTGTTGGGTAGTAGTTCCTCATTTGTAATGGAACTCGATATCTAGCCTTGTACCAGATAAAGTGTAGGCGACGTTGTGATAGGTTTGGTTCTAGCCATATACCGGATAAAGAGTAGGCGACGTTGTGAAGGCTTCTCCGCCATAAGGAGTTTGTGTTGTGTAGTGTTTGCGAACTCTCGAGTAGGTGACTCGGGAGTGGAGTCGGGCAAGGAAGGTGTTCTTGTAGCCGAACCACTATAAATACTCGCGTTGTGGTTTTGTGCTTCTTACTCTTTATCTTTGCTTTACTTAAATATATGCTTATCTATCAACATCCAACACACACATTTAAATAGATTGACATAAGTCGATCTAAATAGTTTAAAACGAAGTTTTAATCGGTAAAACTATTCAACCCCTTCTAGTTTTCCACACATGGGACTTTGGTATTGGAAGGACACCGCCATGTTACTAACAGCCTATGCAGATGCTGACCATGCAGGGTGTCAAGATACTCGTCGAAGCACGTCAGGAGGTGCTCAGTTTTTGGGTGATAAGTTAGTGAGCTGGTCTTCAATGAGACAAATTAGTACTTCTATTACAAAGGCTGAATACATTGCCATGTCATCATGTTGTGCTCAAATCTTGTGGATGAGATCCCAACTATCTAACTATGGCTTTGTATTCAACAAAATTCCTCTGTACTGTGAAAACAAAAGTACCATTGCTCTCTGCTGCAAGAATGTCCAACACTCAAGATCAAAGCACATTGACATTCGACATCATTTCATCAGGGAACAAGTAGAGAAATGTTAGGAATTAGAAAATTCAGTCGTTAAAGAGTCGGTCACCTCAAGTATATGTATTCGTTAGAAAGCTCGTAGTCGTAGTCTAGTTATATTATTAAGTTGTTTGTCTTGTAACACCGTGGAGGACGGACGGGTCTTTACCCATTGTATGCCTAATCCACGGCCCGTAGGTGGCGTTTGTTTGTAAGAAACTATAAATACCCTCTACCTCCCAAGGTAGAGGGTTGGAGCTTCAATACCATTTTTCTTTGTTTCACATAGTTCCCAACTCTCTTCCCTTTCTCTCTCTTGAACTTTCTCTCTCTAAACATACTTAAACGCCCCACATGTTTATGGTTTAGTGTGTTTGTGAAATCCTATATCTTACAATTGGTATCAAGAGCCATGGTTTGATCACTCATCTTTCATGCTCTTTGTTTTGGTGGATTTCATAAGGTTTTTGGGGTATTAAGTGTTTAGAAGAGTTTGATTCATTTGGACAACTTTTAGTGTTAAAGTTTGAATTTTACTTGTACTTTTGTGTTTAGGATCATCATATGTGTTTTTGTTTTGAATTGGAAGGCTTAAATAATTGTGGTTTGGTTGTTTTTGATTGATAAAGTGGTCATTTTTTAACTTTGTACTAAGCGAGTTGAGTCTCGGATATTTAGTTCTTCAAAGCGAGTTGCTTTGTTACTGGATGCGAGTTGATTTATGCGACTTGGCTATTTAGCGAGTTAAGCTTTTAAGCGACTTGGTGGTTAAGCGAGTTGTGTCTGTTTGCGACTTGCTATTAAGCGAGTTGATTCCTAAAGCGACTTGTTTCTTTAAGCGAGTTGATTGTGTTGCGTGTTGATACTAAATCGAGTTGGCTACTTAGCGAGTTGATTGTGTTGCGAGTTGATACTAATGCGACTTGGCTATTTAGCGAGTTGATTCCTTAAGCGACTTGTTCCTTTGAGCGAGTTGGTTGTTAAGCGAGTTGATTACTAAGCGAGTTGAGTGTTTAGCTACTTGTCTATTTAGACTTGTTACTTCTTCGTGATACATTCTTACGGTTGTTCTTTTGGTTTAGTAAAATCCCGTGAAAGAATCAATTTCCTGGTTTTATCAAAGAATAGTAAAATCCCGTAGAACTTGTAATCATGGCAAACATCGTTCCTACTATTTCTTCCGTAGATGAGGACGTTCAAGCAGCAGGATCAGATACACATCCACCTATGCTTGACAGAACTGATTATGACTCATGGGCACAACGAATCCGATTGTACTGTTTGGGAAAAGAAAACGGAGTCAACATTCTCAAGTCAATCGATGAAGGACCTTATCAGATTGAGACTACTAGAGACTTGATTGATACAGCTGCATATGGAACAATGATCTATGGAATAGACAGACCAAAGACGTATGATGAGCTCACTGATAAGGAGAAAAAGAGATTCGATGCAGATATCAGGTCTTCTAACATTATACTTCAAGGTCTTCCAAAAGACATCTACAAGCTTATCAATAAAAACACTGAAGCAAAGGCTGTATGGGATAATGTCAAGATGCTTCTCTCTGGTTCTGAATTAACTATGGAAGACAGAGAATCACAACTCTATGATGAATTTGAGCACTTCAAGATGAAACCAGATGAGAGTGTCTATGAGTATTACGTGAGATTCCATAAGCTTGTGAATGACATGAGGAACATCAAAATGACCATGCCAAACATTCAGCTGAATTCAAAGTTTGTGAACAACATGAATCTTGAATGGCACAAGTTTGTCACCTCTGTGAAGCTAACAAAAGGATTGAAGAATACTAACTATGAGCAACTTTATGCATTCCTTCTTCAGAATGAGAGACATGCTATGTTTGAAAAAAGGATTCTTGATTAGTTCAAAACCAGCCAGGGAGAGACAAGCTCATCAAATGATTCAACTGCCTTCTACTCAAACATTGGAATTACCACCAAAGTATCTCAAGTTATACCCATGGGTAATGGTAATCACAAACTCATTCCTGATCCAATGTTCAAACAAGCTGATGCTGATGCACACGTGGGAAACTTCATTAATCAACTGGCTCTCATGATTAGTCAAAACATGAACTCTCTCCCACACACTAACAACAACCTCAGAACAGCATCCAATCCATACAATCAAGCCACTGTCAGAGATGGGAAGGTTATGGTACAACCAGTTCAAGAAAGGCAGTATGAACAAGGGAGAGGTGGAGCTGGTAGAGGATATGTGGCAAATCGAAATACTGGGAAGGAATGGAAATCAAGGACAAGCAAAGCCGATCGAATGCTACAACTGTGGCGGTGAGGGACACATTGCAAGGAACTGCACATCTCCAAAACGTCCTCAGAATGCTGAGTACTTCAGGGATAAGATGTTGCTTGTTCAAGCTCAGGATAATGGAGTTGCTTTGGATGAAGAGGAGTTATTGTTTCTTGCTGAATAAAATGCCAAGACTTATGATGCTGATGTTGATGAACAGCCAATTCAGGAGATGGGTCATAATCATCAGAATGCCTTCCAAGTCGCTGACTGTGATGCATACGACTCTGACGTCGAGGATGAACCTACTGCATAAACAATTTTCATGGCTAGCATATCTCGAATGGTCTCTCCTAAGGTCTCATCACCACAGCAAGTTGGTCCATCCAAAGAATCAATCATCTCAGAGGTATTAAAACTATATGATGATGTTGAGGTGCGAAAGATGCATAATGAAGTACAATCTCTTGAGACTTATGAATCAGATATTGATGATGAGGGTAATAGCAATATTGTCCCATATGATCAATATGTGAAACAAGATGAAAGTGAGGTTGTACCGGGCGATGCATCTTCCATAGTCAATAATGATTATGTCTTTGATGAATATACTGCATGCACTCCTGATGATTCTGTTATCTCTGAACTTAATGCCTATAAAGAACGTGTTGCTATTTATGAACAACGTGCTAAATTTGAGTTGACCACACGTGAGCAGGAAATGGATAACCAAATGCGTACAATTATTCGAAAAAGTAATTTTAGAGAAGAAGTATTAAAACAAGAGTTAAACTCCTTACAAGAAAAGCTTTCTAAAACTGCTAAGCAAAAACAAGAACTTCAAGAAAATGTTAAAATGCTTAAGCAAGAATTCAATGCTAAGGAAACAAAACTTTTGAATGATTTTTCCAATCTAAAAACTTTGAAAACCAAGCTTGAAAATAAGTTGTACGTACAAGGGAATACCATTCAGACTGCTCACTTGCTCACTAAGCATAGAGTTTTAAGCGATAAGCATAGCATTCCCCTTGTTGAGGAACCAAATCCAGAGGTCATTAAAAAGGCTAGAACTGCTCATAAGGTAATTTATGATGGCAATGAAATCCTTAAGCCTAGACAGAAACCTAGTTGTGCTGAGTGCACTGAGGAAGATAAGAAATCAGATGAGGTCACTAGGGAGAAAATGGATAAGAAACTCAACAATCCTTCATGTAAAGAGAAAAACATAATTATCAAACCCCATGACTACAAAAAGGAAAATTGGATTTCCTTGAACATGTTTAAGCCTCAAACATTGTTAACACCCGAACAAGTGTTCTGGAAAAAGGATCTAGATAAACAAAAAGCAGAGAATCTTGTTGTAACAAACCCCCCTCTTAGGAAAATGCCTTCAGCTACTGTGTATCATCCTAATACACCAATGCATCTAGTCCCTAGAAGTATTGCCACTAAAAGCAAGACCTTAATCAGTCAATATGTCATCTTCCAATTATTTGTTGACTTTGGGAAAACGTGTAAGAAAAGGATCACAACCACTGGGATAACAGAAGGGGAAAGGGGTTTTGAGCCAACTAAAGAATGCGATTTAACTGAGGTCATGCCTTTCTTTAAACAACTAAAAGATCAATTTGAGAGTCTTAAAAAGGGGATGGATTCAGATATTAAAGAAATGGAAAAGGAATTTGATGCAATGATAGTTGAAGTTAGTGACTATGAGCATGAATTAAAATATAATGAGATTGAGAGGAAGAACTTGCACACATTAAATGAGAATCTTATTTCTGAATGTATTGCTCAAGATGTGTTTTACACTGCTACGAATCACTCCATTACTGCTTCTCGATTTCATGAATTATCTATTGCATTGAAAGTTTCCCATGATCGTGTCATTGTGCTTGAAAACAAAAACTCAGAACTTAGTGAGAAAATTGATCGTGATGATCACGATAATTTGGTAAAACATCTTTCTAAACTAGAAGTTGAACATTTTGATTTGCAACTACAATATCTACATCTTAAAGAAAATGTTAAAACCTCAAATATCAAGACATCCTCAGATGTTCCAGAGTTTGATGCAGTTTTTCAGTTAAATAAATGTGATGAACAGATTCAAGCTCATTGTTGCACGATCAGAAAGTTGAAAGCCTAAATTTCTCAATTAAAGGGTGAAAAGAAAAATGTGAGTGGCTCCCAAATGCCTCCTCCTTTAGATTCTCAATATTCTCAAACTTTTCATCTTCAAAACTTAGTAAACACTTTACAAAAGGAAAACGAGAGCTTTCTAGAAGAAAATAAAAAAGTTAAACGTCACTTTAAAGAGTTATATGATTCAATGAAAGTCACTCGTGACAAAAACAACGAAAAAATAACTTCTTTACAAAAGGAAATTGAGAATCTAAGGGGTTAGAAAAAAAGGAAACTGCCACTTGTTTTTAATGAGAATGTCGCTTCAAAGTCATCCTCTGACTGCAAATATACTGTGACTGTTAAATACATTCCTCCTCATCTTAGGAATAATGAACTTGTGTTTCATAACTACTGTGCTCAACTTAAGGATAGCCTAGATTGTCTCTGTGAGATTGTGGAGGAGGATTACCTAAATAAGCCTCTTGATAGTGAAATTAGGTTTGCGTGCATTCAGGCCAAACGATCTCAGGAACTGCTAGAATGCTTAATTGCAGCATGTCCTAAACCCTTAGGTGCGAAAGGTAAAGCTGTGATGTCCTGTTCTATGCCTAGTGCCAAGCATACAAACCATTCTATACCCAGTTTTAAGAAAGTGAACAATAATGTGCCTTCGAGTAGTTCAGATCCTTGCACATCTAGTTCAGGAATGCAAAAGGTAGATCAACCAACTAATGTTCCCATAATTCCCTCTACAGGAGTAATCAGTGACATTAAAGCAAGCGGAACAAAGCCTCCAGGCAATACCAAGCAAGATAGGACCTCGCAAGCTAAGAATGCACACTGGAAGAGAGTAGAAGACCAACCTAGGAACTTAAAGTTTGAGTTGAATAAAAAGGAATCGTGTTGATTCTAGTATTAGCCATAGGCGTACTGTAATTAATTCGAATTATGATACTATCTGCAAACCATGTAATGATGTCTGCTTGAATTATGTTGCTAATCATGAATGTGGTGTGAATGTTTTGTCTAATGCTGTCAATTGCCCTGTGAAAATTGTTAACGCTAAAAATCATGCTAAGAAGGCTAAAAGGCAAAGACGAAAGAAAGTTAGAAAATAGTGGAAACCCATAGGAAGAACATTTAGTAAGATAGGTTAGCAATGGATACCTTCTGGCCATAAGACTAATCAGTTCTGCCCTCAATCTACTAAGAAAATGCCCACTAGAAAATGGATGCCTACTGGTAGAACCATTCCCTTAAGAAGTGAACACACTTTAAATAGGTTGAATGTTGACATTAGCACTGCATCTATTTATGATGATTCCATTGTTTCTACTCCTGATGTGGGTGTTCCAATCATTGTTACTAACCAAGTGGAACCCATTGTTGCATGGGGTTCCCAATTATCCAGTTATCCATTCTTGTCTGTGTTCAACTGCAGATCGTTCAAATCATTCGGTGGTACCTGGACTCAGGCTGTTCCAAGCATATGACTGGAGACCGGTTGCGGCTCATGAACTTCGTGAGCAAATTCATCGGGACTGTTAGATTTGGGAACGATCATTTCAGTGCAATTATGGGTTATGGAGATTATCTTGTTGGTGATAGTGTTATCTCAAGGGTATATTATGTGGAAGGTCTTGGTCATAACCTGTTCTCTGTTGGTTAATTCTGTGATTCTGATCTAGAAGTAGCCTTCAGAAAACATACTTGTTTCGTTAGAGAACTTGATGGTAAGGAACTTTTAAGAGGAACACGTGGTTCAAATCTATACACCATCTCTATCGAAGATATGATGAAGTCTTCTCCAATTTGCTTGTTGTCAAAGGCTTCGAAAACAAAGTCATGGTTATGGCATCGTCTTCTCAATCACTTGAACTTCGGCACCATCAATGATCTCTACAGAAAGGACTTAGTTGTAGGTTTACCTAGACTGAAGTACGAAAAGGATCATCTTTGTTCAGCATGCCAATTGGGAAAAAGCAAGAAGTATGCCCATAAACCCAAACCTACAAATTCAATTTCGGAAGTTCTTCATACCATTCACATGGATTTATGTGGACCAATGAGAGTGCAGAATATCTTTGGGAAGAAATATGTGTTAGTTGTGGTTGATGATTACTCTAGATTCACCTGGTCAAGTTCTTAGGGACAAAGGATGAAACTCCAGATATCATCATCAAACTCATCAAACAGCTGCAGGTTCGACTTAACAAAACTGTCAGAATCATCCGAATAGACAATGGAACTGAGTTTGTTAACAAACAACTTAATGAGTTTTATGAAAGTGTTGGAATCAGTCATCAAAGAAGCGTTCCACAAACTCCTCAACAGAACGGTATAGTTGAAAGACGAAATCGAACTCATGTGGAAGCCGCAAGAACAATGCTGATTTACTCAAAGGTTCCAATGTTTCTCTAGGCTGAAGCCATTGCCACTGCATGCTACACACAAAATTGATCCCTGATTTACACTGTTCATGGAAAAACTCCATATGAACTTGTCCACAACAGAAAACCTAATCTCCCGTTCCTTCGTGTGTTTGGTGCATTGTGTTATCCAAATAATGAGGGCCAAGACTTAGGCAAACTTAAGGCCAAATCGGACATTGAAGTATTTGTAGGGTATGCACCAAACAAAAAGGGATACCAAATCTACAACAAAAGAACCCGAAATATCATGGAAACGATTCACGTTACGTTTGATGAGCTGACCGGTCCAATGGCTCCTGGACAATCCTGTTCTGGACCCGCACCTCAAATCAGTCCCATTGGTTCATCCCTTGTACCAAATCCCTCTCCAGCAGCTCCAAATGTACCTCCATCAGAAGATGATTTAAGGAAATTCTTTGATCCAATGTTCGATGAACACTATGAACCAAATGCTGGTGATATGTCAAATCAATCTACAGAGGCTGCTCCTATCCCTGTAAATGAAGTCAATCCTTTAGTTTCTATATCATTATGTCAAGAAGCGCCTGCTGCTAATCACTCTGTCTCATCAACAAATCATCAATCATCGAGTGTACATCATGGAAATGTTTCTGGTATCAATGATGAAGTTAATCCCTTTGCTACTCCTGAAGATGCTCTATTTGAAAACATATTTGCTCCTGAATCATCATCAGAACCATCCTCATCAGGAGACATCGACTCTGCTACTTCAGTCCCTCAACAACAACCAGATGAACACCTCAGAAAATGCACTCCTGATCATCCATTGGACAACATCATTGGAAATCCATCTCGTCCAGTATCCACTCGGAAACAACTTGCAACCGATGCCTTATGGTGCTTTTTCAACTCCGTACTCTCTAAGGTCGAACCAAAAGATGTTAAAACTGCCATGAATGAAGACAGCTGGTTCAATGCCATGCAAGAAGAAATCCATTAGTTTGATCGACTTGATGTATGGGAATTAGTACCTGCTCCAGATTGTGCTATGATCATTGCTCTAAAGTGGATCTTCAAAGTGAAGCTTGATGAGCATGGCGATGTATTAAAGAATAAGGCTAGATTGGTTGCAAAAGGATACCGTCAGGAGGAGGGTATTGACTTTGAAGAATCATTTGCTCCTGTTGCTCCTATCGAGGCAATCAGAATCTTCTTGGCTAATGCTGCAAGTAAGAACATGGTAGTCTATCAGATGGATGTAAAGACGGCATTTCTAAACGGAGATCTTAAAGAAGTCGTCTACGTCAGCCAACCTGAAGGCTTTGTGAATCCAGAGCATCCTACTCACGTTTATCGTTTGAAGAAGGCTTTTTACGGTTTAAAGCAAGCTCCAAGGGCATGGTATGATACGTTATCAAAGTTTCTTCTATCTACCGGTTTCAGCAAAGGAGCAGTTGATCCAACATTGTTCACCAGGAAGTCAGGCAAACATTTAATTCACGTTCAAATTTATGTTGATGATATCATCTTTGCCTCGACTGACCCCAATGAGTGTGACCGTTTTTCAAATGAAATGGGTTCTAAATTTCAAATGTCAATGCTGGGACAAATGTCATTTTTCTTGGGATTACAAATTTCACAAAGTCCCGGAGGCATTTTTATAAATCAATCTAAATATGCAAATGAGATTTTTAAAAAATTTGGATTTGATTCTTGTGACCCTGTTGACACTCCCATGATTAAGCGTACTAAACTGGATGAGGACCACTCAGGGATCATGGTAGACCAAACGAAATATCGTAGCATGATCGGATCCCTGATGTACCTCACAGCCAGTAGACCTGATATTCTGTTCGCTGTATGCATGTGTGTTAGATACCAGGCTAAGCCTACCAAAAAGCACCTTGAAGCGGTTAAACGGGTCTTTCAGTACCTCCAAGGAACCATTAATATGGGACTTTGGTACCCGAAGGACACCGGTATGTCACTAGCAGCATATGTAGATGCAGATCATGCAGGGTGTCAAGACACTCGTCGAAGTACGTCTAGAGGTGCTCAGTTTTTGGGTGATAAGCTTGTAAGCTGGTAGTCAAAGAAGCAAATGAGTACTTCTATTTCCTCTACAGAGGCTGAATACATAGCCATGTCATCCTGTTGTGCTCAAATCCTATGGATGAGATCTCAATTAACGGACTATGGCTTTGAATTCAACAAAATCCCTCTGTACTGTGATAATAAAAGTGATAATACATAGCCATTCGACATCATTTCATCAGGGAACAAGTGGAAAAAGGTGTGGTGGAACTATACTTTGTGAGGACTGAATACCAATTAGCAGACATCTTCACCAAAGCTCTTCCTCGAGAACGTTTTGAGTTTATCCTTCCACGTCTTGGTCTAAAGAGTTTACAACCGAAAATACTCAAGCTTCTTCAAGAGGAAGACGAGGAGTAAAGGTCTTTATTCATCTATCTCTTGTATATATTTATTCAAAAAGCAAAATACAAAACTTGAAAAACCCTCAAAAAGAAAATATAAAAATATAAAATCTTCAAAAACCATAAAAATTAGAAAATCTTGAAAAATTCGAAAAAATATTGTTATTTTGTCATGTTTTTCCTTATTCGATATCATCTACGGACTTTGTGTTGACATTCAAAGAATGTCACGGGTTTTTAGATGTTCTTCGAATGCACATAGTTTTTGCTAAAAAAATAAAAAATAAAAAAATGAGGCGGAAAAAAATGGTGGTTTATTGTCATTTCAGGCAGTAACCGTTTTTAAAAGTAAAGAACAGAGCCATGCTTTATCTCATTTTTCAAATCTCATGGTCTGATTCTTAAAACAAAGGTTTGTTATCTAAAAGACAAATGCTTATCCTTCCAAATATTTTTCCGTCTAATGATTCTTCTGAAAAATATTTTCCATTTAATGAAAACTAAATTGCTTTGAAAAATACCTCGTACTTTATTACTCGTGTAAATCATTTGTGCTTTTAATCTGTCAAAATCTCCATCTCTCAATCAACAACTTGCGTCATTGATTGAGGGGGAGAATGATTTTATTCGAATTAAAAAGGTTATTTTTCAAACAATTGGCACGGAAATGAGCAAGGCTTATTGTTGAAAAATCAAAAGGTATTATGTTTATAACAGCTGATTTAAAACCTTTGCTAATATTTTGTTTTCAAAAGACAATCATGCATGTTTAATCAATGGAGTTTAAAGTCTCAAAATCCGATCCTTATCAGTTAAAATGTTTTCAGAATCAAGTCACAATTCTCCTTAAAAAGCTTTCAAAATCAATTTAAATCTACAGAGATCACAAAGCTTAAATGATTTGATAATTGTGATCGGGGGAGAATTTGTGATTTAAATTGGATTAAAACTGATGACTCGGTAAATGGTTTTATAAGGATGTACAAGCTCTCCTTCCCACATGTGCCAAACGATTTCAAATTTTCCATGCACATGTTGAGGGGGAGCATCTATCTGAAACCACTAAAATTTGAAACGTGATCATTTTAGTTCAATGTGCAGTTTTTTTTCCTCCAGTATGTGCAAAACTCTTTCAAACCTCGAGGCACATATTGAGGGGGAGCAAAATTTTGAAAACCTCATCCTTTCCCAAAATGCTTTATCTACTTGATTTGACTAGGGAAGCGATGTTGATATCTTTTAGAAAATAGAAATCAAAGAAGTTAATTCTTCCTCTCGCCTCCGTGTGCTAAAACGATTTCAAACATATGAAGCACATGTTGAGGGGGAGCTCTTTTTCTAAAATTATCAAAAACAATTCAGGTACAAAATGCTTTGATAATATATCACAAGTATCTGGATTGATTTTTTTTCAAAAGGTTTTCAATTGGTTCCAATGGCAGATGAACAATACCAAATAGACCGACCAACTTTATTTTATGTATGGTGATATAAGGATGATAAGGTTAGGTATTTGTTCCCATGATCTGCCAGAACCAGAGGGATCTACCCAGGGACAATCCACTAGATAGTGTAGAGTCCTTAGGTATGATGAAAAAAAGGAGAAAAGTGAGTTATGGGAAGAGTGCGGACTGAGACTGAGCTAGTACTGGAATAAACCCAACAAGGTTCTAGTAATGAAGTCTCGGTAAGCACTGAAGGGGTTGAAGAATGAAAAGAATAGAATGTGAAAAGGGTGAAAAGAAATAGCCCTCCATTTATTCAACCTTAGGGCAGAAATCGGGTTCAATTCATATGCTACTGGTGGTTACCAAGGTAACACCGGCATTGAAGACAAGACGTCATGGACCCAGTGACGCACTGCACTACAACTTCCCAAGCCACTCAAGTTCCTCTTAAAAGGACTTGTTTCATTCTCACGGGGAACCGACATTATCTATCGACTCTCTCTTAGAGATTGTTGATATTGAAGAAGGAGACCCTCTCCCTTCTCCGAAATTGGACCAAATATGCACAAATTGAGTCTAGAGCCACGAGATCATCAATAAATCTCATTAGGACACCTTCAATGAAGACTCTCTGTTTCACACAATGTGGAAAGAGAGATTATATCTTGAGTCCTACGCTGTATCCTTGTGGTATTGCCAGAACATCCGAGTGAGATGTAAACATATTCACAATGAAGATGGAAAGCCTTCTGGAGCCAACATCAAACAAGCTCCTGGTAGGTGGCATGTGAGATCTATTCAATAGATCAACCATGTGACAACTGAACAGAAACAATGGGGCGATTCAATCTTTTGATTCAATCCTGGTTCAGGTTATGGATTGACGGATACCTTTGAAAAACCGGTCGTTGGGCTTAAAAACTCTTTTTCTTTAGCACATCGACCGTGTACGAATATTTCAAATCAAAAGGTGTTTATGATTGATAATTGATCTTCATTAAAACCTTCGTTGTATTGCAAAAACAATTTCTATTGAGCAATACACGATTGTTTTTCAAATATCTTTTTATCAATCAGTGAATCTCAATTCGCTGGTTCACTCACTCCGTGTTGTCTTCTTTGAGACGTTCCGGTTTGAGAACAGCTAGAGCAGCTGCGAAACCCTATCAAGGAAATTCTTCAGAATTATACCTAATCGCAGGCAGTACGTGTACTGATCAACGGGGAACCGTGGGCCGTGTACCTCAATTCAACGAAAGTGATCAAAGACACTTTCGTGCACTTTATTGCTAACTGTTGTATGCAGGTACGCCCGGCGTTTGCAGCTGATCAGAATGAAGCGGTCAATCCATAGCCGCATGCTCACTCAACACATTCATCTCAAAAGAAATCATGATTAGTGCACCAATGACTTTGATATTTTCACTCCATGCTTCTGCTACGCTGCTGCCAATATCATGAATCAATAAAAGCTTCCGCTACTCTGATGAGAATACATCATGATCCAGAAAGTGAGCATGCCGGTCCAAATGTCACAACATCACATAATACCAACACCACAATGGAAGAGTCAAAGATTTATGTCAGCTGATGATCTCAATGCTGGCTCAAAGTTCATCATCACGTGGATCAGTAAAGACCTTCACTCGAATTATCCAAACATGAAGAATCAAAGACTACGAGCTACTGAGCAAAGGACTTAATCAAGAATCCTCAAGCAATCTAATGTAATATCTGTTTGTATTCATTGTAAATTGAGGTGACCTCCCTTAGGGGGAGATTGTTAGGAATTAGAAAATTCAGTCGTTAAAGAGTCAGTCACCTCAAGTATATGTATTCGTTAGAAAGCTCGTAGTCGTAGTATAGTTATATTATTAAGTTGTTTGTCTTGTAACACCGTGGAGGACGGACGGGTCTTTACCCACTGTATGCCTGATCCACAGCCCGTAGGTGGCGTTTGTTTGTAAGAAACTATAAATACCCTCTACCTTCCAAGGTAGAGGGTTGGAGCTTCAATAACATTTTTTTTTGTTTCACATAAGTCCCAACTCTCTTCCCTTTCTCTCTCTAGAACTTTCTCTCTCTAAACATACTTGAATGCCCCACATGTTTATGGTTTAGTGTGTTTGTGAAATCCTATATCTTACAAGAAAGGTGTGGTTGAGCTCTACTTCGTAAGGTCTGAGTATCAGTTAGCAGACATCTTCACGAAAGCTCTTCCAAGAGATCGATTTGAGTTTATCCTACCGCGACTCGACATGAAGAGTCTGCAGCCGGAAACGCTTAAACGGATTCAGGAAGAGGATGAGGAGTAAAGGAATTTCTTCACCAATTCTTTGTAAATATTTTTCAAAAAGTAAAATACAAAATTATAAAACCAACAAAAAGAAAATATAAAAATATTAAATCAACAAAAAAATCCATAAAAATCAGAAAATTTGAAAATTCAAAAAAATATTGTTTTTCTCAAGGCATGTCTTCTGGTATCGATAACATCTACGGTCTTAGAAATGTCATTAAATAATGGCCTGGGACTTTAGATGAAGTTCAAGCAGGAGGTGTAAATACTTTTTCAAAACATGTCTCAAAACTATGGTTTACAATTACTTCAGATTGTAACCCACACTTAAACAATGGCTTACTGTCATTTCAGGCAGTAACCCTGGCTTAAAATCATGGCTTGCAGTTATTTCATACTGTAACCCGCTTTTAAAAAAAGGAAAGTGATATGCTAAATCGATTTCTTTAAATTTCAAGCACTTATCCTAAAAACAATTAATAAGGAAAATTTGTCGACAAAAAGACGAATGTTCCTTTACAAATGTTTTTCATTCTAAAGATTATTCTGAAAAATATTTGTTTTCACACGGTGATAACATTGTTTGAAAATAACTCGGACTTAATTTTTTTGAAAAGCAATTGGACTCCACTTTGTCAAAATATTTGTCACTCAGTCAACGACTGTAGTCATTGACGGAAGGGGAGAGTGGTTTCAAACATTTCAAAAAGGATATTTTCAAACAGTTGGTATCAATAAAAGCATGTTTTATACAATTGGTTATTAAATGTTTTGATGTTATGTGTCAATGCATGATTTTATATAAATACTCATAGATCTTTCAAAATGAAATTTATATCTTACTCAAAGATCTCTCAAACATCATTGAAGACATACATCAACTTTTACATGACTGATCTCCTGAATCAGAAGATTTTCTTGCTTTAGTCATCCAGACTTGGATGTGTTTTAAAACAAAGTTACATCTCTCCTCAATTTTTTTTTCTAAATGATTTAAATCAATTGGGATCCCAAATCTCAAAGGGTTTGAAATTTTTGATCGGGGGAGAGTTTCTGATTTAAATATGAAATACTCTAATAAATTGGTGAGTGGTTTAGAAAATTAGTGAAAGGCACTCCTTCCTCTATGTGCCAAATGATTTCAAATATTCTATGCACATGTTGAGGGGGAGCATTTTTCTAAAACCAAAGAAGAAGATTTAAGTTCATCACGTGTACTCGCTGTGCGTTTACATAAAAGTGATCGTTTTGACTCCAAAGTGCAGGTTTTCTCTAATATGTGCTAAACTCTTTCGAATATCAATGCACATATTGAGGGGGAGCAATTAAAAGAAAGCCACATCTTTACCTAAAATGTTTTTTTAAGTATTTAAATACTAGATTTGATCGGGGGAGAGATGGTGATCATTTTAGAAAAAAAAAATAAAGATGAAACCGTGAGACAAGAGTAATTGTATCCTTCCTCCATTTGCCAAACGATTTTTAATACACAATGCACATGTTGAGGGGGAGCATTTCTAAATGATCAAAGACAATTAAGGTACAAAATTCTTTGTTTTTATATCATAAGTACCTTGATTGATTTTTCAAATGGTTTTTCATTTGGTTTCAAGGCGGAAAGAACTGTACCATAAGACCGACTATTTTACGTTATGTATTGGAGTTATAAGGATGGTAAGGTTAGGTATTAGTTCCCATGATCCTGCCAGAGCCGGAGGGATCTACCCAGGGACAATCCACTAGTTAGTGTAGAAGTACTTAGGTATATTGAAAAAAGGAGAAAAGTGAGAATAAGGGAAGAGTGCCGACTGAGATAGAGCTAGAACTGGAATAAACCCAATGTGGAAAACTAGAGGGGGGGGTTGAATAATTTTACCAATTAAACCTTCGTTTTAAACTATTTAGATTGACTTATGTCAATCTATTTAATGTGTATGTTGGATGTTCATAGATAAACATATGAATAAGTAATGCGAGGATAAAGAGTAAGAAACACAAAACCACAACGCGATTAGTTATAGTGGTTCGGTGATAACATCAAATTATCCTGAATATTAATTGTCAATTTCCCCCGATAATGCTTGTAATTTATATCATTTATATGGATTTACGCTTGTTTTCCATTATATTCCACTTTCAGGTAAATTACGAGCATTGGAGCTAAAGAGACGCGGAATTGGAGAATTATTAAAGATTTATCATAGTATTCTCACTTTGAAGAAGTTACGGCGTAACTCATCTCTCACATTACGCCGTAACTAAAGCATAACTCAGAAAGCCAACTTATCAGAAGATTACGACGTAACTCTCTCAAAATATTACGACGTAACTATGTTAGGTCAAATGAGGTTTCGCGCCGCTGATAATTAGGCCGTAACTCCTGCATAAACTACGGCGTAACCATGAATTATTGAAGATATGGCGTAACCACTTATAAGGTTACGCCGTAACCAGCATATCTAGTGCAATTTACGAAGAATTAGAAGATTATGGTGTAACTATTTTATTAGTTACGCCGTAACCAAGATCTGGCATATAAATACCCCACGATTTCCAGCATTTCAAATCATCCCATTTCACACACCACAACCAAAGAACATGGGAAGAAGCCAAAGGCAGGTCTAGAGGAGCATACGGAGCTATCACCAAGGGAGAAATCACTCCCCTACGATAAGCATTAGCATTTTATCTTTTCTTTACTTTCGATTCAAGTATTTCGTAACATTAAATATTGAATTGATTTGTATGGTTAATATGAGTGGCTAAGCACCTCTTGGTGCTGTCCTAGTTATGATTCCTTAATTGTTTTGTTTGCGTTTAATTTACTTCCGTATAATTATTTCTAATTGTATGCATGCATAGTTTATTGGTAGCTACCCTTGTTTCGGTAGTTTTGAATGGCGGTAGAGGCTAGTTGCTTAGGAGATATGACCAAATGTCCCTAAGTAAGTAGACTGAGACTGGAAGGGTAAGATATGACCAACTGACGACCCTTTCTACTTGTGCGATTTGACCAACTGATCACCTACTGTTTGGATGAGCTTAAGAATTAGGATGTCAGTTTCTAAGATGCTAGCGCCTGGGCACTCACTATTATAAGTCTAGCATGTAGCGGAACTTAATGACTCAGCTTAGGGGACCAGGAACAACTGGACTTATGAGGGGACACATGACTTCTCCAGTGGTGGAATTTTTGTTGATAGGTTAGGGCAAACTGACCAAATGTTGTCCTCTCGACTTTGACCCCACTTGAAGTAATTGGAAGTAATTAGGCGTAGACATTACTAGCTAGGATAAATAACTAGGTTAGCACCACTCTCCTCTATTGATCATATCCTTTGCCTTTATTTGCTTTAGTAGTTAATTAATTAAACCATCTTAAAATTTGTGACACCGAGACTTAGTATTAATCCAACACACATAGCTCTTGGGACGACCTCGGTTTTACCGAATACTACACTACACATGACCGGGTACACTGCCCGTTAGTGCATTAGGGTAGACCATAGGTATAACGAGACATTATAAATATTAAAACCTGGTCAGTAAAACCTGCATCAAGTTTTTGGCACCGCTGCCGGGGAGTTATATTACGATTGCTATTAAGTCTTTCATTTTGTTTTGTTTTAAAAATTTCAAATTCTCACGATCACTTTTCAAGTTTTCAGGTACTATGGAAGTTGTTAACGTTGATGACCTCACGCTTGAGGAATATTTGGCGTTGAAAACAGCAGAACAAGGGCCGGGAGTCGTAAGACCGACAATTGGAACTGATGTCCGTTTCGAAATTAAAGACCAATTTATGAGGGAGCTTCGAGCTAACCCTTTTTCAGGAAACAGGGACGAAGATGCGTATGAGCACGTTGAAAATATCTTATACATCGCAAGCCTTTTCAACATTCCGGGTGTGTCTCATGACGCTGTTATGCTTAGGGTGTTCCCCATGACTCTTACTGGGGCTGCCAGAAGATGGATCGAAAGATTGCTTGTCGGGGCAGTTAATACTTGGGCTCTACTAAAGAAGCACTTCATTCAGAGGTATTGTCCTCCGTCGAAGATTTCTAAGCAGCTCTTGGAAATCCTTAATTTCAAACAAGAAGATGATGAAACGTTGTATCAAGCCTGGGATAGATACAATGATCTCCTTTACAAGTGTCCTACACATGATCTGAAAAACCAGCAAAAGGTCAACATCTTCTACAAAGGAATCAACGTAACTACAAGAAAAATGCTGGACTATCAAGGACCAATCCCGAACATGAATCCTACTCTAGCAATTGAAGCCATTAAAAAAATGGCTGATCATTCTAAAAAATGGCATGATGGAGGAAGCAAAAGAAACCAAGGCGGAAGTTTTGATGGAATTGCGGCTGTAACTAACAAGCTAGAGAATCTAGGTCGAGATATGCTAAAAATCAAAGAAACTGTTCATGCCATCCAAGTTGGTTGCGAAAGCTGTGGAGGAGGACATCTAACTAAGAATTTTCCTAACATTGACGAAGAAAATACGATCGAAGAAGCTAAATATGGAGAAAATTGACCATTCTGCGAGGATAATCATAATGGTTATCATGGAGGACCCCCACCATATTATGAGCGTAGTGAAAGAACAGCTAACTTGGAGGAAATGATTAACAAGTACCTTGTGGATTCGACCAAGAGACAGAAAGAGCAAGAAGAATGGCTGAAAAACTTCCAAGATAATTCAAACAAAAGCCTTTCTAGCCATGACGTATCACTAAAGAACTTGGAAACTATGATTGGAAAGCTTGGCGATGAGGTACAAAAGAGAAATGAGGCGCAAAAGAACAAATCTACAGTATGTAAAGCCGTATTTTCTAAAAATGACAAGTCCTCCGATAAGTCTAATAGAAACAATGATACTTAAGGCAGAAGAGAGCTACACCGTAACCAAACATCAGAGTTACGGCGTAACCAGGACACAAGCAATGACAAGTCTACCAAAGTTGACAACTCTAAAAGGAAGAATCATTGGTGTAAGGCTATTGCAATTGACGATGGAGACTGTTACAACTTATGGGCCTCTTGTGCCCCTCGGAAGACCTGCGATGGATGGGTTGATAAGGAGAGGGTTAATGATGACAGATACATGTGGACTACACTTAACGATGAAGAAATATTAGCCAAGTTCTCGATTAACGAAGTGGAAGGACCACTTATCAAGCATTACTTCAGACCCTTACTAATCACGGAAGATGAGTTCACACAAGCCTGGCCGACTTACAACCCCTTTCGTGGATATTGCAACGGGGGGGGGGGGGGGAGGGGGGCAATGTGAAGAACAATGTTTGGATATGCCCACATGAATCGGGAAGACATGACGTTGATTTTGGGGACCTATCATTCAGAGATTGGTACTTAGTAAGGTTCGGTAACGCAATAATTAATTCGGTCTTATTGAGAAATCTAGAGCTCAAATACGAAAAACATATTCTTAAAGAAAAGGCCATTAAGCCTCTCAACAATATTTCTTTTAGCAACAACGATGACAAAGGAACCCAAAGTCATTGGTGTGAGCAAATTAAAACCACTGACAGAAATGTTTGGGCTTCATGCAACCCTTTTGATTATGAATGTGACGGGGGAAGCAGCATTGAGAGAGCTGGGGAAGACGAGTTCCTATGGACCTCGACTAGTGACTCGGAAAGAACAGAATTGCCTTGGCAAAAAATTTTAGGATTCGACGATTGGGTCAGAATCAAATACGGAAAAATAGACCCGCTAACTAAGGAGAAAATCTGGAATGGGTGTATGAGTAAAGATCAACCAAACAACGAAGTTCCAAATAGAGAATCAGACAATGACACCGAGGAATCATCAAGGTAGGAAAGAGAGGAATGCAAACAAGTGTTAGTAGAAAATTTACTCGACGATAAGCCTCTTAGAGATACCGATTTCGACGATGATGATTTTGATTACCTCGAACTACAAGGTGAAGATGGATTCATTGACCCCGATGATGAAGCACATGAAAAGAGAAGATGCAAGCTACATGGAATTCCGTACAAGAGGCCACCACCGATTATAGCCAAAAAGTATGAGTTCACTCGATACCATTTAGGGCCGGAGGAAACAATTTGCAAAATTTGGAAGATCGAGACTTAAGAGTACCTCCGCACTGCCACAAATGTCGCTTGGGTCAGGCATAACTTGATGAAAGACATGGAGGAAGTTGGCCTAGTCCGAAGGCCACTATAAAGCCACGAGGCTCTGAGTCTAACTTAAAGACTCGTAAATAAAGAAAAGTGCTATTTCAGGAGACAACCTGAATTATCCCTTTCTTTTGTTTTATTTCCATTTCTGTTGAGTTTTGTGTTTTTAACCATTTTTGCAGGAAACGAAGAGAAATTGCTGCTGCAGCATGCTGATCTGACCATAGTTACGGCGTAACTCATCTCAGTGGTTACGCCGTAACAAACCCCTTGCAATAGAATTTCAGATGCATTACCAATTACGGCGTAATTCCATCTCAGTGGTTACGCCGTAGCTACACTCTTGCAGCGTATGCCAGGTTTTTCCTAGTTACGGCATAACTCCTTCTAAGAGTTATGACGTAACTATCCTCTGCATTACTTCTTTCATTTTAAACACAATAACTTTGTATTAGTATTTTAAATGAATTTTGTGGGTGTGTTCCCTGTAAACCCTTGTGAGACTTCACTCGTCCACTTGGGACACCAAGTGGTTTAAAAGGCTTGTTGCATATGCTAAATGCAATTGTGATTCCTACGAAAGTGAGTTAGGTTTGTTTCTCTTTTTTCATTTTTTTTCTTTTTAGAATTATGCTTGTCGGTAGTGTGATTTTAGGGATTGAAGTTTGCTCGTGGATGCTTATACGAAGGCACGACTCTTTTTCGTAGGCCTTCTTTCTTTTTGGAGCGAATTTCAGGGAAGCTCTCGCTCTAATTCTACTTATCTCTTCACCTTTATTTTAACGATTAGTACAAAAGGGACTTTATACAATTCAAGTGGGGGGACGGGAGTAGAATTGTCTCTTGAACTTTATTTTTCCCTCATTTTCTAGTTTATTTTGAAAAATTATGCCATTTTTAAAATTTTGACATGTTTTTCTTAACCTAACTAGATTAGACCTTAGCCGAGCACATACAACCCTTGATATTATATGGTGAGATTAGCCTTATCCGTTTCCAATATTTTACCCCAATCCACCAAATTATGAGTGTGCCGGTAGCTTGTAAACTTTATAACTTAGCCTTTACATCATTTCGAGACCATAGACGAGGTATGTTGAGTTAGCTTTATGTATTTGGACTTTTCAATTTAAGAAGGCAATATTATAGGATTATCACCCAAATAGCCTACCATTGTGTGTCTATCGATTAGTCACCTCGACTTCTCGACCCCCATGTGAAACCCTTTTGTTGCACTCATCTTTAGTGTAAGATACCCCTAGATACACCCATCTGAGCCATTCCTTTCATTTTGTTAACCCAATATATTGTTTCGTTACACCTATACACCTTAGCCTACCCTGTAGTCTTTATTTGTGATTGGAAAGTCATCATTTGCCTAAGTTCAAGGTTCAAGTGGAAAGATTTGAGAATCACGCTTTCGTCGACAACATATTCTTAAAGATCATTGAAGACCCCCCCAAATTTCCATTGTTCATCTCAAGTGGGGGGATGTTATGTCTAGTTGTTATGTATATGTTAAATATATATATATATATATATATATATATATATATATATATATATATATATATAGTTATGTTATTTAGTTTATTGTAAAGTGCGATGTTATAAGCACTATGTTATGAGCTTTATATAGATTTAGTATCGAGGAGGCCACCTCGGTCACATGAGAAGATTAGAGTTGGTAATTGCGCCAACAGTTGAAGAAAAGGTAGTGTGCCCATCACGACGTCCTCTAATGACACATCTACCTAGTATTTCATGATCCGGTTTCTTAACTTCAAAGATTGAACTTTGGGTGAACGATAAGTGGTGATGACTTGGTTATAGATTTAGACTATCTGCTTGATTTTTATTTTACACCATTTATATATCCCATGTCTTATCCTACCATTTAGTCATGAAACATGTCTAGGTGATGCAACGAGCAATCTTTGGTGTCTTGGCCATGGATTTGGTCATGTATCATTGATTTTTTCGACTTCGCCGTGACATGTTAGTAATGACGAGTCACCCTTAACCCTTGTCGTGTCTACCCATATTGCCTTCAAAATTGTTTAGCCCTTAACTCTAGTGGTGGAGATTTGTGTAAACGCCAAGTTTATGATACAATACATGCTATGATTGTGCGATTGAGTGATCACCCCGAAATTGACACTTAGAATAGTTGAGAGATTTGAGTGTTTCATTCCCATTTAGTGAGGTGTTTGGCTTTGTTTAATTCTAGCATAAGGGATTTGTAAATTTATATTTTCTCGGTTATGGGAGATATCTTTTTAGGAATCTATCTAATAAGGTCTACCTGAGGGAAAGTAGAGTTCAAGTGGGGGGATATTTGATAACATCAAATTATCCTGAGTATTAAGTGTCAAATTCCCCCGATAATGCTTGTAATTTATATCATTTATATGGATTTACGCTTGTTTTTCATTATATTCCACTTTTATGTAAATTACGAGCATTGTTGCTAAAGAGACGCGAAATTGGATAATTATTATAGATTTATCATAGTATGCTCACTTTGAAGAAGTTACGGCGTAACTCATCTCTCACATTACGCCGTAACTAAAGCGTGACTCAGAAAGCCAACTTATCAGAAGATTACGGCGTAACTCTCTCAAAAGATTACGACGTAACTATATTAGGTCAAATGAGGTTCTGCGCTGCTTATAATTACGCCGTAACTCGTGCATAAACTACGGCATAACCATGAATTATTGAAGATACGGCATAACCACTTATAAGGTTACGGCGTAACCAGCAGATCTAGTGCAATTTACTAAGAATTAGAAGATTACCGCGTAACTATTTTATTAGTTACGCCGTAACCAAGATCTAGCCTATAAATACCCCACAATTTCCAACGATTCAAATCATCCCATTTTACACACCACAACCAAAGAACGTGGGAAGAAGCCAAAGGCAGGTCTATAGGAGCATACGGAGCTATCTCCAAGGGAGAAATCACTCCCCTACGATAAGCATTAGCATTTTATCTTTTCCTTACTTTCGATTCATGTATTTTGTAACATTAAATATTGAATTGATTTCTATGGTTAATATGAGCGGCTAAGCACCTCTTGGTGCTGGCCTAGTTATGATTCTTTAATTATTTTTTTTGCGTTTAATTTAATTCCGTATAATTATTTCTAAGTGTATGTATGCATAGTTTATTAGTAGCTACCCTTGTTTCGGTAGTTTTGAATGGCGGTAGAGGCTAGTTTCTTAGGAGATATAACCAACTGACCCTAAGTGAGTAGACTGAGACGGGAAGGGTAAGATATGACCAACTGACGACCCTTTCTACTTGTGCGATTTGACCAACTGATCACCTACCGTTTGGATGAACTTAAGAATTAAAGGGTGAGTGTCTAAGATGCTAGCGCCCGGGCACTCACTATTAGAAGTCTAGCATGTAGTAGAGCTTAATAACTCGGCTTAGGGGACCAGGAACAACTATACTTATGAGGGGACACCTGACTTCTTCAGTGGTGGCATTTTTGCTGATAGGTTAGGGCGAACTGACCAAATGTTGTCCTCTCGACTTTGACCCCACCTGAAGTAATTGGAAGTAATTAGACGTAGACATTACTAGCTAGGATGAATAACTAGGTTAGCACCACTCTCCTCTATTGATCACATCCTTTGACTTTATTTGCTTTAGTAGTTAATTAATTAAACCATCTTAAAATCTGTGACACCGAGACTTAGTATTATGTTGCAAAAATCGATCAACTCGGCCGATTAATCGTTAATTGGCCGAGTACCTTGTCGATTTTTAAAAATCGGTCGAAAAATCGGCCTAGGATAAAAATCGACACTAAGCAGTCAAAAAATCGGCCGAATCGGTCAAAAAATGGCCGAATCGGGAAAATCGGTCATTTTAAAAATAATAATAATTTAGGCATTATACTTAATTTGGGGATTGTATATTTTACTTATAACGCACAATGGATATCATAATCAGAAATGGAGCCTTTTATTGTGGTTTGGAAACATAACAGGCTTGGAATCGGTTAAGATTTTTAGTTTGGTCTCCAGAAATACCAAAAAACTGCAGGAAATGCCAATCCGATTAATCACCGATTAATCCCGACTTGACCGATTACTCGCTGCAGGGTGGTCGACCGCCCGACTACCGATTCACAATTTTTGCAACATTTCTTAGGACGACCTCGGTTTACCGAATACTACACTACACACGACCGGGTACACTGCCCGTTAGTGCATTAGGGTAGACCATAGGTATAACGAGACATTATAAATATTAAAACCTGGTCAGTAAAACCTGCATCATTCGGATATAAGAACACCTTCCTTGCCCTACTCCACTCCCCAAGTCACCTACTCGAGAGTTCGTAAGCACTACACAACACAAACTCCTTGTGGCGGAGAAGCCTTCACAACATCGCCTACTATTTATCCGGTACAAGGCTAGACACCGGGTTCTTCCACGAGGTAGAACCAAACCTATCATAACGTCGCCTACACTTTATCTGGTACAAGTCTGGATACCAAGTTCCATTACAAATGAGGAATTACTACACAACTATCCCAAAGGAGACACCCTCCTTATTACAACATCATCAAGGATATCAATATCCTTTAACCTAAACTAACTATCTTGTACATCGATACACCACATCGATTGTACACCCTTGGCACCTTTCACTAATGCCTTCGACACGACCTTCGACACCTTTCATTAATGCCTTTGACACGAACCTTCAGCACCTTTCACTAATTCCTTTGACACGAACCTTCGACACCTTTCACTAATGCCTTCTACTTGACCCATTTGGCATCTTTCACTTATGCCTTCAATACAACACTTCTAAGGAGGGAGGAAAGAACTATCAACAAGATAACTTCAGTAGTCTTGATAATGACGAAGCTTGGCAAACCATGGACTTAAGCTTGCTCGACTTCAAAAGGTGGTGATCTCGCCTTTAAGAGGAACCTAGAGAATCACACAAACACAAAACTATATAGAAAGATCCTTTGGATATGAGGTTAGAGAGTTTACAATACTAGGAGAAAGTATGTGTGAAAGGGTGAGTTACAATGAAGAAATGGCTCACTATTTATAGGCAAAAACCTCTACTATTCACCGGATCCCACGGATCCCTTACATGAGGGATCTGTCCAATGTAATCTTAGGGATCCGTGGACGCTCTTTCATATTTGGGTTATGGGTCATGGATCATGGGTCCTGGGTTATGGACTTTGGGTTATGGGTACCCAAATAGATACAATGTATCTAGACATTAGATAATGTGTATGGTTTAGGTCCATGGGTTATTGGATAATACCCAACATGACTTCATGCATGATGTCATGAAATGGGTCATGGGTTATGGATGAAGCTCCATGGGTATAGGTCATGGAATTTGGGTTTTACCCAACTATATTCAATGTATCTAGTCAATGGGTCAAGTACTTAGTTTTTTTCCCATTACATTAACCATTACAATATATACTAAGTATATATAAGTACATATGCATATTATGTAAATACTAGTTGTTATACATACGCATTTCTATAAAATGTAAACATTATTACTTGTTTAGTGTTTTTTATGAAAATGTAAGTGTGTTAGTAAACTATTGGCACAAAACATTTACATATTTTATTTGTTTCGGTAAAATGATTTTACATTTGTTATCGACAAAATATTAGAAGATCGTAAAATATAAATAAATGTTTTTAGGGCTTATTCGTATTAATAATCTCCCCCTTTTTGTTGATGACAAAACCTAAGATTATTTTAAGGAAAAACAAAAATTCGTAAAAGTTTGAATTGGAGTTTTTACTCTCTTCTCTCCCTTTTTGTCGAAACAAAAAGAGCATTGAAAGGAAACTAACACATTGTTTTAAGAAAAACATGTGAAAAGTAAAAAAAAATGAAAAATAGATAAGTAAGAGAAGAGAAGGATTTTCGTCTTAGCTCCCCCTTGACTGGTGCTTCCCTTTGTGAGGGCGTCAAGTAATTGGGAACATTAAGCAAGTGTTTTGCAATTTTGTTTGCAAATGGTTTTGTCTTTTTGATGAACATGCTCCCCCTTGACGAGTGCTCCTTTGTGAGGAGGACGTCAAGTAGTAATGTAATCCTATGTGAAAGTATTACAAGCGTTTTTGCAATGGTTTGCTTTGACAAGAAGCTCCCCCTTGTTGAGGGTGTCAAAGTCTTCAAGTGTATATTGAAAATCTACAAAACAAAGGTTAGAAAGAAAGTGTATGATGCATAATTTCCTGCAAAAAAAATTAGTAATAAAATTTTTTTCAATTGCACGGATCCCACGGTTCCTCCCTGGGAGGGATCCATCTAGACCAAAGTGAGGGATCCGTCAGCCTGCATACTCATGACAGCAACGTAGATGTAAAATGTGGTGTCAACATCAACAAGAGTTATATATTGAGATACTAAACATGTTTTCATAACCAATTAGCATTCAAAAAATAACATCATTCAATAAAACAATAGAAATGATATACATAACTCAAAAACTAAGAAAATGATCTAAACATGAAGTATGATTCCTAATCAATCTAAGTTAAGCTTGTAAGATATAACTTTTCACATACACATCAAACCATAACACAAAGTAGCATATAGATGGAATTCTAGAGAGAGAGAAAGTTAGAGGTTTAGGGAACTTAGTGAGAGAAAGTGAAAGATATTATTATGAGCTCCAACTCTCTACCTTGGGAGGTAGAGAGTATTTATAGTCTTACACAAATCGCCACACTTTGGGCTGTGGATCAGGCATACAGTGGGTAAAGACCCGTCCGTCCTCCACGGTGTTACTTAACTAAATTACTACTTAACTTAAAAGAACTACGACTACGAGCTTTCTAACGATTACATATACTTGAGGTGACCGACTCTTTAATACTGGGAATTTCTAATTCCTAACAATCTCCCCCTAAGGGAGGTCACCTCAATAATGTACCAAAATTACATTGAATACAAATAGATATAACATTTAACAATTGATCTTGCATTCTTGATGTAGTCCTTTGCTCCTAAGCTCGTAGTCAATGATTCTTCACAATGCATGTTTGGTTATTCCAAGTGGAGGTCTTTTACTGATCCACGTGATGATGATATTGAGCCATCATTTGAGATCATCAGCTATCAACAATCTCTGAGACATCACTCTTCTCTAGTACTAGGTCTTACACTCGTACAGCCAGAGTTTCAGTGTTTGTGGTGTTACCTACAGAGTCTCTAACAACTATCGACTACTAGAGTTTA
>BPTQ01000002.1:42825238-42872720 GCA_019973895.1 Chrysanthemum seticuspe
TAGAAGTCTACGAGGTCTCAAACTACGTCAAAAAGTTTAATTGTTTGCACTACTTGTCTAAGTTCGAGTCACGTTGTGCTAGTCTTTCAACTTTCGGGTTTAGATAGTTAATTTCCCGGTTTGCTTGTTATACTGTCCGAGGGTTTACGGAGGAAGAAATCTAAGAGTCTTAAGAGTTTGCAAAGTAGAAGTTTTGGATCATTTACGAAATGTTTTCCTTTTGCTTTCAAAAGATCTTCTTTTACTTTTCCAATTTGCAGTAAAGTTACTCAACAAACTTAGTTAATTTCAGTGAGCATTGTTTTTGTTGCTTGTTTATTGAAGTAACGTTTTCCTTTAGCTCTTAGACTTCTCAGTCCATTTTCCCTTTTACGGTTACTAGTTACTCCTCTTACAACATAGATTCCAAGCGAGGTCATTATTTATACGAAATAGACACTGTATACAGGGGGGAGTAGATTCCTTGTTGTTTGAACGGTAAGTTTGTATAAAGAGTAGGGAATTCCTAACGAATCTTACGGACGCACTCTAACAACTTCTCCTATTCGATCTCTTTGGAGTACTATTACGTTAACCTGTACGTACGAGTATACGGTTTGCTAGAGTTCTTTAGAATCTTACGAACTAGTGATATACGGGTTTCTGTAATCCACTCTCTCAATTGGGAAACTAAGGTACGAGTTACGGATTCCGGTTTGTACTATACCTTAGCTGAGGGTTACAAAACTTACACTCCTCATCACATGGTAACTCATCAAGTCTAAAATCTAGACAGTTACGATCCTTTCACTTGAGTTTACACGGAAGATCCTCATGATTAGAGTCATGGAGATCACAATTCTTTCACTTGGAATCACGTGGACGTACATCAAGTCTAGGGTCGTGTAGATTTGTCCACCACGTTTCTCATCATTTTGTTTGATTACAAGGGTAAGGGAGATGTCCTCATTAGTCACTGTAATTTCCCTCGTCCAGTTTCAGAGTTCTGTTATGTTCCTTACTATCCTGGAGTTGTTTTTGTTACGAGTGACTTTAATTGATTCAAACAACTCATTGAAATGACGTTTAACCTTTTCATTTTCTTCTAGAAAACTTTCGTTTTCCTTTTGTAAAGCATTTACTAGGTTTTGAAGATGAAACGTTTGAGAATTCTGAGAATCTAAAGAAGGAGGCATTTGGGAGCCTGTCATATTGTTCGTTTGGCCCTTTAATTGATAGATTTGGGCTTTCAACTTTCTGATCGTGTTGCACTGAGCTTGAATCTGTTCATCACGTTTGTTAATTTGAAAAACTGCATCAAACTCTGGAGCATCTGAAGATGTCTTGATATTTGAAGTTTTGACATTTTCTTTGAGATGTTGATATTTTAGTTGTAAATTAAAATACTCAACTTCTAGTTTAGAAAAATGTTTAACCAACGTGTCGTGATCATCCAGATCAATTTTCTTGTTTAGTTTGAATTAGTTTTTTCAAGCTCAATGACACGATCATGGGAGACTTTCAGGGCCACAGATAATTCATGAAATTTGGAAGCATTAATAGAGCAATTTGAAGCAGTGAAAAACACATCTTGAGCAACACATTCAGTAATAAGATTCTCATTTAATGTATGCAGGTTCTTTCTCTCAATCTCATTATATTTTAGTTCACGCTCATAATCACTAACTTCAGCAACCATTGCATCAAATTCCTTTTCCATACCCTTAATATCAGCTTCTAACCCCTTTTTAAGACTCTCAAAGTGATCTTTTAGAAGTTTAAAGAAGGGCATGACCTCAGTTAAATAACATTCTTTCATTTGTTCAAAACCTCTTTCACCTTCAGTTATACCAGTGGGAGTGATCCTTTTCTTGCAAGTTTTCTCAAAATCAACAAATAGTTGGAATATAACGTATTGGCTAATTAATGTCTTGCTTTTAGTGGCAATTGTTCTAGGTACAAGATGCATAGGTGTATTAGGAGGATACACAGTTGCTCTAGGCATTTTCCGAAGGGGAGGGTTTGTTTCTACAATATTTTCGGCTTTCTGCTTATCTAAATCCATTTTCCAGAAGACTTGTTCGGGAGTCAACAAAGTCTGAGGCTTAAACTTGTTCAAGGAAATCCAGTTTTCCTTCTTGTAATCATGAGGAGAGAAGATTATGTTTTTCTCTTTGCATTTGGGATCATTTTGCTTCTTATTCATCTTTTCCCTAGTGATTTCATTTAATATCTTATCTTCCTCAGTGCACTCAACGCAACTAGGTTTCTGCCTAGGTTTAAGGACTTCATTACCATCATAAATTACCTTATGAGCATTTCTAGCCTTTTTAATTACCTCTGGATTTAGTTCCTCTACAAGGGGAACGCTATGCTTATCGCTTAGAACTCTATGCTTAGTGATCATGTGAGCGGTCTGAATGGTGTTTCCTTGTAAATACAACTTGTTTTCAAGTTTGTTTTTCAAAGTTTTCAGATTAGAAAAATCTCTCAAGAGTTTTGATTCCTTTGCATTAAATTCTTGCTTAAGCATTTTCACATTTTCTTGAAGTTCTTGTTTTTGCTTAGCTGTTTTAGAAAGTTTTTCTTGCAAGGAATTTAATTCTTGTTTCAATACTTCTTCTCTAAACTTACTTTTTCTAATTACTGTACTCACTTGGATATCCATTTCCTGCTCACGAGTGGTCAACTCAAATTTTTCCCGTTGTTCATAAATAGCAACACGTTCCTTATAGGCATTTAGTTCAGAAATTATGGAATTATCAGGAGCACATGCAGTGTATTCATTAAAGACATAGTCATTGTTGACTGCAGAAGATGCATCACTTGGTACAATTTCACTTTCACTTTGTTTCACGTATTGATCGTATGGGACAATATTGATATTACCCATATTTTCAATATTTGATTCAAAAGTTTCAGTTGGTTGTACTTTGTCATGCATCTGTTGCACATCAGCATCATCGTATAGTTTTAATACCTCAGAGATGAGTTTGTCCTTGGATGTGCCAGCTTGTGGTGAGGAAGAGATCTTGGGAGAAACCATTGGAGAGATGCTGGCCATAAAGATTGTGTGTGCAGTAGGTCCATCATCTACATCAGAGTCGTAAGCATCACAGTCAGCGACTTGAAAGGCATTCTGATGATTGTGACCTATCTCCTGAATAGGCTGCTCATCCACATCTGCATCATAGGTCTTGGCATTGCCCTCAGCAAGAAACAGCAATTCCTCTTCATCCAACGCAGCACCATTGTCCTGAGCTTGTGCCAGCAACATCTTATCTCTGAAGTAATCAGCATTCTGAGGACGCTTTGGAGATGTGCAGTTCCTTGCAATGTGACCTTCACCACCACAGTTGTAGCATTTGATTGGCTTAGGTTGACCTTGGTTACCATTTCTTCCTCGATTCTGGTTTCCAACATAACCTCTCCCAGCTCCACCTCTTCCCTGATCATATTGTCTTTCCTGAACTGGTTGCACCACGATCCTTCCATCTTTAACAGTGGCTTGATTATGTGGGTTAGATGCAGTTCGAAGGTTGTTGTTGGTTTGTGGGAGAGAATTCATGTTTTGACTAATGAGTAGAGCTAGTTGATTAACGATGTTATCCACGCGTGCATCAGCATCAGCTTGTTTGAACATAGGATCAGGAATGAGTTTGTGATTACCATTACCCAAGGGTATGACTTGTGATGCTTTGGTTGTGATTCCAATGTTTGAGTAGAAAGCTGTTGAGTCATTAGACGAACTTGTCTCTCCCTGGTTGGTTTTGAACTGATTGAGAATCAATTTTTCAAACATGGCATGTCTCTCATTCTGAAGGAGGAAGGCATAGAGTTGCTCATAGTTTGTATTCTTCAATCCTTTAGTGAGCTTCACAGCTGTGACAAACTTGTGCCATTCGGGATTCATGTTGTTCACAAACTTTGAGTTGAGCTGAATGTTAGGCATAGTCATTCTGATGTTCCTCATGTCATTCACTAACATATGAAATCTCACATAGTACTCATAGACACTCTCATCTGGTTTCATCTTGAAGTGCTCAAATTCGTCATAGAGTTGGGATTCTCTGTCTTCCATAGTTAGTTCTGAACCTGAGAGAAGCATCTTAACATTATCCCAAACTGCCTTTGCTTCAGTGTTATGATTGATGAGCTTGTAGATGTCTTTAGGAAGACCTTGAAGAACAATGTTTGAAGCCCTGATATCTGCATCAAATCTCTTTTTCTCCTTATCATCAAGCTCATCATACATCTTAGGTCTGTCCATTCCGTAAATAGGAGTACCATCTTCATTAGTATCAAGTATGTCTCTAGTCGTTTCAACTCGATATGGTCCTTCATCAATGGATTTGAGAATATTGACACCATTTTCCTTTCCAAGGCAATACAATCTGATTCGTTGAGCCCAAGAGTCGTAGTCAGTTCTGTCAAGCATGGGTGGACGAGTATCTGAGCCAGCTGCTTGTACATCCTCGGCAACAGTGGAGATGACAGTAGGGACGTTGGTAGACATGTTAACAGATTATACGGGATTTTATAACTCAATGATTAAACCGGGAAATAGATTCTTTCACGGGATTTTACTAAATCAAGAGAAAACCGTAAACAATCACTCAAGTCGCTAGATGATAAAGCTCTAAGTCGCTAGGAACTAATTCGCTAGACAGCCAAGTCGCTAGAATCCCAAGTCGCTAACAGAACAGCAAGTCGCTAAGTAGTAACTCGCTACGAACCAAGTCGCTAACCAAATTTTGGCAGCAATTCGCTACTCAAGTCGCCAACAATGCAAGTCGCTAAAGAGCAACTCGCTACAGACCAAATCGCTACCACAAGTCGCTACCCGTAGTGGAGAGTCCACTACTTGTACTTTAAGTCGCTAGATCTAACTCGCTAGATTTAACACTGTAACTCGCTACAATTTTGTGAAGCAAGTCGCTACGAAGAAAACTTATCCGTGAACTAACTCGCTACCATGAAAAACCATATAAACATCACTTTTCAATCCAAAAACAACCCAACCAAGATGATTCAAGCTTACCAAATGAAAACCTAAACACTTTTGATGATTCTAAACACAAAAGTACCAACAAAATTCAAACTTTAACACAAGAGATCAACCAAATGATGCAAAAACCACTAAACTTTTTCAAACTCAAAAACCACCTAAAAACCACTATAAATCCAAAGATGTGTAAGATATGATCCAACCATGGCTCTTGATACCAATTGTAAGATATAACTTTTCACATACACATCAAACCATAACACAAAGTAGCATATAGATGGAATTCTAGAGAGAGAGAAAGTTAGAGGTTTAGGGAACTTAGTGAGAGAAAGTGAAAGATATTATTATGAGCTCCAACTCTCTACCTTGGGAGGTAGAGAGTATTTATAGTCTTACACAAATCGCCACACTTTGGGCTGTGGATCAGGCATACAGTGGGTAAAGACCCGTCCGTCCTCCACGGTGTTACTTAACTAAATTACTACTTAACTTAAAAGAACTACGACTACGAGCTTTCTAACGATTACATATACTTGAGGTGACCGACTCTTTCATACTGGGAATTTCTAATTCCTAACAAAGCTTAAGACTAGAACACCACTTGAATCCTTAAGCTTAAGAATGTTTAGTTTTGTTGAGCTCATTAAAATGTTTGAGGAGGTGATAACACATGAAATGTAGCTCGTCACGTAGTTCATGTACTAAGCCTTTAACATGTTGACAATGATAACAGTCTTTGTCATGGCTCGGGAATGGTGGTGGTATAAATGGAATGGCTTGAGGTGGGAAGTTGGAGAAAGAAGGTGGAGGATCCACACAAGATGGAGGGATTTGTGGAGGCACATTTGGAGGTGGCTCAACTAAGGGTGATGGTGGTGGAATGTGTGTCGAGGATGGTGGTAGAGAGGTATCTACTTTCATGTGATCAGGTGGTTGACTTTGATGATTCCTCATAATCCAAAAGGGATTATTCGAGGGTAATGGAGAACAGGATACCGGTGCTTGTGTTGTTTCAACACCATGGTTTTGTTGTTGTGCTATTTTCTCAATTGAGGAGAATGTTGGAAATGGTGGAGGATGAGATGGCCTAGAAGGCAAGTCCTATAAATTATAGAGGTGTGGAAATGAAAGTGGAGTGGTGAATGATATGGCTCTAGGCACTAAGGGAGATGGTTTAGTGGATATATGGGTGTTTGGTTTAGGAGGTATAGTAGTGTTTGGCAAGGGTAGTTTTGTAGGAAAAATCCTTTTGGGGATTGGCTTGATTGGTTGAGTTGGTTGAGAGGGAATCCTAGCATTAGTGGTTTTAACGGGTGATGATTCGGTTGAAGAGATTTCGTGAACAGCCCGAGCAAGTTTCTTGGATGGTCCTTTGGTGGATGAGTTAGCACTAGGAGCTTTCCTCATGATGAAATGATAAATGGATAGTGAAATAGAGACTTTTAGTTGCTGAGAATGATGTTATGAATGGTGACTTAGAGGTACTAACAAAAGGAGTTTATAAAGGAAAGGAATTGGTAAGTGAATTCAAGGCTTAAACCACTAAAATCCTTCAAAATGCAATGATTTGCATGCACAAGAGTCAACTTTAGAGTTGCACTAAGGAAGTTAATTAAGACAAGATTGTTGGATCGATGTACTCTAACCAAACTAACTTAAATAGCTTGTTAAGGTTTAATAACCTCGGATAAATCCTAAGTTATTAACAATGAAACACTGAGTAATCTTTATTAAGTACGCGGAATTTACTTAACAAATCTAAGAAGAATATAACTTTAACTTTTATTAATAACTCTAAATCTGCTTGTTATGCAGACTCTTCAACAACTCTAAAACGCTAATAATAATCGTACTTTATGAATACTAAAACTCTTCTCTAAAAACTCGTAAAACTCGTACTTCTAATGCCAATCTAGGGGTCCTTTTATAGGCTCAAGAATAACCCTAGTCGGTTTACAATTTGTATCCTTGTACGACAAGTAATCTAAACATAGAATAAACAAAGCTTTCCATAAACGAATATAACAGTTCTTTAGCTTTGCAGTACTTTGACTTCGACATCAGTACTTTGACTTTCTCTTTAGCAGTACTTTGAGTTTTCCAGTACTTTGTCAATCTTCAGTACTTTAACATTCTTCAGCACTTTCATATCCCAACAATCCTCCCCTAACTTGAATTCTACTTGCTTGACTTCAAGTTACTTTGTGAATTTATCTTTAATAGCTCCATCTTCAAGGAAAGATTGTGTCTTTGTCTTTAAATTGTATCTTTGTAGACTCTGTGCTTATGTCATTATTATCAAAGTATTCTGTAGAATTTATTCTTTTCAGCATCCTTGATCAGTAACCTCTTTTCAGCAACATTGAGAATGCTCCATCTTTTCAGCAACATAAGAAAGTTTGTACCTTTCTGGCTACTTCTTCATTCATAGCCACTTGAGCAGCTCTTATCTGTGCTAAAGTAGGTTTCTTTTTCTTCTTTGTCTCTACCAATTTTCCCTTTCCTTTATCTTTTGGATCAATAACAGGTTGAATAGCTCTTGGTTGTTCCTCTTCTTACACACCTGGAATACTAACACCCCATGGCTTTGATAAATCATGCAAAATTTCAGCAATAGTTTCATTATCACTTGCTGTATGTATAGGTTTAGGTGTATCAGCTTCCTTTTCTGGTATAACTGTTGAAGGACCAGCTTCTTCTTCATGTAACACAGTTGAAGGACCAGCTTCCTCTTCAAAATCTAATACCCTTGGAGTAATCAATTCCTGCCTATACGTTCCTTGTTGTTGAAAAGCAGTACTTTGATCTTCAATACCTTGATCATCAGTACTTTGAACCTTAATTCTTTCTTTCTCAGTACTTTTAATGTTGACTTGTTCTTCAGTACCTTGAGGTTCATTCTCCTTTTCTTCATGAAACTCAGCATCTTCTTTCAAATTCTCTTCTTCTAGATTCCTCCCCAATTGGACAGAAGAATGTTGTTTAACCTTTTTGCCTTTAGTGGTCTTCTTTAAATGCCTTCGCTTCTTCTTTTCAGCTTTAACCCATAATCTGTGATGAGTAACCAATGGCCATACAAAGTTCTTCCATCTTCTAAACTTAAACTTCAACTTCTTAATCTGAGTAGCCTGTTTATCAAAAGATTTTTGCAATCTGACCATCGCCCTTGTCAGAGTATAATTATCTAACACTAATCTTTCAAGTGGTATAGGAACAGTATCTCCTCCAGAAGATGATGAGAAGATAGGAACATCTTGTTCTGATGATGCCTTTGGAGGAGTAGAATGGTGGGATGAGGTGGGAGAAACTTCAGTACCTTCATTAACATCAGAATCATGCGAAGCAGTACCTTGTGTTGAAGTTTCTTGAGATGCAGCACTTTGAGAAGCAGTACCTTCAGAAGCAGTACCTTCTCTTTCATCACTTGCTGCAGCCTCATCTCTAATAGCTTGAACAATCTCCATCATATAAGTAGTCAATGGAGTATCCCTGCCAGTGAATAAATCACTTTTCCTTGCCATAAATGTAAAGATCTTGGCGGGTTGCACCACAACAGGTAGTAGATTAGTAGGCTTAGGTACATCAGCAAGTTGTTTGTTAAGAAACACTTGAATAAACCTTGGATACATCACCCATCTTGAACCATGAGAGATGTGTGAGAGCATTCCATCTAGAATCAGCCTTGAAAAATTGAAAATTAGATCTGTAGCTAATCCCACTATAGCAGATGCTATATTAGACCCAAATTGCTCCCATGATGTACTTTTAGCACTAATACAATGAAGTAATACATGAACTAAATACTTCCATTGAGGACAAAATAAAGGTTTCCTGAATGTTTGTTCAGTTAAAGACCCTTCATAACCAATGTTGCTAAAAGTATCCCAAATCAGTTGCTTATCAAAACGAACAGCCCCTTCTTCATCATCAAATAATAAGTCTTCTCGAATAGAGGCTTCAGTAACTTACACAGTTCTCCCAGCAACTGTTGCTTGAATATATGAATCATCATTCTCCATATAAACCCTAGCAGTTGCCCAAAATTGTTGAATCCAGGGCTCAATTATATCCGGTTCTACTAAAAGCGCATAACTAATCGGCGACCCAGTTAGAAAATCAATGATATCATGAAAGATAACATTAGCTTCAGTCTTGTCTAAATTCGCCACCATGTTGTGTTTTGAAACTGTATTACGATTTGTCATTTATGATATATGTTCACAGAAAGTGAGATAGCGAATATAATGGGTAAAAGAGAGAGAGATATGGAAAAGATTATAAGTTATGAATATGAGAGGGAAATTCGGAGAGTAGTTATTTATAGGTGAGATTTAAAAAATCAAAGCCCTTTATAACAAAGTTACCGTTAGTAGTAGTTACCCCTCAATATTACCGTTGGAACAGTACTTTGAGACGACACGTGTGCAGTACTTCCAAAAACCAGTACTTTCCAAGCAGTACTTTCATAAAATCAATAGGCAGTACTTTCCCATTCTCCTCTTTTCAATAGCAAATACAACAGATAAACATGAATATCCTCCCCTCAAACAATGCATAGGACTATACTAACACTAAATAGTCCTCCCCTCAAATGTAGGTTAGTAGTTAATCATGCCAGTGCTTACCACCAAGTGATTGAATCTTGAAACATCAAAGCCTTTGGTGAGTAAGTCAGCTACATTATCATCCGTGTGAACCTTGACCACATTAATAAGCCTGTGCTCATAACAATATCTGATGAAGTGATGCCTAATCTGAATATGCTTGGTCTTGGAATGATAAACGGGATTCTTCACAATACAAATTGTACTCTCATTATCAATATTGATAGGAGTATTCTTGAAATTGAACCCATAGTCCAAGAGTTGATTATGCATCAACAAAACTTGTCCACAACAGCTTGCAGCAACCACATATTCTGCTTCAGTAGAGGTTGTTGCTGAAATAGTCTGTTTCTTGCATTGCCATGAGACTAATCTTCTTCCAAGATATTGGCATCCACCTGTTGTTGATCTTCTATCATAATTATCACCTGCATAATCACTATCTGAAAAAGATTCCAAGTGAAAAGGTGAATCCTTTGGATACCACAACCCCAACTTAGGTTGTTGTTTCAAATAACTAAAAATTCTCTTCACTGCATTCATATGAGAGACCTTTGGTGAGACTTGATATCTTGCACATTGACAAACATCAAACATGATATCAGGCCTAGATGCAGTGAGATACATAAGACAACCAATCATGGATCTGTATAACTTGATTTCAACAGGTTGTCCATCTTCATCTTTTCCCAGTGAGTTGATAGACTTGATAGGTGTAGTTACTGGCTTCATAGCATCAAAGTTGAACTTCTTAAGTATGTCAGATACATACTTGTCTTGACTGATAAAAATACCCTCCTTTGACTGCTTAACTTGAAGTCCCAAAAAGAAAGTTAACTCACCCATTGAACTCATTTGAAATTCATTCTGCATCAGCTGCTCAAACTCCTTGACCATGGACTGTTTGGTAGCTCCAAATATGATATCATCTACATAAACTTGAACTAACATGATATCCTTTTTATCTCTCTTGATAAACAAATTTTTGTCAATGGCTCCCCTTCTGTAACCATGTTGCAATAAGAAAGTAGAGAGCCTCTCATACCAAGCTCTAGGTGCTTGATGTAAGCCATAAAGAGCCTTAACCACCTTGTAGACTTTGTTAGGATGTGTAGGATCTTCAAAACCAGGAGGTTGCTTAACATACACCTCTGTGATCTTGCCATATAAAAAGGCACTCTTTACATCCATTTGATAAACCTGAAATCCCATATAGGACGCAAAAGCAAGAAAGATTCGAATAGCTTCAATCCTTGCTATAGGAGCAAATACTTCATCATAATCCACTCCTTCTTCTTGTCTATAGCCTTGTGCAACTAACCTTGCCTTGTTCTTGATGACATTCCCTCTTTCATCCCTCTTGACTCTGAACACCCATCTTGTACCTATGACCTTCTTACCATCAGGAAGATTACATAGTACCCAAACTTCTTGAAGTCTGAATTGTAGCAGTTCTTCTTGCATAGCTTCAACCTAACTTTCTTTAGTCAATGCTTGAGCAATATTATTGGGTTCCTCTTGAGAGATAAAGCAAGTAAACATGCATGTTTGATGGTCTTTATGATTCATCCTGTTTTGTTTATAGACAAAGCTAAGTAAAGCATTATGAGGTTTAGTAAAACTCTTAGCTTTGTGTCGTGTCATCACTCCAGAAGTAGAAGGACCAATGATTTGATCAGTAGGATGATTCTTATGAATTCTTAAGTTTGGAGACTGTGGAACTCCATAAGTATCAATGTATCATCCAAATTAGTGAAATTAGCATCTTCATTGGAATATGAGAAAATACCTTCATCTTCAAACTCATCATCAATATCTTCTAAGCCAGGCATAGTAGAATCATCCAAATCATCCAAAGTTTTGGTAACTGGTGCAGCAGTACTTTGGTCAAAAGTACTGTCCAAAGTACTGTGGAGTATTCTGTAGTTTTGTTCTTTTTCTTTGCTTCTTCATAAGCTCTTCTTTGGTCATCAGAATAAGAATGTGCTAAGACATCTTGAAGAAGCATCTGATTTAGTTCATCTTGAATAGATTGATCCTCAGCAGACAATGAGGATTTTGGTGCATCAGTACTCTTCTTTGGTTCAACAGATATTGGTTCTTCATCAGGAACAGCATCAGGTCTAATATGGACTTCATGAACAACATACTGTAAATCTTCTCCATTGTGTACAGGTGGATTTTCTTCTCTAACAGGTACATAGTTCATAGAAGGATTCAAAACTTCAAGATCAAACATCCAATCAGGACCTTTACCCTTCTGATTGTCTTGATCTTATAAAAATTCAACATGAAGACAATCTTAAACCTTCTTAGTGACTCTGTTGTACACTCTAAAGCCTTTGCTGTTGGTGCAGTAGCCTAATAGATAACCTTCTTCTGACTTGCCATCAAACTTGCCTAAATTATCAATAGTATTTAGAATAGTAAGAGGACATCCAAAAGGCTTCAGAAATCGTATGTTGGGTTTAATTCCTATCAGCAACTCATAAGGTGTCTTCATCTGGGGTTTTGTGACTGACACTCTGTTAAGCACATAGCAAGCAGTACTTACAGCTTCAGCCCAGAATTGAATAGGTAAAAGTGAATCTGCAAGCATAGTTCTAGCTGCTTCAATCAAAGTCCTATTCTTTCTCTCTGCAACACCATTCTGTTGTGGTGTTCTGGCAATGCTGAACTCCCTCTTGATCCCTTTGTTAGCACAAAACTCATCCATAAGTTTGTTCTTGAATTCAGTTCCATTATCACATCTAATACCTCTAACCTGTCTCAGTTGGTTTTCAAGTGCTATGATAAGATTATGGATAGCATCAAAAGTATCATATTTAAATCCTAAGAAAAATACCCAACTGAATCTACTACAATCATCTGTCACAATCAAGCAGTAGTTTTTCTTGTTAAGGCTTGCAATTGCAACAGGTCCAAATAAATCCATATGTAACAGCTCCAATGGTTCTTTAACAGTCCTTTCCTCAAGCTTCTTGCATGAAGCTTTGTGTTGTTTACCCTTCCTGCACGCCAAACAGGAGTGATCATTCTTGTAAGTCTTTGAAGGTAAACCTCTAACTAAATTTCCTTTGACCAGTTTGTTGATATTCTTGAAATTTACATGGCCCAATCATCTATGCCACTGATGTGCTTCTTCAGATGTTGCTTTTGCCACTAAACATGTAGCTCTCCTAGAAGAGTGAAGACTCTTCATATCCAGACTGTGCACATCATTGGTTCTTGGTACTCTAAGTACTACCAAGCTATCATCAACAGGCTTGAATTCAGGGGAAAGGATGATACATTCTGTGTCAGTGAATAACACAGGATGCTTTTTATCACAGATTTGAGATACTGATAATAAGTTGAATTTGAGCTCCTTCACATATCTAACATTCTCAAAATCTATGCTCCCTGTCTTGATGGTTCCTTTGCCAGTTATTCTTCCTCCATTGGGGTCATTCCCAAATGCAACTCTTCCTTCACAAATAGATCTAAAATCTGACAGAATCTCCTTGTCTCCTGTCATGCTTCCAGAGCAACCACTATCCACAATAAGATGATCTTTAAGCTCCTCCTCTGGGTTGCCCTGCACAAAGATAAAAGAGTTAGTGTCTTTTAGGAACCCAAGCCATTACTGACTTGTGTTCCCCTTGTGGAGTAACATACTCAAATTCTTTGAGTATGTAATCTTCACAGTTTTTGTAGACAGAATCAAGCATTATCTTTTGTTTTAAAATTGTGGTGAATTTTAAGCAAAACTTTCTTTTTCAACAAAAATCTCATTTTCTTTTACCACAAAATCATCTGTTTCACCAGTACTTGTTGAAAGTACTGTTTGTTCATCATCAGTACTTTCCTTCTTAAAGCATTTAGTTTTAACTTCTGGTGTAGAGTCCCTTGATCTAGCTACTCTTTTGGAATTGTAACTCCTTCTAGATTGATAGTAATTAGGTCTCCTAGGACTTCTATTCCAAGAGGTGGTTGGTAAAAACTGAGCAGTACTTTGAGAAAGTACTGTATTTTGCTTATCAGTACCTTGGAAAGTGTTTGAAGGTACTGGAGGTTTTGAAAAGGGTCTTCTCTGGTGAGAATTTTCTATGGTTGACCCTATTTGAATGGTTCCAAGCTGGTCTATTTCCTCTTGGTTTTTGGTTAACAGGTCTGTTCTTAGGAAACTTACTTAGGTATTCTGAATGTAGGTCACAGTCCTTAATCAAATGATCATGACTAAAACAAACAAAACAGAGTTTTTGTTATGTAATGCCAAAATTTCTTCTTCTAAATGTGTTACCAAACCTATCCTGATTTCTAGGTGAATGATGAAAGCTGTTTTGACCAAGATTATCCAAAAAAGGTTTAGTATGATTGTGAAAAGGTTTTCTTAAAGGTACTGCTGAAGGTGTAGCAGTACTTTGAGGTGAAAGTACTGCTTGAATTTTAGCATCATCTACCTTAGGTTTCTCAGTTGTTTCCTGTTGGGTTTCAGACCTAGATTGACCAATAAGCTTCTTTCTAAATTCTAGGTTGTCTATACCAAAACGAGAAACATCAGGTCTTATGGGTTGAAGACTACCAGTGGGATGTGGGACAGCATGATAACCTTTGTCTTTGTTATATTCTGGAGGTGTTTCACTAAATGAGTCCTCATTACTGGATGCGTCAACATAGTTAATAAGCTCATCATCACTAGTGGTTATATCCTCAAAATCAAGGTCATCCTTATCACTAGGTGGGTTTTCATCTACACTACTGAAATCCGTACCAAAACCTAGACCAGTCCTATAGTAAGCCCTTCTCTGTTTTTTAACATAAGAAACATGAGAAAGACCAGATTCTTTCCAGGCATCAAACTTAGCTAACAAATCATCTCTCTCCTTAGTCAGTTTCTCAATTTCAGAAATTTTACAATTTACCTTCCATTCACTTAATTTTAACTGATAATCCTGTTGTTCATATTTTTCTGCCCAAGCCATTTCATTATTTTCATGTGTTATAATTTTAGCTTCCATAGATTCTAAGGTTATTTGATAACCTGCTACCTCAGACCTAGCTTTTATACAATTATCCCTTTCAATCATATAACTATTAAGGACTTTTTGATAAAAGTCATGACAGTTTGAGCATACCTCAGAGATAGGGGTTGAGCTTGTTGAAGTAGCCATCATTGCAAGTAGAACAGGATCATCTTCACTCTCCATGCTCCAGTCAAAGCTTCCAAAACCATGTTTAGACTCCATAGCAGCATGTCCAGGTTCCTTATCGAAAGTTGTGCTCCAGTCAAAATCTTCCACAAAATCCTCCACAGCTACCATACAGTAGGTTACTGGTTCATCATCAAACTCAGCACTCCAGTCAACCTCTGATAAATTCTCTTGAGCAACCAAAGATTTTGTTTCTGTAATAGGAATTTCTTTCAACTCTAGCTTTGGTTTCTCAATCATCCTATTTTCTTGATATTTAGCAAACCTACATTCCCTTGCAAAATGTCCAGTCTTTTGACAATTGAAGCATTCAATCTAGGATTTGTCAAAAGTGATTCCCTGTTTTGGCTTGAAGTCAATGCCTCTTCCTGTCTTCTTCATGAACTTCTTTATCCTTGCAGTGATCATTGCAACTTGCCACCTGATATCAATTTCTTCAAGAGCATCCTCTTCAATCTGTGAGAGATCTTCTTCATAAGTGACAGGTAGAGAAGCTTTATGTGCAAAGAAGGAGCATACAACTTCATCTGAGTGGATGGTTGGTGGGGCTTGCTGAACAGTGGGGGTAAAATAGGAAACAGTACTTTGAGCAGCAGTACTTTAAGTAGGAGAAGAAGTACTTTTGGTGGAAGTACAGCCCCTCTTTTCAGATGATAAAAAGGCAATACTGTGAGATTTGGAACTGGTTTGGCCATTCATCTCATGCTCATACACCTTCAGATGATTATAAAGATCATCGAAGTCCATAACATCCAAACCAGGTTGTCCTCTGATCATTGTAGCTATCACATGTCATGTCGATGGCAGACTCCTTAAGAACTAGAGATTAACATCTTCAACTGAAACCTCTGCTTTGTATAGCTCCAACATGCTGAGAAGGTTTTGAAATCTGTCCAAACCTTGTTTTAAGACAGATTTCTGTGCATCTTTTTCCAACAGTGAATGTTTCAAACTGCTGCTTCAACAGATTTTTGTGCATCTTTTTGGAAGCATCATTACCTCCAAACCTTGTTTTGAGAGCAGCCCAGAGTTTCTTTGCATCTTTAGCATCATGGAACTTGAGAAGATGACCATCTGGAATGGCATACAAGAGAATGTTGAGAGCCTTCTCTTGATTCCTTAATGTTGCCGCTGGTAGGACTGCCTTAGGTGCTTTGGGTTGTCCAGGAATGTCAATAGGTTCTGGAACGACTTCATTACCATTGACAATTATATTCCACAGTGGTTGGTCTGTAATTGCAATGTACTGCCTCATCTTCATGCTCCATAGATCGTATTCTCCCTTCTTAATGACAGGTATCCTCATTGAGGTGATGGAAGGTGGTGGAACAGCATAAGTCGACATCTTTAGGTTTTAGGGTTTCTTCTTAGTCAGAGTTTCCACACAAGCTCTGATACCACTTGTTGGATCGATGTACTCAAACCAAACTAACTTAAATAGCTTGTTAAGGTTTAATAACCTCGGATAAATCCTAAGTTATTAACAATGAAACACTGAGTAATCTTTATTAAGTACGCGGAATTTACTTAAAAAATCTAAGAAGAATATAACTTTAACTTTTATTAATAACTCTAAATCTGCTTGTTATGCAGACTCTTCAACAACTCTAAAACACTAATAATAATCGTACTTTATGAATACTAAAAATCTTCTCTAAAAACTCGTAAAACTCGTACTTCTAATGCCAATCTAGGGGTCCTTTTATAGGCTCAAGAATAACCCTAGTCGGTTTACAATTTGTATCCTTGTACGACAAGTAATCTAAACATAGAATAAACAAAGCTTTCCATAAACGAATATAACAGTTCTTTAGCTTTGCAGTACTTTGACTTCGACAGCAGTACTTTGACTTTCTCTATAGCAGTACTTTGACTTTTCCAGTACTTTGTCAATCTTCAGTACTTTAACATTCTTCAGCACTTTCATATCCCAACAAAGATAGAGTGTTCAAGTTAGCAAGAAAAGCTTGAAATGATTGTTTTAGCTAGGATTAGCTGAATCTGTGCAGCCGGTTCCTACGGTTCCCTCCATTGAGGGATCCGGCTCTCAGCAGCCAAGAAAAAGGAAAATGATGTTTTGTAAGGTCTAGTACCTATACATCTTGAGTGTTTTAGTCTTCTTAGGTGTCTAAAATGAAGAAGGATTTAAATGATCAAGAGAGATGAGTGATGGTAGCTAATGATTGTCTTTTATGGAAGAAAATGGGGTTTTCATGGGTACCAATGGGTGATCAAAGATGACACTAGGAAATTTGAGAGTGTTAAGTGGTGTTGAATGATCCTAGAGATCAGATGATAACTTGATAGAAATTTGGAAAATTTCTAAAAAATCATAAGAAATGAAAAACTAGTTTTTGGCCCATTTTGATGTAAGGATGACTAAAATCAATTTGCTAAAATTGAGAGAAATATTAAACTAGGTGTTTTGAGATGTGAGGAATAATGTGTGAGCATTGGAGTGGAGATATGGTGAGTTTTTGCGAGTTGATAAATCAAAAGCAACTTGAAAATGATCCTAGGTTATCTATGAGGGAGTGTAAGATCTACTGAGCTTGAAAGAGACTTAAGTGATCCTAAAGTATTATGTTTAGCTAGTATGATAAGGTCTGGAAGAATGGGTTGATATGTGGAGGTCTACAAATCCACTTATGTCTGCCCGGATCCCACGGATCCCTTAATGGAGGGATCCGGCTAGTTCTAAAAGAGAGATCCAGCTACTGCAGATCAGTAGCTTTACAGAAAGTGTGCAGATTTTGTACTGGATGTCGCTTACTAATACTAAAGGTTTCTACTAGAAATAAACATCAAATACTAGAAATAAACATCAAAGTAAAAGCACAATGTTAATACAAATATCGTCATTAAATGTTATTTATATTTTATGATCTTTACCTAAGTTTTGTTAACGACAAAAGTAAATTTAATTTTTATAAAGCTCAAAGCTTGTCAAGTTTAATAGATATTAAAACAAGCTTTTCAAATAATATCTTCGTCACTCAAGCATTTACATTGTGATTAATCATATTTTGATATGACTCTAAACCATAATGTACGTTAGTATTTTTAGTTCAAGAATGTTTTGATTTCTTAAAACAAAACATTACATATGTATTTACATTTTAACATATTTCTAAAAATAGAAAAACAAACACATGACATCATGTAGTACATTATTGAAATCCTTAGAAGATTTCACTAGATATTTTGGGTAGATTTAGACTCTACATAATTTACACAATCTTGGATAGATATTGTTAGGAATTAGGAATTCCATAGTGAAGTATCGGTCACCCCAAATATTATCTAGCATAAGTTAGCTCATAGACATATCGTTAGTTACGTTATTTGTTAGTTTATTAGTTAGTTATTAGCGTAGTTTAGTTTAGTGCAACACCGTGGAGGAAGGACGGGTCTTTACCCACTGTATGCCTGATCCACAGTCCGTCAGGAGGACGTATGCTCTCTAACTATAAATACCCTTTCCATCCATGGAAGGGGTGTTGCTTCTTGAATCTAACCTTTCACTTTTTGTTACACAACTCTCTTTCAAGAAACATCCTCTCAACTCTCTTCATCTCTCTAATGGCTTTCTTATATCATCATAATCCTAGACCACCCGAATCATCAAACAACATATTATTCACGATCCTACAATTGGTACCAGAGCCTAGGTTGTGTTGTTTTTGGTGTTTCGAATGGTCTTTTTGAGCAATTTGTAGATGCGGTTTGATATGTGGTTTTTGTGCGATTTCATTAATGCGGTTTATTTGTTACTCGTGGTTTTATATTGATTTATGGTGGTTGTCATTACATGATTAAACTGTCTTTTTACTATGTTTATGAATCTGGAAAATGTTTTTTCTTATCTTTGTGGTTAACAGATTTTATACACGTATGGTAACCTCTAATTTGGTCAAAGTCCAATAACTTTTACAAAGTTTTAACTCAAATTTCGTGTCCATTTTTGTTGGTCCAAACAGTGGTAAAATTTATGACTTTGTACCAATATGTAAGTCATCTGGTCATTCAAGGTCATTTCAGGTAAAAACAGATGGGTCTTAATGAAGCTTTTCTGGGTTTACACTAAATGGTCTTGTGCTTTCTAGGATGCGAGTTGCTGTTTCAAGTCCAGATTCTTTGTATTATAAGCGAGTTGTCTACTCTTTGTCTATATTCTAAGTACCCTATGCGAGTTGTGTTGTAAAATGCGAGTTGACTTTTGAGTCAACTCTAGTCAAAAGCGACTTGTGATGTTTGAGTAATATGCGTGTTGTGTATAGCGAGTTGGGTAAGATGCGACTAGATAACAGATGCGTGTTGGGACAGACGCGAGTTAGGTTAAGACGTGAGTTGTGATAATGCGAGTTATGCTAATGCGTGTTGTGTTAATGCGAGTTGACAGATGATGGGAAGAATATGAAGCGACTTGTTGACTTGAGAAGTTAAGGGTATGCTGTTTGGGTAAAAAGAAAGGGATGCGTTTTGATGGAAAGACACTCAAACCATACTTCAAAACTTGTAGCATCAGTTTTCATAAACCATCTCAAGAACCCTATCACATGTAACTATCTCAGATTGCTCCTTTGGTTTTGTTGCATCAACTCGTCTAAATACTTGAACCATTTAAGGAGACTTATATCATCATTGATATTAAATGTGTGACTCAACCTAACACTTATACCATTAACTCAAAACAGGAATCATAAACATAATTGATTGGATTATTTCGATCTCAGTTTGTTTCTTATATCGTGGCACTCAAGTTGCATCAAGACAATCATGAGTCTTTTGCTCGAAATAGAAAAAGCTTCATCATCGATCAAGTTTCATTGAAACAAAAGGATAAAAACAAGATTTCAGATCCCTCTTGTTATCTAAAGACCGTTAAAGATCTTGCACATAAAGAAGTATCTTCATCAATCCATTATTTATTTTGATGCTATGCATCAATTAACTATTCTAATCTTAAAGAGTGAACAAGATCACAAGGTCTCATCCAAACTTTCATTCGTTAATCACAAAAACAAAAATCAAACATAAAAGTTTTTATCTTCTTTTGATTCAATTCAGTGCAAACAAAGATATGTAACCTACCTTGTGATTAAATCGTAACGATGAAGGTGAAATCATAACTCCAAGCCATCCCTGTGGCCTCTTCATGTGCCTCGTACCATCCATGTGGTGAGGTCTTGATGATTATCGAAATGGAGAGTCACATTCGTTTTGGTTGTGCATCAAGTTGGATTGATATCTGAACTTTTGATATTTTTTTATGTCGTCTGGTTTGGAAGAGAAGGATAAAAGGGAGGCGTTTATTTGTGAGATTAGGTTTAGGGTTAAAGTGAGAATTATTAGGGGAGTGCTTGGTTTTATGTGTGAGTATGATATGTGTGATATATACCCGTAAATTAGGGTGAGCAAACGTTGGACCGGTTTTTGTGATTTCTTGGGCCTGGAGCTGATCGCATGGGCCAACAAATCTAGCTATCATTTTTCTTGGGCTGCATAAAACATGATGTACCGGACTGTGATGACAGTTGAATATAATGATATCCTAATTTTTCTGTGTGGTTACACAACATATTTGTTTGGATATATTATTAGTATTAAAGGTGGTATTTTTGGTCATGATAAATATTCACGGCTTGAGATAAATATTCACAGCTTAAGTTATCATTTTTTTTGTGATCATGGTTCCTATCCGGTATCATTGACTTGGTATTGTAGTGTCGGTTCAAACGCTTTTAATTTGACTTGGGGGTTGAGTCAAATTCTCTGCAATTTGTTATATGTCAAAGATATCTGAATGTATGAGATGATCATTGCAAGAAATTTACATTGACCGGATCGGGTTGAATAATTATTTGAACCAGGCTTGAAATTATATGTTATTGAATGAAGGACTGATGGGATTCTCTTAATTGGATCGTAGTTGATGAGATTTAATGATGAGATTTGATAATGATATTTTGGTGTATGATGTGATTTGATGATTAGATTCAATGGGTTATGAGGTTTGATACTTTGGTTTCTACATTTTCACGAAAGATACTGTGTTGCGGCTTGAATTGATGGTTGAACAAAATTGACTTCGGGGTTGCTTGTATTTGGTATTTCTTATTTGGATTTTGTGGAAAACTAGAAGGGGGGGTTGAATAGTTTTACCAATTAAAACTTTGTTTTAATCTATTTAGATCGACTTATGTCAATCTATTTGGATGTGTGTGTTGGATGTTGACAAACAAGCATATAAAGGTAAGTAATGAAAAGATAAGAGTAAGAAGCACAAAACCACAACAAGAGTATTTATAGTGGTTCGGCTACAAGGACACCTTCCTTGCCCTACTCCACTCCCCGAGTCACCTACTCGAGAGTTCGTAATCACTACACCAATCTCCTTATGGCGGAGAAGCCTTCACAACGTCGCCTACCCTTTTTCTGGTGCTAGGCTAACCACCGGGTTCTTTCACTCCAAGGTGAAACACACCTACACAACGTCGCCTACCCTTTATAAGGTACTAGGCTAAGTACCTAGTTCTTTCACTCCAAGGTGAACTACACCTTCACAACGTCGCCTACCCTTTATTAGGTACTAGGCTAAGCATCTAGTTCCATTGCAATGGAGGAACTACTACCACACTACACCAACTACTAATCCCAAAGGAGATCTACTCCTTTACACCATCATCAAAGATATCAATATCCTTGGATCTAATACTAGTCTATCTTGTACATCGAAACACACCATATCGAATGTACATCTAAGGCACCTTTCACTAATGCCTTTGACTAGATCTACAAGACACCTTTCACTAATGTCTTGTGTCTTCACTTCTAAGCACCTTTCACTAATGCTTCTTTGTCTTGACTTCTAAGCACCTTTCACTAATGCTTCTTTGTCTTGACTTCTAAGCACCTACCACAAGTGCTTTATCCTATAGACGATAGATACCCTTCACTAATATCTTCGTCTTGACACTTGAGACATCTTTCACTAACGTCTTCAACACTACACTTCTTTGAAGAAAGAAAGAGATCATCAACAAGAAGACTTCAGCAGCCTTGATGATGAGGAAGCATGGCAACTCATGGACTTGAGCTTGCTCGACTTCAAATGTGGTGATCTTGCCTTTATGAGGAACCTAAAAGATCACACAAAAACAAAACTATAAACATAGATCTTTTGGATCTAAGGTTAGTGAGATTTAACTCAGGGGAGAAAGTATGTTGGAAAGGGGTAAGGAATAATGAAGAAATGTGTCACTATTTATAGAGGAAAAATCCTACTGTTCCCCGGATCCCACAGATCCCTTCCACTTGGGATCCGTCTAGCACAAAGCCAGGGATCCGTGGAACGCTCCTCTTTGCCCATGGTTATTTTTGGTTATGGGTCATGGGTCATAGATTATAGATTGATCCATGGTTTTCTTTCTAGATACAATGAACTTGGTTAAGTGGTATATATAAAACCATGGGTTATGGGTCAATACCATTTGCTAGTTTTTACCCATTTTAGTATACTTAGCTTAAGTATATGCTAACCCAATATGTAAACACTAGTTGTTGTACATATGTATTTAAATCATAAAATCACTTATACTTGTTTTAGTGTTTTATGTGAAAACGTAAGTGTGTTAGGAAACTATTAACTCAAACTATTTACGTATTCTATTTGTTTCGTTAAAATTATTTTACGTTTGTTATCGACAAAACATTAGAAGATCGTAAAATATAAATAAACGTTTTTACGGCTTGTTTGTATTAACAATCTCCCCTTTTTGTTGATGACAAAACATAAAATTATTTTAAGGAAAAGCTAAAATTCGTAAAAGTTTGAATTTGTAGTTTTTACTTTCTTCTCCCCCTTTTTGTCGAAACAAAAAGTGTTAAAAGAAGCTAACACAATTTTTATAAGAAAAGATATGTAAAAATGTAAAGAGAGCAAGTGACGGAATGGTACTCGTCTTAACTCCCCCTTGACGAGTCCATCCCTTTGAAAGGGCGTCAAGAAAGTGATACTAATTTAGTTTGTTTGCAAGTAAGTTTGCAAAAGATTTTGTCTAAGTGGCGAATGTGCTCCCCCTTGATGATTACAATTATGCACGGGGATGTCACGAAATGTAAACCTAGTATTGCAAGTAATTTTCAATGTATTGCTTTGACATAAAGCTCCCCTAGCTTTAGGATGTCAAAGTCTTCATGTGTAAATTGAATAACTACAAAACAAGGATTAGAAAGCAAGTATAATTCACAATTTCCTGCAAATGTGATTCAAGTTAGTAGAAGGAAAACTTCCTGTCTCACGGATCCCACGGTTCCCTCCTAGTAGGGATCCGTCTAGGCAATACTAAGGGATCCGTAGTAGCTGATTAATTTCAGCAATGGTGATATAACAAGTAATGTTATCACAAGAATGAGATATGAATACATGGTAATCATATGCTCAGAAAAATAACAAGTAGCATGTAATTCCATTTAATAACACTAGAGTTATGATATACATGACTCTAAAAACTAAGAAAATAGACAATACATGACTATGAATTTCTAGACCAACTAACGGTTGATGCTAGGACACCACTAAAATCTTCTAGCTCAAGTTTTGTTTAGGTTTAATCTCGTCGAAATGTTCGAGGAGATGATAGAACATGAAACGTTGGTCTTCTCGTATTTCATGTATCAAACTTTCAACATGTTGACAATGATAGCAATCTTTGTCATGGCTAGGTAGTGGTGGTGGAGGAAATAAAATAGCTTGATGCGAAGGATCAAGTGAAGCGGCTTGTGGAGCTTCAAACGATGGAGGGATTGGTGAAGGTACATTTGAGAATGACTCAACCAAGAATGATGGTGGTGGTAGAGAAGTGTCAACTTCCATATGATCGGGTGGTTGACTTTGATGATTTCTCATAATCCAAATGGGATTATATGATGGAAACAGCGAAAAGGAATCCGGAGCAAGTGTTGACTCAACACCTTGATTTTGAACCATTATTCCTCCTAATGAGGAGAATGTTGCCGGCAGAATCGGATGAGACGGCCTAGGAGGCAAGTCCTCTAAATTGTAGAGGTATGGTGATGATAGTGGAGATGTAAATGAGATAGCTCTAGGAACCAATGGTGATGGTTTAGTGGAAATGATATTGTTTGGCCTAGGAGGTATGGTGGTGTTTGGCATAGGTAGTTTTGTTGGTACTATCCTTTTAGGAATTGGTTTGATTGGATTATGAGGGATCCTATCATTTGTTGGCTTGACTGGAGATGATTCGGTTGAAGAGATTTCGTGTATAACACGAGCCCTTTTCATGGGTGGTTCTTTGGTGGATAGGTTACTACTTAGGGTTTTCCTCATGATGAGATGATTTCAAGAGGTTGCAAGAGCTGAAAGTTAGGATGAGAGTGATGACTATGGATGTCCTAACAAGGTGGTTTATAAGCCAAGAGATTTGGCAAGTGCATTTATGCCTTAAGCCATTAAGATTCATTAAAATGTGATGATTAACATGCACAAGAGTCAACTTCAGAGTTTGCACTGATCTAGGGACTCATTTAAGATGAGTTGGAGTGTTTGAGTTAGGAAGATGAGTTGAAATGATTGTTTAAGTAAGATTTGACCTAAACTGTCATCCGGATCCCACGGTTCCCTCCACAGAGGGATCCGTCTAGGCTATTCCTAGAGATCCGGCTCTCAGCAGCTATGAAAGAGTGGAAATGATGTTTCTAAGATCTAAGACCTATAACATCTTGAGTGTTTCAGTCCTCCTAAGTGTCTTAAATGAAGGGTTGCTTAAGTACTTGAAGGTAATGAGTGATGTACCTAATGATTTTCTTTTATGGAAGGATTTGGATCTTTCAAGAGTACCAATGAATGAGCAAGGATGACACTAAAGATTTAGATTGTCAATTGAAGCTAAATGGTCTTAGAGATTAGGTTGTGACTTAGGATAGTGTTTAGGAACATATCCTAGAAGCTTTGAAATGGGAAAAATTAGAGTTTGATCAACTTTGATCAATTTTGAGGTAAGGATGATTTATGATTAATTTTGCCATAATCTAAAGATTTCTAAGACTAGATGTGAGGGATCAAGTAGAAAATGAAGTGTGAGTTTAAGAGCGGAAGAGTAATGGATTAAAAATGAAATGGTAGATCTACAGTCATTTTAAAGTGTGATCTAGGTGAGTTATGTATGAGTAGGAAAGATTAACCTATCTTGATAAGGACTTAATTTTCCTTAAGACACTATGTTTAGCTTAGTGTGAGGTGTTCTAAGGATATGTTTGAAATATAATGCTTGCAATTTCATTTTCTGTTCACCGGATCCCACGGTTCCCTAAGTGTAGGGATCCGTCTAGCACAATCTTTGGGATCCGCCTATCTGCTCAGCAGGACCTTTACTAAAGGTATGCAATGATCTTGACAATGCATTATATCTCAATTATAGTCTAAAAGGAGTTCTAATACTAAGATGTCAAACGTAAGATGTTTTATTTCATGAAAGAAGTTGGATTACATTGATAAGGCACGGGTACAAGAGATTTGATCCTATTTTGGAATACTATTATTTTCCTTGAGTGTTTTCGCTAGGAGGATCATTATGTGATTGATGAGTGTTGGTGGAATCAAGAATGAAGAAAGTCTTCATGAGGGATATGTTTAGCGGTTCCATCATCTTGTTCACAAGTACGTACAACGGACTTTGAAATTGGGGATGGAAGTGCATAACACTATGATAGAGGTGTGTCAAGAACATTCCATAAGGGATGAGTTTATTCTTGGAGCCTTGAAGATTTGCGATTCTCCTTGCGAAGAAGTAGGCGAGATTGTATGGTTGTTGTGTTAGCAAACAGTACAACATGTGAGCACAACAAGCGGGAAGAATTTCTCAATTTCCCCTAAGACTCCAAACATTTTCACGTAGGATGAGTGCAAGAGGCTTGTACTCTTCTCGGATATCCCTTGTAAAGATAATGTTTGGATCGGAGTAATATGGTCAAGGTTTGCATATTATGCAATTTAAATCTTCCGGAGAGGGTATGTGTGAACAAAATGGACTATTTTCTTCAAGAAAGTTGAAGAGAGAATCAAAAGACCAATCTTCGGTGAAGGCACATTGTCCATGATTTGGAATCTGGAGGATGTGAGCAAAATGCCCAAGGGTTAGAGCGAACTTTTGGTTTTTGATATAAAACCAAAGAGATAAAGAGCGATCCTCGTTACGAACGAGTTCGACTTGACGGAAGAATTCCATTATGAACCTTGGACATATCTTCTCGTTGATTTCAAGAAGACTTTCTAGTCCTATGGCTCGGAAGGAGGTATTGATACCTTCTTCGAGTTGTAGAGAGGTGTCTACACTACGTCCTTCGTGGAAGTGACGGTTTTCGAGATTATTGAACCCACGGACATGATTGCCAGGCGTGTTGGGTTCGAGAGAGATGTTCGGAGTGTAGACGCTAGTAAGTGAAAAATCAAACTCATATTCATGCGTCATAGTTGAACCTATAGAAATGATAAGTTAATAAAAGGAGATGTTTGTGGTCAACCTATGAATATCTACTGTTTTTACTAGATTTTTATTAACAATGGTATTTAACACTTTAACTTACTCAAGGTTTTGACTTTCTAGTGGATTATTATATTTAGAAAGACATTGGTTTTTAATCTTGCATGAAGACTGTTTTCCAGTAGAACGGATCCCACGGTTCTTTTATAAAAGGGATCCGGCTATTATATCTTCCGGGATCCGTGGATCTGTAGTAACAGAAACAGTTTTGATAAAAACATAGGTTTTACAGTTTTTATACCACGAAATATGTTTTATCCTACATTTTCTTTTAGCATGCATACATGACTTCTAATGTATCACGAAAGAATATAAAACATATAAATCAAAATAAGTGATAAACACATTATGATAAAAATAACATAGATAAACTATGTAACATATTGGATTTCACATACACATCAAACCATAACCAAAGTAGGCGTACAAGATGAGTTCTACAGAGAGAAAGTTAGAGGTTTAGGGAACTTTAGTGAGAGAAAGAAAAATCTTATTATGAGTTCCAACTCTCTACCTTGGAAGGTAGAGAGTATTTATAGTCTTTACATAAATCGCCACCTATCGGGCTGTGGATCAGGCATACAGTGGGTAAAGACCCCGTCCGTCCTCCAAGGTGTTACTTAAACTAAATACTACTTAACTTATATTAATCTACGACTACGAGCTTACTAACAATTACATATACTTGAGGTGACCGACTCTTTAATACTTGGATTTACTAAATCCTAACAATCTCCCCCTAAGGGAGGTCACCTCAAACATATACTAAAATTACATTGAATTCAAACAGATATTACTTAAAAATTGTTCTTGCATTCTTTTTGTAGTACTTTGCTCCGAAGCTCGTAGTCATTGATTCTTCTCATTGCATGTTTGGTTAAACCAAGTGGAGGTCTTTTTACTGATCCACGTGATAATGATTTTTGAGCCAGTTTTGAGATCATCAGCAAACATCAATCTCTTACTCATCCATTGTGGTGTTGGTATAATGTGATGTTGTGACTTTCGGACCGACATGCTCACATTCTGGATCATGATATCTTCTCATCAGAGTAGCGGAAGCTTTCGTTGATTCATGATATTGGCAGCAGCGTAGCAGAAGCATGGAGTGATAATATCAGAGTCATTGATGCACTAATCATGATTTCTTTGGAAATGAATGTGTTGTGTGAGCATGCGGCTATGGATTGACCACTCCATTCTGATCAGCTGCAAACGCAGGGTGTTCCTGCATAAAACAGTTAGCAATAAAGCACACAAGAGTGTCTTTGATCACTTTTGTTGAATTGAGGTACACGGCCCACGGTTCCCCGTTGATCAGTACAAGTACTGCCTATGATCAGGTAGGATTCCTAAGAATCTCCTTGACAGGGTTTCGCAGCTGTTCTAGCTGTTCTCAAACCGGAACGTCTCAAAGAAGACAACACGGAGTGAGTGAACCAACGAATTGAGATTCACTGATTGATGAAAAGAGATTTGAAAAGCAATCGTGTACTGCTTAGTAGAAATTGTTTTTGCAATACAACGAAGGTTTTGATGAAAATCAATTATCAATCATAAACACCTTTTATTTTGAAATATAAGTACACAGTCGATGTGCTAAAGAAAAGAGTTTTTAAGCACAATGACCGGTTTTTCAAAGGTATCCGGCAATCCATAACCTGAACCAGGATTGATTCAAAAGATTGAATCGCCCCATTGTTTCTGTTCAGTTGTCACATGGTTGAGCTATAGAATAGATCTCACATGCCACCCACCAGGAGCTTGTTTAATGTTGGCTCCAGAAGGCTTTCCATCTTCATTATGAATATGTTTGCATATCACTCGGATGTTCTGGCAATACCACAAGGATAATGCGTAGGAATCAAGATATAATCTCTCTTTCCACATTGTGTGAAACAGAGAGTCTTCATTGAAAGTGTCCTAATGAGATTTATTGATGATCTCGTGGCTCTAGAATCAATTTGTGCATATTTGGTTCCTGTGCCAGAGACTAGGGAGAGGGTCTCCTTCTTCAATATCAACAATCTCTAAGAGAAAGTCGATAGATTATGTAGGTTCCCCGTGAGAATGAAACAAGCCCTTTTAATAGGAACTTGAGTGGTTTGGGAAGATGTAGTGCAGTGCGTCACTGGGTCCATGACGTCTTGTCTTCAATACCGATGTTACCTTGGTAACCACCAGTAGCATATGAATTGAACCCGATTTCTGCCCTAAGGTTGAATAAATGGAGGGCTATTTCTTTTCACCCTTTTTCACATTCAATTCTTTTTCATTCTTCAACCCCTTCAATGCTTATCGAGACTTCATGACTAGAACCTTGTTGGGTTTATTCCAGTACTAGTTCAGTCTTAGTCCGCACTCTTCCCACATCTCATTTTTCTCTTTTTTTTTCAATATACCTAAGAACTTCTACACTATCTAGTGGATTGTCCCTGGGTAGATCCCTCCGGTTCTGGCGGATCATGGGAACAAATACCTAACCTTATCATCCTTATATCACCATACATAAAGTAAATTTGGTCGGTCTATTTGGTATTGTTCATCTGCCATTGGAACCAATTGAAAACCATTTGAAAATCAATCCAGATACTTATGATATATTATCAAAGCATTTTGTACCTGAATTGTTTTTGATATTTTTAGAACAAGAGCTCCCCCTCAACATGTGCATCGAATGAAATCGTTTTGCACACGGAGGCAAGAGAAATTATTAACTTCTTTGATTACCATTTTCTAAAAGATATCAACATCACTTCCCTGATCAAAACAAGTAGATAAAGCATATACGGGAGGATGAGGTTTTCATAAGCTTGCTCCCCCTCAATATGTGCCTTGAGGTTTGAAAGAGTTTTGCACATACAAGAGGGAACAGACTGCACATTGAAACAAATTGATCACGTTTCAGATCTTTGTGGTTTAAGATAGATGCTCCCCCTCAACCTGTGCATGGAAAATTTGAAATAGTTTGGCACATGTGGGAAGGAGAGCTTGTACATCCTTATCATTTACCGAATTATCAGATTAAATCCAATTTAAATCACAAGTTCTCCCCCGATCACAATTATCAAATCATTTGAGATTTGTGATCTCTGTAGATTTAAATTGATTTGGAAAGCTTTTAAGGAGAATTGTGACTTGATTATGAAAGCGTTTTAACTGATAAGGATCAGATTTTGAGACATTGGACTCCATTGATTAAACATGCATGATTATCTTTTGAAAACAATTGAATGACACATAACTTATTTAATTTAATTGAAATAATTCTCCCCCTTAATCAATGACCTAAGTTGTTGATTGAGAGATAAATATTTTGACACACTTTAAGTCCAAATGATTTCCAAAAATAAAGTCCGAGTTATTTTTCAAAGCAATTAGTTTTCATTAGATAGTAAGGATTTGTTTAAAGAAACAGAGCATTAGATTTGAAAACCAAGATAAAGCATGGCTCTGTTCTTTCTTTCAAAAGCGGGTTACTGCTTGAAATGACAATAAACCATTGTTTCACTTTCCCCCAAAAATATTTTTTGATTTTTTTTTTTTTTTTTTGAAAATTCGAACAACATCTAAAGTCCCGTGTCATTCTTTGAATGACAGCATAAAGACAGTAGATATAATCGAATCGAGAAAAACATGACAAAATGATTTTTTTTTTTTTTTTTTTTTTTCAAATTTTTATGGATTTTTGTAAGTTTTATATTTTTGTATTTTGTTTTTTGAATAAATATTTACAAGAGATAGATGAAGGAAGACCTTTACTCCTCGACTTCCTCCTGAAGACGTTTGAGCATTTCTGGTTGAAGGCTTTTCAAGCCAAGTCATGTAAGAATAAACTCAAAACGTTCTCTTGGAAGAGCTTTGGTGAAGATGTCTGCTAACTGGTATTCAAACTTCACAAAATAGAGTTCCACCACACCATTTTCTACTTGCTCCCTGATGAAATGATGTCGTATGTCAATGTGCTTTGCTCTTGAGTGTTGTACGTTGTTGCATGAGAGAGCAATAGCACTTTTATTATCACAGTACAGAGGGATTTTGTTGAATTCAAAGCCATAGTCAGATAATTGGGATCTCATCCAAAGGATTTGAGCACAACAAGATGACATGGCTATGTATTCAGCCTCTGTAGAGGAAATAGAAGTACTCATTTGCTTCTTTGAAGACCAGCTCACAAGCTTATCACCCAAAAACTGAGCACCTCCTGATGTGCTTCGACGTGTATCTTGACATCCTGCATGATCAGCATCTGCATAGGCTGTTAGTGACATACCGGTGTCCTTCGGGTACCATAGTCCCATATTGATGGTTCCTTGGAGATACCGAAAGACCCGTTTAACCGCTTCAAGGTGCTTTTTAGTAGGCTTAGCCTGATATCTAGCACACATGCACACAGCGAACAAGATGTCTGGTCTGCTAGCTGTGAGGTACATCAGGGATCCAATCATGCTACGATATTTTGTTTGATCTACCATGATCCCTGAGTGGTCCTCATCCAGCTTTGTTCATTCAATCATGGGAGTGTCAACGGTGTCACATGATACAAATCCAAATTTCTTTAAAATCTCATTAGCATATTTAGATTGATTTATAAAAATGCCTCTGGGACTTTTTGAAATTTGTAATCCCAAGAAAAATGACATTTATCCCATCATTGACATTTGAAATTTGGAACCCATTTCATTTGAAAAACGGTCACATTCATTGGGGTCAGTCGAGGCAAAGATAATATCATCAACATAAATTTGAACGTGAATTAAATGTTTGCCTGACTTCCGGGTGAACAATGTCGTATCAACTGCTCCTTTGCTGAATCCAATGGATAGAAGAAAATTTGACCGCGTATCATACCATGCCCTAGGAGCTTGCTTTAAACCGTAAAGGGCCTTTTTCAAGCGATATAAATGAGTAGGATGCTCTGGATTCACAAAACCCCTCTGGCTGGCTGACGCAAACCACCTCTTTTAAATCTCCATTCAGAAAGGCGGTTTTAACATCCATCTGATACACAACCATATTCTTACTTGCAGCGTTAGCCAAGAAGATTCTGATTGCCTCAATACGAGCAACAAGAGCAAATGATTCTTTAAAGTCTATGCCCTCCTCTTGATGGTATCCTTTTGCAACTAATCGAGCCTTGTTCTTTAACACATCACCATGCTCATCAAGTTTCACTTTGAAGATCCATTGTAGAGCAATGATCATAGCACAATCTGGAGCAGGTACTATTTCCCATACATCAAGTCGATCAAACTCATGAATTTCTTCTTGCATAGCATTGAACCAGCTATCTTCATTCATGGCGGTTCTAACATCTTTAGGTTCGATCATAGAGAGTACGGAGTTGAAGAAGCACCATAAGGCATCGGTTGCCAGTTGTTTCCGTGTGGATACTGGACGAGAGGGATTTCCAATGATGTTGTCTAATGGATGATCGTGAGTCCATTTTATGAGGTGTTCATGTGGCTGTTGTTGAGGGACTGAAGTAGCAGAGTCGATGTCTCCTGAAGAAGATGGTTCTGATGATGATTCAGGAGCAAATATGTTTTCAAATGGAGCATCTTCAGGAGTATCAAAGGGATTAACTTCATCATTGATGCAAGAAACAATTCCATGATGCACATTTGAAGATTGATGATTTGTTGATGAGACAGAGTGATCAGCAGCAGGCGCTTCTTGACTAAGTGATATTGAGACTGAAGGATTGACTTCATTCATAGGGATATGAGCAGCCTCTGTTGTGGGAATTGACATATCATTAGCACTTGGCTCATAGTGTTCATCAAACATCGGATCAAACAATTTCTTCAAATCATCTTCAGTTGGAGGTACATATGGAGTTGCTGGAGAGGAATTTAGTACAAGGGATGAACCAATGGGACTGTTTTGAAGTGCGGGTCCAGAACTGGATTGTCCAGGAGCCATATGACCGGTCAACTCATCGAACGTAACGTGAATTGTTTCCATGATATTGCGGGTTCTTTTGTTGTAGACTCTGTAACCCTTCTTGTTTTGTGCATAACCAACAAAAACTCCAATATCTGCCTTTGCTCTTAATTTTCTTAAGTCTTGACCATCATTCGTTGGATAACACAAGGCACCAAACACACGAAGGTAGGAGAGATCAGGTTTTTGTTTATGAATAAGTTCATATGTAGTTTTTCCATGAGAGGTGTGAATAAGGGAACGATTTTGGGTGAAGCAAGCAGTGGCAATGGCTTCAACCCATAGAAACATTGGAACCTTTGAATAAATAAGCATTGTTCTTGCGGCTTCTACAAGAGTTCGATTTCGTCTTTCAACTACACCGTTCTGTTGAGGAGTTCGTGGAACACTTTTTTGATGACTGATTCCAACACTTTCATAAAACTGAATTAAGTCTTTGTTAATAAACTCTGTGCCATTGTCTGTTCGAACAATTCTGACTGTATTGTTGAGTTGAACCTGAAGCTGTTTGATTAGCTTGATGATGACATCTGGAGTTTCATCCTTTGTCCTCAAAAACTTTACCCAAGTAAATCGAGAGTAGTCATCAACAACTACTAGAATGTATTTCTTCCCATTTATCGTTTGCACTCTCATTGGTCCGCACAGATCCATATGAAGGGTATGAAGAACTTCCATTACAGAGTTTGTGGGTTTTGGTTTGTGGGCATATTTCGTGCTTTTTCCCAATTGGTAAGCTGAGTAAAGATGATCTTTTTCATATTTTAATCTGGGTAAACCTCTGAGAAGATCCTTTCTGGAAAGGTTGTTTATGGTACCAAAGTTCAAGTGATTGAGACGACGATGCCATAACCAAGACTTTGTTTTAGAAGCCTTTGACAGCAAGCAGATTGGAGAGGACTTCATCATGTCGTCGATAGAGATGGTGTATAGGTTTGAACCTCGAGTCCCTCATAATAATTCCACACCATCAAGTTCTCTAACGAAACAAGAATGTTTTCTAAAAGCCACTTCTAGATCAGAATCACAGAATTGACCAACAGAGAACAGATTGTGACCAAGACCTTCCACATAATATACCTTGGAAATCACACTTTTACCAACCACATAATCTCCATAACCCATAATAGCTCCAAAATGGTCGTTCCCGAATCTAACTGTCCCGATGAATTTACTCACGAAGTTCATGAGCCGCGACCGGTCTCCAGTCATATGCTTGTAACAGCCTGAGTCCAGGTACCACAGAACGATTTGAACGATCTGCAGTTGAACACAGACAAGAATGGATAACTGGATAATTGGGATCCCCATACAAGAATGGGTTCCATTTGGTTAGTAACAGTGATTGGAACACCCACATCAGAAATAGAAACATCCATATCAGAAATAGAGGCAATGGAGTCATTATGAATAGATGCAGTACTAGTGTCCGTATTTGCCCTATTCAAAGTATGTTCACTTCTTAAGGGAATAGTTCTACCAGTAGGCATCCATTTTCTAGTGACCATTGTCTGATTAACCTTATGGCCAATAGGTATCCATTGATAACCTATCTTACTAAATGTTCTTCCTGTGGGTTTCCACTGTTTTCTAACTTTCTTTCGCCTTTGCCTTTTAGCCTTCTTAGAATGATTTTTTGCATTAACAATATTAACTGGGGATTTGACCGCAATAGACAAAGCATTCACACCACATTCATGATTAGTAACAGAATTCACGCAGACATCATTACATGGTTTGCAAATAGTATTAGAATTCGAATTAATTACAGTACGCCTATGGCTAATACTAGAATCAACACGATTCGTTTTATTCAAATTCTCCCTACGGTGATCTTTTACTTTCTTCCAATGCACATTCTTAGCTTGCGAGGCCCTATCATTCCTTGTATTGCCTTGAGACTTTGACCTGCTCACTTTAATGTCACTGATTACTCATGTAGAGGGAACGGGAACATTAGTTGGTTTTGCTACTTTTTGCCTTTCCTGTTTTGATGAGCTGGGATGTGAACTATTCGAAGGTACATTGAGGTTCACTTTCTTAACACTGGAGGTGCTGGGATGTGAACTATTTGAAGGCCTACTAAAGTTCACATTCATAACATTGGGCATTGAATGATTTGTATACTTGGCATTAGGCATAGAACAGGGTATCAAGGGGTTGACTTGCTCACCTAGGGATTTAGGGCATATTGTAATTAAGCATTTTAAAAGTTCTTGAGATCGTTTGGCATATAAGCATGCATGGCCAATTGCATTATCAAGTGGTTTCTCTAACTTATCCTCTTCTACAATCTCACGGACACATTCTAGACTATCCTTAAGGTATGAGAAATATGTTTGAATGGCAAGTTTGTTATTCCTAAGGTGAGGAGGAACATAATTCACAGACAAAGCATATTTATTACAACCATGCACCTTTGATGGAGTATTCTCCCCATTGGTCATTGGCATTTTCCCTTTTACCTGACTCTTCAGATTCTCAATTTCCTTTTGCAACGAAGTTATTTGTTCATTATTTTTATTACGAGTGACTTTTATTAACTCAAATAACTCATTGAAATGACATTTAACCTTTTCATTTTCTTCGAGAAAACTCGCATTTTCCTTTTGTAAAGCATTGACCAAGTTTTGTAGATGAAAATTTTTAGAATTCCGAGAATCTAAAGGAGGAGGCATTTGGGAGCCAGACACATTGTTCATTTCACCCTTTAATTGAGAGATTTGGGCTTTCAACTTTCTGATCTTGATACAATGAGCTCGAATCTGTTCATCACATTTGCTAATTTCAAAAAATGCATCAAATTCAAGAACATCCAAAGATGTCTTGATATTTGAGGTTTTAACATTTTCTTTCATATGTTGATATTTTAATTGCAAAGCAAGATGCTCAACTTCTAATTTAGAAAACTATTTTACCAGGTTATCATGATCATCCTGTTCAACTTTATCATGCAGTTTAGAGTTAGTTTTTTCAAGATCAATGACACGATCATGGGAGACTTTCAGAGCAATAGATAATTCATGAAATCGAGAAGCATTAATGGAACAATTCGTAGCAGTGTAAAACACATCTTGAGTAATACATTCAGAAATAACAGTCTCATTCAATGTATGCAAGTTCTTCCTCTCAATCTCATTATATTTTAGTGCTCGCTCATAGTCACTAACCTCAACTATCATTGCATCAAATTCCTTTTCCATTCCTTTAATATCTGAATCTATCCCCTTTTTAAGAGACTCAAATTGATCTTTTAGTTGTTTAAAGAAAGGCATGACCTCAGTTAGATAGCATTCTTTTGTTTGCTCAAACCCCTTTCCCCTTCAGTAATCCCAGTGGGTGTGATCCTTTTCTTACAAGTTTTCTCAAAATCGACAAATAATTGAAACATAACATATTGACTGATTAAGGTCTTGCTCTTAGTGGCAATAGTTCTAGGAACTAAATGCATTGGTGTATTTGGAGGATACACAGTCTCTGCAGGCATTTTCCTAAGGGGAAGGTTAGTTTCAACAAGATTTTCAGCTTTTTGCTTATCAAAGTCCTTTTTCCAGAATACTTGTTCAGGTGTTAACAATGTTTGAGGCTTAAATTTGTTTAAGGAGATCCAGTTTTCCTTCTTGTAATCATGGGGTTTGATCATTATGTTATTCTTTTTACATTCAGGATCATCTTGCTTCTTATTCATTTTCTCCCTAGATGCATCATCTAATTTTCTATCTTCCTCAGTGCACTCAACGCAACTAGGTTTTTGTCTAGGCTTAAGGATTTCATTACCATCATAGATTACCTTATGAGCACTTTTAGCCTTTTTAATGACCTCTGGATTTGGTTCCTCAACAAGGGGAGTACTATGCTTATCACTTAAAACTCTGTGCTTAGTGATTAAGTGAGCAGTTTGAATGGTATTTCCTTGTACGTACAACTTATTTTCAAGCTTGTTTTTCAAGGTTTTTAGCTTAGAAATATCATTCAAAAGTTTTGATTCCTTAGCACAGAATTCTTGCTTAAGCATTTTAACATTTTCTTGAAGTTCTTGTTTTTGCTTAGCAGTTTTAGAAAGCTTTTCTTGTAAGGAGTTTAACTATTGTTTTAATACTTCTTCTGTAAACTTACTTTGTCTAATAGTTGTACGCATTTGGTCATCCGTCTCCTGCTCACGAGTGGTTAACTCAAACTTAGCTCGTTGTTCATAAATAGCAACACGTTCCTTATAAGCATTAAGTTCAGAGATAACAGACTCATCAGGGGTACATGCAGTGTATTTGTCAAAAGCCTAGTCATCATTGACTGCATAAGATACATCACATGGTACAATCTCACTTTCACTTTGTTTCACATATTGATCATATGGGACAACATCAACATTGCCCATATTTTCAATATCTGACTCAATAATTACAGTTGATTGTACTTCATCATGTATCTTTTGCTCATCAACTTCATCGTATAGTTTAAGTACCTCAAAAATGATTTTGTCTTTGGATGGACCAGCTTGTGGTGATGAAACTTTTGGAGAAACCATAGGTGAGATGCTAGCCATGAAGATTGTTAGAGCAGTAGGTTCATCATCTACATCAGAGTCAAATGCATCAAAATCAGCTACTTGAAAGGCATTCTGATGATTATGACCAATCTCATGAATTGGCTATTCATCAACATCAGCATCATATGTCTTGGCATTCCCTTCAGTAAGAAACAGTAACTCCTCTTCATCCAAAGCTGCTCCATTGTCCTGAGCTTGCACTAGCAACATCTTATCCCTGAAGTACTCGGCATTCTGAGGGCATTTTGGTGATGTGCAGTTTCTTGCAATATGACCCTCACCACCACAGTTGTAACACTTGATCGGCTTTACTTGTCCTTGATTTCCATTCCTTCCCCTATTCTGATTTGCAGCAAAACCTCTACCAACTCCACCTCTTCCTTGTTCATACTGTCTTTCTTGAACAGGTTGTACCATAACCTTTCCGTCTCTGACAGTGGCCTGATTGTGTAGATTAGATGCTGTTCTGAGGCTGTTGTTGGTGTGTGGGAGAGAGTTCATGTTTTGACTGATCATGAGAGCCAGTTGATTAATGAAGTTTCCCACGTGTACATTAGCATCAGCTTGTTTGAACATTGGGTCGGGAATGACTTTGTGATTACCATTACCCATGGGTATGACTTGAGAGGCTTTGGTTGTGATTCCAATGTTTGAGTAGAAGGCAGTTGAATCATTCGATGAGCTTGTCTCTCCCTAGTTGGTTTTGAATTGATTAAGAATCCTTTTTTCAAACATAGCATGTCTCTCATTTTGAAGAAGGAATGCATAGAGTTGCTCATAGTTTGTATCCTTCAATCCTTTGGTTAGCTTCACAGAAGTGACAAACTTGTGCCATTCGGGATTCATGTTGTTTACAAATTTAGAGTTCAACTGAATGTTTGGCAAGGTCATTCTGATGTTCCTCATGTCATTGACAAGCTTGTGGAATCTCACGTAATACTCATAGACGCTCTCATCTGGTTTCATCTTGAAGTGCTCAAACTCATCATAGAGTTGTGATTCTCTGTCTTCCATAGTTAATTCAGAACCAGACAGAAGCATCTTGACATTATTCCACACTGCCTTGGCTTCGATGTTGTGATTGATTAGCTTGTAGATATCTTTTGGAAGACCTTGAAGTACGATGTTAGAAGCCCTGATATCAGCATCGAATCTCTTTTTCTCCTTATCATCGAGCTCATCATATGTCTTTGGTCTGTCTATTCCATAGATCATTGTTCCATCTGCAGCTGTATCAATTAAGTCTCTTGTAGTCTCAATCTGATAAGGTCCTTCATCAATAGATTTGAGAATGTTGACCCCATTTTCCTTTCAGAGACAGTACAGTCTGATTCTTTGAGCCCAAGAGTCGTAGTCTGTTCTGTCAAGCATGGGTGGACGGGTATCTGAACCAGCTGCTTGAACATCCTCGGCAACAGTGGAGATGATTGTAGGTACGTTGATAGACATGTTTAAAGATTACACGGGATTTTATAACTCTATGATTAAACCGGGAAATAGATTCTTTCACGGGATTTTACTAAATCAAGAGAAAACCGTATTACAAAAAAAATTAACCAAGTCGCTAAGAATCCTTGAATCAAGTCGCTAAAGACCAAGTTGCTAAGACAAGTCGCTAAGTTCCAAATCGCTATGAATTTTGACAGCAAGTCGCTATGCACCAAGTTGCTAAGAAATCAAGTCGCTAAATAGCAACTCGCTACTGGTCCAAATCGCTAACACCAAGTCGCTAAGAAACTTAAGAACAAGTCGCTATCAAAATTGAAAGCAAGTCGCTACCTTACCAAGTCGGTACCCGTAGTGGAGAATCCACAAATAGTAATTTTTGTCGGCTTGTCTCTAAAGGCAAGTCGCTAACCACCAAGTCGCTACCACAATACACTACAACTCGCTACAGACTTACAAAGCAAGTCGCTACCAAGAAAAGAACACCATGACTCAAGTCGCTAACATGAAAAAAATTAAAAAACACCACTTTTCAATCCAAAAAAACAACCCAACCACGATGATTCAAGCCTTCCAAATCAAAACCTAAACACTTATGATGATCCTAAACACAAAAGTACAATCAAAATCCAAACTTTAACACTAGAAATCAACCAAATGATGCAAAAACCACTAAACTTTCTCAAACTCAAAAACCACCTACAAACCACTAGAAATCCAAAGATATGTAAGAGATGATCTAACCATGGCTCTTGATACCATTTGTAACATATTGGATTTCACATACACATCAAACCATAACCAAAGTAGGCGTACAAGATGAGTTCTAGAGAGAGAAAGTTAGAGGTTTAGGGAACTTTAGTGAGAGAAACAAAAATCGTATTATGAGCTCCAACTATCTACCTTGGAAGGTAGAGAGTATTTATAGTCTTTACATAAATCGCCACCTATCGGGCTGTGGATCAGGCATACAGTGGGTAAAGACACGTCCGTCCTCCACGGTGTTACTTAAACTAAATACTACTTAACTTATATTAATCTACGACTACGAGCTTACTAACGATTACATATACTTGAGGTGACCGACTCTTTAATACTTGGATTTACTAAATCCTAACAAAGTATATTATTAATAATATTGCATTTCAATACTAAGGATGATACAAAGGATTGGGTATATAACCCCAATATAGATTAACAACACAAAGTAAATGTCTCCGTATGTGAACTTCATCATAGGGAACACAAGTGCGATGAGTGTTGGGGCAATGAGCACGAGTGCGATGTAAACCATGTTGATGACAGATCTTTCTTGGTTTCGGTTGAGATGAAATGAGGAGGAAGATGAAATTTTTTAAATGAAAGGAAATTTTTGAAATTGGAAGATTTGAAAAAGTGAGGGTTTGGTAGAGTGGCCGACGGTGGGGTTATTAGAAGGGAAGAAGGAATTTTTGAAATTCGTGTTTTGTTTTATTATTGGATTAAAAGAAATAAAACATAAGTTTTATATACTACGACTATAGACGAGAAATATAACACGTATGTGAGAAAAAGGCTTCCTAATGAAGCTTCATGTAAAACATGTATAAGCACAAGAGATAATCATATAAATACCTAAATAGGTATACTAAATTATCAAGCAAAGTAAAAAGAAAATCATACCTCTAGCGCACTTAGGAATGTATTTACAAATGACACAGCAAATGTCACTTAGACGATTTCTGCTTTTTTGCGTTTATGATACCTTCTTAAGGAAGGTATTCTTGTTACCAAGCGACTCCTAAAGCTTGGTGGGTATGAGCTTTGACTAATCAACATGACAAATAAGATTAGTGCAATTAAATGAAAAAGTAAATAAAAAATGTTGTTTATCAAATCAATCATCCAAACATATAGTTTTTAAAAAAACATGGTGTTTGTTTTTACGAAAAACCTTCTTTGTAGTTTTCAATTAACCATGGATCGTATCAAGTTTTTAAAGTACAATATACTTCAAGAAACTTGGTAACGAAGCTCTGATGCCAATTGTGGAAAACTAGAAGGGGGGTTGAATAGTTTTACCAATTAAAACTTTGTTTTAATCTATTTAGATCGACTTATGTCAATCTATTTGGATGTGTGTGTTGGATGTTGATAAACAAGCATATAAAGGTAAGTAATGAAAAGATAAGAGTAAGAAGCACAAAACCACAACAAGACTATTTATAGTGGTTCGGCTACAAGGACACCTTCCTTGCCCTACTCCACTCCCCAAGTCACCTATTCGAGAGTTCGTAATCACTACACCAATCTCCTTATGGCGGAGAAGCCTTCACAACGTCGCCTACCCTTTTTCCGGTGCTAGGCTAACCACCGGGTTCTTTCCCTCCAAGGTGAACCACACCTACACAACGTCGCCTACCCTTTATAAGGTACTAGGCTAAGTACCTAGTTCTTTCACTCCAAGGTGAACTACACCTTCACAACGTCGCCTACCTTTTATTAGGTACTAGGCTAAGCACCTAGTTCCATTGCAATGGAGGAACTACTACCACACTACACCAACTACTAATCCCAAAGGAGATCTACTCCTTTACACCATCATCAAGGATATCAATATCCTTGGATCTAATACTAGTCTATCTTGTACATCGAAACACACCATATCGAATGTACATCTAAGGCACCTTTCACTAATGCCTTTGACTAGATATACAAGACACCTTTCACTAATGTCTTGTGTCTTCACTTCTAAGCACCTTTCACTAATGCTTCTTTGTCTTGACTTCTAAGCACCTACCACAAGTGCTTTATCCTATAGACGATAGATACCCTTCACTAATATCTTTGTCTTGACACTTGAGACATCTTTCACTAACGTCTTCAACACTACACTTCTTTGAAGAAAGAAAGAGATCATCAACAAGAAGACTTCAGTAGCCTTGATGATGAGGAAGCATGGCAACTCATGGACTTGAGCTTGCTCGACTTCAAATGTGGTGATCTTGCCTTTAAGAGGAACCTAAAAGATCACACAAAAACAAAACTACAAACATAGATCTCTTGGATCTAAGGTTAGTGAGATTTAACTCAGGGGAGAAAGTATGTTGGAAAGGGGTAAGGAATAATGAAGAAATGGCTCACTATTTATAGAGGAAAAATCCTACTGTTCCCCGGATCCCACGGATCCCTTCCACTTGGGATCCGGCTAGCACAAAGCCAGGGATCCGTGGAACGCTCCTCTTTGCCCATGGGTATTTTTGGTTATGGGTCATGGGTCATGGGTTACAGGTTGATCCATGGTTTTCTTTCTAGATACAATGAACTTGGTTAAGTGGTATATATAAAACCATGGGTTATGGGTCAATACCATTTGCTAGTTTTTACCCATTTAGTATATACTTGTTTTTACCCATTTTAGTATACTTAGCTTAAGTATATGCTAACCCAATATGTAAACACTAGTTGTTGTACATATGTATTTAAATCATAAAATCACTTATACTTGTTTTAGTGTTTTATGTGAAAACGTAAGTGTGTTAGGAAACTATTAACTCAAACTATTTACGTATTCTATTTGTTTCGTTAAAATGATTTTACGTTTGTTATCGACAAAACATTAGAAGATCGTAAAATATAAATAAACGTTTTTACGGCTTATTTGTATTAACAGATTTGAAGTGAGGTTTTTCCGGGCAGGTTTACTTATTTCGTCTTCTTTCTTTCTACCCTTTTACGAAGATGACTTGTTTGGGCATTTATAGAGGGTAATAAAGACTTGGCTATTTAGTTACGGCTGTGATTCTTTCTCGCTTAACCCACAACGTAGCTATCACTTATGTGTCTCACTCAGTTAAGGATACGTCAAGAGGTTTTGTACGTTGGGCACACCGTTTCTTTTTTACAAGGATTAGTACAAGTTTAAGTAACAAATCTGGGGAATTTTACTTCATGATCAAGTTTGGCATATCAGGTTTACTTCACCATGTTGTCACTGCTATAGCCGACAAAATATGTGGAAGATGTGCTTACCAAAGTGTTTAATGGTTGATGATAATGTTGATGTTGGATAATGAACCGCTGATGAACCACTGCATGTTCCCCTAAAACAGAAATTCACAGAAACCAAAATTGTCATTACACATTCAAGCTGACATTGTTTACGGTTTTGTCTTGATTTTGTAAAATCCCGCGAAAGAATCTATTTCTCAGTTTAAATCATAGACTTGTAAAATCCCGTGACAATGGAAACATCCTTGTAATTGTAAAGTGCATTTCCAGATCTATCTTACGGTTTATTCTTGGTTTTGTAAAATCCCGTGAAAGAAACTATTTCTCGGTTAAAACCATAGAGTTGTAAAATCCTGTAATGATGGAACCATCTTGGAGAAATGAAAGTGTATTTCGGGATCTTATTTGATGCTGGTGCTACGGTTTCTGTTTCAAAGAAGAGATAAAAGGGTGTACTTCATGAATGGGATGTGTGTTTGGATAATTATTATGGCAGTTTGGTAATTACATGGTTTTACGAGGTTATGTGCTTTTAACCATGGTCGGGATGAAAACCATTATCATAGTTCACTTAAAACGTCAAAGGAGGCTAGATTTGAGCTTTTAACTAGAAGATGTGACAACAGGGTTAATTCACTATTATCTATTTGAGGTTGAAGTGAAATATCACGAGCGAGTGTACTTAGTATCTGAAGGTATCAGGGATGGTTGGATGAAGATTCTTCAAGATCCTTGTTCGAGCTTATTATCAAAAATGAAGACTTGGAAATCTAGTTATTGTTGGGTGACTTTTCCTTTTCTTTTACCACTTGGGGGAATTGGGCTCTTACCACCACAAAAATAACTATCACTTTAAGGAGTTACGTTGTAGTGCTTAGTGTCACATTTAATTGTGGATTCTCAAGAGGTGATGTACGTCTTATACTTGATGGTTGGTTGGATAAAGAGTATAGAGTACTTAGAGATTCAATGGAGGATGAAGTCTCGACACCGCTCTTTGTTACATATGTGCAAGTTTAAGTCATGAGTTTGGGTTAGTTTACTTCAGGGTAAATTCATCATATTGGGTTTTCTCCATCAGCTGTCATGACAAAGAGCCTACTGAATGATAATGGGGTTGATTACAAGTTTGCCAAGAGAGGTAGAAAAGAGAGAAATCTTCTTATGACGTTTGAACACAACAGTTCAAGCCTCGTTCTCCAAAGAAAAGAAATGTGTACGTTTCAGTGCGCATTATCTTCGAAAGAAGAGAAAATCTTCTTATGACGTTTGAACACAACAGTTCAAGCCTCGTTCTCTAAAGAAAAGAAAAGTGTACGCTTCAGTGCGCTTTATCTTTTGAAGAAGAGAAATCTTCTCACTTATGACCATTCTCATCAATATGCTTCATGCTTTTCCATGCGCTTAAGTCATCAAGTGAACTGGACTACTGTTGATTGTTCTCTTATTCCACTTGCTCAATTATAATGACGATGGCGACATCATATGCAACCTTTGCGGGCAGATGTGTGAAAAGAATACATTTGGATGATGTTCACTTATTCTATCAAGAATGGCATTTCCGTATGCAATTCTTGAGGGGGAGAAAAAGTGCGAATTTACTGCATGATTGATTGTTATCTGAGAATAAATGGTCAAACGGCTCCAAAGTCATGTAAGAACCGAGCTTATTCTTATCGGGTCATCTTCACATGAAGTTTTCTTCTAAGAGCCGTTGGTTAACATCTTCTCACGGATTGATGAGTTTATCGACAAAGTGCTTCCGGTTAATGCTTCACGTACACATCAACATGATGATTCCGAACAATCTCTCTGTTCTTGTTTGATGTAATTGGTAGTTTGGTGTTCGCATTTCGTGTGTTCGTTGTGGGCTGATTGTTGATTTCCTTGATGAATATCTTTATGTTCTTGTTTGATTGGGAGGGATTTTAGTTAAAGGGGATTTGCAAGATGTAAGTTAATTGGGATTCTTTTTGGTGAAATAAAGATGTTAACTATCTTTTCCCCAACTGGACAATCTTGAAGAAGGTCGAGTCTACAGTCGGTTCTACATTCTATGCTACATGTTAAAAGACTAAAGACGAGTTGCGTTTGATTATTTAAAGACTTCTTCTTAATCTGGGCATTTATCAAACAGACTGTCGGTTTAGGGGAGAGCACTAATTGGGAGAGAGTGAAAAGTCAGATTTAATCCCCAATTAGACTTGCTCACATTCTTCCGCAACAAGTTGATTCTCACAAGAGCTCAAGTGTTCTTCATAACAAATTTCTAGTATACGGGCTTATTATTTGTTGCTGATTCTGAAGTATCAAAACCAGAAAGGGGGAAGGAGATACGCATCTAAACGCGAGTAAACTTGATGAACTTAATACTTCTAACTGATTGAAGAAATCTCGGGAAGACAAATGTCATTACCGCAGAGAAACTCAAGGTTTGACTCATGGCGTTTAGTGTTCTTATTCCAACTATGTGGGGGAAGAGATGGAAGAGAAAGTTTCTGAAAATAAAAGAGGTACACAATTATGACATATTCAGGGGAGATAAATGTGTAACATAAGGGAGGTGTTATCAATTATTCTCTCTTTTGGAATGTATGTACTTCGGATTCTTGAGCTTCATACACGATCATCAGGGAAGAAAAATGTGAACATTGGGGAAGTGTTTTCATTCCCCTCATGATGTGTATTCGGGAGAGTTCTTGGGTATTGGTGTACTTCGGGTTCTTGAGCTTCATACACAGTCATCAGGGAAGAAAAATGTGAACATTGGGGAGGTGTTTTCATTCCCCTCATGATGTGTATTTGGGAGAATTCTTGAGCATTATTCGAAGAGACTGACTGCATCAATTCAACCACTTGGAGGAAGTGGTCTCTTGATAACTTTTGGAATGGATTGCTTCAGACTTCTGTGGAAAAGGAATTTGAGAAGATTATTTCAATGTGGGATGATACGTTGTTGTTCTTCTATTGGATGATATAACCCCGAACAAAGAATCACGATGATTATTCTTAAAAGGAGCAACAAGATCGATGATAATGGTGTGCTCCTTTGTGCACCTGGCTAAGGCAAGCTTGAAATAGAGCTTCGAATCTGCTCATCTAATGGATTTTCGGTTTGGGGGGAAGCTGCCAAAGTCTCTTTTTCTCAAAGGATCGTGTTCTATTGTTAGGAATTAGAAAATTCCATGTTAAAGTGTCGGTCACCCCAATTATGATCTAGCATAAGTTAGCTCGTAGACGTGTCGTTATTTGTCGTTGTTTACGTTATTTACTAGTTATTTAGTTAGCTATTTAGTTTAGAGCAACACCGTGGAGGAAGGACGGGTCTTTACCCACTGTATACCTGATCCACAGGCCGATAGGAGGTCGTTATGTTTGTTACTATAAATACCCTCTACCTCCCAAGGTAGAGGGTTGGACCTTTCATTCATCTTAATCTAACCTTCTAAGTTTTCTTTCACTTTCTCTCTCTAGAAAGGATCCCACTTTCTCTCTCTAAACTTTATATAATTCGAACCATATATTGTTATGTGATGTGTTTGTGAAATCCAATATCTAACAATTGGTATCAGAGCCATGGTTAGATCATCTCTTACATATCTTTGGATTTCTAGTGGTTTTTAGGTGGTGTTTGAGTTTGAAAAAGTTTAGTGGTTTTTGCATCATTTGGTTGATTTCTTGTGTTAAAGTTTGAATTTTGTTGGTACTTTTATGTTTAGAATCATCAAAAGTGTTTAGGTTTTCATTTGGTAAGCTTGAATCATCTTGGTTGGGTTGTTTTTGGATTGAAAAGTGAAGGTTATTTGGTTTTTCAACCTGGCGAATTAGCTCTCGGACTTGTTTTCTTGGTAGCGACTTACAGTTATAAAATCTAGCGAGTTAGAGCTAGCGAGTTACAGTACAAGTAGTGGAATCTCCACTACGGTTAGCGACTTGTGGTAGCGAATTAGTCTGTAGCGAGTTGCTCTTTAGCGACTTGCATATCTAGCGACTTGTGTAGCGAATTACTGCACAAATTTTGCTAGCGACTTAAGTGTTAGCGAGTTACCACTTAGCGACTTACATCTGGCTAGCGACTTGGAACTCTAGCGACTTAGCGTGGTGGCGAATTAGGTGCTTAGCGACTTGGTTCAAGTGTTATAGCGACTTGGTTGATTTTTACGAAGAAGAGGTTTGACCAAAGTTGACATTTTACGTCAAAACTTCAAACGGCCATAACTTTTGATCCGTAACTCCGTTTTGGACGAAATACCTGTCAAAACGACCGTGAGAACGAGGAGAATGGCACGCCGAACAGAAGTTATTGAGGTTTTTAAGTTTTTAGACCTAAATTTCTCAGGAAAAACGGGCTTAAACCAATCCGAATCACAACCAAACAACATCTCTGCTAATCCTACATACAATCATATGTCCTAACACACAATTGTGTATCATTCCATTCGTCATTGCTTAACGGTTTAGTCTTGATTTTAGTAAAATCCCGCGAAAGATTCTATTTCTCGGTTTAAATCATAGACTTGTAAAATCCCGTGCATTCTACCACATCATGTCTTACTCTACCGACCCAGTGATTTCAGAAGTGCTTAAATTGTATGATGATGTGGATAATAATGATAATGGATGCTACACTGAACGATTAAAGATGATTGAATCAATCAATGAGGATGTGATATCTCCGGGTTCAGACTTTGAAAAGACTGAAATGCACCAGTCAATGCTACAAAATGCCATGCTAAAGAAATGTAACATTGAGCCCTTTCAACTACTTTATCTGCACCTCAAACTACTTCTATCTACAACTATGGATCGAACAAGCAGTGCTCTCCTTCGTCAGGATTTTCCCATCTTGACAAGAACTGTGCTACTAAACTTAGAACAACTGAGGTTTCAAATTACTAAAGAGAAGTTCTCAACTGATGAATCTAATGCAGCTCTTCAAGTAATCTTCGATCAATTTCAGCCATTTATCCGGGGGGAATATTCCTCAGATTTTGATGATGAAATGACTGAAGTCTCTTTCAAGAAACACACTGGAATGGAAATTAGCGTGTTCATTGAGACATTCATACAACTCATGGATAATGTGGAGAAGTACATTGAGGAAGTTACACAAAAAGATGAAAACGTGAATGAGTGCGAGTAAGTGCAAAAGTAGAAAAACACATTGAAGGAGTTACATGAAGAGGTGTAATAGGTACTCAACATAC
>BPTQ01000002.1:42881618-42910840 GCA_019973895.1 Chrysanthemum seticuspe
ATACCCAAAAACTTCTAAAATATAAAAAGATAAAAGAAAAACAACCAAAATATAAAAACATAAAACAAAAACTATTTATAAATGTTTCAATCTCATCTACTATATCAGATTCTTCTACTACTATGCTCATGGCTCTATTTCTATAACTCGTCGTGCAGCATCTTCTATCTTAAGTAGTAGAGAATTTGAAGGTGGTGGTTTCAAAGACTCCGAGATCTTATCTTCTATCTACAATCTATAACCTAAAGTGTTTGTGTAGTGTATTGTTATATACCAAGCTTAATATATTTCAAATCTCTCTCTTTCACCCTAGGAAAGATCTCTCTCTTTCACTTTCTTTTGAATCTTCCAATCTAATTCTACTTACTTTCCAGGTTGGGAGATGGAACCCTCCATCTCCCATAAATATCATTGTTTGTATTGCTGGAGGATAGCCGGACACCTAGTCCATATGTCACCCATTTCTGGGCAGGAAGGAGGTGCCACAACGAGATTTGATTTATCGATTGATTTATTGATGATAGGAGGTCGTTATGTTTGTTACTATAAATACCCTCTACCTCCCAAGGTAGAGGGTTGGACCTTTCATTCATCTTAATCTAACCTTCTAAGTTTTCTTTCACTTTCTCTCTCTAGAAAGGATCCCACTTTCTCTCTCTAAACTTTATATAATTCGAACCATATATTGTTATGTGATGTGTTTGTGAAATCCAATATCTAACATCTATCTTCTATTCTAGAGCCTCAGAAACTTTGGTGGTGGAAGTTTAAGAGATGATGAATTCTATCTTCTACGACGTGCTGCTCAATATCTTTATCTCGGTACTCGTATCATCATCTTCTTAGACTATATCATCTACTCTAACTTTGTAAATATTTATCAAAAACAAAATACAAAAATATAAAACCAACAAAAAGAAAATAGAAAAATATAAAATCTTCAAAAACCCATAAAAATCAGAAAATTTAAAAAAATCCAAAAATATGTTTTTCAAAGACATGTCTTCTGGTATCGATAACTTCTGCGATCTTAGAAATGTCATTCAATAATGGCACGGGACCATAGATGAAGTTCGAGCAGGAGGTATAAATATTCTTTTTCCAAAACATGTCTCAAACTATGGCTTGCAGTTATTTCAGACTGTGACCCGTGCTTAAAACTATGGCTTGCTATTATTTCCGATAGCAACCCGTTCTTCAAGAAAGGAAAGTGCTACGCTAAACCAATTTTCAAAAAACATTTCATGCACTTATCCTAAAACAAAATGAGGAAAGTATGTCGAAGGACTGCTGTTCCTACACACATGCTTTTCCGTCTAAAATTCTTCAGAAAAATATTTGTTGTTTTCTAAAATGGTGGTAAATGTGTTGCTTGAAAATCAATCAGATTCAGTGTTTTCGAAAAAAAAAACTGAAAACTCAATCAATGACTTCAGCGCTTTTAAATTTTTCAGAAAATGAGTTATTGATTGAGGGGGAGAATGTTTTTCAAATTTATATCATCTATCGGACTTATCTAATTATCCTAAATGCTTAATTGAAAAATGATGTTAACCTACGTTGAAAGACTAGATGCCTAGGATATGATTGTTAAGATTAGATGATTAAAGTTTGATAAACACATTATTCCCATACCTTTTATGATATGATTGATATGTTGGATTGACATTTAATAGTCGATTGTTGTTTGGGTGATGTCGACCACCATATATCTGTCTGTGTCCACTAACATATGCCGATATCATGGTTCATAAGAATGTTCCCGATCCGGATCCCACATATAAAGATGATTGGATGCCGAAAGGAAAGGGTAACTATATCTTGGCTTGACAAATGAAGAAACGAAGCTTAATTTGACTTCTGTGTAGAGTTGGCATAAAATGCAACGTAAGAGGTCTCACTGCATCAGCAGATGGTTTTCTTCATCATCAAATGAAAAAACGGAACTTAATTGGACCTCTATGAAGAGTTGGCATGAAAAAATGCAACGTAAGAGGTCTCACTGCATCAGCAGATGGTTTTCTTCCAACCCTCAGCAACAACAACAAAAGCAGCTCAACCACCTAACGTATCTTTGTGCAGGACATGTAGTGAATAATACCATTTTTCAAAATATTTGATAAAATTGTTTTGAAAATGGAAAAATATTGTTTTGAAAATAAATTGGACTAAATTTTGAAAATCACCGGACTTCATGTTATCAAAACTTTAGTCACTCAATCATCAACTACGGTCATCGATTGAGGGGGAGAGTGATTTAAAATAAAATATTTTCAAACGATATTTTATTCACAAAAGTTCAGATTTGTACGAAATAAAGTGGTGATCTAAAGATTTAATGTTATGTCATGGTATGATTTTCTTTAAAACTCAAAGATCTTTCAAAATGGAATTTTTTATGTTCTTGTTTGATTGTGAAATTGTTTTATTTTACCTAAAAGATCTCTTAAAACAATCATACATAACACTAACAATCTTTAATGTCTTAAAACGGTCCTTATCTGTCATTTTTTAAAATCAAATCTTGCCACGTCTTTCCCCAAAATTTTCTAAATGTTTTAAATCAATTGGGATCACAAATCTCAATTGGTTTAAAATTTTTGATCGGGGGAGAGATCGTGATTTAAATCTCAAATTTGTTTTAATGGAATTGGTTTTAGTCCTTCAATGGCACTCCTGCCTCTATGTCCCAAACGATTTCATTATACATAATGCACATGTTGAGTGGGAGCATTTATCCAAAAACTAGATGAGTTGTAAATCAGGCACATTTTCTCCCATGTTTTCTAAACCTTATTAAATCACTTGGGATCCAAAATCTCAAAGAGTTTGATATTTTTGATCGAGGGAGAATTTGTGATTTAATAATGAAATTTGATAAAAGATGATCGTTTTGATTCAAGTGTGCATACTGCTCTCCCATATGTGCTAAACGCTTTCGAATCTCGAAGCACATATTGAGGGGGAGCATTTCAAAAGAAAATAAAATTTCAAGGTACAAACATTTCTATGTTTCAACATAAGTACCTTAATTGATTTCCTAAATGGTTTTTTAATGTCTTTTGTGATCGCGGATGTACTTCAAAAGTACTCCTTCCTCTATGTGATAAAATTATTTCAAATATCCTACGCACATATTGAGGGGGAGAATTTACCAAAGAAAATCAAATGGCTGTTTTCTAAGGAAATTGTGATCAGGAAATTATTTCAAAGAAGTCTTGCCTCCATGTGCTAAACAATTTCAATCATATGCACATGTTGAGGGGGAGCATTTCTAAATGATCAAAACAATTAAGGTACAAAATGCTTTGATTTTATATCACAAGTACCTTGATTGATTTTCCAAATGATTTTTCAATTGATTTCAAGAAGGAAAGAACAATACCAAAAGACCGACCAGTTTACTTTATGCATGGTGTTATAAGGATGGTTAGGTTAGGTATTCGTTCCCACGATCCCTCCAGAGCCGGAGGAATCTACCCAGGGACAATCCACTAGATAGTGTAGAGTCCTTAGGTATGATGAAAAAAGGAGACAAGTGAGAAATGGGAAGAGTGCAGACTGAGATAGACCTAGAACTGGAATAAACCCAATAAGGTTCTAGCTATGAAGTCTCGGTAAGCACTGAAGGGGTTGAAGAATGAAAAAGAATTAAATGTGAAAAGGGTGAAAAGAAATAGCCCTCCAATAATTCAACCTTAGGGCAGAAACCGGGTTCAATTCATATGCTACTGGTGGTTACTAAGGTAACACTGGTATTGAAAACAAGACATCATGGACCCAGTGATGCACTGCACTAAACTTCCCAAGCCACTCAAGTTCCTCTTAGAAGGGCTTGTTTCATTCTCACGAGGAACCTACATAATCTATCGACTTTCTCTTAGAGATTGTTGATATTGAAGAAGGAGACCATCTCCCTAGTCTCCGGCATAGGAAACCAAATGTGCACAATTGAGTCTAGAGCCAAGAGATCATCCACAATATCTCATTAGGACACAAAATTAATGAAGACTTGCTGTTTCACACAATGTGGAAAGTAAGAATATTTTAAGAGTCCTACGCATTATCCTTGTGGTATTGCCAGAACATCCGAGTGATATGCAAAATATTCACGATGAAGATGGAAATCCTTCTAGAGCCAACATCAAACAAGCTCTTGGTGGGTGACATGTGAGATCTTTTCTAAAGATCAACCTTGTGACAACTGGATAGAAACAACGGGGCGATTCATTATTGAATCAACCTTGGTCCAGGAAATGAATTGACGAATACTTTTGGAAAAACCGTTCGATGTGCAAATCTTCTTTTCTCTAGCGCATCAAATGTGTATTCATGTTTTCAAACACAAAAAGTATCTCTGATTGAAAAAATTACTTTTGGAAAACCCGTTCGATGTGCGAATCTCTTCTTTTTTCTAGCACATCGAATGTGTACTCTTTTCAAATACAAAAAGTAGTTTTGATTGAAAATTGATCTTTCTCATAAAACCTTCATCGTATTGCAAAACTCTTTCTTCAAGCAATACGCGATTGTTTTCAAATCAATTTTTCATCAATCAGTGAATCTCAATTCGCTGGTTCACTCACTCCGTGTTGTCTTCTTTGAGACGTTCCGGTTTGAGAACGGTTAGAGCAGCTGCGAAACCCTGTCAAGGAGATTCTTCGGAATTATACCTGATCACAGGCAGTACTTGTACTGATCAACGGGGAACCGTGGGCCGTGTACCTCAATTCAACGAAAGTGATCAAAGACACTTTCATGTGTTTTATTGCTAACTGTTGTTTGCAGGTACATTTGGACGGTTGCAGCTGATCAGAATTGAGGAGTCAATCCAAAGCCGCATGCTCACAACATCCACACTTAATTGAAGAAATCATGACTTGTGCATAACTACAGAACCTGGCAATGATATTCTTATACTATGTTTCCACTACGCTGCTGCAAATATCATGAACCAGTAAAGCTTCCGCTACTCTGATGGAAAGATGTCATGATCCAGAAAGTGTGAGCATGTCGGTCCGAAAGTCACAACATCACATGAAGGCAACACTACAAAGGGTGATCCAGAGATTTACTGTGGCTGATGATCTCAAAGAAAGCTCGAAGATCATCAAAGATGTGGATCAGTTCAAAGACCTCCACTTAAAGTACAAAGCATTCGGACTTTGAAGTTGCACTACTTAAGCACAAAGATTGCGGAAGTGAAGAATCAATGTCTACGAGCTCAAGACTGAAGACTAAATAGAATGCTAGGATTCGAAATGTAAAACACGGGGTGACCTCCCTTAGGGGGAGATTGTTAGGAATTAGAAATTCCATAGTGAAGTATCGGTCACCCCAAATATTATCTAGCATAAGTTAGCTGGTAGACATATCGTTAGTTACGTTATTTGTTAGTTTATTAGTTAGTTATTAGCGTAGTTTAGTTTAGTGCAACACCGTGGAGGAAGGACGGGTCTTTACCCACTGTATGCCTGATCCACAGTCCGTCAGGAGGACGTATGCTCTGTAACTATAAATACCCCTTCCATCCATGGAAGGGGTGTTGCTTCTTGAATCTAACCTTTCACTTTTTGTTAAACAACTCTCTTTCAAGAAACATCCTCTCAACTCTCTTCATCTCTCTAATGGCTTTCTTATATCATAATAATCCTAGACCACCCGAATCATCAAACAACATATTATTCACGATCCTACAGATATGTTTGACTTTGGTAAGATTTTGGTGATCTTGCTGTCAGACCCCGGCGGCACCAAAAATTAACACGGGCGGAACCCTTTTGAGGGGTCTGTGGTCCGTGGTGCCTGCTGAGCATTTTGGCTATAAATAGGAAAGCCAAACCAAGTTGTTTTTCATCCCTTTCCATCATATTCTCATACATTCCTTATCTCTAACATTTCTAACTCAGTTTCATATCATATTAGTGATCTCTTTTGTAGCAAAGAAGATCAAGGCACATTCAAGCTTCAACAAGAAGTTGGAAGTCTTGTTTGTTTGTTGTTGTATGATCTTGTGTTGATTCATACATCATTGTTGTACCAAACCATCATAATCTTGTGAGTGTGAGTGGTTAGTATTTTAGTCCTTAAAATACATTGTGTGTGGGAGTGGTTGTACCCTTGAAAAGAACTCGACATCTAGCTTAGTATCAGAAATAGTGTGTAAGCGAAGTGTAAAGGTTTCTCCGCCGGTGAAAGGAGCTTGTTGACTAGTGAAGATAAACTCTCGAGTGTGAGACTCGGGGAGTAGAGTAGGGCAAGGAAAAAGAGTCCTTGTAGACTGAATCACTATAAAGAACTTGTTGTGGTTTGATTGTTTCTTTCCGTATCTACTCTTTATATATTGTTGATTATTATTCACTAACATATTTAAGATCAATATCAATTGATCTTTCAATAAGTTTCAAAACAAAGTTTTTAATCGGTAAACTATTCAACCCCCTTCTAGTTTTCCACAATTGGTACCAGAGCCTCGTTGCTCAAAAATTTCTAAAATATATTGTATTTTATAAACTTGAAACGATCCATGGATTGTGAAAACTTTAAAGAAGGGCAATCTATGCAAAGACCACCACTCTTTGAAACCAATGGATTTATCTATTGGAAAAACCATTTTGAAACATTTGTAAAATCAAAAGATATAGATCTTTGGTTTGTTTTTGTTAAAGGGGATTTTAGTTCTACAACAAAAGATATTTCTGTTGATGAACAAAAGAAATTAATAGCTAAAAATAATGAAGCTAAAATGATGCTTTATAATGCTTTTCCTAGAAAAGAATATGAAATAATCTTTATGTGTGAAACCGCTAAAGATATTTGGGAATCGTTGATTATTACACATCAAGGAAATTCACAAGTCAAGGATAAAGAAATTGATCTTCTTGTTCAACAATATGAACAATTTATTATCCCTAAAGATGAAACCATTGATTGTGGCTTTGCACGCTTTAATACTATTATTACATCTCTTAAAGCACTTGATGAATCTTTTCGTAGTAAGAACTTTGTCAGGAAATTTCTTAGAGCACTCCATCCAAAGTGGAAAGCTAAAGTGACGGCTATTGAGGAATCAAAAGATCTCTCAAAAGTGACACTAGACGAGCTAATCGGAAACCTCAAAGTACACGAAATGGTGATGGAGAAAGATTCGGAAATCATCAAAGGAAAAAGAGAGAAAATCAAATTCGTTGTTCTGAAAGCAAGAACGGATTCAAGTGATGATGACGAATCTTGCTCCGGTAGTGAAGATGAGGAGTATGCCATGGCCGTTAGAGATTTCAAAAAGTTCTTTAGAGGAAGAGGAAAGTTTGTTAGACAACCTCGAGAAGAAAAGAATCCATTCCGAAAAGATCGGGATGACAAAAAGGGTAAAGGTGAAAGAAAGTGTTTTAGATGCGGTGATCCAAGTCATCTAATAGGACATTGTCCCAAGCCACCTAAAATCAAAACTCAACGAGCTTTTGTAAGTGGTGTTTGGAGTGATAGTGAGGATGATGAAGAGTCGAGCAAGGACGAGATCGCTCTAATGGCACATGAGTCAAACGAGGTACATTCCAACTCATCTTATTCCTCTATTGATGATGACACTTTGCAAAAACAATATAATCAATTGTGTGAGCTTAGTCTAAAAATCATAACTAAAAATAAGTTTTTAAAGACTAAAAAGGAATTTTTAGAAAATGAAGTCTGTGAGTTAAAAGAAAAGGCAAAACGATTAGAAAAGGGAAAAGCAAATGACGATGGTTGCAAATCATGTCAAGAGCTTAATCTTGAAATAGAAAAACTAAAACTCACACAAGATGTTCTAATCGAACATAATTCTAAGCTTAAAAGGTTTAACAAAAACATTGTTTGTGCCGATGAAATAGTTAGAATTCAAAAAAAACGAGGAAACATGAATGGACTAGGATTTAATGAGGTGTTAATTCCAAAGAGTCAAACCAAAACGGCCGAAAAAGACAAACAAACTGTCAAATCTGCTGCAGTACAGCACGGACCAAACGGACCAAAAAACAGGGCTCTGTCCTTTGTAAAAAATGGTGCCATGGGGACTGCAGCAGGACATAATTTTTATGATACAGATCGTAGTGAATCTGTCAAAGTAACAAAGAAAACCAAGGATAGTGTTAAACTAAAACCTGCTATTACATCAGGAGTAGGACTTGCTAGAAATGAATTTAGATCTAAAACTACTCAACAACGACATAAAACACCTTTTTCCAAACGCCCCTTTCCTAAGAGCAACCACAACATACAACCTAACTATCAACATAACGGTTGGAATCAAAAATTCCCTAGACAATATCAAACTCCAAAATTACATGCCATGGAACTCTTACCCATCATTTCCATACATGAATCGAGTAAATAGTATGTTTAACCCAAATGGACCCATGAGATATTAGGGACCAAACACTTGAGTTATTTGTGTCTTAGGTATGCTTGAAAGTTGGATTGGAACCTGATGAGTGGATAAAAAATAGTGGATGCTCACGACACATGACGGGCAACAAAAGCCTCTTCTTAACATACCAAGAGTATGATGGAGGTAATGTCACTTTTGGTAGCAATCTCAAAAGCAAAATCATTGGCAAAGGTACGATCGCTCATAACTCCCTAACTATTGAAAATGTTGCTCATGTCGATAGGTTAGGATTTAATCTACTTAGTATTAGCCAATTATGTGATAAAAAGTATAAAGTACTATTTGAATAAAATGGTAGTAAAATACTAAAAGATGGTATCACCATTGCTAAAGGAGTTAGGAAAAATAACATATACATCATGAAAATAGATAAAACATCTAATGAAAAAAAATTTCTAACAACATTAGATGATAGCTCAACTCTTTGGCATAGACGCTTAGGTCACGCTAATATGAGACTTATACAAATCCTATCTTTAAAAGAGCTAGTTAGGAATTTACCAAAACTTAAATATGACCAACATTTTTGCGACGCTTGCAAAATTGGTAAACAAACCCATATTAGTCATAAGGCTAAGAACATGGTGTCCACATCTAAGTGTCTAGAACTTTTGCATATGGACTTCTTTGGTCCATCCGCTATAAGAAGCTATGGAGGCAACTTATACACTTTGGTCATAATAGATGATTACTCAAGGTTTACTTGGACGTTGTTTTTGAAAACCAAAAATGAAGCTTTTGATAAATTTTAAATTTTTAGCAAGAAAATTCAAAATCAACTAGGTGTTAACATTGTGTTGATCCGAACGAATCATGGTCGTGAATTTGACAATGAAACACAATTTGGAAACTTTTGTGATGCAAATGGTATAACACACAACTTCTCAGCTCCTCGAACACCTCAATCAAATGGAGTTGTAGAACGTAAAACTAGAACCATTCAAGAAATGAGTAGAACAATGCTTAATGAACAAAACATTCCTCAAAAGTTTTGGTGTAACGCCGTTGACACTTCTACATATATTTTAAATAGAGTCTTAATGCGTCCTTTCTTAAACAAAACACCATATGAATTATATAAAAGTAAAAAGCCAACTTTAGGATATTTTAGAGTGTTTGGATGTAAATGTTTCATTCTCAATACTAAAGATTCTCTCACCAAGTTTGACCCAAAGTCTTATGAAGGTGTATTTCTTGGTTACTCACAAACTAGTAAAGCTTACATTGTCTTAAACAAAGAAACAATGAGAGTCGAGGAATCGTTGAACATAACATTCGAAGAAAGTCCACCTCCCTCTAAGACATCACCTTTGGTAGATGATGACTTAGTTGAAAGTCAACGTGTAGAAAGTCAAGAAATAATTGAAAATGACATGGAAGATGAACCATTAAATAATGAAATTATAAATATCAAAGAATCCAAAAGCCATCCTTTAGAAAAGGTCATAGGACAACTAAATCGAAGAACCTTAAGATCACAAGCCCAAAATCAAAGTAATCATTTTTGTTTTGTATCTACCATTGAACCGAAAAACATAAATGAATCAATAAAAGATGAATCTTGGGTAATTGCTATGCAAGAAGAATTAAACCAATTCGTTAGAAATGATGTTTTGAAGTTAGTTCCAAAACCTAAAGATCAAACTATAATTGGAACGAAATGGGTTTTTCGAAATAAAATGGATGAAAATGGTGTAGTGTCTAGAAACAAATCTAGGCTTGTTGCACAAGGTTATAATCAACAAGAAGGGATTGATTATGATGAAACTTATGCACCGATAGCTAGGCTCGAGTCTATTAGAATCTTACTTGCATATGCATGTGCTTATGACTTTAAATTATTTCAAATGGATGTTAAGAGTGCATTTCTTAATGGGTTTATTAACGAAAAAGTATATGTTGCTCAACCTCCCGGTTTTACTGACTTTGAGAAACCACATCATGTCTTCAAACTTAAGAAGGCATTATAAGGTCTTAAGCAAGCACCAAAAGCTTGGTACGATAGACTTAAGACTTTTCTTGTTGAAAACAAATACACCATGGGATTAGTAGATAATACTCTTTTTACCAAGAAAAAGGAATCACACATTATCATTGTTCAAATATACGTTGATGACATCATATTCGGATCAACTTGTCAAGAGCTATGTGATGATTTCTCTAAAATCATGCATGATGAGTTTGAGATGAGTATGATGGGTGAGTTAAACTTCTTTCTAGGACTTCAAATTAAACAACTAGAAGATGGCATATTCTTTAACCAATCTAAATATATAAAATATATGCTTAAGAAATTTGGTCTTGAAGACTCAAAACCAACTAAGACACCCATGTCTTCGGACACTATACACACCAAGGATGAGGAAGGTGAATCGGTAGATAACACTAAATATAGAGGAATGATTGGTAGCCTACTCTATCTCACGGCTAGTAGACCCGAAATTATGTTTAGTGTTTGTCTATGCGCTCGCTTTCAAGAAAATCCCAAGGTATCACACTTAGAAGCCTTGAAAAGGATATTTAGATGCATTAAGGGAATGACATGTTTAGGATTATGGTATCCCAAAGGAACGGGTGTAGAAACTATAGTGTATGCCGACTCGGACCATGCCGAGGACTATGTCGATAGAAAAAGTACAAGTGGTATTTGCACATTTGTCGGACATTGTCTCACCTCATGGTTTGCAAAGAAGAAAACGGCTTTAGCTATCTCAACTACTGAAGCCGAATACGTCTCAACCGGAAAAGCATGTCAACAAGCTCTTTGGATGAAGCAAGCTCTCGTGGATTACAGAATTCATCTCAATGATATCGTTATATTTTGCGACAACAAAGGAGCTATTGATCTCAACAAAAACCCCGTCCAACATGCTCGTACGAAGCATATTGAAATCCGTCATCACTTTCTTTGCGACAATGTTCAAAAAGGAAACATCTCAATCGAGAAAGTATCCTCCGAAGAAAACATTGCCAACATTCTAACGAAGCCTCTCAAACGAGAACCATTTAATCTTCTTAGACTTGGTTTGGGGCTAATGGAACCAAACATGTAGTTAAAACATAGTCTAAACCTTAGAACAAAACAAAACAAATTAGTTTAGTTCTGCTACTATTCCCACGGAGCCGTCTGGTCCGTGGTGACAACAGTAGCAAAAACACTACCTACAAAACATGTTCTTCCTCACAACCTACTTTACCAAAACATTTCAACATTAGACCTAACTCATTGTTGACATTTTCTTACCCACTAATCACTAAAGATAACATCATTGTAAGTATCCTAACTACATTTCATCTCTTAATTCTGAGTCTAGGATTCCAATTTGTGCACAAAATCATTACATGGGGATTATGTATATTCTTGTACAAAACATGGATTCAATTGGCAAATTGCATAACTAGTAATTGAAATTAGGTACTACATTGTCACATTGCATAAACAAATCATGTCTCCCACTAATCAAAAGATAATGACTATAAGGCCTAATCCTAAATAACCAAATACCCCAATGCAAAAATTTTGAAAAGCTTCTCACTTGTAGGAAAACAATTTTTCATTGTTAATACAAATAGAAACATAAAATTTTCATCACTTCCATGCTCTTGAATACTAAAGGTAATGCATAACTTATATGCATTCCCAGGTATATTCAAATGAAGCCACATTGAATTAGGAGCATTTAGGTTATCTCATGCCTTTTGCCAAACACCCCCACTAAAAACTATTTTATGCACAAAATGAGTCGAGATAATCGCAACTCTAAATCGTTTTCATATAGGCACACAATAGAATCAAAACGCTAAGTTTGTTCTCATTTTTTAACATGTAAATTCTTGCTCATAGGAATAACCATGGTAGCCGCAAGATTCTATGATCACAAGGATACTCTTAGCTACATTCCCAAACACCACAAAACCAAGGGCCTTTCCAAAGAACAAGTCGAAATCTTTAAGAGTCTAGAGCAAACGTACTTCCATGAGGGTAGAACCATTCACTCCTCCTTTGTCGATGGAACCAATCTCCGTCAAGAACTAGCCACCATTCACTTTGATTGTCTCCTTGACATCGAAGAACCCATTTTCCCTAGGTTCATTTTAGAATTCTATGCTAGTGTTACGACCTTCATTGATGAGGATGATGAATTTGGTCTTAGGTTTAGGATCAATCAAAACGACTACTCCATCTCCTTAAGTCAATTTGCTCAAGTGCTAGGAATTCCCAACCAAGGTACATGTGTCTACTCGGATAAGTGGTCACTCACCATCCTTAATGCAATCAATGACCGCTCTCTTCCCTACCAAACTCCTTTAGCGGATAAGGATGTCATCCGTGAGCACCTTTTTAACGCAAGGGCCGCTCCAACCCATGTCACCCGAAAGGAAAGGAAGTAAACTGAGATCCATATGGTATGGAGCTCAATGAGCTTAAGCCCGAATTCAAGAAATGGGAGGAACTCCTTAGAGCCACTTGTCCATCCATCAACCATTCAATTTAGCCTACTACATTGCTAGGAGAATGATTAACATTCCAACTCAAGGATCGGTCGCTCTTCCTTAAAGGATGCTCCTCACCCGTCTCTATAGAGCTTTTGCACCCATTCCACCAAGCCCAAAAGGGTTTAAGCTTGACTATGCTCTCATCCCTCACATTTTTGAGCCCTTGAGTGACGAGCGAGTGGCTAAGACTAAAGGAAAAAGGGCAAAACCTCCAACTCCATCATCATCATCATCATCAAATAGCTCCTAGGACGGTCTCCCAAATTCTCGCCTTCCACCTTAAGAGTACTATGCATCTCTCCCCGAGATTGAGAATGAATCGACGGAGTTTAAGTAAACCAAGGGGATGTTCAAGTGCCTTGGTAGGATGATGAATAAGATCTACAAGAAGTTGGATAAGTGAGGTTCATTTGAAGGAGTGTTTGGAACAAGAAAATAACTTTGATGCACGATACAATTTTGTTGTTTTTAATTTGTAGGATGATAATATGACTTAAAACAATGTTGTATGCTAACCGTTTCATGCAGGGTGATAGCACAAGTGTGAAAATCGTTAGCCCTTGGTCAAAGTCTATGCTCCACTATGTTTGTGTATGTGTTATCAACTTTTCCTAACTATAAATGATTAATGTCACATGATTTAAGCAAAATTTTAGGTTTCGCAAAAGTCCTTGACACCTAAAAAAGTGGTCTGTGTTGATTTCTGGTGTCCACGGATCAGACGGCACCAAAATTTTGGTAACATCTGTTATGCAATTTCGTACCGCCGTACCTGTACAGGCGGACCAGGCGGCACCATTTTATGGGTTCCGCCTGTGTAAAGTTTTGGTGTCGTGGATCTTACAGGTAATTTTCTAAATTTCGCTTAATTTAACATTCCAAATTACCATACATTGATTCTAGGATAATCTTAACTATTTCTTACCCATATTAGAACTAGTGTAACACACTTAGGCATATAGAATATCGATTTCCCACCAAAATTCAAAAATTTCAAAAATCCACCCAAGGAGCCCTTTTGCGTAAATGAAGGAACCAAAATTTTGGTAGGATATTGGATTTCACATACACATCAAACCATAACACAAAGTGGGCGTATAAAGGTGGGTTCTAGAGAGAGAAAGTTAGAGGTTTAGGGGACTTAGTGAGAGAAAGAAAAGATCTTATTATGAGCTCCAACTCTCTACCTTGGAAGGTAGAGAGTATTTATAGTCTTACAATAAAACGCCACACAACGGGCTGTGGATCAGGCATACAGTGGGTAAAGACCCATCCGTCATCCACGGTGTTACTTAACTAAATACTACTTAGCTTAAAATAACTACTACTACGAGCTTTCTAACGATTACATATACTTGAGGTGACCGACTCTTTAATATATGGAATTTCTAATTCCTAACAATCTCCCCCTAAGGGAGGTCACCTCAAACATATACTAAAATTACATAGAATACAAACAGATATAACATTAACAATTGTTCTTGCATTCTTGATGTAGCACTTTGCTCCGAAGCTCGTAGACAATGATTCTTCTCATTGCATGTTTGGTTAATCCAAGTGGAGGTCTTTTACTGAAACACGTGATAATAATTTTGAGCCAGCTTTTGAGATTATCAGCTAACAAAAATCTCTGAGACATCCATTGTGGTGTTGGTATTATGTGATGTTGTGACTTTCGGACCGACATGCTCACATTCTGGATCATGATATCTTCTCATCAGAGTAGTGGAAGCTTTCGTTGATTCACTTATCATGATTTCTTTTGAGATGAATGTGTAGTGTGAGCATGCGGCTATGGATTGACCGCTTCATTCTGATCAGCTGCAAACGTCGGGTGTACCTGCATAAAATAGTTAGCAATAAAGCGCACGAAAGTGTCTTTGATCACTTTCGTTGAATTGAGGTACACGGCCCACGTTTCCCCGTTGATCAGTACAAGTACTGCCTGTGATCAGGTATAATTCCGAAGAATTTCCTTGACAGGGTTTCGCAGCTGCTCTAGCTGTTCTCAAACTGGAACGTCTCAAAGAAGACAACACGGAGTGAGTGAACCAGCGAATAGAAATTCACTGATTGATGAAAAGAGATTTGAAAAACAATCGTGTATCGCACAATAGAAATTGTTTTTGTAATACAACGAATGTTTTAATGAAAATCAATTATCAATCATAAACACCTTTTGATTTGAAATATTCGTACACGGTCGATGTGCTAAAGAAAAGAGTTTTTAAGCACAATGACCGGTTTTTCAAAGGTATCCGTCAATCCATAACCTGAACCAGGATTGATTCAAAAGATTGAATCGCTCCATTGTTTTTGTTCAGTTGTCACATGGTTGATCTATTGAATAGATCTCACATGCCACCCACCAGGAGCTTGTTTGATGTTGGCTCCAGAAGGCTTTCCATCTTCATTGTGAATATGTTTGCATATCACTCAGATGTTCCGGCAATACCACAAGGATATGCGTAGGACTCAAGATATAATCTCTCTTTCCACATTATGTGAAAAAGAGAGTCTTCATTGAAAGTGTCCTAATGAGATTTATAGATGATCTCGTGGCTCTAGACTCAATTAGTGCATATTTGGATCCTGTATCGGAGACTAGGGAGAGGGTCTCCTTCTTCAATATCAACAATCTCTAAGAGAAAGTTGATAGATAATGTAGGTTCCCCGTGAGAATGAAACAAGCCCTTTTAAGAGGAACTTGAGTGGTTTGGGAAGATGTAGTGCATAGCGTCACTGGGTCCATGACGTCTTGTCTTCAATACCGATGTTACCATCAGTAGCATATGAATTGTACCCGGTTTCTGCCCTATGGTTGAAGAAATGGAGGGCTATTTCTTTTCACCCTTTTCTCATTCAATTCTTTTTCATTCTTCAACCCCTTCAGTGCTTACCGAGACTTCATAGCAAGAACCTTGTTGGGTTTATTCCAGTACTTGATCTGTCTCAGTCCGCACTCTTCCCATATCTCATTTTTCTCCTTTTATCATCATACCTAAGAACTCTATACTAACTAGTGGATAGTCCCTGGGTAGATCCCTCCGGTTCTGGCTGATCATGGGAACAAATATCTAAACTTATCATCCTTATATCACCGTACATAAAGTAAAGTTGGTCGGTCTATTTGGTATTGTTCATCTGCCATTTGGAACCAATCGAAAACCATTTGAAAATCAATCCAGATACTTGTGATATATTATCAAAGCATTTTGTACCTGAATTGTTTTTGATATTTTTTGAATAAGAGCTCCCCCTCAACATGTGCATCAAATGTTTGAAATCGTTTTGCACACATTTAACTTCTTTGATTACCATTTTCTAAAAGATATCAACATCACTTCCCTGATCAAAACAAGTAGATAAAGCATTTTCGGGAAGGATGAGGTTTTCACAATTTTGATCCCCCTCAATATGTGTATTAAGATTTGAAAAGATTTTTGCACATACTAGAGGGAACATGCACATTGATATAAATTGATCACGTTTCGGATCTTTATGGTTTAAGATAGATGCTCCCCCTCAACATGTGCATGGAAAATTTGAAATCGTTTGTCACATGTGGGAAGGAGAGCTTGTTCATCCTTATAAAACCATTTACAGAATTATCAGTTTAAATCCAATTTAAATCACAAATTCTCCCCCGATCACAATTATCAAATCCTTTGAGATTTGTGATCTCTTGTGGATTTAAATTCATTTAGAAAGCTTTTAAGGAGAATTGTGACTTGATTATGAAAGTGTTTTAACTGATAAGGATCGGATTTTAAGACTTTAAACTCCATTGATTAAACATGCATAAATATCTTTTGAAAACAATTGAATGACAAATAACTTTTTGATTTAATTGAAATCATTCTCCTCCTCAATCAATGACATAGGTTGTTGATTGAGAGATAGATATTTTGACAAATAAGTCCAGATGATTATCAAAAATAGAGTCCGAGTTATTTTTCAAAACAGTTTAGTTTTCAGCAGAAAAATGTTTATAGAATCAGAGCATGGAATTTGAGAACATGATAAAGCATTGCTCTGTTCTTTCTTTGAAAAGCGGGTTACTGCCTGAAATAACAATAAACCATTGTTTCTCTTTCTCTCAAATATATATATATATATATATATATATATATATATATATATATATATATATATATATATATATATATATATATATATATATATATAGAGTTAGGATCAAATAGGAATAAAAGTTAAAATAGGAATGGTAGGAAGTAATATGGACCAATCATTTTTCAAAAGCATGGAGGGTTATTTTGGTCATATCATTATTTGTTGGTAGTTGATAATTTCCTACAACAAAGGAAAACATTTATTTTTTTTTTATATTATTCCTAATATTGCATATCAGTTACACGAATATTTCCCATCCAGGTTTTAGGGTTTTTCATTTACATTGTGTCATTTTATGCATGCCATGGATGCAGATATCACTCCAGAGAAACGTAAGTTTTTCTTGTTTCAATAGTCTTGCTGCATATGTTTATTTTTAAAGATGCTATATGTGCATATGCTGAATCTCATTTTATGAAACTAGTTATGATATATGTGCGGGTCATGAAACTAGTTATGATATATGTGCATATGCTGAATCTCATTTTATGAATACATGGATAGAATTACAATAATCATGTTACATGCCTTCATCTCATTTATGAATGTTGCTCTACTCGTTATCAAATAATATATTTGTTGTAGTGATCGATTACCACAAACTTTCCCATCTCATAAATGATTTTCAACTTGTGAATATATGTCAATAATTTCATAGGCTTGATTATTGTTTTATGAAGACATGGATAGAATTCTGATAATCATGCTACATGCTTAAGAGATTTTATATCTATATTAACAGGTATTAAACATGCTACATGTATGCATGCATCTTGTTTTATGAAGACATGTAATATGTGCATGATTTTACAGATAACCATAGAGTGCCCATATTAAGATCATTTGGTATTGAGAAAGCAAGCCCGAAAGGAACTACGATACATTGGATACCAGATGTGGATGAATCTATTAAACCGCGACTATTTACGCGGTTTAAATCCATTGATGCTGCATACGAGTCATATAAAGAATACGGCAAAAAAGGTGGATTTGAGGTTAGAAAAGCTACACAGGAAAAAAACCGTCATGAAGTTTCTCACAAATGGATTGTGTGTAGCAGAGAAGGCTTCTTAACTGAAAAGAAAAAACAAGGTACACAAGCATCATCAGAGAATGGGGATGGTAACAAGAAGCAAAAACGTAACAGGCCATCATCTCGGTGTGGGTGTGAAGCTAAAATATGTATCCGTTTGACTCGCAATAAACAATATGAACTATATGTTTTTGAAGAGAAGCACAATCACAGTTTAGTTCATCCAGATGACAGACATTACTTGAAGTCGTTGCGGAAGCTAAATTATTCAGACAAAACACTATTAGTCAAAATGTCAAATCGAAATATTGGTCCTGTTGTAGCATATAATATTTTATCAGAGATACATGGTGGTTTTGACAAAGTAGGTGCATTACCTCAAGATGCAAAAAACTTTAAGAGAGACATTTTAGCTTGTATTGGTGACAGCGATGCTAATATGATTGTTAAGATGCTGACAAAAAAGAGTGAATGTGTATCAGATTTTTCTTTCAAATATCGCCTTGCGGATGAAAAGTATTTGATTGGTTTATTTTGGGCTGACGAGCAGGCGAAGCGCAATTACTATGCTTTTGGGGATATTATTTCTTTTGATGCAACTTACCGTACAAACAAGTAATTTTTTTTTATCTTTTTTGTTATTAGTATGCTCGTTTATGTTGTTTCGAGTAACTGTTTTCTCTTATATTTTATAAATTCTTTTTGGTAGATACTCAATGAGATTTGTACCATTCACCGGTATTGATAATCACCAAAGGTCGGTTAACTTTGGAGCTGCTTTGTTGCATACCGAAGCAACTGATTCATTTAAATGGATGTTGGAAATGTTTAAGGAAGTTTTTCTTCGCGAACCAAAAGTCGTTGTTACTGATCAAGACCCTGCAATGAAAGTAGCTATTGAAGCTGTCTTTACGAATGCGAGACATCGATTTTGCATGTGGCATATTATGGAGAAGTTAACATCCAAGGTAAAGTTAATATTTAGCAATATAGTTATGTACAAACATATTTTATTAGTACCACATCACAAGTACAAGTACTTTTTTTTGTGCATCTTAGTGTATTACTTAATATATGCACTTATTTTTTTAGGCAAGGATAATTTTGTATAAATTTGATGACAGGTTGGGACATCTATATCTCGTTCTGGGTTCAAAAAAAAGATCTCAAAGATTATTTGGACCGACAGACTAGACCCAAATGATTTTGACGACAAATGGTCATCAATTGTGAATGAGTTTCATTTAGAGGACAACAAATGGTTGTCTGATATGTTCAAGTTGAGGGAAAAATGGATACCAGCTTACTTTCGTGATATGCCATTGTCTGGGCTTATGAGGACAACATCTCGTTCGGAAAGTGAAAATCATATGTTTGGGAGGCTGTTGAATCCCGATTTAACATTTGTTGAGTTTTTTAGTCATTTTGAAACTGCTGTTCAAACACAGAGATTTAGACAAGGCAAAAATGATCATGACACGAGGTATACTACTCCAAAAACGGAGACCACGTTACCTTTTGAGGCCGAGGCGATTCTTATTTACACTAGAAAACTGTTCGTGGACGTTGTTCAGAAGGAGATGCTTGCAGCAGTTCATGCTTGTTATTGTATTGGAGTTGTGTCTATCGACGAGTCAAGAGAGTATACAATCTTGGATACGGATGTGAGAGTGAAAAATTTTGATGATAATGGTGATGAGATTATAGGAGGTCATAATACAATTGAAGTCAAGTACCAGGTATTTCAATTTCAATAAACACATGTTTAACAAAATTAAAAGATTCATACAACTACTGTATTATATTCATTTACAATATTAATTGACGTGTGTTACTAATTACAATTTCAGGTTGAATATAAAGAATCAGATGGTACACTACTATGTACTTGCCAATATTTTGAAAGATGCGGGCTATTATGTCGACATATATTTTATGTATTAAGGATTTTAAAGGTAAATAGTTTTCCAAAACGATACATTCAAAGGCGTTGGACAAGGGATTGTGTCCCCATCAAGTCATCTGAGGCCAGCACAATCCGACATGGGTTAGGCGAAATTCAAGAGCAATCAGGTGCACTTATCCGAGATATTTACTACACGGTTGATGCAACCATTAATCGACTGCTGAGTAACAACGCGAAACTAGTTGCGTACAGGATGGTGCAAAAAGAATTATTAGAAAAAGCAGATGCGGAAATGGAAAACCAACCAGTTACGGGAAATAAAGAATTCATCCATGCATTGCTTGATTTGCCAGAAATAGAAGAAGACGATGATACCATATTGAATCCTATACCTATAGATCCTAAGGGTTGCGGCCGTAAAAGATTAAAGAATGCATATGAGGAAGCTTCCACTAAAAAACAAAAGCAAACGAGGGCTTGCACGAAGTGCGGAGAGAACGGCCACAACAGTCGTACTTGTGATAAAAAAAGTTCAACATCGAAAGAAAAAGCTCCGATTTCTGAAGAATAAGATTTATCAATTTTTTTCGATTTTTTGTTATTTGGATATTTTTACCAGCTTAGACGAGCTTTTATTTGTTTGGATTATCTTCTTTGAATTAGCTTGCCTCAAGAATTGACTTTTATGGTATTTGGATTTTCGTATATGAAGTACCAGATGCATTTTTTTTAATAAGCATACACATAATTTATAGTCTGTGATATCCCAACCAGGTGCAACCGCAAGTTTGCTGAAGTAGTATGTGATCTTCAAGTACACGAGTTTCACTGAAATATACTCTAGTTTTCTAGAGTATATTTGGTTTGTTTTGGTTGGAATAAATTGTCCTTCAAAAAATAAAACTAAACAACAAGGTAAAAAATGAGCATATAACAACTAAATGTCGATATTAGCAAGATGTGTAATGAGATGCAGCAAGAAAAACAAATCAGTAAATTTATTAATTGTGCCAATAAGGTAAACGTGTTGGTGTTATTATATTTACTAATCAATATAGCTTTTTAGGCTAATACAGACCTGTGCAAATCACACTAGACCGCCAAATTGATCACTTGTGCATACAACTTTAAAGTGCATAACCAACTACACAAGATGCATTCAGATACTTGTCCTTTCAATAAAATAACACCCAAAATGATAACAATACTTGTACCAGAAAATAATAGTCTAACCCCATTAAAAACACAAATAACATTCTAACAAACTTTTATTGTTCAAAACCAATGTACTTCTAACCCCATAATGCCAAATGTTCTTCAATCCTCTCTAATGCATCTCCATTCAATTCTGTCTTCTTATCAGGTTGTAGCCTAGCATAAAAATCAGCCTCGGCCAAAACCTTCTTTTTCAAAATGTTATTTTTCCAAACAAGTAATCCTGTGACATACTTTTTCCGAAGATCATCTAGTTGTGCATCTTGTCCATCACCCTCGGGCTTAAAACCTGGATTCCATGAAGCAAGCGAAGTTCCATCATATGTCTCCATGTGTCTCATTACGAAAACACCACAGTCTTTATTATTGTTAGATGTCCTCCAAGTCATTTCTAGTCTGCGAGGCCATACACGACTCATCGTTGATGCATTTGGGTGCTTCATGATCGACAAATATTCCGTGAACATTTCTTTCTGCATAATAATTAGGATTAGTTTTCATCTGCAAATCTATAAGTCAAATTGTCTCTATGTCACATCATTAGAATACATGCGGCATACTTACCAGTTTTATTGGCACATTTTCATATTTAAATAGATCCCCGGTTGCACTGTTGTCTATTATGTCATAGCAATCGTGCTTGAGATCGAAGCATAACACAAAAAAGTGCTTGTGTAGTATTATAGGGAAGAACACCTGTAAGTTGACAACATACAAGTTATTATCGTGTCAAAACTCACACTGTTATACCATTTTAACTAACTGAATATATTAGACAGGTACATAGAGTTTTACCATATCAAATTCATTGATTTTTTCATTTTTTGTCTTCAGAATTCTATCCATTTCTTGTTTGAAAACATGAAACATAGAAAAATCACCCAAAGGTTGCTTAACCATCTCTGTTGTCTGTATTAAAAGTAACCACAAGAGTGAGATTTTATTACACTATTTTTATTATGCATATTGAAAATAGTGCTAATGTAAGTAAAAATAAATGTTTTACCAGAACTCCCGTGTGACAAAAAAGCCGAGAAGTGGAGTTCGGGTTCCTGTGACGTTCCTCTTCATTTAGCTTGTGAGACCAAAGATCAATTATACCAACATGAATTTCACACTTTGGTTTCAAGCTTTCAAATATCGCTCTATATACTTCTAGTCCTTCTTTTGTTTCGAATATGAATTCGCTAATAAAAAACAACAAAACATATAATGTGTAACAGATGCAATACGTTTATTAAATATAAAAGTTGTAAGAAGAGTCAATTTTTACGTACTTTGGTTCCCTTAAAGCTGCAAAGATGCAACTTGATACCTTGTTTTCTAGATGATTTAACTTGTCCTCCATACTTACCCTCCTCTTATAGTAAGGTGATTTCATTGCGTGAGAAAGCTTTGGTATTCGGTGACTCTTCCTTGTTTCCCCACATTCTGGTTTTGTTATTTCCATGGCTATTGGGATTGGTGCATCTACAATCATTGTTGCATCTAACAAATCGTTTGTTTTTCTTTCATGTTTTTGAGATTTGAGTGGGGAAAACCCAAGATCAAAAGATGGAGCTTCAAAGTCATCTATCCTTCTTTTTTTAGACTCATTTCTTGCATTTATCGTCACAATAGCATCTCTTTCTAATTGAGATAACAAATCTACATCATCTAGTGTCGGTGTCAATACCCATTTCTCTTTAGATGCTTCATCCAACGTCTCATTCTCACACATACTGTTTGTTCGTTGCTTGTTTTTTTGTTGCTCTTTTCCTAACTGAATTATGAAGTCTTCTTCGTCCTCCAACCTATTTAGCTGTTGTATCTCTTCATTTTCTGGGAAATCACGCAAACTTCGAGCCAGTAGACTTTTAAGATATATCTTCGCAGCCTTTTGAAGTTGTTTTTGTGCTTTGATTTCATAAATATATTCCTGCAAAAAATATATATCAGGTGCATATATCTACAAAAGCAACTACTATAGTTCCATAATATACATCGTACTCAAATGCATTTGCCAAAGTCTTTTTTTTTTACCTGAGCATTATAAGGATATTCCTTTATTCCTGGCGATAGTTCAGGTTCACTCCATATAGTATCAAGTAGATATTGTGTACCGTATGGGTTAAACTGATCTCCATTATCAGGTTGAGCTCCATGTCCATCATCATTGCCAATCTCATCTTCATCATCTGTTTGAGATGCTTCTCCATCATCACTATCAGTTTCATCACCTTCGTTTCTCCCTACAATTTTCATTCAATTTTCATATGCAGAATCCGATAAGTACAAGTTAAAACAATTATATTATATCATCTAAAACATACAAATTCATAGATAAACAAAAAAAGTTATAGATAAACAACCATTATCTGGTTGAGTTCCATGTCCATCATCATTGCCAATTTCATCTTCATTATCAGTTTCAGATGCGTCTTCATCATCACTATCAGTACTATCACCTTCATTTCTCCCTACAATTTTTTATTTTTTTTATTTTCATATGCATTTAAATATTCAAAATAAATAAAAGATAATACCTGCTGGTCTTGAAAATACTTTTGTTCCAAAACCTCCTACATCTAACTCTTCTTTTTCCGCATTCTTTAACATTTCATTATTCCAAAATTTAATTGCAGGCTTCAACTTTTCAACACTAGGTGCAAGGGACCTTGTCGAATCCAAATAGAACAACTACATACAATATTCAATATTGTTAAATTAATGATATATATAACCTCTTTAACATCCTACCTACTTATATAAATTAGATGCATAATATGATGAACTTTACGATAAACAATTATAGATCACCAGTTACTTACAATTAAAAATAGGAGTGGCCCAGTGTACCATGATTTCTCATTTTCTTGTTTCCAGTTCAGCTTGCTCTTTCTCAAACACTTTAACAAGTAACCACACCAGTCCATACTGCTTATATCTTCCATGTTATCAAGACACGACAAAAAACTTTGATTTGCTGTACCATTCGTTATCCCTTCGGCCAATAAAGTCATTATTAAAACCAATATGTTCATCTTGAACATCCTACCTCCTTCTCGTTCCTTCTTTATCTGTTTCACAATATCTCCTAAAAATATTCTTTGGATTTTCCCTTTTTTCGCTGGTGGATATTGTCTACGCCACTCCCTTGTGATGTTGTTATGTGTATTAGCCCTTATACCGTCTTCAACCTTAATATTCCCCATTGGGAACCCAAAAATATCCTGAACTGATTGTCTTGTAATATGTAAGGAAGTTCTTTTGTCTATATCTAGACATAACGTCTCCGTGTTCAGCTTATCAACAACCCAATAACCTAGTTTTAATGGGTTACCTAAGATATCTAGTTTTAGAATCGATGCAAATCCCATTTCCCTAACATTCTTCTTTTGAGCACCCGACAATGTTTTGACAACATTGAAAAGCTTCGCAGGGCATTGCCTTGACGTGATGGACCTAAATCCATTTGATTTGTTATCTTTGTGCTTAACAACTTCCATCTTCTTTCCTGTGCCAATGTCCAGGTTTTGTGTCGTACGTTGTTGTTGTTGCTGTTTGGTTGCATCATGTTGTTTGGGTGCATCTTGTTGTTTGGGTGCATACGAAACAAATTCGTCATCATCGTCGTCTAGTTGTTGCGCGACATCTATATTAACATATAGTAAACATAAATTGGTTAGCGGATGCATACATAACATAGTTTTCTTGCTGCATAAGCATTTATTTACGTACATTTCTTTAGTTGCATGGTATTGTCAAATACCGGATTCTTTTTCTTCGCCATTCCTTTCATCAACAATTGGCTACTTAACCTTGTACCTATATCAAAAAAATATGTCTTTAAAGTGTTGCAACATATGCAGTACATTTAAACAAACATGCTATATATGCATGCATCTAAAATATATATAACATCTTCAAGGTAACATATACATGTAAAATGCATTTGATATTTATAAACTATAGTAACAGATACTTGTGAAGATGCAAAGTAACAGTCACAATGAAGATGCATATGATATCTATATCATCTAAAAAAACAACAGATACATATGTACGATATCTATATTAACAAATACATAAGCTATCTAAATGGAAGATGCATACGATATCTATATTAACATATACATGTATGCATCTAAAAAATAATATACCTTTTAATGGTCCCTTCTGCACTTTCTTGATGGAAGAACTACGTGCATCTCTAAGAATGACAGGAAGATGCATGATCGATTTGCAGTTTTTTTGTGTTTAGGGTTTACTAGAGTTACAGAAGAGTTGAAATAGGTCTATATTTAATACTAATCATTAAAATGAAGTCCCGTAAATATTGGTTTTGTAGTTCAGGGATATAGGTTTTCAAGTCCCGTAAATATTGGTTTCCATAGTAAATTGAATTGACGAATTTACCCTGGTTGCATCATAAAAATCTGAATTTTATTGGCAGTTATTTACCATTTTGCCATAGTAGATCTTATCCATTGATGCATCATCTAATGGTTGAAATTACTTCCTATTATTCCTATTTTAACTAATATTCCTACCAGATCCCTACTCTATATATATATATATATATATATATATATATATATATATATATATATATATATATATATATATATATATATATATATATATTTTAATATGAATATTCGAACAACATCTAAAGTCCCGTGTCATTCTTTGAATGACAGCAAAAAGACCGTAGATATTATCAAACTGAGAAAAACATGACAAATTGACAATATTTTTTTTTAAAGATTTTTCGATTTTTTTCAGATTTTTTTTTTTTTTTTTTTTTTTCTTTAAATGGATTATGAAAGTTTTATATTTTTCTATTTGATTTTTTAGGGTTTTATAATTTTGTATTTGGTTTTTTGAATAGATATATACAAGAGATAGATGAAGATAGACCTTTACTCCTCGTCTTCCTCCTGAAGACGTTTGAGTGTTTCTGGTTGAAGGCTTTTCAAGCCAAGACGTGGAAGAATAAACTCAAAACATTCTCTTGGAAGAGCTTTGGTGAAGATGTCTGCTAACTGGTATTCTAACCTCACAAAATAGAGTTCCACCACACCTTTTTCCACTTGTTCCCTGATGAAATGATGTCGAATGTCGATATGCTTAGCTCTTGAGTGTTGAACGTTATTGCATGAAAGAGCAATAGCACTTTTATTATCACAGTATAGAGGGATTTTGTTGAATACAAAGCCATAGTCAGTTAATTGAGATCTCATCCAAAGGATTTGAGCACAACAAGATGACATGGCTATGTATTCTGCCTCTGTAAAGGAAATAGAAGTACTCATTTGCTTCTTTGAAAACCAGCTCACAAGATTATCACCCAAAAACTGAGCACCTCCAGACGTACTTCGACGAGTATCTTGACATCCTGCATGATCAGCATCTGCATAGGCTGTTAGTGACATACCGGTGTCCTTCGGGTACCAAAGTCCCATATTGATGGATCCTTGGAGATACCGAAAGACCCGTTTAACTGCTTCAAGGTGCTTTTTAGTAGGCTTAGCCTGGTATCTAGCACACATGCATACAGCGAACAAGATGTCTGGTCTACTAGCTGTGAGGTACATCAGGGATCCAATCATACTACGATATTTTGTTTGGTCTACCATGATCCTTGAGTGGTCCTCATCTAGTTTAGTTCGTTCAATCATGGGAGTGTCAACAGGGTCACTTGAATCAAATCCAAATTTCTTTAACATTTCATTTGCATATTTAGATTGATTTATGAAGATGCCACCGGGACTTTGTGAAATTTGTAATCCCAAGAAAAATGACATTTGTCCCATCATTGACATTTGAAATTTTGAACCCATCTTGTGGAAAACTAGAAGGGGGGGGGGTTGAACAGTTTTGCCGATTTTAAGTTGATTTCAAAAACTTTAGATTCAATATTATGTGAAATCGTATGGATGTTGAGAACGTATAGATCTAATGATAATGTAAGTAAATAAACAAAGATAAGGGATAGAAATGACACAACCGATTTATAGTGGTTCGGCTACAAGGACACCTTCCTTGCCCTAATCCACTCCCCGAGTCACCTACTCGAGAGTTCAAGCACTATGTCAACAAACTCCTTCACTTGGCGGAGAAGCCTTCACAACGTTGCTTACACATTATCCGGTACAAAGCTAGATACCGAGTCCGTAGCACGGTGGACCAAACCAACACAACTATTACACAACAAATATGTGAAATATCAAATACAAGATCTTCGCTACAGAAATCTTGCGGAGTGACAAATCAATCAAGGACCCCTTGCTTGGATGACTTGTAGAATGCTCGTGATGTCGCCTTAGAGAAGGACCTATATGAGAATCACAAATAGAAAGAAAGAAGAACAACTCTCTAGATCTAGTGATCTATATGTTAGAAGAGAATGAGAGTGTATGAGAGATTTAGTAAGAAGAGGGGTGAGTTAGAATGAAGAAATGGCTCTCTATTTATAGGCAAATTTCCTCACTGTTCACACGGATCCCACGGATCCCTTCCACTTAGGATCCGGCTAGCACAAAGCTAGGGATCCGTGGAACGCTCCTCTTTGCCCATGGGTTTTTTGGTTATGGGTCATGGGTTGGTCCATGGTTTATATCTAGATTCAATGTATCTAAGTATACATTGTATCAAGTCTCTTTGGGTATGGGTTAAGATCCATGGGTTGTGATTTTTACCCATCCTAATTAACTATTACAACAAATGCTTTAGTTACTACATTTGTGTATTTATAAGATTATATGTAAATGCTTTACAAAAATAACATGTATCCTTATAATTATACTTAAGACAACATTATATATGTTATCAACAAAACACAAAGAGATCGCAAAATATTAATAAACGTTTTTACGGTTTATTTGTATTAACAATCTCCCCCTTTTTGTTGATGACAAAATACAATGTTATGATGAGTAAAACTTAAGAATAGATGTAAGTTTTGAAAGCTCCTAAGTTTTACTTCTTCTCCCCCTTTTTGTCGAAACAAAAAGTTAACCCTTGGAGGAAAAAGTAGTCTACTTACTCCCCCTTGACGGTAGCTCCCCCTAGTTTGGGGCGTCAAGAGAAAAAAAATCTACAAAAGAAAGTTAGTAACATGCTTAATTGATCTTATGGTTGTCGAGAAACAAGATATGGAGCCAAGGTATGTAAACAAGGCCTTGTAATAAAACAACAAATTGTAGTGGTAGTTAAGCCACTTACAAGCATGTAAAAATAAGAACAAGACTTGTTCTTGAAAATGACAAAAAGATATTAAAAGTGAAAAATAGTAGTAGAGATTCCTTCCATGCTTGCATAAGGTTATGGATGGAGGTTTTGATGAGTAATTGTATTGATGCGATCAAGGATGAGGTTGAGTATGAAACGCATTTCTTCCCTAACTTCTATTGCAATTTCCCTAGTGGATTGGCAATGTTCACAATGTAAATGATGTGGGTAATGAGTGCGGAAGTTTTCCGGGTTGTTTTGATTTGAGTTATGCGGAAGTTGTGGTGGAAAAATAGAAAAATATGAACGTTATCTTCAATCCCTTCTTTACGCAAAGTATGAGTTGGAGTAGGAACTAGCGTAGTTATGTTAATGAGTAGTTTTGGAGGTAGGTATTGGAATACGTTCGTACCTTCCTTAGAGATGATGATAAAAAGTGAAAATTATAGAAAAACAGTAAAAGTTCTTGTTCAGAACAAGAATAAAAATGTACGAACATTCACCGAATTGATGGTGATGTTAAACAACAAAATAATGTTCCGGAACAAATGTATGGAACCGAGGTATAGAACAAAGAGCTGTTGGTATTCTAGTTAATTCGTACAATGATTGAAAGAAAACATCTAAAAAAAAGAGAACTGCGGGGTTTGATCCCCCTCGATGGCAGTTCCCCCTCATTCATCTGATGAAAAAGGAGGTTCCCAATTGAAAAACAAAGCTGTTTTTCCCCCTCTTCTTCATTTTGAATCCTCGAAAGTTTTGAATGTAGATAAGAATTCAAAATGAGTAGTATTGTA
>BPTQ01000002.1:42916044-42928215 GCA_019973895.1 Chrysanthemum seticuspe
CAATTATGTTTATTTGGCATTTTTGCAAATAATTATAAAACGCTAGAGAAACACAAAACAACTATTGTATATATTACAACAGAATTCATATTAATATTCCTATGTACAATAAAAACATTTCGTAAATGTATATTAGAAAATTTATGTTTTTACATCATTGATTTCGTAAACAACATTATCAATTAATCCTACCCATTTTTAGTGTTGGGTACCTAGAATTGGGTATGGGTTTCTCTGAACTATGTTACATATGAATCTATTTAACTTAGATCTATATTGGGTACCTGGTTGGGTACTCGGTATTGGTTTTTTGGGTACCCGTTTCTCCTCGCAAGGTGCCTAGGGATCGAAACACGATCGGCCTAGGGTTCACCTTCCCTAGGCACCCTAGGCACACTTGTCACTCCTTTAAACGGATATTTATCTCTCGGTAAAGAAGTAAGATTGAGTGGGGAGAAGAATGATTTAGAGAGTATGTGAGAGTAAGAGAAGATTGTATATCTAGTGATCTAGATCTCTCAACAAGAAGAAAGAAAGATAAACACTAAGAGTATATCCAGGAAGAGATTCCGCTCTAGTGCTCGTAAGATGTTCAGTAGGTTCGTTCCCCAGGAACTAACTAAACAGTGAGGCGTTCTAAATAGTAAGAAGAGGGGTGAGTTAGAATGAAGAAATGGCTCTCTATTTATAGGCAAATTTCCTCACTGTTCACACGGATCCCACGGATCCCTTCCACTTGGGATCCGGCTAGCACAAAGCTAGGGATCCGTGGAACGCTCCTCTTTGCCCATGGGTTTTTTGGTTATGGCTCATGGGTTGGTCCATGGGTTATATCTAGATTCAATTTATCTAAGTATACATTGTATCAAGTCTCTTTGGGTATGGGTTAAGATCCATGGGTTGTGATTTTTACCCATCCTAATTAACTATTACAACAAATGCTTTAGTTACTACATTTTTGTATTTAAAAGATTATATGTAAATGCTTTACAAAAATAACATGTATCCTTATAATTATACTTAAGACAACATTATATATGTTATCAACAAAACACAAAGAGATCGCAAAATATTAATAAACGTTTTTACGGTTTATTTGTATTAACACATCTCATTTGAAAAACGGTCACACTCATTGGGGTCAGTCGAGGCAAAAATGATATAATCAACATAAATTTGAACATGAATTAAATGTTTGCCTGACTTCCTGGTGAACAATGTTGGATCAACTGCTCCTTTGCTGAATCTGGTAGATAGAAGAAACTTTTATAGTGTATCATACCATGCCCTTGGAGCTTGCTTTAAACCGTAAAGAGCCTTCTTCAAACGATAAACGTGAGAAGGATGCTCTTGATTCACAAATCCTTCAGGTTGGCTGACGTAGACGACTTCTTTAAGATCTCCGTTCAAAAATGCCGTCTTTACATCCATTTGATAGACTACCATGTTCTTACTAGCAGCATTAGCCAAAAAGATTCTGATTACCTCGATTCGAGCAACAGGAGCAAAAGATTCTTCAAAGTCAATAACCTCCTCTTGACGGTATCCTTTAGCAACTAATCGAGCCTTGTTCTTCAACACATCACCATGCTCATCAAGTTTCACTTTGAAGATCCATTTTAGAGCAATAATCATAGCACAATCTGGAGCAGGTACTAACTCCCATACATCAAGTCGATCAAACTCATGAATTTCTTCTTGCATGGCATTGAACCAGCTATCTTCATTCATGGCGGTTTTAACATCTTTTGGTTCGATCTTAGAGAGTACTGAGTTGAAGAAGCACCATAAGGCATCGGTTGCAAGTTGTTTCCGTGTGGATACTGGACGAGAGGGATTTCCAGTGATGTTATCTAAAGGATGATCGTGAGTCCATTTTCTAAGGTGTTCATGTGGAAGTTGTTGAGGGACTGAGGTAGCAGAGTCGATGTCTCCTGAAGAAGATGGTTCTGATGATGATTCAGGAGCAAATATGTTTTCAAATAGAACATCTTCAGGAGTAGCAAAGGGATTAACTTCATCATTGATGCCAGAAACAGTTCCATGATGTACATTCAAAGATTGATGATTTGTTGATGAGACTGAGTTATCAGCAACAGGTGCTTCTTGACTTAATGATATTGAGACTGAAGGATTGACTTCATTCTCAGGGATATAAGCAGCCTCTGTTGTAGGAATTGTCAGTTCAATAGCACTTGGCTCATAGAGTGCATCAAACATTGGATCAAACAATATCTTCAAATCATCTTCAGTTGGATGTACATATGAAATAACTGGAGAGGAATTTGGTACAAGGGATGAACCAATGGGACTGTTTTGAAGTGCGGGTCTGAACTTGATTGTCCAGGAGCCATTTGACCGGTCAGCTCATCAAACGTGACGTAAATTGTTTCAATGATATTTCGGGTTCTCTTGTTGTAGATTCGGTATCCTTTTCTGTTTGATGCATAACCCACAAATACTCCAATGTCTGCTTTAGCTTTAAGTTTGCCTAAATCTTGGCCCTCATTAGTTGGATAACACAATGCACCGAACACACGAAGGAATGAAAGATTAGGTTTTCTGTTGTGGACAAGTTCATATGGAGTTTTTCCATGAGCAGTGTGAATCAGGGATCGATTTTGGGTGTAACATGCAGTGGCGATGGCTTCACCCCAGAGAAACATTGGAACTTTTGAGTAAATCAGCATTGTCCTTGCGGCTTCCACAAGAGTTCGATTTCGTCTTTCAACTACACCGTTCTGTTGAGGAGTTCGAGGAACACTTCTTTGATGACTGATTCCAATACTTTCATAAAACTCACTAAGTTGTTTGTTAACAAACTCAGTTCCATTGTCTGTGCGGATGATTCTGACCGTTTTGTTAAGACGAACCTGCAGCTGTTTGATGAGTTTGATGATGATATCTGGAGTTTCATCCTTTGTCTTTAAGAACTTTACCCAGGTGAATCTAGAGAAATCATCAACCACAACTAACACATATTTCTTCCCAAAGATATTCTGCACTCTCATGGGTCCACATAAGTCCATGTGAATTGTATGAAGAAATTTTGTGACAGAGTTAGTAGGTTTGGGTTTATGGGCATACTTCTTGATTTTTCCCAATTGGCATGCTGAACAAAGATGATCCTTTTCATACTTTATTCTAGGTAAACCTACAACTAAGTCCTTTCTGGAGAGATCATTGATGGTGCTGAAATTCAAGTGATTGAGACGACGATGCCATAACCATGACTTTGTTTTCGAAGCCTTTGACAACAAGCAAATTGGAGAAGACTTCATCATATCATCGATAGAGATGGTGTAAAGATTTGAACCACTAGTTCCTCTTAACAGTTCCTTACCATCAAGTTCTCTAACAAAACAAGTATGTTTTCTGAAGGCTACTTCTAGATCAGAATCACAGAATTGACCAACAGAGAACAGATTATGACCAAGACCTTCCACATAGTATACTCTAGAGATAACACGATCACCAACAACGTAATCTCCATAACCCATAATTGCACCGAAATGATCATTTCCGAATCTAACTGTCCCGATGAATTTGCTCACGAAGTTCATGAGCCGCGACCGGTCTCCAGTCATATGCTTGGAACAGCCTGAGTCCAGGTACCACAGAACGATTTGAACGATCTGCAGTTGAACACAGACAAGAATGGATAACTGGATAATTGGGATCCCCATGCAAGAATGGGTTCCATTTGGTTAGTAACAGTGATTGGAACACTCACATCAAAAATGGAAACATTTAAATCAGAGATAGAGGCAATAGAATCATTAGTAATAGATGCAATACTGGGGTTCGCATTTGACCTATTCAAAGTATGTTCACTTCTTAAAGGGATAGTTCTACCAGCAGGCATCCATTTTCTAGTGGGCATTGTCTTAGCATATTGAGGACAGGACTGATTAGCCTTTTGACCAAAAGGTATCCATCTATATCCTATCTTACTGAAGGTTCTTCCTGTGGGTTTTCACTGTTTTCTAGCTTTCTTTCCATTTTGCCTTTTAGCCTTCTTAGCACGTTTTTTAGCATTAACGCTTTTCACAGGACAATTGACAGCATTAGGCAAAACATTCATACCACGTTCATGATTAGTAACAGAATTCAAGAAAACATCATTACAAGGTTTGCAAATAGTATCAGAATTCAAATTAATTACAGTACGCCTAAGGCTAATACTAGAATCAACACGATTCGTTTTATTCGGCTCAAACATAAAGTTCCTAGGTTGTTCTTCTACTCTTTTCCAGTGCACATTCTTAGCTTGCGAGGTCCTATTCTTCCTTGTATTGTCTTGAGACTTTGACCTGCTTCCTTTAATGTCACTGATTACTCTTGTAGAGGGAATGGGAACATTAGTTGGTTTTACTACTCTTTGCTTCACCTGTTTAGATGTGCTGGGATCTAAACTACATGCAGGCACACTAAGTTTCACTTTCTTATCACTAGAGTTACTAGGATTTGAAATTCTAGAGGGCACACTAGAGTTTGCTTTCTTAGCATTCACAGATCTGGAATCTGAACTACTTGAAGGCACACTAAGGTTCACATTCAACACATTGGGCATCGAATGAATATCATACTTGGCACTAGGCATAGAACATGGAATCAAAGGATTAACTCTCTCACCTAATGACTTAGGGCATATTGTGATTAAGCATTCTAGGATTTCTTGAGATCGTTTGGCATATAAGCATGCATGCCCAATTGCATTATCATGTGGTTTCTCTAACTTATCCTCTTCAACAATCTCACGCAGACATTCTAGGCAATCCTTAAGGGATGAGAAGTATGTTTGAATAGTAAGTTTGTTATTCCTGAGATGAGGAGGGACATATTTCACAGACAAAGCATATTTGTTATCCATAGGTACCTTTGGTCCATCATTCCCCCCATTGGTCATTGGCATTTTCCCTTTTACCTGGCTCTTCAGATTCTCAATTTCCTTTTGCAATGAAGCTATTTGTTCGTTATTTTTGTTACGAGTGACCTTTATTGATTCAAATAACTCATTGAAATGACGTTTAACCTTTTCATTTTCTTCTAGAAAACTTTAGTTTTCTTGTTGTAATGAGTTTACTAAGTTTTGAAGATGAAACGTTTGGGAATTCTAAGAATCTAAAGGAGGAGGCATTTGGGAGCCAGTCACATTGTTCTTTTCACCCTTCAATTGAGAAATTTGGGCTTTCAACTTTCTGATCGTGTTACAATGAGCCTGAATTTGTTCATCTCGTTTGTTTATTTGAAAATCTGCATCAAACTCTGGAGCATCTGAGGATGTCTTGATATTTGAAGTTTTTACATTTTCTTTAAGATGTTGATATTTTAGTTGTAAATTAAAATCCTCAACCTCTAGGTTAGAAAAATGTTTAACCAAATTGTCGTGATCATCCAGTTCAATTTTCTCAATTAGTTTAGAATTAGTCTTTTCAAGCTCAATGACACGATCATGGGAGACTTTCAGAGCAACAGATAATTCATGAAATTGAGAAGTATTAATGGAACAATTTGTAGCAGTGAAAAACACATCTTGAGCAATACATTCAGAAATCATATTCTCATTTAGTGTATGCAAGTTCTTTCTTTCAATCTCATTGTATTTTAATGCTCGCTCATAGTCACTAACCTCAACTATCATTGCATCAAATTCCTTTTCCATTTCTTTAATGTCTGAATTCATTCCCTTTTTAAGACTCTCAAAATGATCTTTTAGTTGTTTAAAGAAAGGCATGACTTCAGTTAAATAACATTCTTTTGTTTGCTCAAAACCCCTTTCCCCTTCAGTTATACCAGTGGGTGTGATCCTTTTCTTACAAGTTTTCTCAAAATCAACAAATAGTTGAAAAATAACATATTGACTGATTAAGGTCTTGCTTTTAGTGGCAATAGTCCTAGGTACTAAATGCATTGGTGTATTTGGAGGATACACAGTCGTTGAAGGAATTTTCCTAAAGGGAGGGTTTGTTACAACAAGATTTTCAACTTTTTGCTTATCTAAATCCTTTTTCCAGAACACTTGTTCGGGTGTTAACAACTTCTGAGGCTTAAACATGTTGAAAGAAATCCAATTCTCCTTCTTGTAATCATGGGGTGTGATCTTTATTTTCTTTTCTTTACATTTAGGATCATCTAATTTCTTGTTCATCTTTTCCCTAGTGACTTCATCTGATTTCTTATCTTCCTCAGTGCACTCAACGAAACTAGGTTTCTGTCTAGGTTTAAGGATTTCATTGCCATCATAAAGAACCTTATGAGCATTTCTAGCCTTTTTAATGACCTCTGGATTTGGTTCCTCAACAAGGGGAATGCTATGCTTATCGCTTAAGACTCTATGCTTAGTGATTAAGTGAGCAGTCTGAATGGTATTTCCTTGTACGTACAACTTATTTTCAAGCTTGTTTTTCAAGGTTTTTAGATTAGAAAAATCATTCAAAAGTTTTGATTCCTTAGCACTGAATTCTTGCTTAAGCATTTTAACATTTTCTTGAAGTTCTTGTTTTTGCTTAGCAGTTTTAGAAAGCTTTTCTTGTAAGGAGTTTAACTCTTGTTTTAATATTTCTTCTTTAAACCTACTTTTTCTAATAGTTGTACGCATTTGGTCATCCATTTCCTGCTCACGGGTGGTCAACTCAAATTTGGCACGTTGTTCATAAATAGCAACACGTTCTTTATAGGCATTCAGTTCAGAGATGACAGAATCATCAGGGGCACATGCAGTGAATTCATCAAAAACATAATCATTGTTAACTGCAGAAGATGCATTACTTGGTACAATCTCACTTTCACTTTGTTTCACATATTGATCATATGGGACAACATTGATATTACCCATATTTTCAATATCTGACTCAATAATTACAGTTGATTGTACTTCGTTATGTATCTTTTGCTCATCAACTTCATCGTATAATTTTAATACCTCAGAAATGAGTTTGTCTTTGGATGGACCAGCTTGTGGAGATGAAGAGACTTTAGGAGAGACCATTGGAGAAATGCTAGCCATGAAGATGGTTTGTGCAGTGGGTTCTTCATCAACATCAGAGTCGTATGCATCACAATCAGCTACTTGAAAGGCATTCTGATGATTATGGCCTATCTCCTGAATTGGTTGCTAATCCACATCTGCATCATATGTCTTAGCATTTCCCTCAGCCAAGAACAACAACTCCTTTTCATCCAAAGCTGCACCATTATCCTGAGCTTGCACAAGCAACATCTTATCCCTGAAGTACTCAGCATTCTGAGGGCATTTTGGTGATGTGCAGTTCCTTGCAATGTGTCCCTCACCTCCACAATTGTAACATTTGATTGGCTTTGCTTGACCCTGATTTCCATTCCTTCCTCTATTCTGATTTGCAGCATAACCTCTACCAGCTCCACCTCTTGCTTGTTCGTACTGTCGTTCTTGAACTGGCTGCACCATAACCTTCCCATCTCTGACAGTGGCTTGATTATGTGGATTGGAAGCAGTTCTGAGATTGTTGTTGGTGTGTGGAAGAGAGTTCATGTTTTGACTAATCAGAAGAGCTAGTTGATTAATGAAGTTTCCCACGTGTGCATCAGCATCAGCTTGTTTGAACATAGGATCAGGAATGAGTTTGTGATTACCATTACCCATGGGTATGACTTGTGAGGCTTTGGTTGTGATTCCGATGTTTGAGTAGAAGGCAGTTGAGTCATTTGAAGAGCTTGTCTCTCCCTGGTTGGTTTTGAACTGATTAAGAATCCTTTTTTCAAACATAGCATGTCTCTCATTCTGAAGGAGGAAGGCATAGAGTTGCTCATAGTTTGTATTCTTTAATCCTTTAGTGAGCTTCACAGAAGTGACAAACTTGTGCCATTCGGGATTCATGTTGTTCACAAATTTTGAGTTCAGCTGAATGTTAGGCATAGTCATTCTGGTGTTCCTCATATCATTAACAAGCTTGTGGAATCTCACATAGTACTCATAAACACACTCATCTGGTTTCATCTTGAAGTGTTCAAATTCATCATAGAGTTGTGATTCTCTATCTTCCATAGTTAATTCAGAACCTGAGAGAAGCATCTTGACATTATCCCATATAGCCTTTGCTTCGGTGTTGTGATTGATCAGCTTGTAGATATCTTTTGGAAGACCTTGAAGTACAATGTTAGAAGCCCTAATATCAGCATCGAATCTCTTTTTCTCGTTATCATCGAGCTCATCATATGTCTTTGGTCTGTCAATTCCATAGATCATTGTTCCATCTTCAGCTGTATCAATTAAGTCTCTAGTCGTCTCAACCCGATATGGTCCTTCATCAATGGATTTGAGAATGTTGACTCCATTTTCCTTTCCAAGACAGTACAATCTGATTCGTTGAGCCCAAGAGTCGTAGTCAGTTCTGTCAAGCATGGGCGGACGAGTATCTGAACCAGCTGCTTGAACATCCTCGGCGACAGTGGATATGATTGTAGGAGCGTTGGTAGACATGATGACAAATTAAACGGGATTTTATAACTCTATGATTAAACTAGGAAATAGATTCTTTCACGGGATTTTACTAAATCAAGAGAAAACCGTATTCAAAGGATATTACCCAAGTCGCTAGGAAATCTTGAACCAAGTCGCTAACTACTAAGTCGCTATAATCCCAAGTCGCTAACACACAGTCAAGTCGCTATATAACAACTCGCTAAGATACAAGTTGCTAGCAAAATTTTGACAGCAATTCGCTAAGATCCAAGTCGCTAAAATGTCAAGTCGCTAAATAGCAACTCGCTATGCACCAAATCGCTAACACCAAGTCGCTAACGAACAAAAGTACAAGTCGCTAACGTCCACCAAGTCGCTACCCGTAGTGGAGAATCCACTAAGTGTACTGTTTGTCGGCTTGTCTCACTAGACAAGTCGCTAACCCTAACTCGCTACGACTTTCAACTACAACTCGTTACCAAATTGTAAAGCAAGTCGCTACCAAGAAAACTTTTCCGTGGCTCAAGTCGCTAGCATGAAAAACACATAAACACCACTTTTCAATCCAAAAACAACCCAACCACTATGATTCAAACCTTCTAAATCAAAACCTAAACACTTGAGATGATTCTAAACACAAAAGTACTACAAAAATCCAAACTTTAACACTAGAAATCAATCAAATGATGCAAAAACCACTAAACTTTTTCAAACTCAAAAACCACCTAAAAACCACTAGAAATCCAAAGATATGTAAGATATGATCTAACCATGGCTCTGATACCAATTGTAGGATATTGGATTTCACATACACATCAAACCATAACACAAAGTGGGCGTATAAAGGTGAGTTATAGAGAGAGAAAGTTAGAGGTTTAGGGAACTTAGTGAGAGAAAGAAAAGATCTTATTATGAGCTCCAACTCTCTACCTTGGAAGGTAGAGAGTATTTATAGTCTTACAATAAAACGCCACACAACGGGCTGTGGATCAGGCATACAGTGGGTAAAGACCCATCCGTCCTCCACAGTGTTACTTAACTAAATACTACTTAGCTTAAAATAACTACTACTACGAGCTTTCTAACGATTACATATACTTGAGGTGACCGACTCTTTAATATATGGAATTTCTAATTCCTAACAGGTTCCTTGCAATCTGTGGGTGATCTGATTCTAAAGATCCCATAATCATTAGAACACATTTATTGCAAATCTTTGTCTCTTCACTCCATCCTTCTTGTATGGATTGACTTGGGTGATATGAGTAGCATTAAACCTACTTCAAAATCATTACGAACCTCATCTCTTCTATGGTTTAACATCAAATCAAACACATTTCTCCATAATTTTCTATTCCTATAAATTAAGAGCTTTTACCATGATCATCCTCACACCTTCTCAAATCTTCCAATCTACTAGCAAAAACTAGAGCCAAAATGACTAAGTCTTCACCATCAACAAAGCCTTGCAAAAGAACCGCTAGAATGAGCGTAAGACCTTGTTGTTTCGTCAACATAAGCTCCTCTTCCGAGTCATCTCCACTAACCATCTCATCTCCCATAAGAGATGAAACAACTCTCACTTTGGCTACTCCTACACCACCTCCACAATCACCTGTCATTGTCACTACTCCACCACCAACAAAGACTCCTAGCTCACCACCACCGGCTCCTATCCAAACATCAAAATCACCATCACCTCCAAAATCTCCAACACTCATCCCATTAGAGTTGTTCTCTACACCACCTACATCTCCAAATCCATTTTTGGAAGACTTGGAGGACTTGCCTCCTAAGCCCAATCATCCACCACCACTTCCATCTTTTGGTACTATTGATCGAATAGCTCATGAGTCTCCACATCCATCTTTTGACCCAAACACCCCTTTAGGGCCAAGACCTCTTCTTTTCCATCCCATCCACAAGGAAATCCATGGTCCTTTGTATGGGGATCAACCACTACCTACAACATCAATGCCCTCTCATATAGAGGACATTGAGGAATCCATGTGGGAGGATTGATTTCGTTGAATAATATAGGCTTAGGGGTATGTGTATGGATAAAACCTCAATATCGATATCAAAAATAATCACGAAGATAGATTCAAAATTCCTTTAGGAAAAAGAATATTAAATCAAATCCCGTGTGTGATCGTTGATACGGATTAGTCAACCCGAATCGTTTCCCAACGAGGCGTGAATTGCCAACGTCGTTTTTGGTTTGGAATTTAATGCTCGATGTTTTGGATTAATGATTTGATTTTATTAAACTACGGGAGAAGGGAAAGTAATTAAGGGAAATCTAATCTACGGAAAATCCTAAGTGCAAAATTAACTAAAACGTAATTAACGAAACGTAATTAAAATGCAACTACGTCTAATCTATATCTTAAAAATGCCTAAAATTACTTTTACTCTAGAAATGCAAGTTGAAAATTATTTATGAATTAAAACTATTTTTTAGGAATTTTCTTGAATTTATAAAAATTAAAAACTAATTTTTAACTTTTAAAACTAATTTAAAATACTAAAAATTATGAAAATCAAAGGGAAAAATATGAAACTATTATTTATAAAATCTAAAATATCCTAAGAGAATTTTCAAAACTATTTTTTTTATTTTTCTGATTATTTTTCTATTTTCTACAAATTTAAAACTATTTAAATCTAATTAATTAGCTAAAAATTACAAATAAGCTTAGTAAAAATCTAGAAAAATTATTTTTTTTCTTTTTGTATTTATCTTAATCTAAGAAAATTGAAAAATTATTTTTTGGAACTTTTTCTGAATTAATTGCAATAAAAGCTATTTAAAAATACCTAAAAACTGTTTTAAGTTGTGAAAAATACCAAACAGTGATGAAAATTAATGAAAAATTCAGTAAAATTCTAAAATATTATTCTAATTCTATGAAAAATATAAAATCTATGGCTTATGTGTGAGGAATGAGAGTTGTAGTGTAATCTGATTAAGAATAAGCTCTTGAAAATAAGCTAAAGAATGAATTAAGCTACCAAACAGTCTCAGAAGCTATATTATACTAAAAATACCTACCAGCAACTAATTACTTCTACTCCTAATCTCTAAAAAGCAGTCTGCCAATGATTGATGCTAACTGACCACTTAAGCAAATCAGCCTAAGCCTACCCACTTTAAGCCCAAGCACCAGCTTATCTAATAAGCCCAAGTGAAAACCAGAAATGTGGAACTCAAGTCCACCAAGCAAAGAGTAAGTACACCAAATTACAGATCAAGACAAGCTAAAATGAAGCTTGTGGAATGCCTACAAAGTTTGATGAAAATTGGTATTGACAATATTGACTATTAAAAACAGTTAGAAAGTTGTTGACTTATTTGAGATTTGATTCAAAATTATGAACTGATCTTGATGTTTTTAGCTAAATTATGATGACAGCAAGCTAGATCTACTGATTTAAAGCTTCTATGTAAAAAAATCTAACTACTGATTTCAACAGATACAAGAACTAGGTCAGTTTCCATGAAATTTTGACTAAAAGCAAATGCAGATGTAATCTGTGAACTATAATGAGTTATTACATACTAGATAAGACTTCACCAATTAAACATAACCTCTGATCTACTCTTTAACTCCAAATAAGTCCTAATCCCAAACACTGTTTTAAGGAATGATAAGCAAATTTCTACAATCAATACTTAAATATAATCCAAGATGACAATCAATTCAGATTCTACTATCAATGTTCTA
>BPTQ01000002.1:42928584-43143188 GCA_019973895.1 Chrysanthemum seticuspe
CGATTATGAACACCAAAAGAACTCAAACACGAACACGTCCATGCCTATACATTTTTTTGTGTGTTTTTCCTTGGTTTAGTCTACATTTAGGCTCGTGCTCTCTAATTCTCTCGAATTCGACTCGGTTTTCCAGCTCTAACACGTAAAAACTTCTAAAATAAGAGACTCCTACTAAAAACCTTCAAAATTAGTTCAAACTTCTTTACAGTTCTAGTCAGGGAGTAGAAACTCGTAAACCGTTTTCACTAGGGAGTTCAAAATCTTAAATGTTCAAATCGGGAACCTAATAAACACTTACTGTTCTTACCAGGAACTACTTGTAAAAGTCTAAATGTGGAAACCAGGGAACCTTTAATCTTATATGTTCAAACCAGGAATTTATTTGGAACCTAGTGTAAAATCCAGGTTTTATATAAGATTTAAGGTTAGGTTTTGGGTGCCGGGTTAATAATTTGTGTTACGGGCCAGGTTGATAATATTGAGCCTATGGGTCGGTTGGGCAATGGGTGGAAAATGGGCTCAGTTGAGAATTTGGGCCAGTTGTTTAATAGTTTGTTATTATTTTTTTGGGAGTGGGCGGGAAAAATGGGGGTTTAATGGGTCCTTTATTCTTGGGATTTAATGGTAACCAGTTAACCAGTTTTAATGACGTTAATTCCCGTATTGGCATGAAAGGAGACTGTGGGGACTGTACACGCATGACGGTTATAATAGTTGGACCGGGCATTGTGTTTAATAATTGGGCCGTGGGTTTTGGATTGGAATTTAGAATATATTTTGGACCTAAAATGTGATCCAAGGTTTATTTAAGGACCAAACTTGTATATTCTAATTTCCAAGGGACCAAAGGTGTAAATCTGAAAATGTTCATCAAGGACCATTCTTGTCATTCACAAATAATCCAAGGGCTAAACTTGTAAATTCTAAAACTTGAGGGATCACTTTTGCCAAATGCTCAAAGATGAGGGACTGATCTTGACATTTCTTCAAACTTGATTAAAACTTCCAAAAATCATCCTCAGAGAATAAAATCTTCAAAAATGCACAATCTCGACCTTTTGGCTCAGCTTAAGCTCTCTTAATCTCTCGTGCTCGGATTTACATCTGATTTGGTTCCTTTTTGTGTGTTTTTTTACATATCCGTACCTGCACAAGCACAAACTCAAGAAAACCACAAGTATTAGCAATAAACGGCTTTTCTTGGTTATTTTGGGTCATATTTGATAAAGAAATGATATGTGTTTTTGCACATATTAAAATACCCCAGACGAGACCATTGTCGTGTCCTCACGCAATGCAATCAACTCACACTTCTAAAACCAAGGATTTCAATCTCTTTCTACTAAACCTATGAAGAAGTAACAAAGATTCCTCAAAAGAGATTAAGAAAGCCTTAATTCTAAAAACACCCCGTTTACCTTTTAATTCACATATATAGATATTAAAATTAAGCACATTCTGATTATGAGTGACGGTTTGTTGAACTTTCATGTCGATCAATAACTCCAACATTTTTCAAACGACACGTTAGGATCACGGAGTAGAAAACACAACACAGCGTGAAGTGACCATACGGATAGAATACATCGTCCCTGATTTTTCACAAGTCCCAAACTAAGCGTAAAACCGAAATCATTGTTAAATATGATTTTAGATGCTAACACTACCCATGGAAGTTACTTGTGCAATTACCTTTTGTTCCCATTTTCCTATTTTCCTCTAGATTTTTTTATTTTTGTGAGAAATGAATTTCTTCAAATTCTCGTTTCGATAACTTTTATTCCGATAAAGATACAAAGCTAAGTCGATAATTAGTTATCTGTCTTCTCTCGAGAACCATTGTTCCAAAAATGAGGTCCACATCAAGGAATTTTTATTCACTTATAATTTTGACTTTTTCAACATTTTTTTTTCATCATTTTTCATCATCATCATTTTTTTTTTTTTTTTTTATTTTTTTTTTTTTTTATACTTATACTTTTTATTTATATGAGCTATGAACTACGGAGCTTCACAGGGTAATTCCAAGACTATAGGCTTCATGAAATGAGGATCCCGGTTGGCTAGACTAAGACCTCACTCAATCCCGGCTAAAGATCCAAGGGACCGATCTCGACACCGCAGCTCATAACTTTACTTATTACTTTTTCACTTATCACTTATTGCTTATTTATTACGGATCCTTGATGTGTACCCAATTTTTAAAACAAAGATTCTTATAAAAAGATAAAGAACTAACTATCGCCAAAAACTCAACATCTCTAATTATTCTTTCACAGATATGGGGTGAAACAATTTTGTGGGAACAAAAAGCCATAAGTACCTTCGATGGGCTCTAAAGAGAACCAACTACTCCACGCTTAGCATCTAAACTCATAAGTAACTCTATCATTTCTCGATCTCTGCAAATTTAAAATCCCAAATAATGAGATCCGCAGATGCTTAGCCGATAATTTTTAGATTATCTATGGTTAAGGGAACAAGCTAGGGCTCAACACGCCCGGTCAAGTCAGAATTCTATTCCTACTCTCACCAGCGGAAAGTCAACAAGGTGTCAAAACATATATTAACTTAGCAAATGCTTCGTCTAATGAAATAAAGTTATGCATATTTAAAGTCACTCAGGGAAACTTGCAAATTCTTGGCCTTGTGAGCTAGAATTCGCATTTTATAGTTTCTTGTCTAAGAGACTAGCAAACTTTTCAATCAAAAAGACTTAACAAAAGCTTACAAAAATTTTTAAATTTTTCTCATTTTTGCACAATTTTTCATTTTATAAGGAAAAACGGAGTTGCGAGAGAAACACAACAAAAATAAGCAAGTGCGGTCAAATCAAATCGAAGATTACCCTACCCCAGACTAGAACGAAACATTGTCCTCAATGTTTAAAGCAAGGGTATCACGAAAATCTAAAAGCCGTTTATTAAGTATGCTCAAAGATTAACGTTAGTTGATAAGATTTTGGATATCAGATTTCCATCAGCATCGATCATGAAACTCGAGTGGAGAAAAGACAAACTTCGAGCACGAGAGTCTTCATATCGGGAACATCCTAAACACAACATCACAAACAACCAAACACGAGAAATCGAAGAGGCTGACCCCTTCACGTCACTTATTAGAAAATGGAAAGAAAATAGAGATAAGCATGGGGTGCCTCCCACGAAGCGCTACTGTTTTTGGTCACCGAGTCGCTAGCCTGACTCGTCCCCGAATTCATTTGTCCTTGGGGAAACAAGCGGAAGGGATACCCGGATCAAAGACGGTATCCTCACTCCGGAGGGAAAGAGAATGGGTGGGTAGGGAGGGAAAGAAAATGTCGGGCTCAAGCACATAAAGGATAACTCCTCCCAAACTTACATAAGGTATGTCAAGAAAGAATGATCCATCATCCGGTGGTTTAGCGGGCGGACGAAGGGATGACGGATCACAATAAGAATACTCCATAGAAGAAGGGAGTCCATGGTACAGAAAAGTGTTACTTGAAGGTTCATCAACGAAGGCATCCAAGAGAGGATCCTTTTTCCGGTTATCTTTTGTTTTATGAATGTCCTCTCCGAAGAGTATCCCAGGGTTAAAAATCTTGTCCTCGGAGAGGAAGGAAATCAAAGTATCATCTATGTGAAAATCCTCACGAGGAGAGGAATCACTCTCGGATAAAAAAATAATGTTGGACCTCAAGATCAACAAGTTCATCTGCCGAAAACTTCACTTCCTTTTCTTTCTTCGGGAAAAACGGATCATCATATTCTTCTTCATTCTCAGAGAAAATCGAGTTGGTAGGAGCAAGTTCATCGGTGAACTCCTCACTTTCTTCGTCAAAGAGTTGATTCTTAAAAATTTGATTATCTTCAGAATCGAATTCAAACAAGGGATTTGTGAATGTCGTTTTGAAGGATTCTAGATTGAAAGATGTCTCAGAAGAAGTTTCCATAATTTCAGAAGAAGGAGTGGGATTGCCACTCAAAGGTAAGTTGATTTTCTTAGAAATCGGAGGTGGGACAAGTGGTGTGCTCTTAGAGCTAGCAGTTTCCACCACTACCGTTGTAGACTCCTTTTCTTGTTTCTTTTTCCGTTCAGCTCGTATTGTCGACATATTTTTAATCGTAAACCTTGAAAGATCAATTCTATATGGTTTAGGTTTAACTTTCTCAACATCATCCGGATCATCCGGAGGACTTTTCGGGAAAGAATCGGTCATACTTGGATTAGACGGTAAAATGGGATCACCACTTTCTTGAGAAAAATCAATCACACCGATGCTATGAATAGAATGATCATCGGGTGGAGGTTTTGACGTTTGTTCGGCATAAAACACAATTTTTTCATTTCCTTTTCTGATCGTCAACGTTCCTTGGTAATGATCCACAATGACTTTTGCGGTTCTCAAGAATGGTCTTCCAAGAGTGAGAGGGACTCGGGCATCAACCTCTATATCAATGACGGCGAAATCCACGGGAAAATGGAATTTATCCACTCGTACCATAACATCGTTGACTACACCAACCGTGTGAGCAATTGTTCCATTAGCTAATTCAATAGTCATACGAGTCGGTATAAGAGTCTTCAATCCAAGCTTATGATATATCGCAAGAGGCATGAGACTTATGCTTGCACCTGAATCGGTCAAGGCATTATATTCCTCAATATCATTCAAAGAGCAAGGAAGGAGAAATTTCCCGGGATCACCAAGCTTCCCGGGAGCTTGGTTCGAAGAAGAATTAAACGGTGTAGGCTCAAGTGAAATCTTTGAAATTTGTTCCAATTTCTTTTCATAAATCATATCAGCAGCTTTTATCATACCAGTTGTAAGTTTAAACTTTGTTCCAGAAACAATTTTCATTTTGTCGAATCGTGATTGAATCGATTTGCACGGTGTAAGATTAGAACTTGGTGTTATGACGGAGATAGAAGGAACTTGGGCAACCAGAGGTTGGACGTATTTGGCTTTTCCATTATCAAGAGGAATTACCGGGTCCTTTGTCACCTCGGTCTCTCGTACTACATTCCTCACCGGAGAGGAAGTAGTCATCGAGGGCCCATCATCTCGAATGGTTACGGATTTCATTTCTCCCTTCGGGTTTGGAATGGTGTTACTTGGGAGAGAACCGGAACCTGAGGGTTGACTCATTTGGCACAAAACAACATTCAACATATTCTCAAGTTTATTCTGCGAAGCATCCATCTTGTTGTTCTGAAGTCGAATTTTGTTCTTAAACTCATTGCTTTGTCTAGTTAACGAAGATTGAAACTCGTTTCTCAAACTTGAAATCTGGGTTCTCATGGTTTGGATGGTAGCATTATTGTTTTGAACGTAATTCGAGAATTCATTAGAGGGCAAAGGCGGAGCTTGATAGCTTGGATTTTGATATCCTTGATTGTAATTAACTCCTTGGTTTGGGTATTGATTTGTTGGGGCTTTGAATTGGTTTTGAACATTTGGTCCACGAACTTGATTCTGATTAAAACGAGTCTGATTGTTCGATTGAGAAAATCCCGGAGGTCCCATTTGATTACTAACACGAGGATTCGGTTCAACTTGAGGACGGTATTGGTTACCTCCGGTTACGGCATTAGCATCGAAAAGATTTCCATCGGTGGCGGTACAATTGTAGTAGGCATGCGGACCACCACAAGTAGTACAAGTCGTTTCCACCGCTTTGACTTGAGCGGGTGGAGAAGAATTAACCTTAGCCGTCTTAATCTTAACCAAAGCCTGAATCATATCCGTAAGCTTATCAATCTTAGCATCGGTGCTAGACGTATTTCCGTGAGACGAGGACGATGGTGTAGCACTCACTCGAGCAGCAACCGATTTGCTACGTGAGGTACGAACTTTAGATTTGTTCTCAATAATCGACAAGGCATCTCTCGTTGATCGGGCCAACAAATTACCACCCGCGGCGGCATTGAGAGAGTCTTGATCAGTTTCATTCAAACCGTTATAAAACGTATCAATTTGATGCAACTCAGAAAAACCATGATGGGGACATTGCCTAAGCAAATCTTTGAATCGGTCCCATGCCTCACTAAATGATTCATCAAATCTTTGTGCGAATTTTGTTATTTCATTTTTAAGGCTTGTTGTTTTAGACGGTGGGAAGAATTCGTTCACGAATTTTGATACCAAATTATCCCATGTGGTTATCGATCGAGGGGGTAGTTTTTCGAGCCAAATCCGGGCGGCCCCCTCGAGTGAAAACGGGAAGAGTAGTAGCTTGATAGCCTCTTCCGGAACGTTACGGTACTTGATCGTAGACGTGAGCTTGTTAAACCGTCGGATATGAGAGTGAGGATCGTCCCTCTCAAATCCGTAAAATTGGCTCGATGATACCAAGTTGATCAAGCCGTGTTTAAGCTCAAAGTTATCGGCAACGATTGTCGGGACGACGATGGCTTCTCCATAACCCTCGGTGGGTGCCCGGAGTTGCTCTAGCATGGATCGGTTGTCCTCCGCCATTTCGATGATGGGCGGAATCTGATTAGTTCGAATCTCAGGTTCGACTAATGGACCACGTCTATTTCGCCTTCTCGGAATTGTAGCGGATTCACGTATCGGTCTGTAGTTATTAGAACGAGTGCGCATGCACTTTCAAAAACCAAGGCAATTAAAAGAGAACGGTATTCGAAAACACAGTGAACTTAACCAATAATCCCAAGTGAATAAATCACCTCTATCAGACAAACGGACAAGCGAGCGGAGAAGCTTTGTAGGTCAGCGCGAAGCTTATTAAAAACCCGCTTCTTTTCAGCCGCAATTTAATGTCAGGCCGTCCTTATACCCACCACACAGTTTGTTTATCCGATAGAAATAAATCAATTCACAAGCGACACAAAGGCAAGTTTTTGATCTTTAGTTCGGGAACTTATTAATGATAACACCTCCGTTGAGAATGTTATATAATTGGTGTCTTCTATTTATAAGCAAAAACACAAGAGAAAATCTTTTTGTATTTTTAATATGATATATATATATACAAAAGAAAAAGGAAAATATTTTTTTACTTTTTTATATTTATCTTAATCTAAGAAAATTGAAAAATTATTTTTTGGAACTTTTTCTGAATTAATTGCAATAAAAGCTATTTAAAAATACCTAAAAACTGTTTTAAGTTGTGAAAAATACCAAACAGTGATGAAAATTAATGAAAAATTTAGTAAAATTCTAAAATATTATTCTAATTCTATGAAAAATATAAAATCTATGGCTTATGTGTGAGGAATGAGAGCTGTAGTGTAATCTGATTAAGAATAAGCTCTTAAAAATAAGCTAAAGAATGAATTAAGCTACCAAACAGTCTCAGAAGCTATATTATACTAAAAATACCTACCAGCAACTAATTACTTCTACTCCTAATCTCTAAAAAGCAGTCTGCCAATGATTGATGCTAACTGACCACTTAAGCAAATCAGCCTAAGCCTACCCACTTTAAGCCCAAGCACCAGCTTATCTAATAAGCCCAAGTGAAAACCAGAAATGTGGAACTCAAGTCCACCAAGCAAAGAGTAAGTACACCAAATTACAGATCAAGACAAGCTAAAATGAAGCTTGTGGAATGCCTACAAAGTTTGATGAAAATTGGTATTGACAATATTGACTATTAAAAACAGTTAGAAAGTTGTTGACTTATTTGAGATTTGATTCAAAATTATGAACTGATCTTGATGTTTTTAGCTAAATTATGATGACAGCAAGCTAGATCTACTGATTTAAAGCTTCTATGTAAAAAAATCTAACTACTGATTTCAACAGATACAAGAACTAGATCAGTTTCCATGAAATTTTGACTAAAAGCAAATGCAGATGTAATCTGTGAACTATAATGAGTTATTACATACTAGATAAGACTTCAACAATTAAACATAACCTCTGATATACTCTTTAACTCCAAATAAGTCCTAATCCCAAACACTGTTTTAAGGAATGATAAGCAAATTTCTACAATCAAGACTTAAATATAATCCAAGATGACAATCAATTCAGATTCTACTATCAATGTTCTACCTAAATGATGCAAATTATCTAATAACTAACACTAAGTCTCACTGACCATGATTATGCAGAAAATTCAGATGATACTCTAAAAATACAGAATGATGCAAAAGCATATAAAACAACTAATGACAGCAAAGATCTAGAGTTAAAACAGAAATTACATCAAACAAAATCAAACACTTAACAAGTAATTATTACTACTATAATGCAGATTCAAAATAGATACAGAATTGGCACTTACAAAAGTCCTAGCCACAATGGCTTGCCACTGAGATCATAGTACCACTATCCTAACTGATCTCAGCCCATAACACAACTCAGAATCAACCCATATCCATGATCAAACCAGCAAATCAGGTCATATCTGCTTCAGTTATCTACAGTTGACTTTTGTTGACTGCTTTTTGGATTTGAAGTAAAATGAGATTGAATTGAAGATAAACTCAGTATAAGCTATCAAAAGCTTAAATGAGCTAAAATAGAACAGTAGCTGAGTGTGGATCAATCCGCACTACAGATTTGATATGTTTTTTTTATTTTTCAATTATTTTATCTGATTTTTTTTGTATTTTTGAGTAAGATGAGAGACAAACTGATATGACTTGAGAATAAGCTATTATGAACTAAAATGATACTGATAAGCAATTCAAAACAATTTAAGAGCCAAACATAATTTTGAGATTAAAAGAGAAATTTCATTAATATCAAAAATTTAATACAAATACTGAAATTATAAGAGAAATACAAAGAACATATTTAAAACATTAATAAGCTACACTAAGCTACTGAAAAATTAGAAAGAAGAAAGATGATCCCCTGTGAACGAATGAGGAGCTCTATATATAGCTGAGCTCAAGGCCTTGGAAGGATCTAGAGAATGAAATATGTGCTTCTTTGAGTGAATATCAACCCTCTGATCAAATCCCAGCTATCAATCAATCATCACAACCCTTGGATTACAAAAGCCACGCTGTTTCGACCAATCAGATGAGAGGGATTGGAATGTTGCACACGGATAGCTGACCTGGCAGTACGCACATGTCAGGGGTGTCAGAGGAAAGTACGGTTACGCCCTTAATTGCAGTAATTTTGACCAATTGACCAATGGTAATTTAGGGTTCTTATTTCCTGGGTAATTTGGGGGTAAAAAGGGCGGGTGAGGGTTTTTTTATTATTGTTTGATAATTTGTTGACCGGGTTTAAGAGTTGACTCGGGTAAAAGGTGGGTAACTGGTTGGCTGGGTATCCGGGTTATAATAGTTGGACCGGGCATTGTGTTTAATAATTGGGCCGTGGGTTTTGGATTGGAATTTAGAATATATTTTGGACCTAAAATGTGATCCAAGGTTTATTTAAGGACCAAACTTGTATATTCTAATTTCCAAGGGACCAAAGGTGTAAATCTGAAAATGTTCATCAAGGACCATTCTTGTCATTCACAAATAATCCAAGGGCTAAACTTGTAAATTCTGAAACTTGAGGGATCACTTTTGCCAAATGCTCAAAGATGAGGGACTGATCTTGACATTTCTTCAAACTTGATTAAAACTTCCAAAAATCATCCTCAGAGAATAAAATCTTCAAAAATGCACAATCTCGACCTTCTGGCTCAGCTTAAGCTCTCTTAATCTCTCGTGCTCGGATTTACATCTGATTTGGTTCCTTTTTGTGTGGTTTTTTACATATCCGTACCTGCACAAGCACAAACTCAAGAAAACCACAAGTATTAGCAATAAACGGCTTTTCTTGGTTATTTTGGGTCATATTTGATAAAGAAATGATATGTGTTTTTGCACATATCAAGGATCACCCCACCAAAGAAAAGATTGAAGCCGAGCTCAATCATATCCACCAATTTTCCAATATGGTGGATTCCCATCTTAGTGGTGCTATGCAATTGCAAAGTGCTTTGCTAGCCTCCATAATCACCACTCCAAACACCAACATCAAAAACTCCACCATTCCACCACCACAAAATCATGAACCATACTACCCTCCTAGACATGGTTGCTCAAATTGTGGGCGAACCGCCCACATAACCGAAAGGACCCAGGTGATGGTCCATGAACTTCAAGATGAAATGAGGTTCATCCTCAATCATATCCTAGACCGCATCAATGCTCTTACTCATCCACCACCTCAATAGGAGGGTCCTAGTTATTTTCTTTAAGCATTTTTATTTTTCTAGGATTTTTCTTGTATTTCTTTTATATTTTCTAGGATTTTATTATTGTATTAACACTTCATTGTGTTCCCTTTTCATGATTCTTAAATCATGAAAATTTTTAACAAATGAATGGTGTTTCTTATATCGTTGTTGATTGTTACATGGTGTTTGAAAATGCTTGTGATGATGCTTATAGCTAACATTTTTTTGTAGCTTTTTCACAATCCATGTATCTTTCTCTTGGCACCCAATTTAGGGGGAGCATTGGTCAAGGGGGAGATAATGGCTCGGGCTCATTACATATTCCGCCGCGCATCTTCTTTTTGTTGAGACAAAAAAGGGGAGAAATATATAGAACTTGGTTATATTTGACTTTGATAACGCTCAAAATGAACATGTTTTTAATAGCGTTATTGTTGGTTTTGTGTATGATAATCGGCTATATTTACTCATAACTGTTGCAAAAGTGCAAAAGATGCGTATTGTGTATGTGAATGTAGCCAGGTATAGCAAAAGATGAAGAAATGAAGATTTCATGCACATTTGGAGAATTCCCGAGGAAGGAAATCAAGTAAGGAAGCTCTCGGACTCAATGATTAGGAAGCACAATAATTTCTAAGTATCTACAGCAAGTAAAGATCAAGTTTCATCTTGGAAATCATCAGCGAAAACAAAGAAAAAGGCGCAAATCAAGAAAAGTCCTCAAAAGTCAAAGCTAGAGGTACAAGAGGCGCCCAACCGTTCGGTTGGAGCCCGCAACCGATCCGGTTGGGCGAGTGAACCAAACGCAACCGATCCGGTTGCCAAGACTGGAGTTACAACTTTTGTTATTAAATGTTGCCTTAACTCCCCATAATCATCGGAGGCCGATCATTTCCTGTTATTTACTTGTAGAAAATGTTTTTAGACAGATAGTTATGGTTCTCTAGCTATATAATGAACCTAGACTTAGTAGTCTAGGTGTGACACAACCCAAAGTGTAATAGTTTACACCAAAGCTATTACCAACTCATTTTATTCATCTCAAAAGTTTGGTTACTGCTGTAAAATGTCCAGGAGGCTGGAGAGAAGAATTCTCATCCATTGTTTGATCATATGGAGTTATACGGTTAAGCTAGACGATTGGAGGCGTGTGGTTGCTATAATCTACAAATTCTAATTCTTGTAATAAAAAAGTTTAGGTATTCTATGAAACTTGTTATGAATTTCTATTCTCTTGAGTTATTTGGATTACTTTGTTATTACTTGTGTTTTTTTATAATTGTCATGGAGTAGTTCTTGAATATTCTTGTGTGTAAGGATGTAGGAAATCATACTAGTGTTCTCATATGTGATGCATGTATATGATCTTGTTTAAATGAGTTTGTTGGAAAACTACTAATCTTGTTTGATTTGTCGGTAAAACATGTTTTAAGAAAAAGGACCGAATGGATTTCTCTTGTGTTTTATTCCAAAAAGTTAAGTGACAAACTAGTATGGGGATATGGTGATTGACAACCACCATGTTTACTTATTGAAACAAGACTAGAAACATTTTCATCATGAAAGGTCGAAAGATTCGTAGGAACGAGTTTAATAAGAACATTTTAAAAACAAATGGATTTTCTAAAGGATAATCATTAGGATAAGGACCGAAAGGATTACCTATAAGTTATTGTTCTTAAAATGATTTTACAAAACATAAACCATGGGTTGGAAATCATTTGCTTATGATTTGTGTATCACATCAAGAGTTTACACCAAGCCTTCAGGAACACTTACTATGATTGCCTATAGACTACACACAAGTATATGTTTCTTAATATTGATTTTCACTAAAACCATAAATTTTGGAGAGAGCCTTGACAAAGCTTTCTTGTTACCAATCTTTTAAAACAAATTCAAAAGTGAAATCTCTTGGGACGATCTCGACTTACCCACCTTTGCTATCGCGAATGAGTATACTTGCTCGTATGTGTTTATAGTAATAGCCGGCTAATTCGTGTTATAAATTTTTAAAACTTGCACACGGAAAGCACATCAAGTCTTTGGCGCCGCTGCCGGGGACTTGTGTTTGTTCATTTGATTGTTTTCTTGTTTAATATATTGTTTGTTTGCGTGCATGATAATTCCGGCACCGTCACCATCAAGTTTTTGACGGCGCTGCCGGGGATTTTTAAGTATTTTTGATTTTGTTTCGATTCTGTAAAATTGGTAATATTAAAATTAGATTTCATATTAATAAGTAAATTTTTTTTGGTTTTATAGACTAACCAAATTGGTTGCGCGAGCAACCGAAATGGTTGGTGCTCTCGAAAAAGTTTAATTTTTAATTTTTGTAGTTTTTAGTTATCTATTGTTTTGTGTTATAGTTTATAGTTTATTTCTTGTCATTTCTTATTTTTATATATTGTCGTATAGATTGTTTATGATTGTTTTAGTAATTTTTAGATTTTTGATATTAAGTCATTTTTAGTTTTATTTACTTTTTAATTAATCTTGTCTTTATTGCAGAAATTAACTTAGTTAATTTTCAGTTTTTATGAGTTTAGTAGTTTTAATGATTAGTTAAGTTCATTTAGTTAATATAGTTTTTAATTAGCATAATTAATATTTTTAATTAATAAGGATAATGAGTAGACACATTTAATTAGAGTTTAAGTATAATTAATGGTAATTAATTAATTTATAATTAACATGTTTAATTAATTATATTTCAGTAAAAAAAAACAAAAATTTTAGAAAATCGTCCCAACCGTTCGGTTACAACCCGCAACCGGATCGGTTGGAAGTTTTTTTGTCTGGAAGCTTACCACCAACTGAATCGGTTGGAGGGCCAACCGAAACGGTTGGAGCTCTCGGTAAAAAATTTTCTAGTTTTTCTATTTTGAGTTTTAGCTTGTGTTTTTAGTCTTAATAAGTGTCTTTACTTGTTTAGAATATATTTCTGTAGTTTGTTTTGATTTTTACTAACTCTAACGCTAATGATTTGGATGTTTGTCTTTGGTTTTGTTTTGTTTTGTTAGATAGTTGTTATGGATAGTTTAAGCGGAATTTCTGAGTACCTACGTAACTTGGATGAGATGGAACGTGCACTCGCGGTGGAAGCATTCTACAATCCATTCAAAAACATCATTGTTTACAAGAAACTAGCAGATTTCTTAGGTTCTCTACCGGTTCAACTTAAAATTTTGAAATGGGGACCCGAGGGGTCAAGTGTTTACAAAAGAGAGGATGGAGACGGGGAATGGCCCGTCAAATTTGATATACTATGCCCGGATGGGAGAATATTTGTAAGGAAATTCAAAACTCATGAAACACACCGTGAATTGACCGGGAAATTTCAAAGTGAGGACATCTGAAGGCATGAGTATTTTGAGGAGTACTAAGGAGAAGCACAATACGATAATAACAAGCAATTGTTTGCTTGATTTTCATCTCTCGATGAAACTTTTAATTTTATGCATTTAGGATTTTGTTTTTCATTTGATTTTTATTTCTCTTATTATTTTGATTTGAAGTTGTTTATGGATTTTGAGTTTTAGTTTTAGTTATGATTATAAGTATGATGATTTGTTTTTGAGATTAGATGTTGAAATTTTCAAATGGTTGGATGAATGTTGTGTGCATCTTTAATCGGATTTTTGAATAAACGATTGTTGCTTGAAAGGTAAAATGCCCAAGTAAAGTGAAAAAGGCAAAATTCTGCAAAAATGCAAACCAAAACGGTTGTGTCTGTTGGAATCACTCCTAAACCTAAATTAAGTGTTAGTAATTCATATGTAATAGTTAGCTTAATTATGGCCTTTATGTTTGTTATTAGCCTTAAGCTTATGTAGAAGGCCCATGAGCTTAGGCGCAAGCCCATAGGAGAAAGGAAGGGACTAGGAGTGTTGCCCTAGCTTCCCTCCTATAAATACTATGTAATAACCCTCACTTGAGGGTTGGTTGTTCAATTTATTTCTTTCACACATACTCTACGCATAACCATCCAAGTATATCGTGTGTGTGTGTTGGGTTTATTGTTCATCCGCCTCTCTATCTCTTCTCTTGATGCTTGTGTTGTAAAACTAGTGACCTAACAGTGGTATCAATCGCCTAATAGTTGGGTGAACGTTTTGGTCCTACGCGTAGAACATACGCTTCGGTATTGATACTTTGGTTCGCTTAAAAACACGTTTTTTACACTTTTTAATCCAAGATTCTTGTCCTTTCAATGTTTTAAGGTGTTAAAATACTTGTTTTTGGCAAAAAGTTTCAAACTTTACGCGTGAATCTACGTTTTTAAGCTAGTTTTTGTTCGAGGGTTTCGTTCTACGCGTAACCTGTTTAGACGTTTTGGTTCATCAAGTTTCACACTTTTGTGTTATTTTGGTGATATTAAAGCTATCTCATCACAAAAATCTGGTTTAGAAACATCTTTGGGCAAAATTATTTTTACGAGTAAAGCTACGCGTATCAAAACCCTAGTTTTACGCGTAACTTTATCCTTGGTTTGATCTTCAGTTTAGTGGTTTACTCCGTGTTTTCTTGCTTGGATAAGCCTGAAAATACGTCAACTTTGGATATCTTTTGCACTGTGATAGTGTAAAAGATAACTTGGGATAAAACCCTAAAATTATGCATAAGCATAAAGCTTACGCGTAGAAGTCCTACGCATAAGATTCATCTTACGCCTAAGCCTCATCTTACGCCCAAGGTAATCCTACGCCTAAGTTTTCTACGCCTAACTTACTGTTTACGCTTAACTTTAGTGCTTTTTTCTCTGCTTACGCGTAAGCTAAACCTACGCGTAACTCTTGCCGTTACGCGTAACTTTGGTGTTTTTACGCATAAGTGCTACTTGGTTTATTGTGATTTCTACGCCTAAGGATACTTCATCAACAAAGGTTCATTCGACTACAAAGATCCATTTTACCAACACAAGTTTTCAACATGTCACAACCACCATACTCTAACTATTTCCCTTACACTTATTCTCAACGACAACAACAACTAAGTCCACAACGTCAACAATGGAATCAACAACAAGCAATTTATCAACAACAATTTAATCAACAACATACTCCACAACTTGGAGCAATTCCTCCACCACAAATGGTTCAAACACCACCAAGTCTTCAAGTTCAACCCTACACAAACGATTTCAATCAACATCCATCAAGGAACACTATGAAGGAACCCACTTGGTTTGCAAAGATGTGTGAAGCTTTAAGCAGCCAACAATCAATTCATGAGGCTGGATCACTTGATAGACCTCCAATGCTCACTCCAAGAAACTACGATCAATGGGTAATTAGGTTCTTTAGGTTTTGTGATCCGAAGAAGCCACATGGAAAGTTCTTAAAGAAGGTTATCTTGGAAGGTCCATTTCAGATGCCTACTATCATTGTACCCGGAGATCCAAATGCTAATCCACCAAGGGATGAACAATCAAACATTGCTACTGTTGCAGACCTGAATCCAGAAGAACTTCTACACTATGAAGCTGATGAGCTTGCAATGCAATATATCCTTTTAGGATTACCAAACCCAATTCTTCGAAGTGTTGATGCTCAAAAGACTGCAAAGGCAATGTGGGAACACATTCATCTACTTATGGAAGGATCTGCACTCAATCAGGAGGATATGGAATCCAAAATTTACTTGGCTTATGAACACTTCTTGATTGAACCTGGAGAGACACTAGAGTCTTATCATCATCGATTCTAAGACATCATCAATGATTTGGATAAACACAACATCATCATGCCAAGAATTGCAGTTAATACTAAGTTCCTGAGTAGTCTTGGTCCTGAATGGGAGAAGTATGTCATTTTTCTCCGTCAAGCAAAGAACATGCATGATTCTACATACGGATTGTTGTACGATTATTTGAAGCCTCATGAAAAGGAATTTGATAGGGAAAGGATTCTCCGTGCTCAAATTGCTTCACGTTCACATCCGGAAAATCAACAACTTGCCTTGTATGCTCAAAACAGTTATCCTCCTCAACCAGCAACTCAACCAACTGCCACTATCACACCAAATTATCAATCACAACAATCTCAACATAATCAATTGGTTCCATACAACAACAACAATGCTCAAGCATTTGTCAGTGAAGCTAATAGGGAATCCGATCCGTTCGAAGCATTGCAACAAGGATTTGTTATGATTGCTAATGCTTTTAGCCGTTATACCAACAAATCCAACAATCGTATTCGTTCCTCATCTAACACACGAAATCAGGCTGTTGTGAACAATGGACGAGTTGAAGTTCAGAATCGTGGTTATGGTCGTCAGATGGGCGGTGGTCAAGGGTTTAATGCTATGGGTAGGAATAACAACAGAGCTCAAGTGGTGGAACAGGGAAATGCTCAGAATGGGTTGAATGGTCTTCGATGCTACAACTACAATGAGAAGGGACACCTGGATAATGCATGCCCAAAGCCGAGGACTAGGGGCAGTGCTTATCACAAAGAGGCTCTTATTTTGGCTCTTAAGGATGAAGCTGGTGGAACTCTCACAGACAAAGAACAGAGTTTTATGGCAGATGTAGACTCAGATGATGATATGGAGGACTTGCAGGCCAATGCAGCTGTTATGTTGATGGCTAATATGCATGAGTTACACATGAGTGACACAGGCCCAGTGTATGACAATGATGGCTTGTCTCAGGTACCCGAACAAACCATATTTATCTCTGATCTAATATCTCCGCCAACATCTGAATCCGGCAAGGCTCAGAATGTTCAAAATGAGTCATCCACATCTCATTCCGACGATTTTCAATTAGACCCCGTAGTTACATTTGATGACCAAGATGACCTTATGGTTTCCATTGATAATCAAATTGACTCCGTGGTTATACTTGAGGATCTAAGTAATGATCATGTTGTGACTCACGTTGAACACGCCGAACTTTTGCCTCATTCAGATTTTGCTCGTTTAATTCAAGACCAACAAACCATAGTAGAAGAATGCCGTGCAGTAAATCAGGACTTAAAAAGTAAAAATGCACTGTTAACCAAGGATTTTGAATGTTTACAAAAGCAACTCAACTTTTTCAAAACTCAAGAAAACCGTGAAAAAGGTTTTGAAGCAGCCTTTGCTAAATCTCATCAAAACGAAAAATATTTAGAGAGACAAGTGCGTGATCTAGCCGCTTCGAAGAATGCTTTGTTGTCTGAAATAGAACAACTAAAACATGAACATAAAAAGCAAATTAACGCTCTCACCTTGGAAAATCAAAAAGCTAAGGATGAGTTGTTAACTTGTCAAAAACAGTTCTCTGCATACAAAAAGCATTCAACGAAATGAATAGATGATCATCTTGAAGAAATTATCGGCTTGCAAAACAAACTTAAAGAGTTTAAAACTGTTGTTTACAAACATGGTGAGTCAGTAACGGCTATTGAAAAGTTTACTTTAAAACCCAATCCAAATGGATATGGACCGAATCTTGCTGATTACAAACCTAAGCTTTCAACCAAAGGATTCAAACCAAATCCTGAAGTTTCCAGTGCAGAATATAAAATTGATAATTCTGTTATGAGTGTTGTTGAATATCATCGTCAAGAGGAATTAGATGCAGAAGACGAGAGTCGATCAAAATTAGAAACTGTTGTTTACAACAAACCTTTTAATTATTCAAAACCGGTCACTTTCGTCACACCAACGGATTCTTCTAACACACCAAGGGTTATCATAAAAACGTCTGAGTCTTCTAATGTTAATCCCCAACCAGATTATGCACAAATTTATGGTCCTTTACCTTCCATTAGTGAAGTAAACTCAAAACCTGAAAATCGCAAAATTCTTAGATATTTTGACATTTTCATGGCTGACCTCAAAACTTTACAACATGAGATAGAATATCATTCTGAAATCAAAGTTCAACATTTTCAATCGCCTTTGGCGCGAGAACAAAGAGACATTTTTCAGAAAAATCTTTTACCAAATGTTAAAAATTTGAAAAATTGTGCATTGTCTTGGGAACGGGACTTTCATAAGGAACTTGGAGTGATGAAGGTCGTTTTCGAGAAAACAGAAACATCTATTTCTAATACTAAACGTAAAAAGAAAATGTTGAGAAAAGATGTTGATCGACTCTTGAATGATGTTATTTGTGTTGATATCCATAATGTTGTGTTATTGAATTCTGTGTCATATGCATCTGATTATATCTCTGCTGATACTGTTGACTCTGTGGTAACTGTTGAGAATACTGATAATGTGCATCAGATCGAGTCTTTAAAAGCTGAAAATGAACGATTGACAAACGAGCTTTCATATGCAAAACGTCGTCTTCAATGGTGTCAAAAATATTGTCACAATCGTGAACTTTCTTTGCAAAACAAAATCAACCAGTTGCAATCCAAAACGTTTAATCCAAAATTCGAGCAACTGGATGATCAAAACGTGTCTTTGAATTGTAAAATCTCAAAAATATGAACAAGAACTTGTAAAAGTTAAACAGGAATATGGTGTCATATTTGATTTACTTAAAAAGACTCGGGATGAAGCATCAAACGAGCTTGATCATTTTCTTGCACACACTAAGGAAGTCATGAATTTTTCAGGAAATCTTCGTTCTGAAAATCAAGAATTGGTGCACACTATCTTTAAGTTAAGAGAAATGTTAGGAAAGTATGAACAACTTCCGCCTACCGTGATTAAGAGAATAGCACCAGTAACACTTAGTAATCGTGAACCTAGAATTCCTACTGCCAAAACACAAGTTGCTAACGTGCTTCCTTCTACTGAAACAAGAATAGTTGCCCCTTTTCCAAACGTCCGCACTTCACAGCCTAGGAGCACTACATCGAAGAATAGGAAGTTGCGACCTAAGAAAAGATCAATAAGGAATGCTAAAGTAGAAGAACACCCTAGGACTATGAATAAGACTCACGTTGCTTCCACTATAGATATTGCGTCTGGCAAATGTAATAGAAATAGTGATGTAACGAATGCTAAACCTTTAAGTACTTTTGATATTCAGTCTGATGCACCTTGTGTTATTTGTCGTAAAAGTATGAATTCTGATTGTCATGACAAATGTGTTGCTAAAGCTATCATCTCTCGTTTACAGAATCCTAAGAATCGGAATCCCTCTAGGCCCACTAATCTTTCTAAGTCTGTGCTTGGTAAACCGCCCTCTTTAGATTCTAGGAAACGCATTGATGTCCCTGTAGCTCCAGTTTCACCTCCTAAGAATGTAGTACCACCTAGTGCATGCACTAAGACTAAAGCAAATACTAGTTGGAGATGGCAGAGTTGGATATATAACACACTAGGATTTAAATGGATGCCTAAAGTTATTGACGTGTGTATGTCTACTATAACTGCTCCGGAACCCTCTAACATTTCGGGTTCCACATCTACTTCTATTCCATCTGTGTCGTCTGTGTGTAATTCAGGTGATACAGATCATTCTCTGGATTGCTGATAGCGGATGTTCTCGGCACATGACAGGCAATCTTAAACTGTTATCAAACTTTATTGCAAAGTTCATTGGCACTGTCAGATTCGGGAATGATCACTTCACAGCTATCATGGGCTACGGAGACTATATCAATGGGAACATCGAAATTAGCAGGGTTTATTATGTGGAAGGCCTCGGTCACAATCTGTTTTCAGTAGGTCAGTTCTGTGATGGAGATTTGGAGGTTGCTTTCAGGGAGAAATCTTGTTTCATTCGTGATCTACAAGGAAACGACCTTATGTCTGGCTTGCGTAACTCAAGTCTTTACACTATCTCTATGCAAGACATGGTTGCTTCATCTCCCATCTGCTTACTTTCAAAGGCAACATCAACAAAATCTTGGCTATGGCACCGTCGTCTCTCACATTTAAACTTTCAAACTATAACCAATCTTGCTCGACACAAACTAGTTGAAGGTCTCCCATGATTTCGGTATTCTAAAGATCACCTTTGCTCAGCCTGTGAACAAGGGAAAAGCACTCGTGCTCATTTTCCTTCAAAGGTGGAACACAGCTCTCAGCATGTGCTTCATCTTCTTCACATGGACTTGTGTGGCCCGATGCGCGTGCAAACGATTAATGGCAAACGTTACATCTTGGTAATTGTTGATGACTAATCACGCTGGACTTGGGTCTACTTTCTTCGAAGCAAAGCCCAAGCTCCAAAGATAATCATCACCTTTCTCACAAAAATACAGGTTCAGCTCTGGAACACCGTCTGCCAAATAAGAACAGACAAAGGAACTGAATTTGTTAACCAAACTCTTCGAGAATTTTATGAGAAAGTAGGAATTGAGCATCAGACATCTATTGCACGAACACCAGAACAAAACGGAGTTGTTGAAAGACGAAACCGAACGTTAGTGGAAGCTGCAAGAACAATGTTAATCAATGCTAAACTTCCAGATTACTTATGGGCAGAAGCTGTATCTACTGCATGCTATACTCAAAACCGTTCTATGATTACTAAACGCCACAACAAAACACCTTTTGAGCTTCTCCACAACCATAAACCGAATCTCAAACACTTTCATGTATTTGGATCCCTTTGCTATCCGAATAATGATCGTGATGATTTTGGAAAGCTCAAAGCCAAAGCTGACATTGGAGTCTTTATTGGATATTGTGAGAATTCTAAAGGTTACCGGATCTGGAATCGTCGTACAAAGCAGGTTATGGAAACGATTCATGCTCATTTTGATGAACTTACAGAAATGGCTTCTGAGTATAACAGCTTGGAACCCGGTCACAACCGCTTAAACTTCCCTCAAACCCCATCATCAGCTGCACAAAGCCCCCATCTCACTCGTCAACAAATGGAAAGGTTATTTGCTCCACTGTTCAGTGACGATATTGATGAACGTGCTCCAGGTGTATCCGCTGTTTTCGCTGCTCAACCTGATACTACTCTTATACCTGATACACCTGATACAACAACTACTATTGACGAAGCACCACCAGTTGACTCCACCACAACAGTTGAACAAACCTCTTCCAACAATGATGAACCAGCTGATGATGTTCTTAATAAAGTACTCCCACCTGCAGATTTTGATCCAAATGCGTTCTTTAACCCGTTTGCTAATGACACTGTTGCACCTGATGTCGCGGAATCATCAACAAACCATTTGAATCCTCAGAATCTGCACAATGTAAACCAACATCAACCCTCTACACATCGATGGACAAAACACCATCCTCTGGCAAATATTATTGGTAACCCGAATCAACCAGTCGTTACGAGACAACATCTTCACACAGATGGTGAACATTGCATTTATGCACTCACTGTCTGCCAATCTGAGCCTAAAAACATTAAAGACGCAATGACAAAAGACAACTGGATTGAATCCATGCAAGAAGAACTCAACCAATTCAAACGTCTTGAAGTATGGGAACTGGTTGAAAGACCAACAGGGGTCTACGTCATTGGTCTCAAATGGATTTGGAAAAACAAATTGGATGCTGAAGGGAACGTAATCCGAAACAAGTCACGTCTAGTTGCTAAGGGTTATCATCAGGAAGAGGGAATAGACTTTGAAGAATCTTTTGCTCTGGTTGCTCGTCTTGAGGCTGTTCAGATATTTCTCGCGTTCGCGGCTCATATGAATATGACGGTCTTTCAGATGGATGTCAAAACTGCGTTTCTCAACGGACAACTGAAAAAAATGGTTTATGTCAGCCAACCAGAAGGATTCGTTGATCCCGAGTTCCCGAACCATGTCTACAAACTGAACAAAGCTCTTTATGGTCTCAAACAAGCTCCTCGGGCATTGTACGATAAGCTATCATCTTTCCTCATTGCTAATAATTTCACCAAAGGTTCGGTCGACCCTACTCTTTTTATACAATATCACGGGGCGCATATCTTAATTGTTTAAATTTACGTGGATGACATCATTTTTGGGTCTACACATAAAAAGTACTCAATCTCTTTTGCAAAACTAATGAAGAAAAATTTGAAATGTCCATGATGGGTGAACTTACGTTCTTTCTAGGACTGCAAGTTCATCAATCACCCCGTGGTATTTTCTTGAGTCAGTCCAAATATGCCTTTGAATTGTTAAACAAATTTGGAATGAAAACCTGTGACACTTATGCCACCCCAATGACTCATACCAAGAAGCTAAACGCTGATTTACATGGGAAATTAGTAGACCCTACCAAATACCGAAGTATTATTGGGTCTCTCATGTATCTAATATCTAGCAGACCTGATATTGTCTTTTCCGTTTATCTATGCTCCCGTTATCAGTCGCGACCAACTGAAACCCACCTCTCTGAGACTAAAAGAATCCTCCGATACATCAAGGGAACCATTAACTTGGGGATCTGGTATCCGAAGGATTCTGGTTTTGAACTAATCGCTTTTTCAGATGCTAATCACGCAGGATGTTTAGATTCACGAAAAAGTACTTCAGGAGCACTACAATTTCTTGGTGATAAACTGGTGTCCCGGCAATCGAAGAAGCAGGATTGTACATCGTTGTCATCAACCGAAGCAGAATATGTAGCCATGTCGGCGTGTTGTGCTAAAGTCATCTGGATGAGAACACAACTCAATGACTATGGTTACGTATTTGACAGAATCCCGATGTACTGCGATAATCGGAGTGCCATTGCGATCTCGTGCAACTCAGTTCAGCATTCGAAATCAAAGCACATCGATCTTCGCTATCATTTCATCAAGGACCATGTAGAACAGGGTACAGTTGAATTATACTTCGTGGGTACAAAATACCAATTGGCAGATCTACTCACCAAAGCCTTGCCTCCTGCTAGGTTTAATGAGTTGGTCCACCGGATTGGTATGCGGTGTTTGACTTAAGAGGAACTGGATGAACTATTAAAAAAGTCTTAAAAACCAGTCAAACACCAAAATCTCCTTTGTAAATAACTGTTCAAAAACGAAATACAAAAATAGAAAATCAGATAAAACAACAAAAATATTCTTCTATCTATATTTCTTCAAACATGGCAAGTACATTTCTTCAGTCAACACTAAAATCTTTCAAAATTCAGTATTTTTCCTATCAAGTGTTGAGGGGGAGAAAATTAATTCTTAACTGTTTCAAAATAACCGTGTACTTGCATGTTACCCTATCCCGGTTGTTTCTTTAATAATGGTGGTCACATTTCTGGTTTACTGACACTCCTCGGACTAAAATTTATAACCTTTCATTATTTCTTAAGTCGAGGGGGATTGTCGTCAAAGTTATTTCCAAGAATTCTTCATTTGGTAACCAAAATGGAAGTTTAAAGGCTTTGGATGAAAATGGAAAAGGTGGAGGGACTAAAACTGCCAAAAGCTTAAAGTTATTTTAATAAATACACCTCCACCTAACTTTCACTTCACATTTAATACTCATCCTACGCCTAATATTCAAGCTTCAATTCCGTGTTTTTGATCATAAAATTGTAAGTGTTTTCGTAAACTAAATGTAATTACAAGCAAGGGTTTTGATTTTTATGCAAATCCAACGGCTAAAATGTGAGATATGAGTGATTGTGTGTTCTACGCATAAGCGTATGAACACACAATCATTGGTGTGTGTTGGTGGTTAAAATAAGTGTGTCAAAACGTTTCAATAACATCAATGATACTATGTTTATACTCAAAATCCACCCAGAAACACGAATTGATTGTTTTTCTAAATTAGGGTTCATGAGTAGTTTTGGGTGTTTTCAAATGAGAATATTTTTGGTGTTAAAGATTGTTGTACAATGTTGTTTTCAAGTTGAATTAATCATATCTAAGCCCAGAAACTACCCAGAAACACTAATGATTCATAAATTGAAAATTAAGGTTCTAGTTCATACGAATTGGGTGTTCTTGATTGGCCTTGAATTTGATGTTAAAACTTGGATAGAGCAACTTACTATGCCTCTAAGACTTACCAGAAACACTTTGGTGTAATTCCTATGGCTAAAATTCTTAAGCATAATATATGAACTATTAGGGTTTTGGTCTACGCGTAAGACTTTTTACGAGTAAACTGTTTAATGAGTTTCATGCCATGATCTGTTTTAAAATGAATGTTAATGTTAATATTGATGTTATGATGATGTTATTTCAGGCTTGCTACTCGTAAAACTCAGAATCAAGGTTATTGAAAATCTACGCATAAGGATCACCTTACGCGTAGAAAGTTATGCGTAAGAGAAATCTTACGCGTAACTGTTACGCGTAAGGTTCTACAAAGGGACTACGCGTATCCTGTGAAGGATATGCATAAACAGTGACCTCTACGCATAAGGTCTACTCTTACGAGTAAGCCTTACGCGTAAGGTTTTATATAAGCCTACGCGTAAGCTTTACGCATAAGGTTCCCTTTTCCTACGCGTAACATTTCTTACGCGTAAGTAAGGATCCTACGCATAAGCTTGCGTCTACTCGTATACTTCTCCTATTTACGCATAAGCTACCATTTCTACGCATAAGCCTTGATCAAACCTTCATTATGAATTGTTACGCGTGCAAACTTGTAAATAAATAAATCATAACGTCACGAAACCAAAAATGTCACTAATGAGCTTAAACGTTTAATATGTTGTGTTAAATAAGTGATAACATAAACTTTAAAACTTAAAGTTAACTAACTCACGAAACTTATCACGACGTCATTGGACTATTGAACAAACAAGTGACTTTGGACTCGTAACTATCATTGACATTGCACATTCAATAATTAGTCAATAAAACCTTCTGTTGACTAACATTATGTCTTTCGATATGTTGGTTCTTTTGGCTAATGTTATTTCAGATCAAGACATGGTTGCTCAAATGAATGTGGATGCACCAGATGTTCTCACTGTTGCCGATATCTTCCCAAACGGCTATCCGAGGAAGATTGGAAAGAACAACCTTCGGGTTGACTTTGAAACCCTCACCTGTTCAGAATCTTCCTGTTTGATTGCTGTGGATATTCTAAAGAATCATCCTTACCAGAACATGCTCTCACATTATGCTACAATACCGGAGATCTACATTCACCAGTTCTGGAATTCAATGCAAAGGATCAAAGGTCAAAGTGCGGTGACAGTGACGCTCAATCACAAACAGGTCACCATCACACATGCAGACTTACGGGCTGTTCTTCTCATCCCTGACATCGAGCCAACCGACTTCTATGCCACACCTGCTGAAGAGACAGTTTTGCAATTCTTGATTGATATTGGCTATGATGAAGCTTCAGGAACTATCTCTAAGCATTCTCATGTGGAGCTCAAGAACATTCCTCAACAGTGGAGAACTCTCTACATCATCATCACCAAATCTGTCTCTGGTCGTGATAGTGGCTATGAGCATCCCAAGCTCATGGAACTGCAAATCTTTTGGTCATTAATCAACATGAAGCACATCGAACTGGAAGCTCTGATATGGGATGACATGATGTCATTTCTTAAAAAGCTTGGCTCAAAGATTCCCTATGTCAGATACACTAAACTGTTGATCCAGAGAGCACTTGGGCTTCATCCTGATATTCCCAAGAGGCTCAATGACCCCAACAATCACGACATGTTGTCTGAGCCTATTCTAACAGTCAGAATCAAAGAATCGACAACAAAGAAACAGGGTGTTGTGTTACCTGATCACCTTCTGTCTAACGAAATCAAAAAGCTCTACACATACAAAAGGTATCTGGAAGCAGTTAAAGTAGGCAAAGTTGGTCATCTCGATGAGAAGTCTTCTGGAACACCTACACGGAGAACCAGAAGAGGCAGTGCGGGAAGTGTTGCAAGCGCTGAAAGTCAGAGGAAGTACCCCAAGAGGAATCCTTTAAGTAAAAGGATTGTTCCCTCTAAGGAAGCTGTTCCTATTCCCATTCCAAAGTCTAAACCACAAAGAGAGCTAGTGGACAAAAACTCTGAAGATACACAATCGGACGAAGAGGTCTTCTACTCTGAATCTGCAACCGAAGCACCTCCTTCAGTAGCAAAACCTCCCAGTCCACCAGCTATCCAAGGAAAAAGGAAGACTCCAGTACTTGTGCCTTATGAAGAGGAAAGCTCAGAAGAAGAGCCACTGGAAACTGATTACAGGAGGAAGTTCAAATTTGTTAGACTCCAACACGTTGCGGAGGAATTTTCCAAAGATCAAATGGGTGGCCCCGGAGGGTCAAGTGGTGAAGTTCAACCTACACCAGATCCTGATGCGGTTAATCAACCCGATAAGGGAACTGGTGCCACCACTCTTGAGCAACAACAAAAGCAACAGGAGGAGTCTATTAAGTTTGACATTGAGGAACCAGATACTGAGAAGTCTGAGAAAGATAAAGCTGATGAAGAAGCTAAGTCTGGAAATGATGAAAATGTTGATTATGAAAAGTTTCTTCTTGACAGTCCCGTACGGTCTAAGTAGAAAACTTCTAAACCTCCTAAGGATCCTGAATCTCCTCACATCTCATCTTCATCAGACTCATCTTCTCACTCCTCACCACCACCATCAAAAAGAACAACAAGATCCACATCCAGATCAGTGAAGAAGCCAACTGCCTCTTGGATTTCTCAAACTAAGACACGAATCGTTAAAGCTGTCAAACAGGTCAGAAAGAAAGACGTGCTTTACAAGAAGCTGAATTTTCTTGCTGATCAGGTACAGTACCTTCATGACGAGAATGACGAGATGAAAGTTGAAAGGGAGTATGTCCAGAAGCTCATGAAAGATGATCTTCAATGGAAAATGGACGAGATGATCAAAGGATACACTCACAAGTTCCTTCTTGACGTCGTTCCTAAATTGACAAAGGAGATGTATACCAGACAAATTTATCCGAATCTCCTACATCTGGCCAAGAAAACCATGAAATCAACTCCAATGAATGTGAACATCAATCCAGTTGAACCCACAATCTTCTCAGATGATGAATTGGTGAACCGGCTAGTAGCTCAAATGTCGAAACGCTCTGCAATGTTTGCCTCCCACAAAGCTAAATTGTTTGAAGCATTGCTGGAATACCAACTCAGGTCAGCATACAGAGAAGAAGCTGTAAGGCCAAAACGTTCAAGAGATGACGAAGACAAAGATCATGATAAGGATAACGAGCCCAAACGCCCGAAGAAGTCTGGTGAATCATCTTTGTTAGGTCACCATCTTATCACAACAATTTGTATTTCTAGAGAGAGAAAGTTTTAGTGAGAGAAAGTGGAAGGAACTAATGAATGATTAATGAAAATGATAATTGTAATTAGAACCAACAACCCTCTCCCTTCTAGGGAGGGGGTATTTATAGTGTTTACATAAGTAGGGGTGTTTCCCCTTGGTTCTAGAAGAACCTTCTATCACAGCTCATGGGCTTACTACATGAGCTGTGAAATCAATTACAAACATTTATAAACCATATTTATCAACGACCTATTACAAATGAAATGACCTACACTTGATAATTAAAACATGTTCCTAACAATCTCCCCCTAAGGGTTGGTCATCATTTGTTGTCTTGCTTAGGTCGTTTGGCGTCTTGAACTTCTTTGGCGTTCATGGCTTGTGACGTCCTTGATTCTTTGCATCTTTGTTCTTTGTTCTTGTTGTTGTGATCAGTTGTAAAATCTGCCTTTATCAACATCTTTAACTTTGATCTTTATCTCATAACTTTGCAGATTCTTTGACTTTGATGTAGAATCTTTCTGAAATTTTCTTTGCTTTTTGAGAGAACTTTCAATTAGTGTTGATGCTGGTAGAAGCATGTGAAAAGTCTGCACGATCTTTTCTACCCGTGAGCATCCATAAGAAGAAAAACATAAAACATGGGTTAGAAATAATCCAGCGCTTACAAGTTTGAACTTCGAAAGTGTTAACAGCATAGTGTGAAAACACATCTCTAGTTCTCACAAAGGCTGTTCCTGAACTGGAGTCCCACAAGTGAGATAACGCGATGTACCGAAATACACCTACAGTTCAGATGAGTCGCTGAGGTACACCGAAGCATCACCCCACGACTGTAGACCGTTTGAGACACACTAAGCGTAACCCACAAGGAGTTACCGAAGTGACCTGCTGTCAGGGCTGTTTGATGTTGACCCTGGCAGGAATTTCCATTCAATCACTGAGGATCACAATTGTGAATCCCCTCATAAATGTTCTGGCAGATTGCTAAGATCTGCGTAGGACTCTGGAAAAATGTCACTTGTGTCCTTATTGTTTGAAGAACAAGTGATGAAATATATAAGTGTTCCTAAGAGATCTTTTTGATAAATCTCATGGCTCTAGACTCGATTAGTGCATTTTGATTTTCCTGAGCGGAGACTAGGGAGAGGGTCTCCTTCTTCAATACCAACAATCTCTAAGAGAGAGTCGATAGATTACGTAGGGTTCCCTGTGAGAATGAAACAAGCTCTTTTGAGAGAACTTGAGTGGCTTAGAAGGTTTAGTGCATTGCGTCACTGGGTCCATGACGACTTGTCTTCAATACCGGTGTCATCTTGTGACAACCAGTAGCATATGAATTGAACCCGGTGTCTGCCCTAAGTTGAATAATTTGGAGGGCTATTTCTTTTCACCCTTTTCTTTAACTTTTCTTTTTAATTCTTCAACTCCTTCTTTCTCCGATTCTCATTTTCTCCTTTTTTCAATCATACCTAAGGACTTCTAAATACTAACTATTTGTGGTGTCCTTGGGTAGATCCCTCCGGCTCTGGCGGATCATAGGACGTTTATTCCTAAACTTAGTCACCTTTTAACTCCATGACTATCCTATGTTGCCACAAAACCTTTTCTTGAAAATCTCTCAAGATGTTTATGATGAAAAACCTGTTTTAGTAACACTTTGAGAGTTTTTGGTTTTTTTTTTCAGAAATACTCCCCCTCCACATGTGCTTATGAGTTTTGACTGAAATCTGCACAGTGTGGGTAGAGCTCGCACTTTTGAATTGATCGACTCTTGATAGACAATTCCCCGCGAGATACGGTTACGTTGTATAGTTAAAGAGTTCCATTATCAGCTTTTAGGTGACAACTAGCTCTAATAACTACCTTGAAGATGTAAACTCTCCTTGAAAAGGAGGTTAGACCCGTCAAAGTTCATGTAAATCAAGAGTGTCTCGGATTGGTACATTCTACTAAGATAAGTCTTGAAAGGCAAATCTTTTCGATTACTGACATTCAAAGATCGTCCATTCATTGGTGATATCTGAGTCGAGCACGTTATGAGACTCCATAACTTCCTGATCAACAATTTTAATCACATTTCTCCCCCTCAAAAATAGCATATGAATGTTGTTTTTGAAAAACATGTTGATTAAAATATGCTTTTTGAGACATTGAAAATTCATTTGGAAAGAAATGGATTGCAAGAACATTTGATTTCGAACAAAGATTTTCTCAAATACTCCCCCTCAACAAGTGATACTAACTTTTGAAGTTTTGAAAACATAAGGGGAAGTACTTGTTCTGTTGAGCAAAACTTTGAAAAATGAAAGTTTTGATAAGTTTTACTCAACAGTAAGAAGCTTTCGCTCCTTTTATAGGAATGTGGCACTGATGCGTACCATAGGGTCCTTTCATTACAAGTACGGGTTGTACACTGTTATGTGTGCACTAGCCATTTAGGGAAAAAATGTAATAATTATTAAAAAAATTAATCTCTCCCTGATTGACGATGTTTCAAGATCAGCTCCCCCTTAAACTAACAACCATTTTCCCCATATTCGAAACTTTGATGTAGTAGACATTTCTTCTAACTTTTGAAGTTTTCAGTATGCAGCGGAATTTGTAGAAGAGCAGAAAACCACACAAGAGAATCTGACTTGTTGAAGAAAGTCCGTTCGAGGGAAACATGCCAGAAATCAACAATGTCTTTGTACGTATGTAGACACATCACACCAAACAAACCACGAAAGGCGAAATGAAATGACTCCCCCCTGATTGTTGCGGTCTATCGGAATACTAATCAACTGTGTATATGCAAATACTCGATAAAATGACCGTGCGTGAGTCATCATAACATCATATTTGGGTAACTTCACACAAGATAACCCAGTGAAAGTTGAAACGATAACACCAAAGTAAGACGTTTGAACCACATATCGTCTCATTTCTTCCCCCTGATTGCAGAAACTCGTGAAGGGAAAGAGTTTTTGCAAAGAAGGCAAAGAAAGCACATGACATATACTCTCTCTTCCCCCCGATGTTTTCGATGAGTCGAAACATACACCACGTATGTTGATGATGAAATCGGAGACAGCGTAACCGTGTATGTTCAATTAATCGAACAAGTGTAAAGTACCATAAATATCCCGTGAGAATCAACTGCGGATAACACTACTCAACTTGTTCATTATGTTGAGCATCAGTTGTGTCATTGTTGTTGGAAACAATTTGATCTACTGTTATCAGAGATTCGATTGAAGGTGCATCTCCAGCAACGGTTGTTGTTGTAGATTCAGGGTGTATCTAGAATTAGAATATGATCAGGTTGTGCAGCGGAAACATTAGATACATCTGAAGCACGGCTTTCTAAAGAATCTCCAAACAGTGGAGCAAACAAAATTTCCAATTCTTGACGATTGAGTACAATGGCGATGCAGCTGATGGATCATTATGTTTTAGACGGTGAGAATCGGGTCCTAAGTTGTTGTACTTAGAAGCCATTGCTGAAGTGCGGGTCCAAAACTGAATTATTCCGAAGCCATTGATGTTGTACCTGTATAAAAAGTAGGACGGGAGAGATAGAGACAAACATGGATCCCCAAGTGTAATTGGGTTCCAGATGTTAGAAACATAAAGTTGCAGTGTCAATTTTCTTCTTGACACCTGAATACACTGTTTTGTTGCAAATGTTTAATATCTTGCCTGTAGGAATCCACCTAAGACCAACAGTTTTAAAAATTCTACCCGTAGGTATCCACCTAAGATTAGATCTAGGAAATGCTTAAACTTCTTTTGGAAAGAGTCTTTGTCCTATATTGATCCTCCTATTAGGTTTCCGAAGTTTGTTTCTCAGTTCAACGGGTCTATTTCTAATTGTCTGTTGACTACACTTAGGTCGGTTCTGCAATACACTAGAAGGCATCACACGAGGTCGTGAACCTAAGATTCCATCCTTTTGGAGTAGTGCCCTTTTCCTAGCCTTTTCTAGATCATAGTTCTTGTACGTGTCATTTGTATCATATGAATTTTTAATTTTAATGCTCGATTTAGACACAGTGTTCGAACTAATCCTAGACGGGCCAGTTGCAGCTACATGTTGAGGTTTAACAGAAACAGAAGCATTTTTCTCAGGCAAGGAATGTGGAATGACTTGATTTGACAAATGATTATTCTCAACAACTTGGGAGGAAAACCATGGTTTTGAAGATTTTGATCGTTCAGATTTAAAAGCAGTTGGTTGTCTAACTACTGATTGATTTCTGATTGGTTGTGGTGACGATTTCCCCAAGATTGTTGGTTTTGTAAACTTAGTATCCACACTATTGCCAGTTAATCTTCTCAATTTGTTTTGTAAAGCAACATGCGCAAGCCCCTTTGCTTGAATTTGAGCCTTTAAATGCTCATTTTCTTTTACTAATGTATCCACATGATTACTTTGCATTTTAAGTTCAAGAGATTTGCTATGTGCCTCTAGTTTTGAAAAATCTTTTTGAAATTGAGCAATGGTCCTTTTGAGAAGAATGTTTTCAGATTCAAGAATTTGATTTGACGATTCAGTTGTATTGTTTGCAACTAAGGGCTCAGGCATGAGACAGTTGTCTGGACATTGTGCAATACACTGGTCAACCTCTCCTTCATTTCTGAATTCAGGTTGCTCAGTTTGTTTCGCATTTGCAGGCAGAGTATGAACAACAGTAGATTGTACCTCAACCATCTGTTCTTTGTCAAATGTCGGCTCTGTGTCATAGATGGGAACGATGTCTTCCTCAACCATTTGTTCTTTGTCAAAGGTTGGCTCTGTGTCATAGGTGAGAACGATGTCTTCCTCAACCATTTGTTCTTCGTCAAAGTTGGGCTCGGTGTCATAGTTGGATGTGATATCTTCCCTAGATCTGCTGCTGTCATCCTGCTTTCCCAATGCTACAACCTCATTGTCCGTATTACTGACATTTGCAGTATTCTCATCATTCTTGACAAGCCTTTGAGCATTCCTTCCTTGTACATCAACTCTTTCACCTTGCATGACTGCTTGATTTCGTGGATCAGATGAAGTCTGACTCTTTGAATTCTTAAATTGTGAGATCATCTTAGTCAGTAACATCATTCCTTTGTTTAATTCCACAAATGGATCTTCAGAATCATCAGTAGCAAGGTTTGGTAAAAAAGGTTTTAAGCAGTAGATGGAAGGTGAGGAGATTTGTGAAAGCATTTGAGACATTGATATAGTGAATTATAATTTTCCCTCCAAAAATAATTATGAAAAACTTTTCTCCCCCAAAATTTGAAATTCACTATAAAATGCAGTTTTAAGGTTGTAAGAAAAATTTAAGTTGTGACAATTTTGACGCCAAATTTGACCCGAAAAATTCGAATTTAGGCCCAAAAATTTGAATTTTTGACCAAAATTTTCACAGTTAAACCAAAATTTGAATTTCGCGTAAAAATTGAACGTTTAGTCTCCCCTAGAAATTAAATTTTACTCAAATTTTCCCGCCAAAAAACTCATTTTTTTTTTTTTTTGATGTGTTATGGATCTTTAAAGGATAACTAAGGTTAAGGTTGTTTAGATTAAGGTATATTAGTAGCAGAAATCCAAACTTGCAGAAGAAACTCGCAGAAGAAACTTGCAGAAGAAACTCACAGAAGAAACTTGTAGAAGAAACTCACAGAAGAAACTCGCAGAAGAAACTTGCAGAAGAAACTCACAGAACTTGAAAAGAAACTCGCAGAAGTTCAAGAAACTCGCCAGAATTCAACAGAAACTCGCCAGAATCCAACAGAAACTCGCCAGAATTCAAGAAACTCGCCAGAATTTAGCAGAAACTAGCCAGAATTCAGCAGAAACTCGCCAGAATTCAAGAAACTCGCCAGATTTCAGCAGAAACTCGCCAGAATGCAAGAAACTCGCCAGATTTCAGCAGAAACTCGCCAGATTTCAGCAGAAACTCGCCAGAATGCAAGAAACTCGCCAGATTTCAGCAGAAACTCGCCAGAATGCAAGAAACTCGCCAGATTTCAGCAGAAACTCGCCAGATTTCAAACTCGCCAAATTTCAAACTCGCCAAATTTCAAACTCGCCAAATTTTGAAACTCGCCAAATTTAGAAACTAGCCAAACTGCAAACTCGCAGAAATTCAACTAGAAACTCGCAGAACTTCAAAGAAACTCGCAGAAAATCATGAGAAACTCGCAGAACTTCAAAGAAACTCGCAGAAATTCATGGCTAACTCGCCAAACTCGCAGAAACTCATAAGAAACTCGCAGAAAACTCAAAGAAACTCGCCAAAATTCATGGCTAACTCGCCAAAACTCATAAGAAACTCGCAGAAATTCAAATAGAAACTCGCCAGAATGCGTGGCTAACTCGCCAAAACTCATAAAAACGCGCAGAAACTCGCAGAAACACGTATTTAGTCCAAAAAATCCATAAATTTCAATCTAAAACACGTTTTTAAGTACGAATTTCTATTAAATCTAATCAATATTAACCTAAACTATCCCTTGGCTCTGATACCACTTGTTAGGTCACCATCTTATCACAACAATATGTATTTCTAGAGAGAGAAAGTTTTAGTGAGAGAAAGTGGAAGGAACTAATGAATGATTAATGAAAATGATAATTGCAATTAGAACCAACAACCCTCTCCCTTCTAGGGAGGGGGTATTTATAGTGTTTACATAAGTAGGGGTGTTTCCCCTTGGTTCTAGAAGAACCTTCTATCACAGCTCATGGGCTTACTACATGAGCTGTGAAATCAATTACAAACATTTATAAACCATATTAATTAACGACCTATTACAAATGAAATGACATACACTTGATAATTAAAACATGTTCCTAACAATCTCCCCCTAAGGGTTGGTCATCATTTGTTGTCTTGCTTAGGTCGTTTGACGTCTTGAACTTCTTTGGCGTTCATGGCTTGAAAAACCTCCACCCCAACGGACTACAACTCAACAAAGGTCTCCTCCTCGTTCTTCTACTGAAAAACCTCAAGATTCTGAGTTCCACCCAAGACTAAGAAAACCGGTGATCATTTTGAGTATACGGGTGGTGACGATGAAGAAGTCTCTGAGCCCCAACAACAACCCATCTCTCCTGACACAGCCAAGAAACCAGAATCCTCCTCCAGGCCAAAGAAGATGAAGAAGAAGGCGCCTATGACTGACGTCTTATCATGGCTAGACGAGGATGATACTGAATTTGAATGGTTCTTGAAGCTTGTTGATTCCACTCCTTACCCAGCTGAAGGTCAAGAGGTTCCAGAATGTAGTTCATTGGAGGATGCGAAACTACTACAAGAAAAATTCCGTGTGAAGAAGATGACGAAATCCGAGTTGAAGCGAATCAAGAATGAAGCATTTCAACTTCTAAAAGATAGTTCAAAAAGTGCTATTGAAGTTGAGTATCACCTTGATAATATAGCACGAGCTATGTCTAATAACATGGATTGGCTCAACCCAGAAGCAAACATCGACTTCACCAAACGGGACAACCCTCCATATTACACCGACTGGTCAAAACCTCTACCAACAATTGGCCAACCAGATCAGCCTAGGATTCCATTCCGATATTTCTTCAACAAAGACCTGAAATTTCTTTTACACGGTGGCGATGGTTCAAGGAAATACGCTACATCTCTGACACTTCCATTCCCGGCAGCCATATACTCTAACTGCATAGCCATCGAGGAAAGAGCTAACCACATGTTCTCCAACAATGTGGCAGAGTATGACCGTGATGCACTGTATGGGATTCACCATTGGCCAGAACGCCGAAGAATCTACTACAGAAGCTGCCAGGTTCAGAAGTCTCAACATGAAGTGTTCAGTACTAAGAGCATTGTTGCCATCAAACATGTTGATCTTTCGTCTAAATGGGACTACACTTTCCTCAAGAATATTGTGGTCAAAAGGCAAGACGAAAGGGATTATGCATTCTCTGAAGCGGACTTTGAGAATTTGTCCATCAACGACATTGAAGACATATACCTTGCCAAAGTACAGGGTCGCATGAGACAATTTTCAACTGAAGTACAACGTGAATTCATCAAGTCCTTGCTTATCTTCATCAGAAGCATAGTCATCAAAGAACGTGTAGAAGATCTCCAGCTTGTAGTTGAATCATATCAGAACCGTGTCAACTTCACTCCACCTCAGCTAGATCTTCCCGACATTAATCAGCTTTCACAACACACACTCATCAGCCAACCATTCGGAGTGGTTTACATTAGTGAAACACATCGCAACTGCTTGATGACGTGTAAAGATCTTCACAAGTTTGGGGATCACACATTGAAGAAGGTTAGGGACGGATTGGCTTATAGGATGAAGGATATTCATGAAGGCATTGGGTCATAAAAGCGATGGAATTCCAAGGAAAGACGGGATGTGAGGAGGATCATCAGAAATATTGATGAAAGGTTGTATCGACGGGACCATTTCAGAACTCTGGAGAGCTTTATAGGCGGTCGTCCCAGGATTGCTATCGCCGGCTATCAACGCCCAGTTCGCATTCCTGGTAACATTGATGGACTTCCTGGTACCCCTTGAACTGCTTCTATTTCATAATATTTTGGATGTGTGATTAATTATGACGATGGCTTGTGCACACATATCAGTGTACAACCCGTTCTTGTCAAGAAAGGACCCTGTGGTACGCTTCGGTGCCACAATCCTTATAAAAGGAGCGAAAGCTTCTTACTTTTGAGTAAAACCTATCAAACCTTTCATCTTTCAAGGTTTTGCTCAAAAGAACAAGTACTTCCCCGTATGATTTTCAAAACCTCAACCGTTTATATCACTTGTTGAGGGGGAGTATTTAAATTAACACTTTGTTCACAGTGGTCATCTTCCCGCAACACTCAAAATGGTCATATTTATTCTCAACTTTTCAAAAATAACATTTTATATGCCATTTTTGAGGGGGAGAAAATTATGTGATAAGAAATATGTTGTGTAAATGCAAATGAATCTTTGTGCTATAGACTTAACCAACGAATTGACGGTACTTAACTGTTAGTAACTCGAAAAGACTTGTCCAGGATGGGTAATAATTTCAAGCTAGTTCGCTAGTAATGTAAACGTGTCTCGCAAAGGACTTGTCCGAGTAGAAAGTACCATTCGAGAAACTCTTGGTAGACATGAACTCTGATGGGTTTGACAACCTTTCGAGGATTGTCTACAACTTCAAGGTAGTTATTAGAGCTAGTTGTCACCTAAAAGCTGACAATGTAACTCTTTAACTATGCAAAGTAACCGTGTCTCGCGGGGGATTGTCTATCTTGAGTTGATCAATTCATAAAGTGCGCGCTCTTTCCTCACTGTGCAGATTTCCGTAAAAACTCTTAAGCACATGTGGAGGGGGAGTATTTCTGCAAAAGATCAAACTCTTCAATGGTACAAAATGTTTTACAATCATAACCGTTGTAAGAGATTTTCTTGAAAATTTGTTTTATGGCTACATAGGTTAGTCATGGAGTTATAAGGTGACTAAGGTTAGGAATAACCGTCCTATGATCCGCCAGAGCCGGAGGGATCTACCCAAGGACATCACAAATAGTTAGTACTTAGAAGTCCTTTGGCACGATTATAAAAGGAGAAAATGAGAATCGGAGAAAGAAGGAGTTGAAGAATTAAAAAGAAATGCAAAGAAAAGGGTGAAAAGAAATAGCCCTCCAAATTATTCAACTTAGGGCAGACACCGGGTTCAATTCATATGCTTCTGGTTGTCACTTAGTGACGCCGGTATTGAAGATTAAAAGTCGTCATGGACCCAGTGACGCATGCACTAAACCTTCTTAGCCACTCAAGTTTCTCTCAACAGAAGCTTGTTTCATTCTCACAGGGAACCTTACATAATCTATTGGCTTTCTCTTAGAGATTGCTGATATTGAAGAAGGAGACCCTCTCCCTAGTCTCTGCTCAGTAAAACCAAAACGCACTATTGAGTCTAGAGCCACGAGATTCATCAAAAGATCTCTTAGGTACACTTGACATTTCATCACTTGATGTTCAACAATAAGAACATCAGTGGTACGTTATCGAGTCCTTCACAGATCTTAACAATCTGTCGAGAATATTTATGAGAGGCTCACAACTGTGATCCTCAGTGATTGAATGGAAACTCCTGCCAGGGTCAACATCAAACAGCCCTGACAGCAGGTCACTTCGGTAACTCCCCGTGGATTACGCTTAGTGTGTCTCAAACGGTCTACAGTCGTGAGGTGATGCTTCGGTGTACCTCAACGACTCATCTGAACTGTAGGTGTACTTCGGTACATCGCGTTATCTCACTTGTGGGACTCCAGTTCAGGAACGGATTTTGTGAGAATTAGAGTTGTGTTTTCACACTATGCTGTTAACACTCTCGAAGTTCAAACTTGTAAGTGCCGGAATCCGCTTATTACTAACCGTTTTTCATGTTTTCTTCTTATGGAAGCTCTGGAGCGGAATGATCGTGCAGATTCTTCACATGTTCATGCCAGCATCATCTCTAATGGAAGTTCTATCCAAAAGCAACACAAAAGTCAGAATGATTCTTCGTCAATTCAAAGAATCTACAAAGTTAAAGACTTAAAAAACTTCGTCAGCACTGTTATCAAACGTTAAAGAGCGTGTGAGCATGTTGAAGAATGACGTGGAGACACTGTAGCAGTGAAGCAGACCTGAGGCAGACTTGATGCAGACAACAACAACATACTATCACTACCATCACAAAGAACAATGATCAAAGAACAAAGTTAAAAGATGACGTCAAAGCAAAACTATTTAAAGAAAACAATTTCTCTACACTGGGGAGATTGTTCAAATCAAGGCAATTCTTCTCACAAGAAAGAAGAATGTCAGAAGACGTCAAAGCTACTATTACATCAATGCCTTCACCGTTTATATTCATTCATCACCAACACTTAGGGGGAGATTGTTGGAATCACTCCTAAACCTAAATCAAGTGTTAGTAATTCATATGTAATAGTTAGCTTAATTATGGCCTTTATGTTTGTTATTAGCCTTAAGCTTATGTAGAAGTCCCATGAGCTTAGGCCCAAGCCCATAGGAGAAAGGAAGGGACTAGGAGTGTTGCCCTAGCTTCCCTCCTATAAATACTATGTAATAACCCTCACTTGAGGGTTGGTTGTTCAATTTATTTCTTTCACACATACTCTACGCATAACCATCCAAGTATATCGTGTGTGTGTGTTTGGTTTATTGTTCATCCGCCTCTCTATCAAATTTTCTTGTGTTGTAAAACTAGTGACCTAACAGTGTCCATGACTGAAACGGTTGCATACAAGTATAAATACCGAAAATTCAATTTTTCTAGAAAAACACACACACACACTAATCCTCCATCTGGGTTTCGCAAAATTCGACCATTAGAAGTTGTTTGAAGATTGTAAAAGTTGCAGAAGATCATCATGGCACCTAAGCAAGTAAGCATCTGCAATCAATTAACTTAATTAAGTTTTAATTAGAGTATTTGATTCGAATTGCAAATTAGGTCACTAATTTGGGGGTTTTTGATAGAATTCGAATTAAGTTGTAATCTTTTAGGATTAAGTGGGTAATTGATATAGGAATGCATTGCAAAAAGAACTGTAGTGATTGATTCAACATGGAATGAGTATTAGATAATTGAATTTTCGGATTTAATTAGGTTGTGTCATTGAATCAAATTAAGTTGCAATTGATGATTCCTAGTTGGCAGATGATGCATTTTTAAGGAATTTTAGATGCCACATTGTTGATTAGAACAAGTAATTGAGAATTGAAGTTGAGATTGATAGTTCTAAGCAAGATGAACATGTGATGATTGGAAGTCTTGAAAGTGGATTAAGAGCAATTTGAGGATGTGGGAATCATTGATAATGTTATAATGCAGTTTAGGAGTGAATTGGAATTAGAAGAATCTAGTGAGAAATGGATTGAAAGGCCAAAGCCTTCTGCAGGGTCTGTAACCAATCCGGTTGCGTATCGCAACCGAACGGTTCGAGTGAGGTCGCGAGTAGAACCGATCCGGTTGCCACTCAACCGATCCGGTTCCACGTTCTGTTGTGGGAATTTTCAGACTTTTAAAGTAGACCTTAGAAACTTCTATAAACCTTATCGTTTGTTCTAACACTCTTATATTGACTTATATTTATGACTTCTACAGAGAAATGTTGTAGGTTGTTAAAGTTCGACACGGGTTCCACTAAACTCGATTGTTACCAAGTATTGCCAAAGGAACGCAAGGAAGAAGGTTACGTATAGCTTGAAGGCTGAAGGGAATGCAAACTTGAAGTTCAAAGATCTCACCAATGAGGAGAAACATGCTTTCAGGGAATAATTATCAAAGTTGCAAAATAAGACATTTTTGGTTCCAAGGTTGATTGATTAGGATTTGTTTTCCAAATATGAGTGTGAAAATGAGTTGCGTCATATGATGCGGATTTCTTATGTCTATCCGGTTGATGGGGATTTGTTTGATGATTTGTCATGGGAAAGAGCATTTAGCCTAAATAAAGAGGTTTATCATGAATGGTGTATGGAGTTCTTTTCGACAATGTACTTTGTAAGAAAGGTCAATGTTCGAAACGTCATGGAAGAAGTTTGTGTTTGGTTTAGGCTTATTGGGCGGGATCACACCTACACTTTGCTGGATTTTTCTATTGCTCTTGGCTTGTATGAACCGAATGAAATTAAGCATTGATTGTTTGAAGCTCATTTTTCGAGGCTTAGGAGGTTTGAAAAAGATTACCCTAGTATCCCCGCTTATTGGAATCGAGTGGGAGATCCTTCTTGTACTAGAAGGAATGCTGCAACCATTAGGAATCCGTTGATGAGAGTGCTACACAAGTTACTAGTAACTGGGCCGTTTCATAGAGTTGGAAACAGGGACAAATGTCATAAGCCGGATTGTGGGTTATGATGTTGTTGGAAGAAACTAAGGATGGAAATGCGGCTTGGCTCATAGCCGAGTATTTGTCTAGGAGATACCCGGGAATCAAAGGTAATAGCAACATTTGTGGAGGCTATTTTGTGACAAGGTTGGCAAGGAATCTTGGGTCTTGTAATAGCAACGAGTTGGCTAAGTGTGGAGAGCCAAAGATTAGTGAGATTTGGAATGCAATTGGTTTTGGAAATGCTTTGAATAGGAGGAAAAAAACGTTGGGAGCATGGATTGAACCACAACAACAACAACAACAACAACAACAACCACCACAGCAGCAAGGAAATGTGCCAATGGGCAATGTATCGATGGGAAACGTGCAAACGGGTACGTCTAGTAGTTTTGACTCAGGTTGGGGAGAGTGGAACCAACATTTGAATGAAATTAAGTGTAGGGAAGTTTGGAGAGACTCGATGATGTTGAGGAACAATTATATCAATGATTATTTGATGCCGATTTTTCAACACATGGCTCAAGAAGCCAATTACGAGTTGCCACCCTACAACCCACCCAATGTTCCACCATATCCTTTCCCTTACACCTCTTATCCTGGACCATATTCGTATCCATATCCTGGATATGCACCATATCCCGACCCAGTGCCTTCATATGGTAGATTACCCGAGGTTGGAAGATCTAGCTATGATGTTGGAGGATCTTCATCAGGAGTTACAAAGGAAAAGAACAAGAGGAAGGTTTACACAATCTTTGATGAGGAGGAGAACTATGAAACCGAAAGCGATGATGATGATGAAGGTGATGAGATGAATCAGGATGACAAATGATCGTGGATCATTCTTGATTTATGGTTTCAAAAACAATGGTTATTGTGTGTCGAACAAAATTATCTCTATCTCTATCTCCTAACTATTTCTTTAGGTTGATTATCATACTTTTTTTATTTTCATTTTTAAGTAGCGTTTGGATTGTTTGTTTGTTTTGTTTTGTGTATTGCGTATTTTGCAGTTTTGATTGCAGGATGGATGTGACGGAAGCTTATTGTTGGTCAATATTTGGAGTTTGATAACTCACATGCATATTCTATCACGTGGTATCTTTTTGACTATTTCTTTTTCCCATTTTCTTTACTTTGAAGTTCATTTTATTACATTGAGGACAATGCAAAACTTAAGTATGGGGGAGGGAAGAAAATAGGAAAAAATGATACGATTTTTTAAATTTTTTAGTTTTTAGTCTTTTTTTTTATTTTTAGGTAAAGTTTTGGATTTAAGTAATTAGCAGGAAATCGCCCTTGGTTGTCTAGTTGTTTTTCACACGTTATCAAGATATATTAAAAAAAACAACTTGGGTATTTCAATGGTAAAATGAGGTTTTTGAAAATTTTTGATTTGAACCAAATTACGGAAGTAATTCATTATGGATTCGATAGCATTTTCTAGCACGTATTATAGCCTTTTTCCACTTAATTGTGAGATATCTTTTTATATAAAACACATCTTTTGTTTTATATTTGCTATGAGTGTGCCGGTGATTATGTCGATTCTAGAACTTGTACTTGTTATGCATTATGGTTAAAATCACTCTCGAGTGATAAAAATATATTCAATTGGTAAGAGGCATCGTAGGATTTAACCCAAATGGCATTCCATTTTACATCTAATGTTTTATGCTAACCATATCGTTTAGTTAACCACCTTATATTGACCCATTTGTTAGTGCTCATTTTTAGCACTAGAAACCCTTAGTTACACCCTTCGAGCCAATCATTTCATTCTTGTTTAAATCCAGAAAAATACAAAAAGATTTTACACCTTAAACCTTAGCCAACCCATGTCATGTCTATTGGTTTTTTGCTAGTTGTTTGGAATGTTGGATTGTTTTTGATGATTATGAAGAAGCTACACTTTGTCTATTGTGTGTACCATTCTCCAACAAAGATGAAGGAGACGTTCTTCTCGTTTGTATTTTTTTTGTGGTGTATGCTTACACTAAGTGTGGGGGAATTGTTAAAAAAAATGGTTATAGCCAATGTGCTATATGAAGAATATTGATTAGCCAATGAGCTAAATTGAGTTATATGTGTTTGGAAATCGATATGTGAAGAAGAGGAAAATATAATCATTTTCGGGATTGTGGTTTGTATGATGGCTAGCAACATGGAGGTTTAGACTTGACTTTAATTTTCTTTTAACACCAATTTCATAAACCATCCAATGCCTTATCCATACCATTTATAAACCCGAAGCCTTAACGTTATAACCCGAATAAAAGCCCTCTTTGATGAATTTATTTTCTTTGTTTTGATACTTGTACAAGCTTATGGTAAAAAAACATTAATCATGACTAGGCATTAAGTGATTTACACATACCCACCAATATTTGAGTGTTGAGTGAATTCTTAAAATCATTTGTGAGGTGTTTAGTTGTGTTATCTAAAGTATTTGGTTCATTTTAAAGTTTTCACATATTAAAAGCAAATTAATAATTATTTCTTTTGAGATGATTGTTAAAATTTTCGGAACCACGGTATCAAGACCATAAAAATCGATTTTTTCAAATGTTAGACCTACTCGAGGGCGAGTAGAACTTAAGTATGGGGGAATTTGATAACGCTCAAAATGAACATGTTTTTAGTAGCGTTATTGTTGGTTTTGTGTATGATAATCAGCTATATTTACTCATAGATGTTGCAAAAGTGCAAAAGATGCGTATTGTGTATGTGAATGTAGCCAGGTATCGCAAAAGATGAAGAAATGAAGATTTCATACACATTTGGAGAATTCCCGAGGAAGGAAATCAAGTAAGGAAGCCCTCGGACTCAATGATTAGGAAGCGCAATGATTTCTAAGTATCTACAGCAAGTAAAGATCAAGTTTCGTCTTGGAAATCATCAGCGAAAACAAAGAAAAAGGCGCAAATTAAGAAAAGTCAACAAAAGTCAAAGATAGTGGTACAAGAGGCGCCCAACCGTTCGGTTGGAGTCCGCAACCGATCCGGTTGGGCGAGTGAACCAAACGCAACCGATCCGGTTGCGTAGCAACCGATCAGGCTGCCAAGACTGGAGTTACAACTTTTGTTATTAAATGTTGCCTTAACTCCCCATAATCATTGGAGGCCGATCATTTCCTGTTATTTACTTGTAGAGAATGCTTTTAGACAGATAGTTATGGTTCTATAGCTATATAATGAACCTAGACTTAGTAGTCTAGGTGTGACACAATCCAAAGTGTAATAGTTTACACCAAAGCTATTACCAACTCATTTTATTCATCCTAAAAGTTTGGTTACTGCTGTAAAACGTCCAGGAGGTTGGAGAGAAGAATTCTCATCCATTGTTTGATCATACGGAGTTATACTGTTAAGCTAGACGATTGGAGGCATGTGGTTGCTATAATCCACAAATTATAATTCTTGTAATACAAAAGTTTAGGTATTCTATGGAACTTGTTATGAATTTCTATTCTCTTGAGTTATTTGAATTACTTTGTTATTACTTGTGTTTTGTTATAATTGTCATGGAGTAGTTCTTGAATATACTTGTGTGTAAGGATGTAGGAAATCATACTAGTGTTCTCATATGTGATGCATGTATATGATCTTGTTTAAATGAGTTTGTTGGAAAACTACTAGTCTTGTTTGATTTTTCGGTAAACATGTTTTAAGAAAAAGGACCGAAAGGATTTCTCTTGTGTTTTATTCCAAAAAGTTAAGTGACAAACTAGTATGGGGATATGGTGATTGACAACCACCGTGTTTACTTATTGAAACAAGACTAGAAACATTTTCATCACGAAAGGTCAAAAGATTCGTAGGAACGAGTTTAATAAGAACATTTTACAAACAAATGGATTTTCTAAAGGATAATCATTAGGATAGGGACCGAAAGGATTACCTATATGTTATTGTTCTTAAAATGATTTTACAAAACATAAACCATGGGTTGGAAATCATTTGCTTATGATTTGTGTATCACATCAAGAGTTTACACAAAGCCTTCATGAACACTTACAATGATTGCCTATAGACTACACATAAGTATATGTTTCTTAATATTGATTTTCACTAAAACCATAATTTTTGGAGAGAGCCTTGACAAAGCTTTCTTGTTACCAATCTTTTAAAACAAATTCAAAAGCGAAATCTCTTGGGACGATCTCGACTTACCCACCTTTGCTATCGCGAACGAGTATACTTGCTCGTATGTGGATATAGTAATAGCCGGATAATTCGTGTTTATAAATTTTTAAAACTTGCACATGGAAAGCACATCAGACTTTCTTGGAAAGTCAACTGCATACTTTGACTTTCTGAAAAGTCAACATCATACTTCAACTAATGAAGACTTTGACTTTCTAATAAAAAGTCAAATGCATACCTTGACTTTCTAAAAAAGTCAACATCATGTCTAAATTGGACATACTTGCATTATTATCTTTATCTTTCAAGTTATAAAACTAATATTTTTATAACTCTTGTACAATCTTTACATCTTTTATAAAAATAAAATTTATGTTTTGTCCTCAACAAAAAGGGGGAGATTGTTAATACAAATATCGTCATTAAACGTTATTTATATTTTATGATCTTTACCTAAGTTTTGTTAACGACAAAATTAAATTTAATTTTTATAAAGCTCAAAGCTTTTCAAGTTGAATAGATATTAAAACAAGCTTTTCAAATAATATCTTCATCACTCAAGCATTTACATTGTGCTTAATCATATTTTGATATGACTCTAAACCATAATGTATGTTAGTATTTTTAGTTCAAGAATGTTTTGATTTCTTAAAACAAAACATTACATATGTATTTACATTTTAACATATTTCTAAAAATAGAAAAACAAACACATGACATAATGTAGTACATCATTGAAATCCTTAGAAGATTTCACTAGATATTTTGTGTAGATTTAGACTCTACATATCTTACACAATCTTGGATAGATATGGTTGACTTTGGTAAGATTTTGGTGATCTTGCTGTCAGACCCCGGAGGCACAAAAAATTAACACGGGCGGAACCCTTTTGAGGGGTCCGTGATGCCTGCTGAGCATTTTGGCTATAAATAGCAAAGCCAAACCAAGTTGTTTTTCATCCCTTTCCATCATATTCTCATACATTCCTTCTCTCTAACATTTCTAACTCAGTTTCATATCATATTAGTGATCTCTTTTGTAGCAAAGAAGATCAAGGCACATTCAAGCTTCAACAAGAAGTTGGAAGTCTTGTTCGTTTGTTGTTGTATGATCTTGTGTTGATTCATACATCATTGTTGTACCAAACCATGATAATCTTATGAGTGTGAGTGGATAGTATTTTAGTCCTTAAAATACATTGTGTGTGGGAGTGGTTGTACCCTTGAAAAGAACTCGACATCTAGCTTGGTGTCGGAAATAGTGTGTAAGCGAAGTGTAAAGGTTTCTCCGCCGGTGAAAGAAGCTTGTTGACTAGTGAAGTGAAACTCTCGAGTGTGAGACTCGGGGAGTGGAGTAGGGCAAGAAAAAAGAGTCCTTGTAGACCAAACCACTATAAACAACTTGTTGTAGTTTGATTGTTTCTTTCCTTATCTACTCTTTACATATTGTTGATTATTATTCACTAACATATCTAAGATCAATATCAATTGATCTTTTAATAAGTTTCAAAACAAAGTTTTTAATCGGTAAACTATTCAACCCCCTTCTAGTTTTTCACACACAATATATATCAAATACAATCACAACATAAAGACGAGTAATAGTGATAACAATTAATCATAGAGGTAACAAGGTAAATATTACACAAACATAAGCATACATTGTTTAATAATCATAAAATATCTAAGAAAGCCATAAAGATAAGCATAGTGTCTCTTTTGTCAATCTCTTCCCTTCTTCTTTCCTGAATTCATGAGGTAGTGAGTTAGGCATTTGATCATCCCTTTTGTTTGCTTGAATTCTTCAGACTCGTTTGGAAGAGTGGGAAGTTGTTCATAGTAGGTCATGGGGTCAATTCGGAAGTTAGAAACGGGATAGACTTCTTCTTCATCTTCGTTCGAAGAGTCCGAAAGAGCACGAGCCCTTTTTCCATTGATCATGAGCCGTTTAGAAGGTTGTTTGGTAAGTGGTACCATAACAAGGTTGGCAAGAAAATGATCATCGTTGATAGGAGAAGGTTTCATTGTACTAACATACTTACGGAGTCCTGTCAGGAGCATACCATATGGAAGTACCATTGTTATTGACTTTGAACACACCTACCATTCTTTTAACCAATAGGCAAGATTGAACGGTCTTTGGTGAATGAGACAATAGATCATTCAGACAAGACACGCATTAGGATGGTCTTTGTTCCCAACCAAGCAAATGACATTTTCCCTAAGGATTTCTTCCCACTTTTTGTAAATGGGAATTATCTTGGAGAGTTCTATTTGAAAGGGATCACGATGGATGAGTTCTTTGTTGTGGTTAAGATGAGATTGGTCGGCTCTTATCTTGAAGATGGTGTCTCGAACAACTACAGGATCATCGAGAGGAGTGTGATAGATTAGTTTGGGGTCTAGTGCAAAGGATTAAGCGGCTATTGACCAATCTTGGGAATACATACAAATTCCTTCACATGGGATGCGAAGAATTTGTGCAAATGTGCTGAGGGGTAAGGTAATGTTTTGGTCGTTAACAATAAAATTGATTGGGATGCTTTCATCATTGTTTCGAATAATCCTAACACTTTTGTATAACTCAAAGATAAAAACAGGACAAATTTGTTCATCAATATCTAAGAGACAATCAAAGTTAATTGCCGAGAAGACTTGACGAATGTCGGTGTTTTCAAGGTAACATTCCTTAACTACACGACCTTCTTGGATAAGTCATTTTTCAACTTTTTTGAAGATTTTGCGATTGGTTTTTGAAAGCTCCTCTTTTCAATAGTATCTAGAGAGGTAGTGGACGGTGTCATGGTGATCTTGTTGGGTAGCTTTGGGCATGATTGATCCAAGAAAACATATATTCCAATTAGGTAAAATTTGTCAAGATGGGTTTATGCTTTTGATTTGTATTAACAATGTTGTTTTGAAAAACCTTTAATTATATAGAAGCTTTTTGAAATTAATTTTTGCAATACCTAATTTCTTCAATTGGTGATCAATTGAAAAATCTTAATTGAAAAGTCTAAAACCATAAACCCTAGGATGAAGATGATGATGAATAGAACATATGAGTGTAATTACTTACAATGATGTTCAAGAATGAGATGCTTGAGAATATGAAGCCCTATGGAGATGGAAGCAGAAGTTAGGTCGTTTTTGTGTTTGTAGGGAGAGGGAAAATGGATTATTTTGGTTTTGAAAAGCGTATAGCTGATTTCTATGACAGGGTTCCCTTGGATCCCTTGTTTTAGGGATCCGGCTAGTACAACTTGTGGGATCCGGCTACTGTAGACAGAAAAATATTTGGGTTTATTCTTTTTTTTACCTGTGATAAGTTATACAATAAGTTATTTTGAAAAAGAACTTGTAGAATGAGGTTCCTATTTGAATAGATGATAAGGTTTTAAAAGGTACCTTTTTGAGGGGTCGTTTAAGACCTTATTTGATCAATTTTGTATCCGTTATTGCTTAATATCGTTCCTTTTCACTTTTTAGGTCTCTTGAAAGCAAAATGCTGGAATGGCACTTATTTGGACGAAAAGGCGCGATTATACGAAGAAAATGGCCAAAGTCAGAATCGAGACACTCAAAGCTGCTGAAAATATAAGGTGACGGCGTCAGGTGCTAAGTGTGACGCCGTCGGAGGATCTTTGTGACGGGACAGAAGCCAAAACTCCCATTTTCAAGTGACGACGTCAAGTTATAAAAGAGTAGGCCGTCGCAACTCAGACGGCCTAGATGTAATCCAGACGGCGTCAGAAGCTGAAGAGGACGGCGTCACAAGCATCAGGTGACGCCGTCGCAAGTCTAACGTGGCCAAGACGAAACCCTAATGACGGCGACACGACGGCGTCACAAAACATAAAGTGACACCGTCGCATGTGTAATATTATATATAGAATCCGAATTTTTCAGTATTTAGTGTGTAGTCTTTTGGAGTAAAAACCTAAACCGAACCAATGCTGTCTTGTACAGTATTTTAGGGTTTCAAAACCCTATCTTACACCAAGATAAGTGTTTTACTTCATTAATACAATTATGTCTTTGATTATTTGTGTGTATGCTTGCATGTTTTCCATGTCCGGCTAATTTACTTGTGTGTTTGCTTAGGGAATATGAAACTTAATTATTGAATATTGATTGGTTGTTTCTTATCTTAGTTGGTTAATGATCTAGAAATGCGATAGGTCATTCGTTGTGTACTTAATGCTTGATTAAATCTTTGTGAACCTTAGAATATGACTCCTTGAGTAGTTGTAAGCTAAACCATCCAAAGAGTGCCTTAGAGTAAGAGTTTATTATCCCTAGTGGGTTTTGTAGACGAGACCCTTTGGTAAGTTCAAAGAGTTAGGGAGAAACGCATACCCTACAACCTTAGACACACAACGCAACTAGGAATAAGGATGTGACAATTCAACCACCAATAGGAGATAATTAAGGAGTAGAAAAACCTAAGTAAACACATCTTTAAACTATCATACGAGCACACATTAATTAGACATAGACTACATACACCTTAGATTAGATAATTAGATAAGTAGAGTAATCGGTAGCAATACCAACCTCCCCCAAATTCAAACCCCGAGATTCGTACCTTTCCTTTCCTTAAAAAATATAAAAAGATAAAAAATAATCTTCCTCAACCACAACCTTAGCGTAGTAACTTCTCACTAGCATTCCTATTCCCCTAGAGAACGATATCAATACCCGTGGCTTACCCTAATACTACACTACAACGATTAGGTTCACTGCCTAGGGTGTTGAAAAACTTGCTCGACAAAAAGGAAGTTCCTTTGACCCCGAACGACGCGTGTAGCGTTATCAAGTTTTTGGCGCCGCTGCCGGGGAATAGAATAGCTAGTTAGTAGTCCACCTCGTTTAGGTTTCTTTACTTGATTCCTATCAAGTAAACTTTTTTTTTCTCATTTTTAGTTTCCTCTTAGTCTATCCCCCTTCTTCGTGACCTTTGTTCGTAGCCCCATCACTTTTCATCATGGAAGGTGATAACCAACCACCACTCAAAAACCCAACACCAAATAAATCACTGTCACTCAAAACCCAAACTAATGACCAACACAACCGCCGAAGCCGTTATGTGAGTAGGAACACCGACCTTCAGGATTTGCAGAAAATATTCGATAGTATAATTAGGGAAGCTGTTGAGAAAGTAGTCAGCGCCTCTGTAGTTGGCTCTATGATTAACAGTAATTCGGAAGATGGCATGATGAACAAAAATATGAATGTGGAAGATAGTGCTTACTTCAATCTTTACCCCACTAAGGAAGAGGTTGCTTACCATCAATACATAATCGATAATCCACGATCACCTATTATTAGGATATGCCCAAAGATTAGGATAGGAAATCCCTGGAACCTAAAAATCCCTTGTATGATCGGATATAGGAGTGTCGACCACGCTTACATAGATACGGAATCTCCAATTAATGTGATGTCATCTGCTGTTTACAATGACATTATGAATGAGCGACTTAATATTAGGAGAGACCCTAAGTATCCAGGTGGATTTTGCAACTTTGTCGGAAGAGTCAAGGATGTGCATGTCTTTATAGGAAATTTCACCTACCTAGTTGATTTTATGGTCCTAGAAGATGTAGGATGCGTCATTGACTATAGCTTATCCCAAGTAGTGCTAGGGAAACCGTTTGTTGAAACATCTAAAATGAGCCATAACAAGCATGATGGAACGGTTAAGTTTAAGGAAGGAACTGATGAGATCACTTATAGGATGCCTTGGAAAACAAATGAATATAGCCACTTGCCCATTTATGAACGAGACAACATCAAAGCTTTTGAGGACAAAAGCAAGGACGATGTTGAAAAAGGTTATAAATTTATGTGGGAAAGAAGGAGGCATTATTATAAGGATTGCTTGACCCTAGGGCCTAGGTATAGAGTCGATGAAAATTTTATCAACATCTTAGAATTCTCATTGAGAATGCAAAGCGAGGCAACGTAGGAGCACGACTACGATTCTAGCTACAAGACTCTTAAATAAAGAAAAGCGCTTCGTGGGAGGCAACCCATGCTTAATTGTTTGCTTGTTAGTGTCATATATCTTTTATCGATTGTTTATTCTCATGTTTAAATTTGTAAAAATGCTTTATTTTGTTTTTAACCTCGTCTTAATTGCATATAAAGGTATTTTACATAAGGGATAAGTGTAGGGAGGATTACACACGTTTTCAAGGAAACGTAAACATGAGAATAACAATTCATTAAAAGATATATTTGTGTGTTTGTTCGAGTCAAATGCTTGTATCGAGTCATAATGGATGTTTTGCAGAAATTTTTTCCAGATTCTAAAGATGTAAGTTTTCTAGAATTTTTTCCAGAAAATCGCAGACCAGTTTTTGTCAGGATAACCTGACGGCGTCAGGATCGCAACCTGACGGCGTCAGGAAGGAGTAAAAACAACAGATTACTTTTTTCTCGTTTTCTGAGCTACATAAAAAATTTTGGAATTTTCCAGGTCTTAATTTTCCAGAAATTTTGTAAACATCCATTCCACAAGCATTATATCCTAGTTTAAATCGAGTCTTATATATATTATTACCGCCGATTTTACGCGAAGGTTTCGTTTGTTTCTTCAAGGGTGCAGGTTTAATTTATCAAGAAGAAGTTACATAAGATTGGAAGGAGCTTTTCACGCATAAATTCTTCTTGGAAAGAATTTAACCACTACTTCACACACGGATCCTACCGAGCTAATCAGGGGAGTATTAGTTTCTTTCGTGTTTAATTACCTTCCATTATCATAACTTTGATACTTTCGGGGAACATTGGGGACAATGTTCAGTTTAAGTGTAGGGAGGAAAAATAAAACGGGAACTTTGAAACTATGCTTATCTTTGATTATTTGCTTTGTCCAATTGTATTTGTGTAATAAACCATGAGAAAATGTCGGTTAGGGTAATTTTAGCACCAAATTTAAAAGTTTTTATGACATATAGGAGTGGGCCATTAGTCTTAACAAAAGCGTCTCACGGATAGGAAGTTGCATGACTAGCACAAAAAAACCCTTTACCACCTAAATTCCACCCAAAATGTGAGGATCGCCCTTAGATTAGTAGGAATTAAAGCATTCATCTTTAATGCTTAGAGTGTAAACCGGTAGTATATTAGATTCTAGAACTTGTTTTGTGATGCATTCCGAGATCGCTAGTAAGACTACACTTGTGTAGTTAGGAATAACTAAATGATAAGAGGCATTAGGATAACCCTTGTTTGATACCCGTAATATAATTACTTCTTCCACATCGGTTGAGTAATTCCCCCACACCCTTTGCGTTGTACTCATCTTTAGTACACGATACCCTTAGTTAACCCCTCAGAGCCTATCCTTTTTGCGGTTCTCGTGATGTTTCGGTTTTTCCGGAATATCAATGAAGAGCATTGTTTACACCCCACCCCCAAATGTACACCCAAATCGCCTTAGCCTACCTTGTATGCACTCACTTTTAGTGCATTATTGTTATCACCTTAAACCCTTAGTTCAATTATCTAGTTGCTTGCATGAGCTGCTAAGTCGAGTCATATCCTTTGTATACAGTTTTGGGACGATTGGGATTCATGGGAAAAGTTAAAGTTTATGAAATGACGGGAAGGGAACGTTAAATTCAAATTCCCTTTGTTTGCATAATAATGTACCCCAAGTGTTTTGATCTTTTCAATTCGGGTCAAATTAGTGTTAAGAGTACTAAAAACTCAAGTGTAGGGATGTGCCTATAAATCCCTATCATTTTGATGTTACCGTAGAGGATGGTAGAGTAAAAGTGTATGAATAAAAAAAAAAAAAAAAAAAAAAAAAAAAAAAAAAAAAATTGAAAAAAAATATAGAAAAGGAGAAAAGAAAAAAATAGAGTGTTTGAAAAAAAAAACAAAACATACGGGCTACCATCCTACATCTATCCTTTAATTTTATGTTTGTTTATTTCAGTTAGCTAGAGTTTAGAGTGTCGAGTCTTGGCTTAGCAACGCCATTCTTCGTATGCTTGTAACATAAGAGATTTTTGACTTACCACCACTATATAGCCTATCCCACCAAACCCTTTGTTTCCCTACCGTAAGCCTAACATTACAACCCTTTAAAGACCTCTTTGATAGTCTTTCCTAGGTGCTTACGCCAAAGAGATGGAGGTTTGATCTATTCTCAAGCCTATGGTAATCTTTGTACTAGGACCGGTTAATGAGTGTTTACCTTCCATTTCCAATTTGTTATATTTCATATACACCCGAGAGAGATGTGAGTATCCAAGCACCCTATGTGAGGTGCTAGTATGTAATTTCCGTGCTTGTTATGACTTTTGCGGGGCTTATATGTGTTGTGGACTGTTTTAAACCAATGCTTCATGATCTCTAACTTATAAATTAATTGGCTAAAAGCACATTTGCTTGAGGACAAGCAAATACCAAGTGTAGGGGTATTTGATAAGGTTTTAAAAGGTACCTTTTTGAGGTGTCGTTTAAGCCCTTATTTGATCACTTTTGTATCCGTTATTGCTTAATATCGTTCCTTTTCACTTTTTAGGTCTCTTGAAGGCAAAATGCTGGAATGGCACTTATTTGGACGAAAATGCATGATTATACGAAGAAAATGGCCAAAGTCAGAATCGAGACACTCAAAGCTGCTGAAAATATAAGGTGACGGCGTCAGGTGTTAAGTGTGACGCCGTCGGAGGATCTTTGTGACGGGACAGAAGCCAAAACTCCCATTTTCAAGTGACGACGTCAAGTTATAAAAGAGTAGGCCGTCGCAACTCAGACGGCCTAGATGTAATCCAGACGGCGTCAGAAGCTGAAGAGGACGGCGTCACAAGTATAAGGTGACGCCGTCGCAAGTCTAACGTGGCCAAGACGAAACCCTAATGACGGCGACACGACGGCGTCACAAAACATAAAGTGACGCCGTCGCATGTGTAATATTATATATAGAATCCGAATTTTTCAGTATTTAGTGTGTAGTCTTTTGGAGTAAAAACCTAAACCGAACCAAGGCTGTCTTATACTGTATTTTAGGGTTTCAAAACCCTATCATACACCAAGATAAGTGTTTTACTTCATTAATACAATTATGTCTTTGATTATTTGTGTGTATGCTTGCATGTTTTCCATGTCCGGCTAATTTACTTGTGTGTTTGCTTAGGGAATATGAAACTTAATTATTGAATATTGATTGGTTGTTTCTTATCTTAGTTGGTTAATGATCTAGTAATGCGATATGTCATTCGTTGTGTACTTAATGCTTGATTAAATCTTTGTGAACCTTAGAATATGACTCCTTGAGTAGTTGTAAGCTAAACCATCCAAAGAGTGCCTTAGAGTAAGAGTTTATTATCCCTAGTGGGTTTTGTAGAAGAGACCCTTTGGTAAGTTCAAAGAGTTAGGGAGAAACGCATACCCTACAACCTTAGACACACAACGCAACTAGGAATAAGGACGTGACAATTCAACCACCAATAGGAGATAACTAAGGAGTAGTAAAACCTAAGTAAACACATCTTTAAACTATCATACGAGCACACATTAATTAGACATAGACTACATACACCTTAGATTAGATAATTAGATAAGTAGAGTAATCGGTAGCAATACCAACCCCCCCCCCAAATTCAAACCCCGAGATTCGTACCTTTCCTTTCCTTAAAAATATAAAAAGATAAAAAATGATCTTCCTCAACCACAACCTTAGCGTAGTAACTTCTCACTAGCATTCCTATTCCCCTAGAGAATGATATCAATACCCGTGGCTTACCCTAATACTACACTACAACGATTAGGCTCACTGCATAGGGTGTTGAAAAACTTGCTCGACGAAAAGGAAGTTCCATTGACCCTGAACGACGCGTGTAGCGTTATCAATAGATATTTGGCCAAGGTGTTTTGATGGCTAATTGATTTTGATAAGTTAACCATCAAAGATCTATTTTGCGAATACTACGTAGATTTGATGATTTTGAGAATATCAAATAAAAATACTATTCCTGATGATGAGTAAGTAAGGAAAGTGGTGAAGAGAGACTTTAGAGACTAGCGACTATTGAAGTTAACGTCCTAATACATGTGTTCATATAGTTTTATAAGACAATATTTAAAAGCATGGTTTTTATCATAGGAGAAAGACACATATCACCAACATATTCATATAAGCGTATAAAGATCAGCTAGTTTGTGGGTAAGTTAACATACCTCTAAACTCTTGATGTGGTTTTTAGAGACCTGATAAGGATTTAAAACGTACACTTTTAAGGGGTCATTTAAGCCCTTAATTGCCCACTTTTATATCCTTTACTGCTTAATTTCGTTCCTTTTCACTTTTTAGGTCTTCTGGAAGTAAAATGCTGGAATGATGCATTTTTGGACGAAAATGAGTAAATATATGAAGAAAATGGCAAAGTCAAGATCGAAGACACTCAAGCTGCTGAAATTACACCTGACGGCGTCCCAATCAAAGGGCGACGCCGTCCCTTTATACGAAATAAAATCTCTGACGGCTCAATAGACTTTTTCCTAAAATACACCTGACGGCGTCACGCTTTGAAGAGGAAGGGCATCATGAAGAATTTTCATCTCAAACGGCCTAGATCCAGAATCAGACGACGTCCCTGCTGAAGCCCGACTCCCAACGATTACTTGGCCAAGACGAAAACCCTAATGACGGCGATCTGACGGCGTCCCACCTATAAGTGGACACCGTCGCAAGTGTAAAATTATATATAGAAATCAAATTTTCAAAATTTTAGAATGTAGACTTGTGGAGTAAAAACCCTAAACGTTTGTAGTCCGACTTGGAGAGTATCTTAGGGTTCCCAAACCCTATTTTACATCAAGATAAGTGTTTTACTTCATTGATTTCATTATGTCTTCCATTGAATGTGTGTATGCTTGCGTGTTTAATATGTCCAGCTAAATTTCTTGTGTGTTTGCTTAGATCTATAAAACCTAGTTATTAATTATTGATTGGTTGTCTCTTATCTTAAGTGTAATTGGCTTAGGAGTGCAATTATGCCATCGTTGTGTTTAAATGCTTGAGTAATCTTTGTGAACCTTATTTTATAAATCATGTTAATACAAATAAGCCGTAAAAACGTTTATTTATATTTTACGATCTTATAATGTTTTGTCGATAACAAAACGTAAAATCATTTTTACGAAACAAATAAAATACGTAAATGGTTTGAGCCAATAGTTTACTAACACACTTACATTTTCATATAAATCACTAAACAAGTAATAGTGTTTTTCATATGATAATAATGCATATGTATAATAACTAGTATTTACATATTGGGTAGATATATACATACTTACTATGTATCATAATGGGTATTATAATGGGTAGAAGTTTAAGTATTTGACCCATTGACTAAATACATTGAAAATAGTTGGGTAAAACCCAAAGTCCATAACCCATACCCATGGAGCATAATCCATAACCCATTGCATGACATCATGCATAAGTCATAATGGGTATTATCCATCACCTATGGAGCTAACCCATAACCCATGAACTAGATGCATTGCATCTAGTAGATACATTGTATCTACTTGGATACCCATGGTCCAAAGTATAGGACCCATGACCCATGACCCAAAACCTATGGGTAAAGAGGAGCATCGCACGGTTTCCCCAGTTTACACTGGACGGATCCCTCAAGTAAGGGATCCGTGGAATAGTAGCAATATTTTGTCTATAAATAGTGAGCCATTTCTTCATTGTAACTTACCCCCTTTCACTCATATTTTCTCTTTGTGTTGTAAACTCTCTAACCACAGATCCAAGTGATCTTTCTATGTAGTTTTGTGTTTGTGTGATTCTCTAGGCTCCTCTTAAAGGCGAGATCACCACCTCTTGAAGTCGAGCAAGCTCAAGTCCATGAGTTGCCTAGCTTCGTCATCATCAAGACTACTAATGGTATCTTGTTGATAGTTATTTCCTTTCTCATTAGAAATGTAGTGTCGAAGACACAGGTGAAAGATGTCTAAAGGGTTAAGACGAAAAATTAGTGAAAAGTGTCGAAGAGTCAAAGTAAAGGCATTAGTGAAAGGTGCCAAAAGTCCCTGTTGAAGGCATTAGTGAAGGGTGCCTAGAAGTCAAGTCAAAAGGCATTAGTGAAGGGTGCATAGAAGTCAACTCACAAGGCATTAGTGAAGGGTGCCTAGAAGTCGAGTCAAAGGCATTAGTAAAAGGTGCCTAAGGTGTACATTCGATATGGTGTGTCGATGTACAAGATAGATTTGTATTGGGTCAAAGGATGTTGATATCCTTGTTGATGTTGTCTTAAGGAGTACATCTCCTTTGGATAGGAGTTGTGTAGTGTTGGGTAGTAGTTCCACCTTTGTAAATGGAACTCGGTATCTAGCCTTGTACCGGATAAAGTGTAGGCGAAGTAGTGATAGATTTGGTTCTACCTCGTGGAAGAACCCGGTGTCTAGCCTTGTACCGGATAAAGAGTAGGCGACGTTGTGAAGGCTTCTCCGTCAAAAGGAGTTTGTGTTGTGTAGTGATTACGAACTCTCGAGTAGGTGACTCGGGGAGTGGAGTAGGTCAAGGAAGGTGTCCTTGTAGCCGAACCACTATAAATACTCGCGTTGTGGTCTTGTGCTTCTTACTCTTTATCTTAGATTTTATTTATCTATACGCTTGTGTATCAACATCCAACACACACGTTTAAATAGATTGACATAAGTCGATCTAAATAGTTTAAAACCAAGATTTAATCGGTAAAACTATTCAACCCCCCCCCCCTTCTAGTTTTCCACAAATCACTTAGCGGATTTCGTAGTCTAAACATCCAAAGATAATCTTAAAGTTAGTTTATGAATCATAGTAGATTTCGTAGGCAATAACCTTAAGGTAGTCTCAAAGAGTTAGGGAAAAAGGCACAACCTACGACCTTAGAAAACACAACGCGTTAAGGATAAGGACGTGACAATTCAACCACCAATAAAAGATAACTAGGGAGTAATAGTATCTAGGTAGACACATTTTTAATTATCATACGAGCACACATCAATAGACATAAGACTACCTATAGTTTAGATAATTAGAATAGTAGAAGTAATCGGTAGAAGTACCACCCCCAAATCCAAACCCCGAGATTTTACCCTTAGCTTTCTAAAAAATATAAAAAGATAAAAAATAATCTTCCTCAACCTCAACCTTAGCATAGTACACTTCTTACTAGCATTCCTATTCCCCTAGAGAATGATATCAATCCCCGAGGCTTACCCAATACTACACTACAACGATTAGGTTCATTGCCTAGGGTGTTGAAAAACTTGCTTGACGAAAAGGAAGTTCCTTTGACCCCGAACGCGCCTTGTACGCGCATCAAGTTTTTGGCGCCGCTGCCGGGGAATAGAATAGCTAGTTAGATTTCTATCTTATTTGGGTTTCCTTGCTTGATTCCTATCAAGTAAGATTTTTTCTCAATTTTAGCTTGCTCGTAGTCTATCCCCCTTCTTCGTGACTTTGTTAGTAACCCCATCACTTTTAATCATGGAAGGTGATAACCCACCACCACATCCACCACTTCCCATCGACTCACCAATCATTAACTTACCAAGAGACTGTACTGTTGGTGAATACTCTAGACCAAGCCACCAAGGTTGTAGGAACACCATTGAGCTCCCCGATCAAGCTCAAACTTTGACCCTGCGATCGGACACCATCCGGTTGGTGCAAAACGGATGCGCATTCCATGGACTTCATTCCGAAGATCCTAATCAGCACCTCAAGGACTTCTTTAAAATCGTTGATTCCATCGACCTTGATGCTACAACACGGGAGACCACGAGCTTGCGTCTCTTCCAATTCTCTCTACGGGACCAAGCTAGTAATTGGCTTAAACGACTTCCCGCCGAATCCATCTCAAGTTGGGATGATCTCACCACTCGTTTCCTTGCCCAATTTTTCCCACCGAGGAGAACTACTAAACTTAGGAATGAAATCTTGATGTTCCAACAACGTCAAGGTGAATGATAAGGCTACACGCGTCGTTCGGGGTCAAAGGAACTTCCTTTTCATCGAGCAAGTTTTTCAACACCCTAGGCAGTGAACCTAATCGTTGTAGTGTAGTATTAGGGTAAGCCACGGGAATTGATATCGTTCTCTAGGGGAATAGGAATGCTAGTAAGAAGTTACTACGCTAAGGTTGGGATTGAGGAAGATTATTTTTTTATCTTTTTATGTTTTTTTAGGAAAAGGAAAGATACGAATCTCAGGGTTTGCGTTTGGGGGGTTGGTATTTCTACCGATTACTTCTACTTATCTAATTATCTAATCTAGTGGGTAGTCTATGTCTAATTATTATGTGCTCGTATGATGATTTAAAGATGTGTTTACTTAGGTTTTATTACTCCTTAATTATCTCCTATTGATGGTTGAATTGTCACGTCCTTATTCTTAATCGCGTTGTGTGTCTAAGGTCGTAGGGTATGCATTTATCCCTAACACTTTGAAACTACCAAAGGTTACTGCCTACAAAATCTCTAGGATTTATAAACTTAACACTAAGGTACTCTTCGGATGGTTTAGCCTACAATGACTCTAGGTAACTATAAGCTAAGGTTCACAAAGATTAATCAAGCATTAACTACACAACGGATGACCTATCGCAATACTAGATCTATAACAATTAAGATAAGAGACAACCAATCAATATTCAATAATTAAGTTTCATACTCCCTAAGCAAACACACAAGTAAATTAGCCGGACATGGGAAACATGCAAGCATACACACAATTAATTGAAGATATAATTAAATTAATAAAGGAAAACACTTATCTTGATGTAAGATAGGGTATGGAACCCTAAAATACTGTACAAGACAGCCTTGGTTCGGTTTAGGTTTTTACTCCAAAGACTACACACTAAAAACTAAAAAATTCGGATTCTATATATAAGATTACACATGTGATGGCGTCACCCTTTGATTTGTGACGCCGTCGGTTCGCCGTTATTAGGGTTTCGTCTTGGCCACGTTAGTCTTGCGAAAGCGTCACCTTATGCTTGTGACGCTGTCCCCTTCAGTCTTTGACGTCGTCTGAATCAAATGTAGGCCGTCTGAGTTGCGATGCCCTACTCTTTTAAAACCTAAAGCCGTCACTTGTAAATGAGCAATTTGGCTACTGAGTCGTCACAGAAGTTTTTCGACGGCGTCGCTAGTTGTGCCTGACGCCATCCCCTTCAGTTCCAGCAGCCTGAGTGTCTCGATTCTTGACTTTGGCCATTTTCTTCGTATATTGAAGGTTGTCAAGATCGAGATCCTACCCAGGATCGTTTTTGTCTTTGCAAGATCGTGATCGTAAGATCGGATCGGGATCTTAAGATCCTACTCTAATGTTATTTCTTAATAGTTTATGTAATTTAATACAAATCTACAAATTCTAATACATTATAACCACAAAATACTATGAATGTTTCATATAAATGTTGTCCTAAATTATGATTATAAAATGTTTAAAAAGATTAACATGTTGTTTTTTGAATTCTACAAACAAACAACCCATAAATTTATAGTTTTTTAGTTTGTAATCCGAGAAAAGTAAGATCGGATCGGATTAGATCGTAAGATCGTATGGTCAAGATCGGGATCCTATAAGATCTTAAGCTTGCAATGATCCTATGTAGGATCCGGATCGTTTTTGCTTTGCAGTATCGTAAAATCGTAAGATCCTAAGATCAGGATCGGGATCCTGACAACTATGGTATATTCGCGCCTTTTCGTCCGAATAAGTGTCATTCCAGCATTTTTCCTTCAAGATACCTAAAAATTGAAAAGGAACGATATTAAGTAATAACGGATACAAAAGTGATCAAATAAGGGCTTAAACGACCCCTCAAAAAGGTACATTTTAAAACCTTATCAGTGAATCTCTTTACGAGGCATGGACTCGATTCAAGGACTTGCTCCATAAAGTCCCTCATCATGGCATTGATCTTTGGTTTCAAGTCCAAATTTTTACGATCATACCAACTTCTCAACTAAGCAATCCATCGACCAAGTGGCCGGTGGCAAACTTAGTGTTCTCACCGCGGAAGAATCATGGGGTACAATAGAGGACCTTGCCATCTATGACAACGAAAGTTGGAATGACCCCCGTGAGTTGCCCAAAACCGTCAAGGCAAAATCCTTGCCTCCCATTGACTCACAAACTTCAAATCGTAGGATGCTCGAACTTGAAGATCTAGTCAAACTCCTAATGAGCTCCTACGAGAATCCTAAGTCTTCACACCAAGTGAGCAAAATCACTCTACCTTGTGAGTTATGTAGTGGTCCCCACGACACTCGTGATTGTACAAGACCCCCGAACAAGCTTTTGCGGACTACGTCTCCACGTGTACCGACGGAGCGGGAGAGAAGTGGTACACTTTTAAGCCCGAGAAAAACAACTTAGCAAATTCCTACAACTCTTCATGGAGAAATCACCCTAACCTTAAGTGGAGCTAAAACTCAAACCCATCCCAAAACTCATCTAGTCCACGCAATAGGTCCAACCCTCCAAATACTGGGAATTCCACTAGTCTCGAGGCAATGGTGTCTAGGTTTATGTCATCTCAATAGGCTCGATTGACTAAGCTTGAAGCCGATTTCAAGCAACGACAAGGCGAGATGACAACCAAGCTCAACGCCCTCTTAAAAGCCTTCAATGATCGGGAAATTGGAGCACTCCCGAGTGACACTATAAAGAACCCAAAAGTAAATTCGATTTCATCGACTTCATGTTCTTCCTCACTTTAGGAGAGTGCATATGCATGCCCTTCACACCCGAAATTTCACCCGGTCAACGCCATCAACATGGGTTTCAAGCGATCCCTCATGAGGTACCAAGGACCGAACCATTAGTCCAACCAACTCTTGAGAAACCCATCAACCAAGAACCCAAACCTAATCTAGAAGAGGAGTACAAGGAACTCCACCAAAAAAATCGGTTCTTGAAGTCTTGACTCATGCGCCTTATTATAATGCATTAAAAGAAAAACATGAGCAAGAACTTAAATTAGAAGAACGTGGATCCGAATTTGTGCAAAATAAGTTACCTAAGAAAATAGATGATCCTGGGCTATTCATTCTTCCGTTTAGGCTTGGAAATTCCAAACCTTTCGACACTTTAGCCGACTTAGGATCAAGCATCAATCTTATTTCATTGTCCCTCCATAGAAATCTTAACCTAGGTAAGATAGAACCAACGGAAACCATCTTAGGTCTAGCGGACAGAATTATTGCGTATCCGGTAGGGATAATAAAAGAAATGGTAGTACACGTAGGTCAATTGACTCTTTTGGTGGATTTCCATGTGCTAGACATGAATAAAGACCCGACATGCCCATTGTTAGTAGGAAGAGGATTCTTAGCTACCGCTAGTGCCATACTTGATTGTAAGATGTCTAATATAGTGGTAGGAGAAGTGAGTGCTAGGTCAATTTATGATGTCAAGAAGCATATCTACTACAAAGAGGAAGAAATACCCTACGAGATCATGTTGGATAGAAAATCATCTAGATATGGACCTTGGACTAATAAAGATTTTGTAGGTCCTCAACGACCTTTCTATCTAAAGGAGGCCTTTGTAAGTGACTCAACTTTCCATGAGCAACAATTAGCTTGGGACATTGAAGTGAACCCGTTCGAGGATGCCTTAGTGTTTAGGAAGATGACCGAGTTCCTAGGAACCTTGCCCGTTAATCTTAACATGAATAAGTGGAAAGTTAAGAGTGAGAAGCCTAAGCATAATTGGAATTGGGATAGACCACCTAGTGATGGGAATGGAGAATGGCACATTAGGATGACAATCTATGATCCCGATGGATAAAAGTTTGAAAAGACGTACCGAACAAAGCGTACCACTAGGAATTTAAAAGATAAGTTTGATCCCTATGACATTCTTGAGGATAAACTTACATACATAGGTACGTAGAAGCACGACTTCGAGTCTAGCTACAAGACTCATAAATAAAGAAAAGCGCTTCATGGGAGGCAACCCATGCTTAATTGTTTGCTTGTTTGTGTGTCATATATCTTTTCATTATTGTATGTTCTCATGTTTGAATTTGTTAAAATGCTTTATTTTGTTTTTAACCTCGTCTTAATTACATATAAAGGTATTTTACAAAAAGGATAAGTGTAGGGAGGATTACACACGTTTTTAAAAGAACGTGAACATGAGAACTACGATTATTGGAATTGATATATATGTGTGTTTGTTAGAGTCAAATTCTTGTATCGAGTCATAATGGATGTTTTGCAGAAATGTTTCCAGATTCTAAAGGTTTAATTTTTCCAAAAAAATGCAACAGACCAGTTTTTGTCAGGACAACCTGACGGTGTCAGGATTAGAACCTGACGATGTCAGGAGGATCAAAAATAGCTTATAAAATGTTTCTCGTTTTCTGTGCTAAGTATAAATTTTGGAAATTCTCAGGCCTTAATTTTCTAGAAAAACTACAAACATCCATTCCACAAGCATTATATCCTAGTGTAGTTGAGTCATATATAGTTTTACCGCCAATTTTACGCGAAGGTTTCGTCTGTTTTCTTAAAGTGTGCAGGTTTTATTTATCAAGAAGAAGAAACATAATATTGGATGAAGCTTATCACGCATACATTCTTCTTGGGAAAGAATTTAACCACTACTTCACACGGATCCTACTGAGCTAATCAGGGGAGTACTAGTTTCTTTCTCTTTTAATTACTTTCCTTTATCATAACTTTGATACTTTCGGGGAACATTGAGGACAATGTTCAGTTTAAGTTTAGGGAGGGAGAATAAAATGGGAACTTTGAAACTATGCTTATCCTTGAATATTTGTCTTGTCCTATTTCATTTGTGTAATAAGCTATGAGAAATATTTGTTAGGGTAATTTTAGCACCAAATTTAAATTTTTTTATGACATGTACGAGTGAGACTTTAGTCTTAATAAAGCGTCTCATGGATAGGAGTTATATGACTAGCACAAAAACCATTTACCACTCAAATTCCACCCCAAAAATGTGAGGTTCGCCCCTAGATCTATAGGAATTAAAGCATTCACCTTTAATGCTTCGAGAGTGTACCGGTAGTATAATAGATTCTAGAACTTTTTTTGTGATGCATTCTGAGATCGCTAGTGAGACTACACTTGTGTAGTTAGGAATAACTAAATGATTAGAGGCATTAGGATAACCCTTGTTTGATACCCGTATTATAATTACTTATTCCACATCGGTCGAGTAATTACCCCACACCCTTGCGATGTACTCATCTTTAGTACATGATACCCCTAGTAAACCCCTCAGAGCCTATCCTTTTCGTAGTTCTCGTGATGTTTCGGTTTTCCGAAATATCAATGAAGAGCATTGTTTACCATCTACCCCCAAATGTACACCCAAATCGCCTTAGCCTACCTTGTATGCACTCACCTTTAGTGCATTATTTTTATCATACTAAACCCTTAGTTCAATTATCTAGTTACTTGCATTGTTTCTAAGTCGAGTCATATCTTTTGTACACAGTTTTGGGATGATTGGGACTCATGGGTAAAACTAAAATTTTATGGAGTGACGAGAAAGAACGGTAAATTCAAATTCCCTTTATTTACGTAATTAAATAGTCCAAGTGTTTTAATCTTTTCAATTCGGGTCAAATTAGTATTGGAGTAATAAAAAACTCAAATGTAGGGATGCTCCTATAAATCCTTTATATTTTGATGTTATCTTAGAGGATGGTAGAGTAAAAGTGTATGCAAAAAAAAAATACGGGCTACAATCCTACATCAATCTTTATATTTATGTTTGATTGTTTCAAGTTATCTAGAGTTTAGTGAGTCGAGTCTTGGCTTAGCAACACCATTCTTTTCATGCTTGTAACATAAGATTTTTGACTTGCCACCACTAAATCGCCTATCCATCCAAACCCTTTGTTTCCCTACCGTAAGCCTAACATTACAACCCTTTTAAAGACCTCTTAGATAGTTGTTCCTAGGTGCTTACGCCAAAGCAGTGGATGTTTAATCTAGTCTCATGCTTATGGTAATCTATGTACTATGACCAGGTAATGAGTGTTTATCTTCCATTTCCATTTACTATATTTCATATACACCCGAGAGATGAGAGAATCCAAACAACCCTTGTGAGGTGCTAGTATATAATTTCCGTGCTTGTTATGACTATTGCGGTGCTTTTACTTGTTGTGATTATGTTAAACCAATGCTTCATGCCCCCTAACTTATAAATTGATTGGCCAAAAGCACATTTGCTTGAGGACAAGCAAATACCAAGTGTAGGGATATTTGATAAGGATTTAAAATGTATACTTTTAAGGGGTCATTTAAGCCCTTAATTGCCCACTTTTATATCCATTATTGCTTAATTTCGTTCCTTTTCACTTTTAAGGTCTCTTGGAAGCAAAATGCTGGAATGATGCATTTTTGGACGAAAAGGAGTGAATATATGAAGAAAATGGTAAAGTCAAGATCGAAGACACTCAAGCTGCTGAAATTGCACCTGAAGGCGTCCTAATTAAAGGGCGACGCCGTCCCTTTATATGAAATCAAATCTCTAACGGCTCAGTAGACTTTTTGCTAAAATACACCTGACGGCGTCAGGCTTTGAAGAGGAAGGGCGTCACGAAGACTTTTCTTCTCAGACGGCCTAGATCCAGAATCAGACGACGTCCCTACTGAAGCCCAACGGCGTCACAACTACAAGGTGACGCCGTCCCAATGATAACTTGGCCAAGACGAAAACCCTAATGACGGCGATCTAACGGCGTCCCACCTATAAGGCGACGCCGTCGCAAGTGTAAAATTATATATAGAAATCGAATTTTCAGAATTTTAGGAGGTAGACTTATGGAGTAAAAACCCTAAACATTTGTAGTCCGACTTGGATAGTATCTTAGGGTTCCCAAACCCTATTTTACATCAAGATAAGTGTTTTACTTCATAGATTTCATTATGTCTTCCATTGAATGTGTGTATGCTTGTGTGTTTAACATGTCCGACTAAATTTCTTGTGTGTTTGCTTAGATCTATGAAACCTAGTTATTAAATGTTGATTGGTTGTCTCTTATCTTAATTGTAATTGGCTTAGGAGTGCAATTATGCCATCATTGTGTTTAAATACTTGAGTAATCTTTGTGAACCTTAGTTTATAAATCACTTAGCGGATTTCGTAGTCTAAACATCTAAAGATAATTTTAAAGTTAGTTTATGAATCATAGTGGATTTCGTAGGCAATAACCTTAAGGTAGTCTCAAAGAGTTAGGGAAAAAGGCATACCCTACGACCTTAGAAAACACAACGCGTTAAGAATAAGGAAGTGACAATTCAACCACCAATAAAAGATAACTAGGGAATAATAGTATCTAGGTAGACACATTTTTAATCATCATACGAGCACACATCAATAGACATAAGACTACCCATAGTTTAGATAATTAGAATAGTTGAAGTAATCAGTAGAAGTACCACCCCCCAAATCCAAACCCCGAGATTTTAACCTTAGCTTTCTAAAAAATATAAAAAGATAAAAAAAAAATCTTCCTCAACCTCAACCTTAGCGTAGTACACTTCTTACTAGCATTCCTATTCCCCTAGAGAACGATATCAATCCCCGAGGCTTACCCAATACTACACTACAACGATTAGGTTCACTGCCTAGGGTGTTGAAAAACTTGCTCGACGAAAAGGAAGTTCCTTTGACCCCGAATGCGCCTTGTACGCGCATCAAGACCATATACCTGAAATACTTCATGAGCTTTTAAAGTAATCCATTGTACTTAGTAGAAGTAGGTTGTGATTACTTTTGGGTTCTTCCTTGAGTGTTGACTTCATTTTTCTTTATATAGAAATGAAGACTTTGAAAGAAACCTAGCAAGAAAATTTCTTAAAGAGAAATTGTTAGAATAATCTATCACTATCCAACATAGAATAAAAAATTTGTTTTAAAATATTTTCTTCTTTGTAGTTTTCAATCATACACAGATCGTATCAAGTTTTTAAAGTACAACATACTCTAAGAAACTTGGTAACGAAGCTCTGGTACCAATTGTATAAAACTATAAGGGGGGTTGAATAGTTTTACCGATTAAAACTTCGTTTTAAACTATTTAAATCGACTTCTGTCAATCTATTTAATGTGTATGTTGGATGTTGAAAGGTCAACATAAGAATAAGTAATGCGAAGATAAAGAGTAAGAAACACAAAACAACAACGCAAGTATTTATAGTGGTTCGGCTACATGGATACCTTCCTTGCCCTACTCCACTCCCCGAGTCACCTAATCGAGAGTTCGTAAGCACTACACAACACAAAATCCTTGTGGCGGAGAAGCCTTCACAACGTCGCCTACTCTTTATCCGGTACAAGGCTAGACGTCGGGTTGCTCCACGAGGTAGTACCAAAACTATCACAACGTCGCCTACACTTTATCCGGTACAAGCCTAGATACCGAGTTCCATTACAAAGGAGGAACTACTACCCAACACTACACAACTATCCCAAAGGATACACCCTCCTTAATACAACATTATCAAGGATATAAATATCCTTTAACCCAAACTTACTATCTTGTACATCGATACACCACATCGATTGTACACCCTTGGCACCTTTAATTAATGCCTTCGACACGACCTTCAGCACCTTTCACTAATGCCTTTGACACGAGCCTTCGCCACCTTTCACTAATGCCTTTGACACGAACCTTTGGCACCTTTCACTAATGCCTTCTACTAGACCCATTTGGCATCTTTCACTTATGCCTTCAACACAACACTTCTAAGGAGGGAGGAAAGAACTATCAACAAGATAACTTCAGTAGTCTTGATGATGACGAAGCTTGGCAACCCATGGACTTGAGCTTGCTCGACTTCAAGAGGTGGTGATGTCGCCTTTAAGAGGAACCTAGAGAATCACACAAACACAAAACTACATAGAAAGATCCTTTGGATAAGAGGTTAGAGAGTTTACAATACTAGGAGAAAGTATGTGTGAAAGGGTGAGTTACAATGAATAAATGGCTCACTAATTATAGGCAAAATCCTCTAATGTTCCCCGGATCCCTTACATGAGGGATCCTTCCAGTGTAATCTTAGGGATCCATGGACGCTCTTCCATATTTGGGTTATGGGTCATGGTTCATGGATCATGGGTTATGGACTTTGGGTCAAGGGTACCCAAATAGATACAATGTATCTAGACATTAGATCATGGGTATGGTTTAGGTCCATGGGTCATTCGATAATACCCAACATTACTTCATGCATGATGTCATGCAATGGGTCATTGGTTATGGATCAAGCTCCATGGGTATGGGCCATGGACTTTGGGTTTTACCTAACTATATTCAATGTATCTAGTCAATGGGTCAAGTACTTAGATTTTTACCCATTACAATATATATTAAGTATATATAAGTACATATCCATATTATGTAAACAGTAGTTGTTATGCATATGCATTTCAATAAAATGTAAACACTATTACTTGTTTAGTGTTTTATATGAAAATTTAAGTGTGTTAGTAAACTATTGGCTCAAACCATTTACGTATTTTATTTCTTTCGTTAAAATGATTTTACGTTTGTTATCGACAGAATATTAGAAGATCGTAAAATATAAATAAAAGTTTTTACATCTTATTTGTATTAACACCCAACAAGGTTCTAGTAATGAAGTCTCGGTAAGCACTGAAGGGGTTGAAGAATGAAAAAGAAATGAAAAGTGAAAAGGGTGAAAAGAAATAGCCCTCCAATAATTCAACCTTAGGGCAGAAACCGGGTTCAATACATATGCTACTGGTGGTTACTAAGGTAACGCCGGTATTGAAGACAAGACGTCATGGACCCAGTGACGCACTGCACTCTAACATCCCAGCTACTCAAGTTCTCTTAAAAGGACTTTTTTAATTCTCACGGGGAACCTACATAATATATCGACTTTCCCTTAGAGATGGTTGATATTAAAGAAGGAGATCTTCTCCCTAGTCTCCGCTCAACAAACCAAAGTGCACTATTGAGTTTAGAGCCAAGAGATCATCAATAAATCTCATTAGGACACACAATTCATGAAGACTTGCTATTTCGCACAATGTGGAAAGTAAGATTATATATTGAGAGTCCTACGCATTATCCTTGTGCTATAGCCAGAACATCCGAGTGATATGTAAGATATTCACGATGAAGATGGAAATCCTTCTAGAGCCAACATCAAACAAGCTCTTGGTGGGTGACATGTGAGATTCTTCAAGAATCAAACTTGTGACAACTGGATAAAAACGATGGAGCGATTCACTCTTGAATCAACCTTGGTCCAGGAAATGGATTGACGGATACTTTTGAAAAACCTTTTGATGTGCTCTACAATTCATTCTCTTAGCACATCGAATGCGCTATAATTTCTCAAACAAAAGTATTTATGATTGAAAATTGATCTTTCTCATAAAACCCTAGTCGTATTGCAAAACTCTTTCTCTTAAACAATACGCGATTGTTTTCCAAATCAATTTTTCATCAATCAGTGAATCTTAATTCGCTGGTTCACTCACTCCGTGTTGTCTACTTTGGGACGCTCCGGTTTGAGAACGGCTAGATCAAGCTGCCAAACCCTGTCAAGGAGATTCTTAGGAATTCTACCTGATCACATGCATTATTTATATTGATCAACAGGGAACCGTGGTTCTTGCAACCCTATTCAACGAAAGTGAACAACGACACTTTCGTGTGTTTTGTTGCTAACTGTTGTTTGGAGGAACATCGGACGGTTGCAGCTGATCGAAATTGAGAAGTCAATCAATAGCCACATGCTCACACTTCACACTCACGTTTAAAGAAATCATGATGAGTTTGCATCTATGCTCTTTTACTCTGATACCATTAAGCTATGCTTCCGCTACGCTAATGCAAATATCATGGTCTAACAAAGTGTGAGCATGTCGATCCAGAAGTCACAAACATCACATGAAGGCAATACAATAAATGATGAGTCAAAGATTTACTGTAGCTGATGATCTCAAAGAAAGCTCAAAGATCACCAAGTCGTGGATCAGTTAAAGACCTCCCCTTAAAGTACAAAGCATGCGAACTTTAAAGAATCAAAGATTACGAGCTACAAAGTTAAAAACGTGTAATAGAATGCTAGAACTCAAAATGTAATATCCAGTTGTAATTGAGGTGACCTCCCTTAGGGGGAGATTGTTAGGATTTAGTAAATCCGAAAGTTAAAGACTCGGTCACCTCAAGTATGTGTAAGCATTAGAAAGCTCGTAGTCTTAGTCGTTTAGTTATCATAAGTAGTTAGTTAAGTAACACCGTGGAGGACGGACGGGTCTTTACCCACTGTATACCTGATCCACAGCCCGTAGGTGGCATTTATTGTAAAATAATATAAATACCTACTACCTCCCAAAGTAGAAGGTTGGAGCTTCGTAATAACGCATTACTTTCTCTCACTAGAAGTTCCCGTTCTCTCCATCTTTCTCTCTCTAGACTCTCTTGAATTCGAACCTTACTATTTGTGTTTGTGTGTTTATGATAACTAATATGTTACAGTTACGTATATTTAGCCTTCACCCTTTTATCAAATTTGGTATATTCAATAATAAATAAAATATAAGGGCATCTTTTATATCTTAAGAGAATTATATAATTTCAAAAGTATTTTGTTAAAACAATTTTATTAAGAAAACAATTAGACCAATTAGGTTGCTCTATTTTTGCTCGTGACAAAATCGAGCATTCTTATTAGCTAACTTTTCAGTCAAAATTTAAAAAAAATGATGAAACTTTGATAAATTTGATGAAGATAAAAGAAAAACATAAAAATATAGGTGTCAAATTATTAAAAAAACAAAAACATAAATAAAAGAGTGTAATTAATAAAACTTTGGTGGTTGAATTTTAAATAAATTATATATAGTTAAGTGTAAACTGATAAGTTTTCATGTTTTTTAATAACTTAGAAAAAATAAACAACAACATAAACCTCAACACTCACGTAGTCAAACAAAGTTAACTCTTTCATCCAACAAAAATATTAATCGATATTATTATACAATCAAAAAGTTATGTAAAAACTCGTGCATAATTATTAATTGTACTTACATTACAATTACAAAACATTAAAACCGGGCAAATTCTTATATGTTCGATTGAAATGGTTCCATCATTGTTTCGGATAATCCGAACGCTTTTGTAGAATTCAAAGATGAAAACAGGACATATTTGTTCATCTATTTTGAGGAGGAAATCTAATTTGATTGCGGAAAAGACTTGAGGAATGTCGGTGTTTTCAAGGAAGGATTCCTTAATTACATGACCATCGTGGATGAGGCGTTTTTGAAGCATTTTGAAGGTTTTATGGTCACTACTTAATAAGCCTTCTTTGCGATAATATCTAGGGATATAGTGGACGGTGTCATGATGTTTAGGAATGGGATGCTTAGGAAGATTAAGCCCTAGGAAGAAAAGAATTGAGTTTTGGTCATTTTTTAGATTGGGGAGAGGGAAAGTGGAAAAGGGTATGTGATTTTAAAAACAACTTAACTTATGTCTGTTGGGCCGGTTCCGCCGGTTCCTTTGGATAAAGGATCCGGCTAGTTGAAAATGAGGGATCCGGGACTACAGACCAGTTTAGGGTGTTTTGGAGTATTCTCTTACATGTAATAAGTTATACAATAACTTATATTTTTTAGAAGAAGTTGTAGAAGATGAGAGTGGTTATAATCCTCTTTGAGTAAACGTTTAATGAAGATGTTTAGAAGAGGGACAAGGATGTTTAGAAGAGGATAGAACGAGGAATGCTGGAGCAAGACTTTATTTTCCTAATTTCTTCTCATGATGATGAGAAAGTTGATTGACTAGCTTGCAAAGTCTAAGAAGGACAAAGAGGAATACAATTCCTGGTGACACGTTGAGATGGGAAATAGTGAAGAGAGACTTTTTAGAAAATTGTGATTTGATCTTTTAACACATAAACCACGTATATATACACATAGTTTTTTATATACGCAAAGTAATTTTAGAGATGCTATTTTAAGAGAGAAGCATATATCATTATTTCAACCATAAGCAATTAGCACATTTTTGACAAACTAAATTATAACTAAGAGAATATACCTTTGCTATATACCTTTTTATGGTTTTTAGAAACCATAGACGCGAAATTCTTCATGAGCTTTCAAAATACTTAATCGTATTTTGGAAAAGCAAGTTGACATAACTTTTGATTCCTCTTTGGGTATTGACTTCACTTTTCCTCAGATGGAACGAAGTCATTGGAAGAATCGTAGTATGAAGATTTCTCAAAAAAAATGTTAGAATGATTTATTAATATCCAACATTTGTTAAAAGTTAAAAAAAATTCTAAAACATGATTTTTGTTTTAAGAAATTTCATGTTTTGTAGTTTTCAAACATACACGGATCGTATAAAGTTTTTGATATACTCTAAGAAACTTGGTAACAAAGCTTTGATGCCAATTGTAGAAAAGTAGAAGGGGGGAGGTTGAATAGTTTTCCCGATTAAAACTTTGTTTTAAAGTATTTAGATTGACTTATGTTAATCCATTTAGATAGTGTGTTGGATATTGATAGATAGACATATAAATAAATAATGCAAAGACATAAAGAGTAAAGGAACACAAAACCAAAACATAAGTATTTATAGTGGTTCGGCTACAAGGACTCATTCCTTGCCCTACTCCACTCTTCAAGTACCCAACTCGAGGGTTTATAAGCACTACACAACACAAGCCCTTAATATGGTGGAAAAGCCTTCACAACGTCACCTATACTTTATCCAGTATAAGGCTAGACACCGAGTTCTTCTACAAGGTAGAACCAAACCTATCACAACGTCGCCAACACTTTATCCGGTACAAGGCTAGACACCGAGTTCCATTACAAAGGAGGAACTACTACCCAACACTACAACCCAAAGGAGACAAAATCCTTTTTACAACACTTCAAAGGATATCAATACCCTTTTACTGAAACTGCAAAAATATACATCGACGCCCCATATCGAATGTACACCTTCGGCACTATACACCAATTCCTTTAACTTGACACACTAATGGCGGGAGAGAAGAACTATCAACAAGATGCACTTCAGTGGTCTTGATGATGACGAAACATAGCAACTCATGACCTTGAGCTTGCACGTCTTCAAGAGGTTGTGATCTCGCCTTTAAGAGGAACCTAGAGAATCACAGAAAGAGAAAACTACATAGAATGATCCTTTGGATCTGAGGTTAGAGAGGTTAAAACATAGAGAGAAGATATGTCTAAAAGGGGTTGTGGAGAAAGATAGAAACGACTCACTATTTATAGGCAATCTACCTACTGATCACCCGGATCCCTTACCCAAGGGATCCGGCCAGTGCAATCCAAGGGATCCGGCAGCTGGGTCAGGCTAGTCTGGATTTCAGGTTGCAAACCGAGTTATGGGTCATGGATTCTAGATCATGGATACCCAACAAGATACATTGTACCTAGTCAATGGGTCTTGGGTCTTGGGTCATGGGTCATTGACTTTGGGTCATGGATCATGAATAATATCCAACATGATTTCATGCATGATGTCATGCAATGGATCATGGGTCATGGATCATGATCCATAGGTATGGGTCAAGGACTTTGGTTTTTCCCAACATATTTTCATTACAAGTTATATTAAGCACATATAGATTTTTATAAAATATAAGTAAACAAAGTCACTTGTAAAGTCACTTGTAAGTTTTTTATTAAAATAGTTTTGGTTATATATAACTTATTCAACTAAACATGTTTTGATGATTTTTATGTTTAGTAAAAGTGTGTTAGTAAACTATTGGGTTAAAGCTTTTACGTATTTTATGTATTTCGTTAAAATGATTTTACGATTATTATCGACAAAACATTAGAAGATCGTAAAATATAAATAAACGTTTTTACGGTTTATTTGTATTAGAAATCTCCCTCTTTTTGCTGATAAAAAAACATAAAATTATTTTAAGTAAAAATAAACTTCGTAAAATTTTGAATTGGATTTTTTACTCTCTTCTACCCCTTTTTGTCGAAACAAAAAGACTGTTGAAAAGAAACTAGCACATAGTAGAAAGAATAGAAGTAGAAGAGAAAGATTTAGAAATAGTTTTAAGAAAAGATTTTAGAGAGTAAGAACATTTAGAGAAAGAAGTGTATAGAGAAGAAGTAGTAAGGTAAGAAAATAATCTCATCTTTGCTACCCCTTGACGGATCTCCCCTTTGATGAGGGCGTCAAGTAATTAGGAAAACTAAATGAGTTTTTGCAAGTATTTTGCAATGTTTTGATTTGACGATGAGCTCCCGCTTGTTGAGGGCGTCAAAGTCTCCATGTGTATTTTGAAAATCTAAATGTTGGAATCACTCCTAAACCACATTTCAAGTGTTAGTAATTAATATGTAATAGTTAGCTTAATATGGCTTTTATGTTAGTAATCATGCCAAGGCTTATGTAGAAAGCCCATGAGCCTTGGCCCAAGCCCATAAAGGAAAGGAAGAGAACTTGCATGTTGCCCTAGTTCCTTCCTATAAATACTCTTGTATAACCCTCACTTGAGGGTTGGTTGTTCAATTCACTCTTACACTTTACGCATAACCTTTCACAGATTCATACGCATGGTGTTGTGTCTTGTTCATCCAATCATTCTCTTCTCTATTTCTTATATTGATGCTTGTGTTACTAATATGGGAACCTAACAGTGGTATCATTCGCCAAATAGTTGGGTGAAAAGCTTTTGTTTTTGAAGTTAATGTTTTTGGTCTTACGCGTAAAACGGTTTCTCACTTTGTCACGCTTAAAAACTTATTTTTTTACATTTTTTAATCCAAGATTCTTGTACTTTCAACGTTTTTAGGTGTTAAAATATCTGTTTTTGGCAAAAAGTTTCAAACTTTACGTGTGGATCATTGTTTTTAAGCTTGGTTTTATTCGTGGGTTTATTTCTACGCATAAGGTGTTTCTAAGTTTTGGATCATCAAGTTTTACACTTTTGTGTTATTTTGGTGATATTGAAGCTGTTTCATCACAAAAAAATTGGGTTTAGAATCATTTTGGGCTAAAAATCAGTTTTGGTTAAGTTTTACGGTTATCAAAACCCTAATCCTACGCGTAACTTTTCCTTGGATCGATCTTCAGTTTTCGTGGTTTACTCAGTGTTTTCTTGCTTGGATAAGCTTGAAAACACTTTGACTTTGGATATCCTTTACACTGTGATAGTGTAAAATATTTTTTGAGCAAAACCTTAATCTTACGCATAAGCTCAAACTTATGCGTAGAACTCTTTCCGCAAAAGATTTTTCTTACGCCTAAGCTCTATCTTACGCATAAGCTAATCCTACGCCTAAGTCTTCTACGCCTAACTTTCAGTTTACGCATAACTTTAGTGTTTCTCAATTCTTACGTGTAAGCTAATCCTACGCGTAAATACTGCTTTTATGCGTAAGTTTGATGTTTTTACGCCTAAGTGTTGCTTTGCCTAAACTTGGTTTTTCTACGCCTCAGGATACTTCATCAACAACGTTTCATTCGACTACAAAGATCCATTTAACAACACAAGTTTTCAACATGTCTCAACCTCCATACTCTAGCTATTTTCCTTACACTTATAATCAACAACAACAACAACAACAACTAAGTCCACAACATCAACAATTCAATCAACAACAACAAATTTATCAACAACAATTCAATCAACAACATTATCCACAACAAGGAGCAATTCCACCTCAAATGGTTCAACCACCACCTAGTCTTCAAGTACAAACTTACACAAATTTTTACAATCAACATCCATCCAGGAACACTATGAAGGAACCAACTTGGTTTGCAAAGATATGTGAAGCTTTAAGTAGCCAGCAATCCATTCATGAGGCAGGATTACTTGATAGACCTCCAATGCTCACTCCCGGTAACTACGATCAATGGGTGATTAGGTTCTTTAGGTTCTGTGATCTAAAGAAGCCACATGGAAAGTTCTTAAAGAAGGTTATCTTGGAAGGTCCATTTCAGATGCCTATTGTTGTTACACCCAGAGATCCAAATGATGTTCCACCAAGAGATGATCTCACAAACATTGCAACTCTTGCTGACCTTTCTGGTGATGAACTTCTACACTACGAAGCTGATGAGCTAGCAATGCAATATATCCTTTTAGGATTACCAAACCCAATTCTTCGAAGTGTTGATGCTCAAAAGACTGCAAAAGCAATGTGGGAACATATTCATCTTCTAATGGAAGGCACTGCACTCAATCAAGAGGATATGGAATCCAAAATTTACTTGGCTTATGAACACTTCATGATTGAACATGGAAAGACACTAGAGTCTTATCATCATCGATTCTCAGACATCCTCAATGATTTGGATAAACACAACATCATCATGCCAAGAATTGCAGTCAATACAAAGTTGTTGGGTTCAGTAAATACCCAAACCCCTTAATCTAGGATTTGAATAGAAAATAGCCCAAGTGTTTAGTCCGTTAACACTAACAAGTCACTGAGTTCATAGTCTCTCAGTGAGTCATCTTCAGGATACTCAGTGTGAGGTGAAGAAGAAGTCTCTCCACTCAGTAAGGCGGAACTTAAAGGGTGAAGACTGAGTCAAGAAGAAGATGATGGATTCAGTGAGTAATGACAATAACTCACTGAATCCCTAAGACTCCTCTCCAACTACTTACACTGAAGACAAACTGAAGTAGAAGACTGAAGGATGTAAAGACTGAAGAAAGAGCGGGACATGGCGGGATAAGTTTGAATCAGATAAGACAAAGTACTTATCAACCAAAGTCAACTTTCCCTGAATAGCAAAAGATCAGGCTCAGTGTCATCACTGAACTTAGGAAAGTAGTCTTGTCTCTTACCTAGAATAGTCTTTGTAAACAGAGAAAAAATACATCAGTATTTTGTCTTCTGTATGATGTCAGTTTGTCACTTAGGAAATAGTCAAATATCATACATGTATAAATAGCATAAGAGATGGAGTGAAAATATTAAGCTTGTGAATTGTAAAAACACACATACACGCAAGCCATCTTTTCACTCCTCCAAATACAACTTAGTTCCTGAGATAGCTCATTGAGCTCTAAGAGTTGTGCTCAGACTTAGCCTGAGCTTAGAGAGGAGTCACCAAACTTTGTCATTTCAATCCCAAGTACTATTCCGCAAGTACTTGGGTAACGTATTCTTTGTTGATTTATTTCTAATAAGAATATGATGTTGAAAATTACTTTGTGTGTTTTACTTATGTTAAGTTCACTCATAGTTCACTATTAACTTGTTTTATATACTTAAACTGTTTTAAACAATAGTGAACGGGGAACAACAAAAGTTCCTAAGTAGTCTTAGTCCTGATTGGGAGAAGTATGTCATTTTCATCCGTCAAGCGAAGAATCTTCATCATGCTTCTTACGGATTATTGTACGACTATTTGAAGCCTCATCAAAAAGAAGTTGATAAGGAAAGGGTTGTCCTTGGCCAAACTGCTTCACCTTCACTTCCGGATAATCAACAACTTGCGTTGTGGGCTCAAACTAGTTATCCTCCTCAACCCGCTCCTCAACCATCTGCAACAATTACACCATATGATCAGTCACAACAACAATCTCAACAAACTCAATTGGTTCCATACAACAACAACAATGATCAAGCACTTTACAGTGAAGCTAATGAGGACTCTGAAGCTTTTGATGCATTGCAACAAGGATTTGTTATGATTTCTAAAGCCTTCGTCCAGTATACAAATAAATCCAACAATCGCATTCGCTCCTCATCTAACACAAGGAATCAGGCTGTTGTGAACAATGGACGTGTTGAAGTTCAGAACCGTGGTTATGGTCGTCAGATGGGAGGTGGTCAAGGGTTTAATGCTATGGGAAGGAATAACATGGGTGCTCTACAACAACAGAGAGCTCAAGTGGTTGAATAGGGTAATGCTTAGAATGGGATAAATGGTCTTCGCTGCTACAACTGTAATGAGAAGGACACCTGGCTAATGCATGCCCAAAGCCGAGGACTAGGGGCAATGCTTATCACAAGGAGGCTTTACTTTTGGCTCTTAAGGATGAAGCTGGTGGAACTCTCACAAACAAAAAACAGAGCTTTATGGCAGATGCAGATTCAGATGATGATATGGAGGACTTGCAAGCTAATGCAGCAGTGATGTTGATGGCACAAATGCAAGCTCTCCACATGAGTGAGACAGGCCCAGTGTATGACACTGATGGCTTGTCTCAGGTACCGGAACAAAATACACTCATTCCTGATCTGATATCTCCTCCAATTTCTCCATCCGACAAGGATCAGAGTGTTCAACATGAGCCATCCACATCTCATTCTGATGATTATCAAATAGATCCCGTAGTTATATTTGACGATCAAGATAACCTTATGGTTAATATTGATAATCAAGTTGACTCCGTGGTTATATTTGAGGATCTAAATAATGATCATGTTGAGACTCACGTTGAACAAGATGAGCTTTTGTCTAATAGAGAAATTGAGCTCCTGACCTTAATTAAAGACCAAGAATCTCGTTTGGAAATTTGCAAGCAATTAAAAGATAAAAATGCAATGTTAACCAGGGACATTGAATGCTTAAAACGGCAACTCAATTTTTTCAAAACTCAAGAAAACCGTGAAAAAGGTTTTGAAGCCGCTTTTGCTAAATCACATCAAAACGAAAAATCTTTAGAACGACATATTCGTGATCTAGCCGCATCGAAGAATGCTTTGTTGTCTCAAATCGAACAACTGAAACATGAACATAAAAAACAACTTAACACTCTCTCTTTGGAAACTCAAAAATCCAAGTCTGAGTTGTTAACTCGTCAAAAACAGTTCTCTGCGTACAAAAAGCATTCAACGAAATGAATAGATGACCATCTTGAAGAAATTGTCGGCTTACAACACAAACTGAAACACAACAATTCAAAAGTTTACTTTAAAACCCAATCCAAATGGATATGGACCGAATCTTGCTGATTACAAACCAAAGCTTTCAACCAAAGCATTCAAACCAAATCCTGAAGTTTCCAGTGCAGAATACAAAATTGATGATTCTGTTATGAGTGTTGTTGAATATCATCGTCAAGAGGAATTAGATGCAGAAGACGAGAGTCGATCAAAGTTAGAAAATGTTGTTTATAACAAACCGTTTAACTATTTAAAAGCTGTCACTTTCGTCACACCAAAGGATTCTTCTAACACACCTAGGATTATCACAAAAAGGTCTGAGTCTTCTAATGTTGCTCCCCAACCAAATTATGCACAAATTTATGGTCCTTTAGCTTCACTCAGTGAAGTAAAATCAAAACCTGAAAATCGTCAAATTCTTAGATATTTTGACATTTTCACTTCTGACCTCAAACTTTTAGAACGTGAGATTGAATTTCATTCTGAAATAAAAGTTGAACATTTTCAATCGCCTCAGGTACGAGAACAAAAAGATATCTTTCAGAAAATACTTTTACCCCATGTTAAAATTTTGAAAAATTGTGCATTGTATTGGGAAAGGGAATTTCATAAGGAACTTGGATTGATGAAAGTCATTTTCGAGAAAACAGAAACATCTATTTCAAATACAAAACGTAAAAAGAAAATGTTACGAAAAGATGTTGATTAACTCTTGGACGATGTTATCTGTGCTGATATCCATAATGTTGTGTTATTGCATTCTTTGCCATATGCATCTGATTATATCTCTGCTGATACTGTTGATTCTTTTGAAATTGTTGAGAATACTGATAATGTGTATCAGATCGAATCTTTAAAAGTTGAAAATGAACGATTGTTAAACGAACTTTCAAATGCAAAACATCGTCTTCAATGGTGTCAAAAAGATTGTCAAAATCATGAACTTTCTCTGCAAAACAAAATCACTCAGTTGCGCTCAAAATCTTTTGATCCTAAAATTGAGCAACTGGATGATCAAAACGTGTCTTTGAAATGTCAAATCTCAAAATATGAACAAGAACTTGCAAAAGTTAAAAAGGAATATGGTGTCATACTTGAGTTACTCAAAACGACTCATGTTGAAGCATCAAACGAAATTGATCATTATCTTATACACACTAAAGAAGTCATGAACTTTTTTGGAAATCTTCGTTCCGAAAATCAAGATTTGGTGCACACTATCTTTAAGTTAAGGGAGATGTTAGGAAAGTATGGACAAGTTCAGCCTAGCATCATTAAGAAAATTGCACCTGTAACACTTAGTAAACGTGAACCCAGAATGCCTACTAACAAAACACAAGATACTAATGTGTTTCCCTCTACTGAAACAGGAATAGTTGCCTCTTTTCCCAACGTCCGCACTTCACAGCCTAGGAGAAATACAAGGAAGAATAGGAAGTTAAGACCCAAGAAAAGAACAATAAAGAATGCTGAAGTAGAAGAACACCCTAGGACTTTGAATAAGACCCATGTTGCACCCACTTTAGATATTGCGTCTGACAAATGTAATGGAAAAACTGTTGTAACAAATGTTGAACCTTTAAGTACTTTTGATATTCAGTCTAAAGCTTCTTGTGTTATTTGTCGTATAAGTATGCTTTCTGATTGTCATGATAAATGTGTTGCTAAAGCTATCTTGTCTCGTTTACGGAATCCTAAGAAATGGAATACCTCTAGGCCCACTAATGCTTCTAAGTTTGTGCTTGGTAAACCGCCCTCTTTAGATTCTAAGAAACAGATTGATGTCCCTGTAGTTCCAGTATCACCTCCAAGGAATGTATTGTCACCTAGTGCATTCACTAAGACTAAAGCAAAGACTAATTGGAGATGGCAGAAATGGATACATAATACACTAGGATTTAAATGGATGCCTAAACTCATTGATGTGTGTATTTCGACTATAACTGCTTCGGAACCCTCTAACTCTTCGGTTTCCACATCTACTTATATTCCATCTGTGTCGTCTGTGTGTAATCCAGGTGATACAGATCATCCTTTGGGTTGTTGATAGCGGATGTTCCCGACACATGGCAGGCAATCTTAAACTGTTATCAAACTTTATTGGAAAGTTCATTGGCACTGTCAGATTCGGGAATGATCACTTCGCAGCTATCATGGGCTATGGAGATTACATCAATGGAAACATCGAAATTAGCAGGGTTTATTATGTGGAAGGCCTCGGTCACAATCTCTATTCAGTCAGTCAATTCTGTGATGGAGATTTGGAAGTTGCTTTTCGGGAGAAAACTTGTTTCATTCGTGATCTACAAGGAAACGATCTTATGTCTGGCTCTCGCAGTTCTAGTCTGTACACTATCTCCATGCAAGACATGATTGCTTCATCTCCCATCTTGTTGAACGCAGACAAACCTTGACAGATCTTGAGCACTCGTGGATCGTTAGTGTTGCCTATGTAATCATAAGCAAACTAATAGAAAATCTCTACAACTCGTATTCTAAAGCGGAATGTAAATACAAGTTGTTATAACTAAGAACACTTAGATCCTCTATGGATCTTTTATTAACTAAAACTCTATGTTTCGAATGAGTTATCTATTACAAACTATGAGGTTCCTTTTATAGACAAGGAACCCTAAACTATTACTACTCAATCGACTAAACATGCAAGCATGCATTTAATGACTAAAACACTAAACAATATTGAGCAGTACAATAATACCCATGCTAACCTCGGGCAGTACAAAGATAATGATGGGTTAGCATTTAAATAATAAAGCGCATGCTGATCCTAGTCAGCTTCCACCCTTCAGCAGAAACACGGCACGGCTTTCAGCAGAATCTCTTCTTCAGCAGATTCTGCTTCTACTTTAGCAGAATCCTTCGGCAGTATTGACAGCAGAAATCCTACTTCGCATAATTCCTAACAATCCTCCCCTAAACTGGAATTTGACTTGGTTAAGTTCCAGTTTCCTAACCTTGATAGATCTTACAGACTGTAGTACTTAGAGGATTGTTTTCAACATCAGTAGCAAAGAACCAATAATAATCTCATTGATGAGTGTCTAAATACTCATCATTTTTATAACATTTAAACTGCAAAATCATCTGAAAACACTCAGAAACACATCAAAATGATAAAAATATCACAAATCAGTGTTTTATGTGTTTTAAATGCAAAAATATCAAAATCAGATGAAAAACGTATCAAATTTGCAAAAATTGCAGTTTTAGTCCCCCAACTTTCAAAAATTGTCAAAAATAGTCCCTGAGTCAAAATTTCAAAAGTAAAGTCACCAAAGGTCCTTTTTAAATCATAAGTTGTCAAATTTAGTCCTTTGGTGAAAAATATGAAAAGTTTGAGAAAATTACAAAAATGGTCCTTCAAGTTTCAAAATTGGCAGAATTGGTCCCTGGAAAATGTGAAAATGGCAACATTGGTCCTTGTATTTTTGAAGATTGTCACTTTAAGTCCTTGGAACATCTTTGCAAGATTGGCAGTTCAAGTCCTTGCAATTTCTGAATTTACACCTTTAGTCCTTGGATTATTAAAACCTTAAACCTAATTTTGGACCCCCTTGCCTGTTTTGGACCCCTGTCAAAATTGCATTTTGGACCCATGGCTTATTAATATTGCTTTGGTCAAAAGGCATTCAAACCCAAACACCCCTGTTGGCGCCTAAAGTCATCCCTCTCCAACTGCTTCCCCTGCTCACTCCACACACCTCAACCCCCCTCCTCACCATATCAATCTCCTTGTCCCCCCACCTCATCACAACTCCAAAAACCATTAAATGCCCCCCTCTCCTAACACTCTACCCCTCCAACTGTCAAAAAAGCAATTCCCGCCAAAATTGACATTTTGGCTAAATCTCACAAAAGTCTACCAAATGTTCTGGAACCAAGTGGGATTATCTCAAGAGAGGAGAGAGAAGCAAGGGGAGTATAAATAGAGGAAGAAAGAAGCAGTTTGGGTAGTAGATAGTTTTTTAAAATTTCCTTAAATGTCGTTTTTTTTAATTAATGTCTTAGTTTAAGTTAAAATGATGTAATTTCATTTTCATTGTATCTCTTTTAAGTTTACAAACCTTTGTGACTCACTTTTGAGTATTAACCTAAGCTTTTATGTAAGTTCCAATTTTTAAAGTTCACTGTTGGTAATTGCAGTTTTGAATTTTGTTTACAAGTTTCTCATAAGCTTATGCTTGAATCACATAAGCTCCTTTAAGCTTATTTTAGCTTTTGGAAAGCTTGCAATCAGTTTTAAGTAAATTTCATGCAAGGTCAACAAAAGTCAACTTTGACTCAACAATGGAAATGGGATGAATTTGGTTGATACAGAGGTGATACTGGGTTGAATTAGCATAGGTTAGGTTGGTTTTGTGTATGGTTTTGGGCCTGCACCAGCTGGGTTCAAGTGAGTATCTGTTTCCTTTTCAAGTTTCAAGTCAGTATTTGCAGTTTCATGCTTATCTTGTAACTGTGGTCCCATTAGTGTAAAACTTGCTCACATAGTTGTATTTAGGTATTGTAGATACAGTTTGATCATTTAAGCAAGTATGCTCAGTTGTTCTCTTATTTTAAGTTTGTATATCATTTTTAAAGGTGTGTTTGGATTTGCTTAATTAACTGTCATAGGGGTTTGGTCAGTGGGTGAATATTGGTGTTTTATGTTTGTATAGCTCTAGTGTACTCTTTTCTGTCTTTAAAATGTGCCTGCAACCTTTGAAAGTCAATTTTGCATCTTAACTGTTTTGACTGCTCATCTGTTTAAAGTTGGCAAGATCAAAAGTCCATTCTGTGTGTTAAATACATGGAGATAGATTGTAGTAACTTTATTTCATCACATTACTTCAATATCAGTCCTAAAATCAAGATCAAAGTTGGAAATAGTCAACTTTTTAGTTTTTATTAAAAAGTCAAATGGTGCAATTTCAGTTTTGAGCCAAATAGGAAGATTTTTCATGAGCTCACTTCTGAATCATTTCCTATAAAACTTGTGGTTTTAGTAAGTATTACTGGTCTAGTTGCTTATGTCTATTTTAGTGGAATTTTATAAATTTTTCTAAAAGCTCAAAAGAGCTTATCAATAGGGTGTAAAATCCCCTGTGCAGGGCACTGTTGACTGCACAGGGGTTTTGCAGATTTTGCTAGGTTCACCCAGGGCTCAGTTTAGCTCACCTAAGTTTGAGTTTTGGTGCACTTGATCTTAGCCAGGTCTAGTGTTAGTTTCAACTCTTGGTTTTCCTTTTCAGCTTATCTGTTAGCTTGTGCTTAAGCTCAAACATGCCACTCTTTTCACTGTTTTTAGCTTAAGGCTCAATTCATCAAATCATTGCAAACTGATAACCAGAGGTTATGGGTAGTTGAATCTTGTTGCATTTCAGTTCCTTTAGCATATCATAGCTTTTTTATCAGTTTGGTATCCTTTGGAGAGCTTTTGGCTTATTAAGTGCTTATTTCAATAAGCACTTCCATAGCAGTTTCTAATTTCTCCACATAAGGGCCTGTTTTTCCATTTTTCTCATTTTCCTAATATTATTTTAAGCATTTCCTGAATTTTTCAGATTTTTCCTAGCTTGTTTGGTATTTTTCTGCATTTTATTTAGTTTTTAAGCCTTTTTAATTAGCTTTAAATACAAATAATTAAGAAAAGCTTCAAAAAAATAATTTTTCAATTTTCTTAAGTTTAGATAAATGTTAGAAGCCTAAAAAGTATTTTTCCATAATTTTCTTAGTTTAAAAAGTATTTTTTAGCATTTTAATTAGTTTTAAATAGTTTTAAATTAATAATAAATCCATAAAAAGTCTAAAATATATATTTTCTGTTTTAAAATTAGTTTTATCATATTTTAGACTTTTCCAAGTTATAATTTCATTTTTCTAGGTTAATCTTGTAGTTTCTTGTATTTTAGTGCATTTTAAATACTTAATAAATAGTTTTTAATTAATAATAATTAGGTAATTAGTTATAAAAATAATTTTCTTTTTCTAAAAATTTTCTTTTATCATTAGGATTGTAAAAATGTATTTTTTATATTTTTAGGATTTATATTGTGTAAGTTTCACGTTTTATTTTGTACGTTAACGTAGTTTTTTATTTTAAACGTACGTTTTTAATTTTAAACGTTCATCACTTTAAAAATAGTGATAGCGTTTATTTAATAGATTTTAACTTTTTAATTTTCTTAATTTGCATTTAAGTCACTGTTATTTGTAAATCTTTTCTTTAGGTAATTTTCCTATCAAAATCCTTTCTGATCGCTATCATTAGTGATCATTCTATCGTCTGAATCAGTGTTGTACACACCATTGAGTCTCCGTGGGACATAACGACCCGGGAATCCCCTGTATTCTCTGATCTTCATTGCATTTGTGTTTAAGCTGTTTTAAGTCTGTTTGACTTGACGGTTTTGCGCGAATCACTCATCTCTATGATGACCAATCTTTGAAACGCCAGGTCTTTGCAGCAACACATGACATAGTGTACATCAAAACTCATTAGTTGCATACTATTCTCATCACATCCAGGTGTGTTAACTCCTGTGAGAGGTGAATCATTGAAAATAATGGATTTGATGTCTCTTTACCAATAGCCATCACTACTGGAGTAGCCAGATGTTGAAGTCCGAAAACTATGGTACATTGATAACCATCTGATTTATGAGCAAATCAGCAACTATATAAACGGATTTGATGTGTCTTTACCTGTAGTCGTTTGCTCAGGACTAGTCAATTCTTAGAATTGGTGAATTGATAACCAAATATGGATTCAGTTGCCTTTACCACAAGCCATATACTTGTGGGCTAGCCAATTCCTGGATTCCAACAAGGAACATACCATGGTGAATTGATGACCATACAACTCTCAGCAATTAAGAATGGGTGGTTGCAGACCCTATGATTTTGAGCAAATCATTACAGCTATCAACAGATTTGATGTGTCTTTACCAAAGCTGTACCCTTTGGACTAGCCAACTCTTTGATATACACAAGGTATATCTGGTGAGTTAAAAACCATCAACACAATACAACAAACCAGCAAGAGAAAGTTAGTTTTTTTTTTTTTTTTTTTTTTTTTTTTTTTTTTTTAACTAAGAAAAACAAACAACACAAAGAAAAATCCTCCCCTGAGGCATATGCCTCCCCTGAGGCCTATGCCTCCCCTTAAACTTTGTAGTTAAGGGTTAAGCATTCCAATATTGACCACAAGGTGTTGAAACCTTGCTCCATCAAAGGCTTTTGTTAACAGATCTGCCACATTATCATCTTTATGAATTTTTGCCACATTTATCAAATGTTTTTTATATGCATCTCTTATAAAGTGGTGCCTGATTTCAATATGTTTGGTTCTACTGTGAAAAACTGGATTTTTGACAATGCATATGGTACTTTGATTATCAATAAAAAGAGTTGTGTTCATGAAGTTACACCCATAATCCAGCAATTGGTTTTGAATCCAAAGGACCTGTCCACAGCAATTTGCAGCAGCAACATACTCTGCTTCAGTAGTGGAGGTAGCCACAATGGTTTGTTTCTTGCACTGCCAAGAAATCAATCTTGTTCCAAGGAATTGACAGCCTCCAGTTGTGGATCTCCTATCCAGATTTGCACCAGCATAATCACTATCACTATATGCTTCCAACTTAAAAGGAGACTCTTTTGGGTACCAAAGGCCTAAATGAGGTTGGCCTTTGAGGTACTTAAAGATCTTCTTGACTGCATTGAGATGGGAAGTAAGTGGAGTGACTTGATGTCGAGAGCAAACACTCACAGCAAAAGTAATATTAGGCCTTGAAGCTGTTAGATACATTAATGAACCAATCATAGATCTGTATAAATGAACATTCACAGGAAGATCTGGTTCATTGTTGGCTTTTGTTTTTGGAGCTTCATAAGGTGTTGTGGCAGTTCTGACACCTTCCATACCAAATTTCTTCAATATGTCCCTCACATATTTATCTTGACTGATAAATATCCCATCTTGTTTCTGCTAAACTTGGAGACCCAAAAAGAAAGTAAGCTCCCCCATAGCACTCATCTGAAATTCTCTCTTCCTCAAATTCCCTGCACCAAGCTTCTTTAGTGGATCCAAAAATGATGTCATCCACATACACTTGCACAAGTATGATGTCTGTCGAGTTCTTCTTCAAAAAAAGAGTCTTATCAATGGCACCTCTTATGTAGCCATGCTTCAGCAGAAATGATGAAATCCTAGCATACCATGCCCTTGGTGCTTGATGAAGTCCATAGAGAGCTTTAACGACCTTGTAAACATGATTAGGATGATCTGGTTCTTCAAATCCTTTGGGTTGAGTGACATAAACTTCCTCTTCTATCTCACCAAACAGAAAAGCACCTTTAACATCCATCTGATACAGCATGAAGCCCATGTAGGATGCATAGGCTAAGAAAATTCGAATAGCCTCTACTCTAGCAACAGGTGCAAACACTTCATCATAATCAATCCCTTCCTCTTGCTTGTAACCTTGAGCTACTAATCTTGCTTTGTTTTTGATAACCACACCCCTTGCATCTCTTTTGTTCTTCAGAATCCATTTAGTTCCAATAGCATATTTGCCATCTGGTAATGGTACCAAGATCCAAACTTGTTGATTTTGAAACTGTTGCATTTCGTCTTGCATTGCCTCAATCCAACTTGAGTCTTCAAGAGCTTGAGTGACACTGGTTGGTTCTACTTGAGAAAGAAAACACGCAAACAGACAATGCTTGAAGTCTGTGTGATTATCTCTTTGCTGATTTGAGACATAAGAGAGAAAAGCAACATGTCCAAATTTAGGACTAGAGATAGCCCTTCGAGTTCTAACAGGAGCTAGAATGTCACCAATAATGTTGGATTGAGGGTGAGTTATGTTGATTCTTTTAGTAGCAGTGGGGTTGACTTCAATGGTAGGTTCAAGATTAGACACAGTTGGTACAAAAGTTGTGTCATAGGAAGGTGAGTTGAAAATGCCAAATTTGGGTTGATGATTTCCAAGATCTGAAGGTCTTGGAAAGAGAGTATACGGTTCACCAAAGTCTGTGGACACTCTAGTAGGAATAGAAGTAGTAACAGTCGAGCTTTCAGCAGATTTGATGACGATGGGAGAGACTGCATCAGTGTCAGCAGAAATATGGTTTCCACTGACAGCCTCATTTGCAAACTCCCCATTCACCTTCTCAGCTTCAAGCTTAGCTGCAAACTCTTGAGTCTGAAGCCTAGCAAGGTCCTCAGCATAGTGTGATTCATCTTCACTCTCAGCTGAAGTATCTCTAGAAGAGTTACCTGCAACATTGTTAGGGGAGAAAGAAGGCACAAGAATGGGTTGTTCATCATCTTCAACACATCTGTCTACTTTCAAAGGCAACATCAACAAAATCTTGGCTATGGCACCGTCGTCTCTCACATTTAAACTTTTAAACCATAACCAACCTTGCTCGACACAAACTTGTTGAAGGTCTCCCGAGATTCCGGTATTCTAAAGATCACCTTTGCTCAGCTTGTGAACAAGGGAAAAGCACTCGTGCTCATTTTCCTTCAAAGGTACAACACAGCTCTCAGCATGTGCTTCATCTTCTTCACATGGATTTGTGTGGCCCGATGCGCGTGCAGACGATTAATGGAAAACGTTACATCTTGGTAATTGTTGATGACTACTCAAGATGGACTTGGGTTTATTTTCTTCAAAGTAAAGATCAAGCTCCACAGATGATCATCACCTTTCTCACAAAAATTCAAATTCAGCTCCGGAACACCGTCAGACAAATTCGAACAGACAAAGGAACTGAATTTGTGAATCAAACTCTTCGAGGATATTATGAGAAAGTGGGAATTGAGCATCAGACATCTATTGCACGTACACCAGAACAAAACGGAGTTGTTGAAAGACGAAACCGTAAGTTAGTGGAAGCTGCAAGAACAATGTTAACCAATGCTAAACTTCCAGATTACTTATGGGCAGAAGCTGTATCAACTGCATGCTATACTCAAAACAAATCAATGATTACAAAACGCCACAACAAAACACCTTTTGAGCTTATCCACAACAGAAAACCGAATCTCAAACACTTTCATGTATTTGGATCCCTTTGCTACCCAAATAATGATCGTGATGACTTTGGAAAGCTCAAAGCCAAAGTTGATATTGGAGTCTTTTTTGGATACTTTGAGAATTCTAAAGGTTACCGGATCTGGAATTGTCATACAAAGCAGGTTATGGAAACGATCCATGCAAATTTCGATGAGCTTACTGAAATGGCTTCTGAGCATAACAGCTTGGAACCCGGTCAAAACCGTTTAAACTTCCCTCAAACCCCATCATCAGCTGAACCAAGCCCCCAGCTTACTCGGCAACAAATGGAAAAGCTATTTGCTCCGTTGTTCAGTGATGACATTGATGAACGTGCTCCAGGCGTATCTGCTGTTTCCGTTGCTCAACCTGATCATACTTTTATACCTGATACACCTGCTACAACAACTACTGTTGAAGAACCACCACCAGTTGACTCTACAATAACAGTTGAACAAACTGCTTCCAACAACGCTGAACCAGCTGCTGATGTTCTTAATGTAGTACCCCCACCTGCAGATTTTGATCCAAATGCATTCTTTAACCCGTTTGCTAATGAAACTGTTGCACCTGATGTTGCGGAATCATCAACAACCATTTGAATCCTCAAAATCTGCACAATGTATACCAACATCAACCCTCGACACATCGTTGGACAAAAGACCATCCTCTTGAGAACATTATTGGTAACCCAAATCAACCAGTCGTAACAAGACAACGTCTTCACAAAGATGGTGAACATCGCATTTATGCACTCACTGTCTGGCAATCTGAACCTAAAAACATTAAAGACGCAATGACCAAAGACAACTGGATTGAATCCATGCAAGAAGAACTCAATCAGTTTAAACGTCTTGAAGTATGGGAACTGGTTGGAAGACCAACAGGGGTCTATGTCATTGGTCTAAAATGGATTTGGAAGAACAAATTGGATGCTGAAGGGAACGTAATCAGAAACAAGTCACGTCTGGTGGCTAAGGGTTATAGACAGGAAGAGGGTATTGACTTTGAAGAATCATTCGCTCCGGTTGCTCGTCTGGAGGCTGTTCGGATCTTTCTTGCGTTCGCGGCTCATCTGAATATAACGGTCTTTCATATGGACGTCAAAACTGCTTTTCTGAATGGTCAACTGAAAGAAACAGTCTATGTCAGCCAGCCAGAAGGATTCGTTGATCCAGAGTTCCCGAACCACGTCTACAAACTGAACAAAGCTCTGTATGGTCTCAAACAAGCTCCAAGGGCGTGGTACGATAAGTTATCATCCTTCCTCATTTCCAATAAATTCACCAAAGGTTCGGTCGATCCTACACTTTTCATACAATATCACGGGGCTCACATCTTAATTGTTCAAATTTATGTGGATGACATCATTTTTGGGTCAACACATTTAAAATACTCAAATGCTTTTGCAAAACTAATGACAAAACATTTTGAAATGTCAATGATGGGTGAACTCACATTCTTTCTCGGAATGCAAGTTCATCAATCACCCCGTGGTATTTTCTTAAGTCAGTCCAAATATGCCCTTGAACTTCTAAACAAATTTGGAATGCAAAACTGTGACACCTATGCCACACCAATGGCTCATACCAAGAAGCTAGACGCTGATTTACATGGGAAATTGGTGGACCCTACCAAATACCGTAGTATTATTGGGTCTCTCATGTATTTAACAGCTAGCAGGCCTGATATTGTTTTTGCTGTATATCTTTGCTCCCGTTATCAGTCGAGACCAACTGAAACCCACCTCTCTGAGGCTAAAAGAATCCTCCGATACATCAAGGGAACCATTAACTTGGGGATCTGGTATCTGAAGTGTCAGGACCGAATACTATAAGATTTATGTGGTTTGGAGGTCGCGGTTGGTGAAAGTAGATGAAGAACATCATCTTTCTTGAGAGAGAAACTAGAGAGAGGGAGGAGAAAACACAAAGTTTATTGATAAGAACAAAACAATACAACTAGCCAAATGCTTCACCTCACCCCTCATGGAGAGTCATGAGGGGTATTTATAGGCTCTATCTTTGCCACTTACACAATACTAGTCCCTAAGGGCAAAGTATGCTACGCATCTAGTCCAATTCATGTAAGTGTCGTTATCTTTAGAAAAAGCGAGGCTAACAATCTCCCTCCAAGATAGCGTCACACGTGAATGGTTACAATGAGACCTATAAATACAAAACAGAGTAAATTACAATAGTAATGAACAATGTTGACTTTCTTGAAGTGCAGAGTCTCTGTAGTCTAGATACTGAGGCAAACTTGAAGTTCTCCCTTTCGATGACCTCGGCAAATGATCTTCTTGTAGCTCTGAACTTCAACTGTAACGGTCTAGTTAGGTTATTACTCCCTCCTAACTAGTGAGCCTTTTTTTTCCTTTGCTCCCTCCTGAACCGACAACACTCTTCCAACACGTCTTTAATCTTCAGACACGCAGCGGAGAAAGTAAACCCTTAAAGCACAATGGTTGTCGTTCTGGGAACATCAACATAACTCACTTAGTATTGCATCCAAGTTGGTAAAAAACCCCGATGTACACCACATTACTTCTCCTTCTTCGGTCTTAAGCACAAATCCCTTCGTAATCCAATCACGGAAGATGAAATACCAACTTCTCCCTCCTGATGGTTGCGAGCTATCGGAATCATCATAATGTTGCGTATATGCCGTATTACCTTCTTTGATGCAATATTAACATCATAGCTTGAACAAAATTCTATGAGAATATGTCGCCAAAATATACTCTCAATAATTTTCTCTAACCAACCTTTTATCGAACCTCCTTAGAATTCACCGGCTAAATGTAATGACCACATATGGAGATAGCCCGGTACGACTAACTTGAAAAGGAAGTAAGCATCCCAACTTGTGACTTGCTGCTTGTTCTAAATTTTTGAACAATCCACAACTTCGTGTGACACAGAGCAAAACAACGTAACTCCTTAAAGTGATGGTTACACACTGTGAGCACTACAACGTAACTCCTCACCAGTTATAACCAGATTTTCAAATTTCATAAAGTGCTCCAACAAGTTATCTTGAGACCATCGACTTATCTCAAAGATAAATAAGTACATCCTTGAAACGTCACTTCAACTTCAAATCAATAATACCGTACAAAAACTCCGTAGCCATTTTTTCAGATTTCGCGCAAGCCGTGAATTATGTATCCCTCCGTGAAAATTTTACCATACCAAAAAATACCAGCTCATTTTCCAGATATTAAAAAATTGTATCCAATTTTTGTAAAAAAATTGAATCACAATTTTATTTGATATATTTGATTTACGAGCACCACAACCTATCCATATTAATGTTAAGTATGTAGGCCCAACATCAGTTGTAACAAAATTCATCAGCCCAAAATCCATTGGAGAAGCCCACGTCTGAAGAAGTGAATACCCGATCCACCCAAATACTACTTAATTCCATATCCGGTTATAAGACAAAGTGATATTTCACTTTAACCTAAACCTAAATCACCCTTGTGATAAAAACACCTACCACAGATACTTTTCTCTTACCACCAAACTCAGTTTATATCAAAAACAAAACTGCCAAATCTCATCTCTTCTCCCATCTTCAAGTATTGCAATATCGAAAATCAAACATCAAACCCTTTCAAAGCAATGAACGAACTCTTTTATCCTTGATACTCATTGTGACGAGGCAAACCCAACATCACAGTTGACCACTTCGAAGACACAAGGAGAAAAATGACTTCAAGATCTTTTAATAAAAGGTCTCGGGTAGGTTTGATGTGTTGTAGATTACGTTTTCTTTTTCTTTTCATGAACGAATTAAAGAAACGAGATAACATAGTTGTTATACTCTTTCTTTGTCTTCGAATAATAGCACAATAAGATCGATGAAGAAATTGATTCATTTTAAATAATCTTGAGGAGATTAAAAAAAACGAATCAAAACTGAGATTTGATGAAATATTTTGTGTTTCGAATGAGTGGAGTTGAAGAGAGATTTGTGAGGGTCCTTTGGGTTGAGTCTAGTTAAGGTGAGGGTAGTTTCGGTTGGATATGTGATGTTACAGCATCTCGTTTTGGACCGATGATAATGTTGACTTGAGGTCGAGAAGTGTTTATTTTGGTAAATGGTATGTTTGTGGTCATGGTCTATGTTTACGCATAACTTCTTTTTCTATTTGTACTCGTAAAAAATTTTTTACGCGTAATCTTTCTTAGCTCGAAACCTTATGCGTAACATCTTGGTCTTAACCTTATGCGTAGCTTTACGCGTAACGTTATGCTTATGCGTAAGCATACGCGTAAACATATGCGTAGGCCATAGGCGTAAGCCAAGGCTTAAGCGTAAACGCATACGCGTAACTTTTTCTACGCGTAACTTCATAGCTACGCGTAACTCCACTGTAGATTCTTCTTATGCGTAGAAAAAGAGGGTTTTGACCCTTTAACTTTTTCCGGCGAGATTTTCCGACCATGTTTTTTCGTCCATCTTCATAAAAAACCCAGAAACAGCCTAAAAACTGCTTCTTTTTTACTTTTGACCATGAAAAGATGACGGTTGACCACATATGTTTCACGGATATTTGGTAAAAAAAAAAGACATAAAGGCAACTGTTTGGATAAGATGATAGACCAAGACAGATTTACAAGAAAGATTGTGACTTTTTGTGTAGACCAAAGATAGGATACCAAAGACATGAATAAAAACTGTTTGCCCATATAATACGGAAAAAAAATTTCCGACCCACAAAATAAGCATAAAAATAGTAAAACACATGTGTAAAACCACAATAAATCAACAAACAACAACCTTGGCTCGTTATACCAACTTTTATCAACCTTATCAACCTTATCACAAACCCAACACGTATATCACTATACGCGTAGAAACACGTTAACCACAAACACAAACAATGCATGAAGATGAAAGAAATAAAGATGAGAAAGATGGTGAATTGAATGATATATGGATCGTGTATGTGAGAAGAGAAAGATGATAACAATAAAGTTGTATTACTTGAAAGAAAAACACACACACACACACTCAAGCACACCCCTCAAATGAGACTTTGAGGGGTTTAAATAGTCCAAGGGACTTGATGCCCTAAAAGGCTTTCCATGGGCTCGTTTGGGCTTGGGTTGGATTACATCATACATAAGGCTAGCTTAACTTAACTTATAACCAATTAGCTTAGCCCAAGTCCACGAGCCCGTTGACTATTCTATCACGATATCTAACACACGTTACAAAGTTCCTAGTCGTGAATGACCATCACTTCTAATAAAACAATTAAGGCTAACAATCTCCCCCTAAGGGGTGGTCATTCAAATGATGCTCCACTTGATTAGGTCTTTACTTTTCTCGAGCTTGAACTTTGCGTGTAGATATAGAATAGTCTTAATTCTTTGTTCCTTCATGCTTTGTGATCAGATAATGTGGTTGTCTGCCGTTGTCAACTTCGTTGGTTTGATGTCTCCACGTCTTTCTCCACCATGCTCACACTTCTATTTGTCTTTTGGTTACCAATGATGTAGTTCTCAAGTCTTTAAACTTTGTGTTGCCTTTGATTTTGATGAGACCTATCATGTGTTGTTGGTATGAGCATGTGGAGAATCTGCACGATCAATCTGCTCCGGAGCTTCCATAAGAAGAAAAAATAAAAACAGGTTAGTAATAAGCGGATTCCGGCACTTACAAGTTTGAATTTTGAGGGTGTTAACAGCATAGTGTGAAAACACGTCTCTAATTCTCACAGAGGCCGTTCCTGAACTGGAGTCCCACAAGTGAGATAATGCGATGTACCGAAATACACCTACAGTTCAGATGAGTCGCTGAGGTACACCGAAGCATCACCCCACGACTGTAGACCGTTTGAGACACACTAAGCGTAATCCACGGAGAGTTACCGAAGTGACCTGCTGTCAGGGCTGCTTGATGTTGACCCTGGCAGGAGTTTCCATTCAATCATTGAAGATCACAGATGTGAAACCTCTCATAAATGTTCTGGCAGATTGCTAAGATCTGCGTAGGACTCTAGAATATATCACTTGTGTCCTTATTGATGAACAACAAGCGATGTCATGTCAAGTGTTCCTATGAGATCTTTTGATGAATCTCGTGGCTCTAGACTCAATAAGTGCATTTTGGTTTTCCTGAGCGGAGACTAGGGAGAGGGTCTCCTTCTTCAATACCAACCAACTCTAAGAGAAGGTCAATAGATTATGTAGGGTTCCCAGTGAGAAGGAAACAAATCCCTTTTGAGAGGAATTGAGTGGCTAGAAGGTTTAGTGCAGTGCGTCACTGGGTCCATGACGTCTTGGTCTTCAATACCAGTGTCATCTAGTGACAACCAGTAGCAGATGAATTGAACCCGGTTTTTGCCCTAAGGATGAATATGGAGGGCTATTTCTTTTCACCCTTTCTCATTACTTTTCTTTTTAATTCTTCAACCCCTTCTTTCTCCTTATCTCACATTACTCCTTTTTTCAATCATACCTAAGGACTTCTAATACTAACTATTTGTGATGTCCTTGGGTAGATCCCTCCGGCTCTGGCGGATCATAGGACGGATTTCCTATCCATAGTCACCTTATAACTCCATGACTGTCCTATTGTTGCCATAAAACCATTTTTCTTGAAAATCTCTCATAGTGTTTATGATAGAAAACATGTTTGAGACACTCCGAGAGTTTTATATTTTCAGAAACACTCCCCCTTCACATGTGCTTATAAGTTTTGATAGAAATCTGCACGGTGAGAGTAGAGTTCGCACTTTTTGAATTGATCGACTTTAAATGAGCTAGACCGATCCGAGACACGTTTACATCACTAGAGAACTAGCTTGAAATTATTACCCGTCCTGGTCAAGTCCATAGAAAGTTTCTAGAGATGGTACATGATTACTCGTCAATTCATTGGTTTCAACTGAGTCGAGCTCATTTTGAGATTCAAACAACGATTTTGATCACATTTTAATCACGTCTCCTCCTCCTCAAAAATAGCATATTCGTGATATTTTTTATATCAACGGATTAAACAACATTTTAGATTCTTTTGGGGAGACAAACGGATATGATTTAAGCATGAATTTGGAACATTTTTGTTTTATACTCCCTCTTTAATAAAGCATAATCAATTAAAGGGTTTTAGAGGGAGTTATCTTGAGCACAAAATATTTTGAAAGATTTTGAAAATCTTTTTGAACAATCTTGAAAAGGTTCTCAAGATGATGATGATTTCTCACCATTTTTAAATGTAGTGCCCTGAAGCGTACACTAGTGATTTTCATTAAAAAAAACACGAGTTTTGATTTGAAAATAATCAAAAGTCATCATTTTAGTTCGGGTTTCGTACTGAAGTATACGAAAGCCATTTTATGAAGAAATTTTGAGAAACGACATGTTTTAGAAAACATATAAAAGAACTCTCGCTCAAGCATCTGTACATGCCCGTATCATTGTTGAATGACATTTCTAGAAACGTACAGAATATCGATTATACAAGAGACATGTCGTGAGAAGAATATTTTTGGATTTTTTATTTTATATTGTTTTTGTATTTTTCAAAGTTTTATATTTTTATATTTTGCTTTTGTTGGTTTTTCAAATTTTGTATTTTGTTTTTCAAAAATATTTACAGCGAAGCTTTTTGGAAAATCATTTTCACGAAGATTCGAGAAGACGTTCTAACTCCTCAGGGGTTAGGCTTCGCATTCCAATTCGTCGAACTAAATAGTCAAACCTTTCTTTTGGAAGGGCTTTAGTTAATAGATCGGCGAGTTGGTAATCAGTCTTCACGAAGAATAATTCAACAGTACCATTTTCGACGTACTCTTTGATGAAGTGGTAGCGGACTCGGATATGCTTAGTCTTTGAGTGATGAACAGGATTGCATGATATGGCTATGGCACTTTTCGAGTCACAATACATAGGTATTTTATCGAAAGTAAAGCCATAATCTGTGAGTTGTGTTCTTATCCATAGAACTTGAGCACAACACGAAGATAGAGACACATACTCAGCTTCAGCGGTTGAAAGTGCAGTACAAGCTTGTTTCTTTGAAGACCAGCTGACTAACTTTTCACCCAAAAATTGTGCTCCTCCTGATGTACCTTTTGTTGTAACTTGATCATCTGCGTGGTCCGCATCTGAAAAAGCAATTAGATCAAATCCGGATTCCTTCGGATACCAAAGTCCCATGTGAATGGATGTCTTCAGGTACCGAAAGATCCGTTTAACCTCTTTGAGGTGCAGTTCGGTAGGCTTTGCCTGAAACCGTGCTAATAAGCAAACAGCAAAATGAATATCTGGTCGACTAGCAGTGAGGTACATGAGAGAACCAATCATGCTCCGATATTTCTTCGGATCAATAGGTTTCCCAAACAAATCGGCTTCAATTTTTGGTGAAGTTACCATTGGTGTTCCGACCGAGTCACAATTATCCATACCATGATTTTTCAAAATCTCATATGTGTATTTAGCTTGATTTATAAAAATTCCACGAGGGGACTGATGTATTTGTAAACCAAGAAAGAATTTTAGTTCCCCCATCATGGACATTTCAAATTTGCTTTTCATGAGATTTTCAAAATGTTTTGAAAGATTCGGATTAGTGGACCCAAAGATGATGTCGTCCACATAAATCTGAACAATCAAAATGTCGTTTTTTCATTTTTTTGTAAACAAGGTAGGATCAACTGTGCCTTTGGTGAAATTATTTTGGATAAGGAAAGAGGAAAGTTCGTCATACCATGCTCTCGGAGCTTGTTTCAAACCGTAGATTGCCTTTTTGAGTTTGTAGACGTAGTCTGGATGTTCCAAGTCGATGAAGCCTTCTGGCTGACTTACGTACACTTCTTCTTTCAGAGTTCCATTCAAGAACGCGGTCTTAATGTCCATCTGATAAACCGTGATGTTTTTGTGAGCTGCATAGGCTAAGAATATCCTTACTGCTTCTAGTCTAGCTACCGGCGCGAATGACTCTTCAAAGTCTATACCTTCCTCTTGTATGTATCCTTTGGCCACAAGACGAGCTTTGTTGCGAATGACAGTCATTTCTTCATCCCGTTTGTTCTTCCATAACCATTTAAGATCAATGACGCGAACGACAATGGGTCTTGGAACCATTTTCCAAGAGTCATGAAGACGGTATTGGAGAAGTTCCTCCTGCATCGCTTCTATCCATGCGGGTTCTGCCATTGCCTCGCGAATGTTCTTTGGCTCTATATTGCTAATTGAGCAAAGGTAAATGCATAAGTCGCAATCGGTGGCAAGTTGGCGTCTCGTCTGAATTGGCCTTGAAGGTTCACCAATAACTTGTTCAATTGGGTGGTCTTTTGTCCACTTCAGAGTAGAAGGATACCGTTGGTTAAATGTATGCAAGTTAGATGGTTCTCGTAAGCTTGAAGATGATTCAGTTGATTCCGTAGCAAACGGGTTTCCAAATAAGTCTTCATCTAACGTTGCATCGTTTTGGTTTAGGTTTTGCTCATCAACTGCTGGTAGAACTGGTTCAATAACTGGAGTAGATGTAGATGATGTTGATGGAGTTGGTGCATTGGTTTCGACCGTTGTAGATGCATCTTCTGTTGGTGGTGGTGGATGATTTTGAGCGGGTGCAGCGGAATAATGGTTTGATGCATTCGTCGAAGTTCCACCATAGTATTCATCGAACATTAACTCGAAGAAATTCTCCCATTCTTGTTCTTTAGGATTGTCAAACGAAGTTGATTGAGCTCTTTGAGGTACGAGTCCTGAACTGATGTGTCCAGAAGTCTGTCGGTTTAGTGCGGGTTCTAGAGCGAGTCTCTTAGAAGCCATATGTGAAAGTTCATCAAATTTCACATTCATCGTCTCCATGATCCTCCTAGTTCTTCTGTTATACACCCTGAATGCCCTCGAGTTATCTGAATATCCAATGAAGATTCCAATATCACCTTTTGCTTTCAGTTTTCCAAGATCTTCTTTGTCATTCGTAGGATAGCACAAAGCGCCAAACACGTGAAAGTAAGAGATATCAGGTTTTCTGTTGTTCACTATTTCATATGGGGTTTTATTGAATCTTGGATGGATTAGGGATCGGTTCTGAGTGAAACAAGCAGTGGCAACAGCATCAGCCCATAGAAATAACGGTGCACTAGAGTAGATTAGCATTGTGCGAGCAGCTTCCACAAGAGTTCTATTTCTTCTTTCAACTACCCCATTCTGCTGTGGAGTTCTAACAACTGATGTCTGATGTGTAATTCCAACATCTTCAAAATAAGTTCTTAACTCCTGATTTGTGAATTCGGTGTCGTTGTCTATTCTTACAACCCTTACTGGAGTTTGAAGAAGTACTTGAATTCGTTTCAGAAAGGTGATGATGATGCCTGGTGCTTCGTCTTTTGATCTCAGAAACTTAACCCATGTATATCTTGAATAATCATCGACGATAACAAGAATATACTTTTTCCCATTAATGCTTTCAACTCTCATTGGGCCACATAAGTCCATGTGCAACATATGCAACCTTGCTTCCGAACTAGGTACGGTTTTGGGTTTATATGATGCTCTTTTGCTTTTTCCTTGTTCGCATGATGGACATAAGTGATCCTTGGTGTATTTGAATTTTGGAAGTCCATTGACGATGTTGTCTTTGGCAAGATTGTTGATGGTGTCAAAATTGAGATGGGATAACCTTCTATGCCACAGCCAGGACTGAGTTCCAGATGCTCGTGTCATAAGACATATTGGTGATGAAGAGGCCATTTGATTGATGTCGATAGCATACAAGTTTGTATCACGATTCCCAGTTAAGAGATCAGTGCCATCCAAGTTTCTAACGAAGCAAGCATTTTTCCTAAAAGCAACCTCTAAATCTGCATCACAGAACTGCCCGACTGAAAACAAATTGTGTCCCAACCCGTGGACATAGTAAACCCGAGTGATCAAATAATTTCCAAAAGGTAGATCTCCATAACCCATGATAGCTGCTACATGATCATTTCCGAAACGTACGGTTCCCATGAATTGCCAGACGAAATTGATCAGCAGCTTCAGATTTCTGGTCATGTGCTTGGAGCAACCCGAGTCAACGATCCAAAGACATATTTCGATAACCTGCCAATCACAGAAGAAGAAGATTTTGGAAACCGTTTTGATTTTGGTTCATTTGGGTTAGAGGTAAAATCCTGATCACACTCATAGAAGTCATCTATTGGTAAGATAGGTGCATTACTCATTCTACCATTCTCGAGTGTGAAAGTTCTACCAGTTGGTTTACAAATGTCATCCCTAAAGTAAACATTATGCTCCCTATCAGTAGTGTAAAGCTTAAGTCTCGCAACTAGTCTTCCTATACGTTTAGCATAAGTTCGTTTGGGAACATTCTTCCTAACAGGCTTAACAATCTCATTCTTAGAAACAAAATCATCATGAATATGATAAGGTTTTAAAAGGTACCATTTTGAGGGGTCGTTTAAGTCCTTATTTGATCACTTTTGTATCCGTTATTGCTTAATATCGTTCCTTTTCACTTTTTAGGTCTCGTGAAGGCAAAATGCTGGAATGACGCTTATTTGGACAGAAAGGCGCGAATATATGAAGAAAATGGCCAAAGTCGAAATCAGACACTCACAGTCGCTGAATGTAGAAGGCGACGGCGTCAGGTTCTATTTGCGACGCCGTCGGAGAATTATTGTGACGGGTCAGAACGCAAAACTCGTGTTTTCAAGAGACGGCGTCTAGTTGTGAAAGAGTAGGCCGTCGCTACTCAGACGGCCTAGATGCGATCCAGACGACGTCAGAAGCTGAAGAAGACGGCGTCACGGACATAAGGTGACGCCGTCACAAGGTTAACGTGGCCAAGACGAAACCCTAATGGCGGCGACACGACGGCGTCACTAAACATAAGGTGACGCCGTCGCAATTGTAATCTTATATATAGAATCCGAATTTTTCAGTCTTTGTGTGGAGAGTCTTTGGAGTAAAAACCTAAAACCGAACCTAAGGTGTCTTGTACAGTATTTTAGGGTTTTTAACCCTATCTTACACCAAGATAAGTCTTTGCTTCATTAATTCAATTATGTCTTTGATTATTTGTGTGTATGCTTGCATGTTCTCCATGTCCGGCTAATTTATTTGTGTGTTTGCTTAGGAAGTATGAAACTTAATTATTGAATATTGATTGGTTGTTTCTTATCTTAGTTGACTAATGATCTAGTAATGCGATAGGTCATTCGTTGTGTACTTAATGCTTGATTCATCTTTGTGAACCTTAGAGTATGATTACCTGAGTGATTGTAGGCTAAAACATCCGAAGAGTGCCTTAGAGTAGGAGTCTATAATCTCTACGTGGATTTGTAGACAAGACCCTTTGGTAATTTCAAAGAGTTAGGGAGAAACGCATACCCTACAACTTTAGAAACACAACGCAACTAGGAATAAGACGTGACACTCAACCATCAATAGGAGATAATTAAGGAGTAATACAAACTAAGTAAACACATCTTTAAACTATCATACGAGCACACATTAATTAGACATAGACTCCCACAACCTTAGTTTAGATAATTAGATAATAGTAGAGTAATCGGTAGAAATACCAACCCCCCAAATCCAATACCCGAGATTCGTACTTTTCCATTTTCATAAAATATAAAAAGATAAAAAATAATCTTCCTCAACCTTAACCTTAGCGTAGTAACTCCCTACTAGCATTCCTATTCCCCTAGAGAACGATATCAATACCCGTGGCTTACCCTAATTACTACACTACAACGATTAGGTTCACTGCCTAGGGTGTTATAAAACTTGCTCGAAGAAAAGGAAGTTTCCTTGACCCCGAACGACGCGTGTAGCGTTATCAGAATATTAGTTAAAGATTTCTTGCAAGTTAACCAAACAGATTCAACAGATTCATTAAACTTAGCAGATTTCATAGGTTCATTACATTCAGATGAAATGTCTTTCTTATTACAAAGCGGTAAATTCCTAGGGTGTTCTTCTACTTTCTTCTCTTTATTCAAGCGACTACTCTTAGAGGCAAGCGAGACTCTATTGTTCCTTGTATTGCTCTTAGGCTTTAGTCTGCTGCTCCTAGAGGTGCTTCCTAGTCCTGTAGAAGGTAAGGCACACTCATTAGGATTCACATTTTTATCTAGAGAAGTGGTTTCAGCTTTCCTAGTCTCTTTAGAGTGCTTTTCTAAACTTATGGCGTTTGTTCCATATGTTTTAGATGTGGAGGCAGACGCATTAGTGGTACTCATCTTAAAAAGGCCAGGAGCTAAAACCTTTGGTTTCTCGATAACCGCTTTTCCTTTATCAACATTATGTTTAGGTAGGGCAGGTGGAGTGACTGGTTTTGATGAAACATTTTTCTTATTGACTTTTGGAGGAGGCATAGAAACAGACATTTTTTGTTTTAAAACCGGTTTGGGAACATTTGCTTTCTCCTCAGTCAATGGTTTTAAAATCTTAGTATCCACTGCCTTTCCTTTTTGACATTCCAGCTGAGCCCTCAAAAGATCATTTTTTGCTTTCATGTCTTTGTAGGCACGCTCATACGACAGTTTGTCATACTTGCATTCCTCAGATTTTCGATCAAGTTGTTTAAAATATGAGACGTTTTCTTTTTCAAGTTTCTCAAGTGCTTTTTCATATTTTGAAACAATTTTGGAGGTCTCAGACTGGAGTCTTTCATGATCTTCAACAGAATATGTTTGCAAAATGATGGACATAATATCATTAGTCAGAACATCTTCGAAGAGAGAGTCATTTAAATTTTCCAAAACTTTGATTTGTTCAACACAGTCATTAGCTTGCTTTACCAGGGATTTATGGTCCTTGACAAAGTCAATTGTTTCTTTCAAAAACGCTTGTTCAAAATGAATTACCCTTGCACTGATGGCATTTAGCTGAGGGGCAATTTGAGTTTCAAAAAACTTTCTTTGTTCGATGTCAAAACTAGAGAACCAGTTGTTAGGTGTAATAGTGGTTTTAGTTTTAACAGTGTCTTGAAGATCCACAATTCTAGTTTTCACATTTTCTAAAATACTTCTCGCATCACTTGTGTTAAAAGGATTGTTTGAAGACATTTGTTCAATATTCGAAAGAGAATTTGAGACAACAACTGGTTTTGAAACAGATTTTGAAACAGGTGTTGACTCTTTGTTTGAAACACTTGGTGTGATGGAGAACTTTGACTTTTCTTTTTGATTAACAAAAGTAATTCCGTTAATTTTGTTCCATTTTTTATAATCAATAGGTTTGATTTCAGGATTCTTTTGTTTCATTTTTGATCTACTCTCCTCAGATAGTTCTAACGTTTCAAGAGAATCACGAACAATAATGGGTTTATGCAAAACATTTCCATTGTTTAACACATTCTGAGATTTCTGAGCTTTCTTGAGGAACGAAGAAGGGTCGTTACCAAGTGCCATTCTATTAGTAGTATGAAAACGCGGATTTACTTGATTAGAAAGCATCTTGATTGTTTGAGCAGAATGACCCGTTTTGAGAAGCAAATTTTCCAAAGTTTGGATTTTCTCATTTTTATCAAGAATTTCATCAAGAAGAGAGTCTTCTCGTTTTGAAAAATCAGTAATCAACTGCTTCTTCTTTTTTTCAAGATTAGAAAACATTTGTTTTTGTTTCGAAAGTTGGTTATTTAAATCAGAAATTTCCTTGTTTAAAGATTTAATTTTTAAGTTCAAATTCACATCAAGTGTGTTATACTTGATTTGCAAAAGTTGTTCTTTAGAAACCAAATTTCGATAACCAATTTCTAATTCTGATCCTTTGTTTTTTTGAAATTCAAAGGCTTTTGCGTTCTCCTTGTAACTCTCAAGCTCAGCGGTCAATTTAGCATTCGCGGCCTTAACTTCGCGATTGACCGTTTTAACTTTCTCAATTTCAATGCCACATTTATTGATTAATGATTCAAAATAAGCACGTGTTTCCTCATCAGTCTCAGTATTTTGTGCTACACAGCCTCCACTAGGATCCACATCTGGAGTTTCAGAGTTAGTATTGCTACAACTCGGATTGTCCAGGTATGTATCATAAGTAGGTGCTGGTGTCACAGAATGTTGTTCGTCATGAGTAAACACATCAAATATGACATTGTTATCGCATGGATCAATGATTGGTACCTCAGATACTACGTTGGCGTCATAGACAGGAGGTGCGTCAGAATCAGTGTCGTACTTAGTCTCCTGAGATTTGCCATGAAGATGCAGTTTGCATTGAGTTCCTCGAGGTCTTCCAAATCATCCATAATAGCCATGAAGTCATGTTCCTCAGCACTCAATTGAAGTCCAGATTGTTCCTTTTGTACCAACATAATAGCTTTCTGAAGATACGCAAGATCCTTCTTTTTCGGCTTAGTTAAAAAATTCCTTGCCATGTGACCCAATCCTTGACAGTTATAACACGTAACCTGATTACCCTGATTCACATTTCCATAATTCCCAACGACTGGAGCTGCAACATTCCCATTCTGATTACCCACTGCTCTATTCCCAACATTCTGACCCATCTGATTACCCTGATTCGGAACCGCCTGATTACCCATGCGAAATCCAGTAGCATATCCCTGTGTGTTCGCAATAACTCCAACCATTTGTCTTTGATTACCCATGTTCACACCCGGCTGTGCAATTTGCCTGTTGTGAGTGTTTGATGAAATCCGTTGGTTGTTGTTAGTTGGTGTGGAATATCGACCTCTGAATGCTTTACCCAATAAAGAGAATACTTGAGACAAAGCTTCTTCTGGTTCCATATCAAGATCAGTGATTCCTTGTTCCTGGTAATGTTGTTGTTCAGGTGGATAGTTTTGTTGTTGAGGGATGTATTGCTGCAAGTTGTTGTTAGTGGAAGATGATGAAGGTTGTTGTTGTGTATTCACTGGAGTTTGAGTCTTTGCAATGAGTGCCAATGGATCATGATTCTTTGCTAATCTTTCTTGCCTGACTTCATTCACTTCAGCTTGGTTTTGTTTCAGAAAATCGTTGAGTTGATCAAAGTTCACCTGATGTAAGTCTTTTGTTTGGTTGACAATAGTGACATATCATCCCCATTCTTCTGGTAGATTGTTCAAGAACTTGATGTTGCTCACGATAGTTCTGGGTGTCAACTTGTTTCTGATCAGCTCATTCATTAAAGTGCAGAACCTTCCATAGTAGGATTCAATGGATTCTCCTGGAGTAGATGTAAACTTCTCCCAAGCAGTTAGCAACTTGTTCTCTGTGTCTTGTTAACCAATTTCTGTTCCATGACAAAGTCGTCTAACACGTTCCCACATATCGAAAGCAGTTTCACAACTGTCTACAGCAGCAAAGATGTCTCTTGGTAAACCCAGTTGGACAATATGAATTGCCATGTCATCTGCTTCGACTTTTTTCTGATCCTCTTCAGAGTATTCCGATTCTTTTTTAAGACGAAAAAATGGTGGGACGGGAGGTGTTGCATCAGCATTTCCAGGGTCTTGGACTTGTCGAGGTATGAAGGGTCCATCCTGAATGGATTTGATCATCAATTTTCCATTAGGTTTTGTCTTGATGTAACGAAGCATTCGACTTGTCCATTGAAGATAACCACCTTTTTCCAACATAGGAGGACGGTTTTCGGCACCGGCTGCATGAATATCTTGTTGAGTTGCCATTGATGAAGGTATGATATGATAAAGTTGATGTAGGATCGATTCAACGATAAAGGAGTTGTGATTGATGACGATTAAGCTTGGTTGTTGTAGTGAAAATTTGCTCTAAAAACTTAAAAACCTCAATAACTTCTGTTTGGAGCATTTTTAGTTCATTCGGCGGTCTATTCTCCTCGTTCTCACGGTCGTTTTGATGGGTAGATCGCTGAAAACGGAGTTACGGTTCAAAAGTTATAGCCGTTTGAAGTTTTGCTCAAAATCTTACTCGTAAAATTGTTCTTATGCGTAGAAGTGAGTGCTTATGCGTAGGATGCTTATGCGTAGGAGTCCTTATGCGTAAAGAGCTTAGGCGTAGGATTCTTATGCGTAGGATCTTATGCGTAAACCTAAGGTTAAACGTAAGTCTTATGCGTAAACGTTAAGCGTAGAAGTAGAGTACCTTACGCGTAAGAGTTAACTTATGCGTAGAGTGATTACTCGTAAGCTTTCTACTTATGCGTAAGAGTTGGTTTAAAACCAAAAATCCTTTACACTGTCACAGTGTAAAAGATATCCGAAAGTCGAAGTGTTCCACACACTTATCCAAGTGAGGGAAGCACTGAGTCACCTTTGTTGCACGAAGATTCTTCACCAAAAAGTTATGCATAGAAAACTAGGGTTTTGACTTTCTTACGCGTAAGATTAGGGTTTTGACTTACGCGTAAAAAATTTCAAATGATTCAAACAATTTCGCTTGCACAAACAGCCTTATAAACACTCCAATAACACAAATCTTTTGACCTTTTTCACCCAACGTGCTTAGTATGCTTACGCGTAGAAATGAACAACGAAATCAAAACGAGATTAAAAACGATTTAAAACACGTAAAGCTTCGAACTTTTTGCCAAAACTAGAATCTTTAACACTATATAAACCTTAGACCATAAGAATCTTGAAGATTTAAGTGCAAAAATAAAAGTTTTATGCGTGAATCTTTGAGAATGAAAACTACGCGTAACTCGTTAGAAAAAAACTTCAACCAAAACACTCCTTAACCTGTCTCTGATACCAATTGGCAGGACCGAATACTATAAGATTTATGTGGTTTGGAGGTCGTGGTTGGTGAAAGTAGATAAAGAACATCATCTTTCTTGAGAGAGAAACTAGAGAGAGGGAGGAGAAAACACAAAGTTTATTGATAAGAACAAAACAATACAACTAGCCAAATGCTTCACCTCACCCCTCATGGAGAGTCATGAGGGGTATTTATATGCTCTATCTTTGCCACTTACACAATACTAGTCCCTAAGGGCAAAGTATACTACGCATCTAGTCCAATTCACGTAAGTGACGTTATCTTTAGAAAAAGCGAGGCTAACACGAAGGATTTTGGTTTTAAACTAATAGCTTTTTCAGACGCTGATCACGCAGGATGCTTAGATTCACGGAAAAGTACTTCAGGAGCATTACAATTTCTTAGTGATAAACTGGTGTCATGGCAATCGATGAAGCAGGACTGTACATGGCTGTCCTCAACCGAAGCAGAATATGTAGCCATGTCGGCGTGTTGTGCTCAAGTCATTTGGATGAGAACACAACTTAAAGACTATGGTTATGTATTTGACAGAATCCCGATGTACTGCGACAATCGGAGTGCTATTGTGATCTCGTGCAACTCTCTTCAACATTCGAAATCAAAGCACATCGATCTTCGATATCATTTCATCAAGGACCACGTGGAACAGGGTACTGTTGAATTATACTTTGTGGGTACTGAATACCAACTGGCAGATCTTCTCACCAAAGCCTTAGCTCCGGCTAGGTTTAATGAGTTGGTCCACCGGATTGGTATGCGGTGTTTGACTCAAGAGAAACTGGATGAACTCTTAAAACATTCTTAAAACCAGTCAAACACCAAAACCTGTTTTGTAAATATTTTCTAAAACAAAATACAAAAATATGAAATCTGATAAAACAAAAAAAATATTCTTCTATCTATATTTCTTTTAACATGGCAAGTACAAATCTTCCGTCAACACTCAAATCTTTCAAAATTCAGTATTTTTTTCGATCAAGTGTTGAGGGGGAGAAAGCAAATATTCTTCGGTTTCATAAAACCTTGTACTTGCATGTTATTTTATCCCGGTTGTTTCTTTATTAATGGTGGTCACATTTCTGGTTTACTGACACTCCTCGGACTAAAATTAACATAATTTCATTATTTCTTAAGTCGAGGGGGAGTGTCATTAAGTTTCTTTTCAAAATATTCTTCGTTTGGTAACCAAAATGGAAGTCATGGACGTTGGATGAAAATGGTTAAGGTGGAGGGACTAAAGATGTCAAATGTTCAAACTATTTTTAAACAAAAACACCTCCACCAACTTCTCTTTCACATTTACTACTTACATTAAATATCTCAACCACCATCATCCTACGCGTAAAAATCAACTCACAAATCCGTGTTTTTGATCTCAAATTTGTAAGTGTTTCTGTGTTTGTAACAAGATTTTAAACAAAGGTTTTGATTCATTTTAAAAACTAACGGTTAAATCTTTACTTATGAATTATTTGGTGTTCTACGCATAAGCGTATGAACACCTAATCAAGTGTGAGTGTTTGATATTGAAATGGTTGTGTCAAAATGTTTGTATAATATCTATGATACCATTTTTATCCTCAAAACTCACCCAGATACACGAATTGATTGATTTTTGAAAACTAGGGTTTATGCGTGAAATTGGGTATTTTCATATGTGAATGTTTCTGGCTAATTGGTTGCTTGAAAGATATTGTATTCTGATTAATTGATCATATCTAGGCTCAGAAATTACCCAGAAACATCATTTGCCTTAAAATTGAAAATTAGGGTTTATGTTCATAAGTATTTGGGTATTTTTGATTCGCTTTGATTCTGATGTTAAAACTTGGATAGAACAACTCAATATGCTTCCTATACATTCCAGAAAAACTTTGGTGCAATTCCTATGGCTAGAACACTTACTCGTAGAAATTGAACTTTAGGGTTTTAAGTTTACGCGTAACTTGTTTCTACGCATAACTGTTTAATGAGTATTCATGCTTTGAACTGATAAAGATTGAATGTATGTGTTAAGATTGGTGATATGATGAACTTATTTCAGGTTTTCTACGCGTGAAAATTCAGAATCAATGTTACTTTCCATCTACACATAAGGATCACATTACGCGTAGCATGTTATGCGTAAGAGAAATCTTACGCGTAACATTTACGCGTAAGGTTCTACATTGGGGACTACGCGTATCCTGTGAAGGATATGCGTAAACAGTAACCTCTACGCATAAGGTTGACTCTTACGAGTAAGCCTTACGCGTAAGGTTCCATATACGCTTACGCGTAAGCTCTACGCATAAGGCCCTCTTTTCCTACGCGTAATATTTCTTACGCGTAAGTCAAGAACCTACGCATAAGCTTACGTTTACGCGTATAATCACTCTTGTTTACGCATAAGCTTGCCATTTCTACGCCTAAGCCTAGTATAACCTTAATTATGAATTGTTACGCGTGCAAACTTGTAAATAAATAAATCATAACGCCACAAAATTAATAATGTCACTAATAAGCTTAAGTGTTTAATAAGTTGTGAAAAATAAGTGAAAAACATAGACTTTAAAGCTTGAAGTTAAATAACTCACGAAACTTATCACGACGTCTTTGGACTATTGGACTAACAAGTGACATTGGAATCGTAACAATCATCGACATATAACATTCAATAATTAGACAATAAAACCATCTGTTGACTAACATAATGTCTTTCGATATGTTGGTTCTTTTGACTAAATATCTTTCAGATCACGACATGGACGCTCAAATGCAAAACGTGGAAGCACCAAACGTTCTCACCGTTGAAGATATCTTCCCTAATGGTTATCCAATGAAGATAGGAAGAATAACCTTCGTGTTGATTTTGATAGTCTCACCTGCTCCGAGTCATCTTGCTTAATAGCTGTGGACATTCTGAAGAATCACCCTTATCAGAACATGCTCACCAATTCTGCTACAGTACCGGAAATCTACATTCACCAGTTCTGGCATACAATGCGAAAGATCAAAGGACCAAATGGTGTGACGGTGACGCTCAACCACAAACAAGTCACCATCACACCTGCAGACTTAAGGGCTGTTCTCCTCATTCCTGTCATCGAGCCAACCGAATACAATGCCACACCTACTGAAGAGGCTGTTCTGCAATTCATGATCGACATTGGTTATGACGAAGCTTCAGGAGTAATCACAAAGCATTCATACATGGATCTTAAGAATATTCCTCAGCCATGGAGAACCCTCTACATTATCATCACCAAATCTGTTTCTAGACGCGATAGTGGCTATGAACATCCCAAGCTCATGGAACTACAGATCTTTTGGGCTTTGGTCAACATGAAACACATTGAAGTTGAAGCTATGATATGGGACGACATGATGTCATTCCTCAAAAAGCTTGGCTCCAAGATCCCATATATCAGATATACCAAACTGCTGATCTAAAGAGCTCTAGGGTATAATCCTGATATCCCCTTGAGAACCAATGATCCCAACAATCACTCCATGTTGTATGAGCCTACACTCACTGTCAGATTTAAGGAATCAACAACAAAGAAATAGGGTGCAGTGTTGCCAGACCACCTTTTAACTAATGCAGTCAAACAACTCTATTCATACAAAAGGTATCTGGTAGCGGTTGATGAAGGCAAAGTAGGCTTTCTTGATGAAAAATCTTCTGGTACACCCACTAGAAAAACCAGGAGAGGCAGTGCAGGAAGTGTTACAAGCACTGAGAGTCAAAGAAAGTTCCCTAAGAGGAAACCTGCACTCAAAAGGAAAGTTCCCTCTAAGGAAGTTGTTCCTATTCCCATTCCCAAGCCTGAACCGCAACGAAAGCTACTGGATGAAAGCTCTGAGGATACTGAATCAGACGAAGAGGTCACCTACTCTAAAACTGCAATCGATGACACTCCAACAGTAGCTAAACCTCCCAGTCCAATAGCTGATATAGGCAAAGGGAAAAATCCTGTGCTTGAGCAAGATAAGGAAAGTTCTGAAGAAGAACCATTTGATGAGGAAAGAGAATATCAAAAGAAGTTGAAGAACCTCAGACAAAAATACTTTGCCGATAAATTCGTAAAGGATCAAACTCGTGGCCCTGGAGGATCAAGTGGTGGAACTCATGCCACACCAGTTTCCGATGCGGTTAATCAACCTGATAAGGGAACTGGTACCACCATCACCCACGAGCTATAGCAAAGGCAACTTTAGGATTCCATCAACTTTGACATTGAGGAACCAGACATGGAAAAGACTGAGAAAACTCCTGGTGAAGATACTAAGGCTGATGAAACGGCTAAGACTGGAAATGCTGAAGATCTTGATTATGATGATTTTCTCCTTGATAGCCTAGCACGCTCCAAGGAAGAAACATCTGAGCCGCCAAAAGACCTGAGTCTCCTCATGTCTCATCATCATCAGACTCATCTTCTCACTCTTCACTACCTCCATCCAAAGGCACAACCAGATCCACATCTAAATTTGTGAAGAAACCAACTGACTCTTGGATATCCCGGGCTAAAACCAAGATTGTCAAAGCTGTCAAGCAGGTCAGGATGAAAGACGTGACCAACAAGAAGTTGAATCAACTAGCTGACAGTATAAATCTTATAAATGACGAGATAGACAAGATGTCAAGTGAAAGGGAGTATATCCAGAAATTCATGCAACGTGATGTCCAAGGGGAACTGAACGAAATGATTAGGGGCTATACTCACAAGTTCCTACTCGACACTGTTCTTGGAGTTACAAGGGAGATGTTTACCAGACAGCTCTATCCAAATCTCATGAAATTGGTCAAGCAAACAATGCAATCCACTCCGGTTACAATGACGATCAATCCAATGGAGCCTGCAGCTCTCTCTGATGCAGAGTTGATTTCCAAGTTGGTGCTACAAATGTCTCAACGATCTGCAACTTTCACCTCTGATGAAAGTAAACTATTTGAGGCACTACTGGAATATCAACTCAAGACTTCATGCAAGGAGCAAGCTGAAAGGCCTAAGCGTCCAAGAGACGATAAAGATAAGGATAAGGATAAGGAGCCTAAACGTCCCAAGAAGTCTGGTGAAACCTCCTCCATGCCACCTCCACCCCAAAGGACTCCAACAACAAGACGATCTCCTCCACGCTCTTCTACTGACAAACCTCAGGACTCTGAATTACCACCCCAGACAGAGAAAACCGGTGATCATTTTGAATACACTGGTGGTGACGATGAGGAAGTCCCTGAGCCCCAACAACAACCCACCTCTTCCGCTTCAACAAAGAAACCAGCATCCTCATCTAGGCCAAAGAAGAAGAAGAAGTCGCCTAAGGCTGATGTCATCTCATGGCTAGACGAAGATGACACAGAGTATGAATGGTTCTCTACACTTGTTGAAGCTACTCCCGCCCTAACTGATGATCAAGATATGGTAGAAGGTAGTACGTTGGAGCATGCTAAGTTTATTCAAGAAAAGTTCCGAGTGAAGAAGATGACGAAATCAGAGTTGAGACGCATCAAGAATGAAGCCTTTCAACTACTCAAAGACAGCTCGGAAAGTGCTATTGAAGTTGAATATCACCTTGAAAACATAGCACGAGCCATGTCTAACAACATTGATTGGCTCTACCCTGAAGCAAATATTGACTTCACCAGAAGAGACAAGGCTCCATACTACACCGACTGGTCTAGACCTCTACCAACGATTGGCCAACCAGATCAACCTAAGATTCCATTCCGCTACTTCTTCAACAATGACCTAGAATTTCTTCTACACGGTAGCGATGGTTCAAAGAAATACGCTACATCACTTACACTTCCGTTCCCGGCAGCCATATACTCTAACTGCATAGCCATCGAGGAAAAGGCTACTCACATGTTTTCTAACAATGTGGAACAGTATGACATTGATGCAATGTATGGGATTCACCATTGGCCGGAAAGCCGACGAATCTACTACAGGATCTGCCAGGTTTGAAAATCTAAACATGAAGTGCACAGTGATAAAGGGATCGTTGCTGTTAAGCATGTAGCTCTTTCGTCTAAATGGGATTACACCTTTCTCAAGAATATCGTGGTCAAAAGACAAGACGAAAGGGACTATGAATTCTGTGAAGCGGACTTTCAGAACTTGTCTCTCAATGATGTTGAAGATCTGTATCTTTCCAAGGTACAGGGAAGAATGAGACAATTCTTGACTGAAATTCAATGTGAATACATCAAGTCCTTGCTCATCTTCATCAGAAGCATAGTGATCCAGGAACGTGTAGAAGATTTACAACTTGTTGTTGAATCATATCAGACAAGTGTCAACCTCACCAGACCTCAGCTAGAACTTCCTGACATCAACCATCTTCCATAATACACTCTCATCAGCAAACCGTTCGGAGTAGTTTACCGTAGTGAACTACAATGCAACTGCTTGATGGCGTGTAGAGATCTTCATAAGTTTGGGGATCACACACTGAAGAAAGTCAGGGACGGCTTAGCTTATAGGTTGAAGGCGATAAATGAAGGCATTGGGTCACCAAAGCGATGGAATTCTCAGGAGAGACGGGATGTGAAGAGGATCATCACTCGAATCGATGAAAGGTTGTACAGAAGGGACCAGTTCAGAACTCTGGAGAGCTTCGTAGGTGGTCGTCCCAGGATTACTCTCACAGGCTATCAACGCCCTGTTCGCATTCCTGGAAATATTGTTGGACTACCTGGTACCCCTTAAACTGTTTCATTTTCTATATTGATTTGGATGTGTGATTATTTAATGACTATGGCTTGTGCACACATCATAGTGTACAACCCATTCTTGTAATGAAAGGACCCTGTGGTACGCTTCAGTGCCACAATCCTTATAAAGGGAGCGAAAGCTTCTTACTTTTGAGTAAAACTTATCAAACCTTTCACTTTTAAAAGGTTTTGCTCAAAAGAACACGTACTTCCCCTTATGATTTTCAAAACCTCAAAATTTTATATCACTTGTTGAGGGGGAGTATTTGATTAAAAACTTTGTTCACAAATTGTTCTTCGTGATAATCTACCCACAAAACTCGAAATGGTCATATTTAATATCAAAACGTTATCAAAAATAACATTTATATGCCATTTTTTAAGGGGAGAAAAATTATTGTGATAAGAAATATGTTGTGATTTGCTATTGAATCTTCGTGTGATAAGACTTAACCCATGAATTGATGAACTCTGAACTATCATAAATCGAAAAGATTTGTCTTCCTAGACTTATCCGAGTAGATTGTACCTATTAGAGAAGCTCTTGACAGACGTGAACTTTGACGGGTTTGACAACCTTTCGAGGTTTGTCCACACCTTCAAGGTAGTTATTAGAGCTAGTTGTCACCTAAAAGCTGACAATGTAACTCTTTAACTATGCAACGTAACCGTGTCTCGCGGGGGATTGTCTATCTTGAGTCGATCAATTCAAAAGTGCGCGCTCTTCTCCCACCGTGCAGATTTCTGTCTAAACACTTAAGCACGTGTGGAGGGGGAGCATTTCTGCAAAAAGATAAAACTCTCACAGTGGTACAAAATGTTTTTCATTCACAAACACTTTGAGAGATTTTCAAGAAAATGGTTTTTATGGCAACATAGGTTAGTCATGGAGTTCTAAGGTGACTAAGGTTAGGAATAACCGTCCCATGATCCGCCAGAGCCGGAGGGATCTACCCAAGGACATCAAAAATAGTTAGTACTTAGAATTCCTTAGGTATGATTATAAAAAGGAGAAAATGAGAATCGGAGAAAGAAGGAGTTGAAGAATTAAAAAGAAAAGCAGAGAAAAGGGTGAAAAGAAATAGCCCTCCAGATTATTCAACTTAGGGCAGACACCGAGTTCAATTCATATGCTACTGGTCGTCACTAGATGACACCGGTATTGAAGATAAAAGTCGTCATGGACCCAGTGACGCATGCACTAAACCTTCTTAGCCACTCAAGTTTCTCCCAACAGAAGCTTGTTTCATTCTCACAGGGAACCCTACGTAAACTATCGGCTTTCTCTTAGAGATTGCTGGTATTGAAGAAAGAGACCCTCTCCCTAGTCTCCGCTCAGGAAAACCAAAGCGCACTATTGAGTCTAGAGCCACGAGATTCATCAAAAGATCTCTTAGGTACACTTGACAAATTCATCGCTTGTCGTTCAACAATAAGAACGCAAGTGATATATTATCATGTCCTTCACAGATCTTAGCAATCTGTCGAGAACATTTATGAGAGGTTCACATATGTGATCCTCAGTGATTGAATGGAAACTCCTGCCAGAGTCAACATCTAACAGCCCTGACAGCAGGTCACTTCGGTAACTCCCCGTGGATTACGCTTAGTATGTCTCAAATGGTCTACAGTCGTGAGGTGATGCTTCGGTGTACCTCAGCGACTCATCTGAACTGTAGGTGTACTTTGGTACATCGCGTTATCTCACTTGTGGGACTCCAGTTCAGGAACAGCCTTTGTGAGAATTAGAGATGTGTTTTCACACTATGCTGTTAACACGCTCGAAGTTCAAACTTGTAAGTACTGGAATCCGCTTATCACTAACCTTTCTTATGTTTTCTTCTTATGGAAGCTCTGGAGCGGACCGATCGTGCAGATTCTCCACATGCTCATACCAACAACATCACTAATGGAAGTTCTCTCAAAAGGCAACACAAAGTCAGAATGATTCTTCGTCAAAGTCAAAGAATCTACAAAGTCTAAAGACTAAGAGAACTACATCAGTACTGAAATCCAATGTTAAAGAGCGTGTGAGCATGTTAGAGAAAGACGTGGAGACACTGGAGCAATGAAGCAGACCTAATGCAGAAAAAAACAACATACTATCACTACCATCACAAAGAACAAAGATCACAGAACAAAGAAAATGATGACGTCAAAGCAGAACTTTTCAAATGAAACAATTTCTCTACACTGGGGAGATTGTTCGAATCAAGGCAACTCTTCTCACAAGAAAGAAGAATGTCAGAAGACGTCAAAGCTTCTATTACATCAGCACCTTCAACATTTATATTATCAATAACTAACACTTAGGGGGAGATTGTTGGAATCACTCCTAAACTACATTTCAAGTGTTAGTAATTAATATGTAATAGTTTGCTTAATATGGCTTTTATGTTAGTAATCATGCCAAGGCTTATGTAGAAAGCCCATGAGCCTTGGCCCAAGCCCATAAGAAGGGAAGGTTGCTAGATCTGTTGCCCTAGCCCCTTGCCCTATAAATACTCTTGTATAACCCTCACTTGAGGGTTGGTTGTTCAATTTACTCTTACACTTTACGCATAACCTTTCACATATTCATGCGCATAGTGTTGTGTCTTGTTCAACCGATCATTCTCTTCTCTATTTCTTATATTGATGCTTGTGTTACTAATATGGGAACCTGACAGAAACTCTTTTTGTAATTTTTACGCATAACAAAACTCTTTTTGTAATTTTTGACTTTTGGAAAACTACATAAACTGCACATTTAAGACTAAGACACAAATTGAAAAGACTCAAATGGATATGTAAAACTCATTTTGACTCAAATTTTGAAACTGCAAACTAACATATCAGAACCTTAACTCTTAAAAGCGTTAGCACTGATTTAAAAGCTGAAAACCAAACAGAATTGACTCAAACATTCTTAAAACATAAAAAATCCATTAACAACTGACTAAATTTTATTGAACTAACCAAAAAATACTAGATCAAAAAAAATTGATCTACCAACAGCTCTAAACAGATTTAAGCTACTTGTAATTCGTTGAACCAAACACCCCTTAACTCATCAAAACAGACTTTTAAAACAACTTTTTCAGAAAACTCAGATTAATTTCAACAAAAAATAACTCATAATGGCTTAACTACTTTAACTAAACAGATTTATAACACCAACTAAACTGAAATTAAGATGAGCTCCTGATTTGACTTTCGTTGACCTTTTTAGACAATGAAAGAAAACAAAGAATAAGCTCAGAGTAAGCTATTGATAAGCTTATCTGAGCTTATAAAACATTAATAAAACCTTATGAAGCAAGATTAACTGAATTAAAAACCATTAAAAGGAAAATTTAACAATTCTTAGAATGAACTTGATTTCTATTAAAAACTAAAGGAGTACAAAATTTGAGAATGAAAATACAACTGATATAAGAAACTAATTAACTAAATAAAATAGTAAAATGAAATGAAATGGTTACAACTTTATAATATATGAAAATTAGACAGTTTTCTTCTTGATATGAGAGGTCTTTTATAGTTGAGCAAGGGGGTCACTTAGGGTTTGTAGGAATGCTCCAGAAGCTTTCATCTTGACCATCAATTCCCCATCTCTTCATCACATTAATTCTCATCCGTTTGATCAGTTTGATGACATGTTTCACCCAATCACAGACCTCCTCTTGTCCAACTTGTCATTCCTTATGCACATGTCAGCTCTGAAGATTCTAAGTACTAAGTAGCAAAGGTACAACACTACTCATAGATGCTACTTGTGCACGCTTAGCTACTTTTCACTCCCATAATCCTAATTCCTCTAAGGATTTTATATTGAAAATCGAGAATTTTTTGTTTTTCTCTTTTCTTGTTGCAATGGATATTTATTCCAATAAAAGCATCGAGTTTAGACGCTAAGTAGTTTCCAAACCTTCCCTTGAAAACCGTTGCTCACAAGAATGAGGTCCACATCAAGGTCCTAATTTCACATGATTAAGGGGACATCCTTTTTATTTATAATCGAGACATCCCATGTTTGAGACCCGAAACGGAAACTTTTTATTCGGACATCCCTGGAGTTGAAGCTTGGCTTAACATTATTTCAGCACATTTGCACATTTATATTTTAGCCCTAGGTCTTTTCAACCACCAATTCGACAGGATTACTGTTGGGATATAAAAAGTCAAAGTACTGAAGAATCAAAGTGCTGAAGAGTTAAAGTACTGAAGTCAAAGTACTGCTCGATTCATCAAAGTATTGCATGCTTAAAGGACTGATATGCAAAATCGTTAAGGATTATCTTGTAATTCCAGAATGTTCTTAGATTAGTATAGTATTACTTGTCGTACAAGGTTTGTAATTGTAAACTGACTAGGGTTATCCTTAAGCCTATAAAAGGATCCCTAGATTGGCATTAGATATACGTGCCTTATTAGAGTTTTTTAGAGAGTTCGATATTAGAGTATTAGAGTTGTTAAAGAATCTGTATAACAAGCAGGTTCTAAGTATTAATAAAATCGTTTAAGTTAAAGTTAATTCTTCTTAGCTTTGTTAAGTAAATTCCGCGTACTTAATAGAGATAGTTCAGTGTTTCATTGTTAATAACTTAGGATTTATCCGAGGTTATTAAACCCTTACAAGCTATTTAAGTTGGTTTGGTTAGAGTACATCGATCCAACAAGTGGTATCAGAGCTTCTGTGGAAACTCTGACTAAGAAGAAACCCTTAAAAACCTAGATAACAACAAACCCTAAAGATGTCGACTGAAGCTGCACCACCCCCATCCATCACCTCACTCAGAATACCAATCATCAAGAAGGGAGAGTATGATCTATGGATTATGAAGATGAGACAGTACATTTCTATTACAGACCATGAACTGTGGAATGTAATTGTCAATGGTAATGAAATTGTTGCAGATCCTATAGAAATTCCTAGACAACCTAAACCACCTAAGGCCGTTTTGCCAGCTGCTACAATAAGAAATCAAGAGAAGGCTCTTAACATCCTATTGTCTGCTATATCTAATGGTCACCTACTCAAGTTTCATGATGCTAAGGATGCTAAACAATTATGGGCTGCTCTCAAGACAAGGTTTAGAGGTAATGATGCTTCCAAGAAGATGCACAGAAATCTGTTGAAGCAACAGTTTGAAACTTTCACTGTTGGTGAAAGAGAAGGTCTTGATGCTGCCTATGACAGGTTCCAAAATCTCCTCAGCATGCTAGAGTTATACAAGGCAGAGGTATTGGTTGAAGATGCCAATCTGAAGTTCTTAAGGAGTTTGCCATCTACATGGCATGTGATTGCTACTATGATCAGATGACAACCTGGTTTGGATGTTATGGACTTTGATGTTATGGACTTTGATGATCTCTACAACCATCTAAAGATGTATGAGCATGAGATGAATGGCCAAACAAGTTCAAAGTCTCACAGTATAGCTTTTGTGTCGTCTGAAAAGAGAGGCAGTACTTCCACTAAAAGTACTGCTTACCCTACTCAAAGTACTGTTGCTCAAAGTACTTCATATCTTGCTCATTCAATCACAACCATGACCAACCCCACATCATCACCATCAAGCACCATCCATTCTGATGAAGTTGTATGCTCATTCTTTGCTCAGCAAGCTACTTTACATGTTACCTATGAAGAGGATTTGTCACAAATTGAAGAGGATGCTCTTGAAGAAATTGATATAAGGTGGCAAGTTTCTATGATCACTGCAAGGATCAAGAAGTTCATGAACAAAACAGGAAGAGGCATCGACTTTAAACCAAAACAGGGTATCACTTTTGACAAGTCCAAGATTGAAAGTTTTAATTGTCAAAGGACTGGACACTTTGCAAGGGAATGCAAGTTTGCTAAATACCAGGCAAATAGAATGACTGAGAAACCCAAGCTTGAACTAAAGGAAATCCCTATTACTAAAAAAAAATCTTTAGTTGCTCAAGAGAATCTATCAGAGGTTGACTGGAGTGTTGAGTTTGATGATGAACCAGTAACCTATTGTATGGTAGTAGTGGAAGAATCAGTGGAAGAGTTTGATTGGAGCACAGCTTTTGATGAGGAACCTGGATTTGCTGCTTTGGAGTCCAGAGATGGTCTAGGAAGCTTTGATTGGAGCATGGAGAGTGAAGATAAACATGTTCTGCTTGCTATGGTAGCTACTTCACCAAGTTCACCCCCTATCTCTGAGGTATGCTCTAAATGTCATGATTTTTATCAAAAGGTGCTTACTGATTATGTAACTGAAAGAGATAATTATCAAAGGGCTAGGTCTGAGGTAGTTGGTTATCAAATTACTTTAGAGTCAATGGAAGCCAAAATAATAACACATGAAAATAATGAAATGGCTTGGGCAGAAAAGTATGAACAACAGGATTATCAGTTAAAATTAAGTGAATGGAAGCTAGGATGTAAGATTTCTGAAATTGAGAAGCTAACTAAGGAAAGGGATGAATTGCTAGAAAAATTTGCTGCTTAGGGACAATCAGGCCTTTCTCATGTTAGTATGTTGAAAAACAGAGAAGAGCTTACATTAGAACTGTACTAGGTTTTGGTATGGACTTTAGTAGCATAGAAAACCCACCTAGCGATCAGGATGAATGTGATTTTGAGGATATAACCACTAGTGATGATGAACTCATTAACTATGTAGACACATCTAGTAATGAGGACTCAATTAGTCAATCACCTCCTGAATATAAGAAAGACAAAGGTTATCATGCAGTCCCTCATCCCACTGGTAGTTTTCAACCCCTTAGGGCAGATGTTTCTCGTTTTGGAGTAGACAATCTAGAGTTTAGGAAAAAGCTTATTGATCAATCTAATTCTGAAACCTCAAAAGAAACAGCTGAGAAACCTAAGGAACATGATGTTAAGAGTCAAGCAGTACCTTCAACTCAAAGTACTGCTACACCTTCAATAGTACCTTTAAGAAAACCTTTTCAAAATATTGCTAAGCCTTTTTGGGATAATTTTGGTCATAATAATTCTCATCATTCACCTAGAAGACAGGATAGTTTTGGTCATACACATAGAATAAGCAATTTTGGGATTACAGGTCAAAAATTATGTTTTGTTTGTCATAGTCCTGATCCTTTGATTAAGGACTGTGACTTTCACTCAGAGTACCTAAGTAAATTCCCAAAGAACAGAACTGCCAACCAAAAACCGAGGGAGACTAGACCATTTTGGAATCATTCACATAGGGTTAACCATAGCAACTTCTCTCAAGACTATAGGTACCCTCACCAGAGAAGACCTTTTTCAAAACCCCCAGTACCTTTAAACACTTTTCAAGGTACTATTAAGCCAAAACCAGTACCTTCTCAAAGTACTGCTCAGTTTTCACCAAACACTTTTTGGAATAGGAACCCTAGGAGATCTAATTACTATCAATCTAGAAGGCGTTACAACTCAAAGAAAGTAGCTAGATCAAGGGACTCTACACCAGAAGTTAAAACTAAATGGGTTAAGAAGAAAAGTACTGATGGGGAACAAACAGTACTTTCAGCAAGTGAGAGTGAAACAGAGATTTTTGTTAAAGATGACTTTGTTGAAAAAGAAAAAGAGATTTTTGTTGAAAAAGAGAGTTTTGTTGAAAAATCACCACAAGTTTTGAAACAAAAGATATTTCTTGATTCTGTCTACAAAAAGTGTGAAGATTACATACTCAAAGAATTTGAGTATGTTACTCCACAAGGGGAACACAAGTCAGTAATGGCTTGGGTTCCTAAAATTAACTAACTCTTTTATCTTTGTGCAGGGCAACCCAGAAGAGGAGCTTAAAGATCATTTAATTGTGGATAGTGGTTGCTCTGGAAGCATGACAGGAGACAAAGATATTCTGTCAGATTTTAGATCTTATTGTGGAGGAAGAGTTGCATTTGGGAATGATGCTAGTGGAGGAAGAATTACAGGAAAAGGAACTATTAAGGCAGGGAGCATAGATTTTGAGAATGTTAGATATGTGAAGGAGCTCAAGTTCAACCTTTTGTCAGTCTCTCAGATCTGTGATAAGAAACACCATGTGTTATTCACTGACACAGAATGTCTCATTCTTTCCCCTGAGTTCAAGCTTGTTGATGATAACTTGGTAATACTGAGAGTACCAAGAACCAATGATGTGTACAGTCTGGATATGAAGAGTCTTCACTCTTCTGGAAGAGCAACATGCTTAGTAGGAAAAACAACACTTGAAGAAGCTCATCAGTGGCATAGAAGAATGGGCCATGTAAATTTTAAGAATATCAACAAATTGGTCAAAGCAAATTTAGTTAGAGGTTTACCTTCCAAGACTTACAAGAATGATCACTCATATCTGGCGTGCAAGAAGGGTAAACAACACAAAGCTTCATGCAAGAAGCTTGAGGAAAGAACTATTAGAGAACCTTTGGAGTTGCTGCACATGGATTTGTTTGGACCTATTTCTGTTGCAAGTCTCAACAAGAAGAAGTAATGTCTGGTTGTGATAGATGATTGTAGTAGATTTAGTATGGTATTTTTCTTGGGATTTAAAGATGATACTTTTGATGCAATTCATGATCTAATAATAGCCCTTGAAAACCAGTTAAGACTTAAAGTCAGAGGTATTAGATGTGACAATGGGACTGAATTCAAGAACAAGCTTATGGATGAATTTTGTGCAAAGAAAGGAATCAAAAGGGAGTCCAGTATTGCTAGAACTCCACAGCAGAATGGTGTTGCAGAAAGAAAGAATAGAACTTTGATTGAAGCAGCCAGAACAATGCTTGCTGATTCATTATTACCTATTCAATTTTGGGCTGAAGCTGTAAGTACTGCTTGCTATGTGCTTAATCGAGTATCAGTCACAAAACCTCAGATGAAGATACCTTATGAGTTGTTGATGGGAAACAAACCCAACATTCGTTTTATGAAACGTTTTGGATGCCCTTTGACTATTCTCAACACAATTGATAATTTGGGAAAATTTGATGACAAGTCAGAAGAAGGATACTTATTGGGGTACTGCACCAATAGAAAAGGATTTAGAGTATATAACAGGGTCACCAAAAAGGTTCAAGATTGTCTTCATGTTGAATTTTTAGAAGATCAAGAAAATCAGAAGGGTAAAGGTCCTGATTGGATGTTTGATCTTCAGGTTTTGACTCCTTCTATGAATTATGTACCTGTTAGAGAAGAAAATCAACCTGACCACAAAGAAGATGATTTATAGTACATTGTTCATGGAGTTCATATTAGACCTGCTACTGTTCCTGATGAAGAATCCATACCTGTTGAAACAAAGAAACGTACTGATGAACCAAAATCCTCATTATCTGTTGAGGATCAAGCTATTCAAGATGAGCTTAATCAGATGCTTTTTCAAGATGTAGTAGCACAATCTTTTGATGATGATCAACGAAGAGCTTATGAAGAAGCAAAGAAAAAGAATAAGACTATCGAGTTCTCTCACAGTACTTTGGATGACAGTACTTTAGATCACAGTACTTTGGATCAAAGTATTGCTGTACCAAATACCAGTACTTCTGATGATTTAAATGATCCTAACATGCCTGGCTTAGAAGATATTGATGATGAGTTTGAAGATGAAGGTATTTTCTCAGATTCCAATGAAGATGTTGATTTCACAAATTTGGGTGATAATCTTAAAGTTTCACAGACTCTTATCTTAATAATTCATAAAAATCATCCTACTGGTCAAATCATTGGACCTTCTACTCATGGAGTGCTCACAAGAACCAAAGCTAAAGGTTTTTCTACACAACACAATGCTTTACTAAGCTTTGTGTATAAACAAAACAGGTTAAATCATAAGGATCATCAAACCTGTCTGCTTACTTGTTTTATCTCTTAAGAAGAACCCAAGAATATAGCTCAAGCTTTAACTAAAGAGGGTTGGATTGAAGCTATGCAAGAAGAACTTCTTCAATTAAACTTCAAGAATTTTGGGTACTATGTGATCTTCCAGATGGAAAGAAAGTAATTGGTACACGATGGGTTTTCAGAGTCAAGAGAGATTAAAGAGGGAATGTCATCAAGAACAAGGCAAGGTTAGTTGCACAAGGATATAGACAAGAAGAAGGAGTAGATTATGATGAAGTATTTGCTCCTGTAGCAAGGATTGAAGCTATTCGAATATTCCTTGCTTTTGCCTCATATATGGGATTTCAGGTTTATCAAATGGATGTTAAGAGTGCCTTTCTCTATGGCAAGATTTCAGAGGAGGTCTATGTTAAACAGCCTCCTGGTTTTGAAGATCCTGCACATCCAAACAGAGTTTACAAAGTTGTTAAGGCTCTTTATGGCCTTCATCAAGCACCTAGAGCTTGGTATGAAAGGCTCTCTACTTTCTTATTGCAACATGGTTATAGGAGAGGAGCAATAGATAAAACTTTGTTTATCAAGAGAGACAAGAAGGATATCATGCTGGTTCAAGTTTATGTAGATGATATCATCTTTGGAGCTACAAAATAGTCCATGGTGAAGGAGTTTGAGCAGCTGATGCAACATGAATTTCAAATGAGTTCTATGGGTGAATTAACATTCTTTTTAGGGCTTCAAGTTAAATAGTCAAAGGAGGGAATTTTCATAAGTCCAGATAAGTATGTCTCTGACATTCTTAAGAAGTTCAATTTTGATGCTATGAAGCCAGTCACTACACCTATCAAGTCTATCAACTCATTGGGCAAGGATGAAGATGGTCAACCTGTTGAAGTCAAGCTGTACAGATCTATGATTGGCTGTCTTATGTACTTAACTGCATCTAGGCTTGATATCATGTTTGCTGTTTGTTTATGTGCAAGATATCAAGTCTCACCTAAGGTCTCTCATATGAATGCAGTGAAGAAAATTTTTAGTTATTTGAAACAACAACCTAAGTTGAGGTTGTGGTATCCAAAGGATTCACCTTTTCACTTGGAAGCTTTTTCAGATAGTGATTATGCAGGTGACAACTATGATAGAAGATCAACCACTAGAGGACGCCAATATATTGGAAGAAGATTAGTCTCATGGCAATGTAAGAAGCAAACTATTGCAGCAACATCATCCACTGAAGCAGAATATGTGGCTGCTGCAAGCTGTTGTGGACAAGTCTTGTGGATGCAGAATCAACTCTTGGATTATGGGTTCAACTTCAAGAACACTCCTATCAATATTGATAATGAGAGTATAATTTGCATTGTGAAGAATCCTTTTTATCACTCCAAGACCAAGAACATTCATATTAGGCATCACTTTATCAGAGATTATTATGAGCACAGGCTCATTAATGTTGTCAAGGTTCACACAGATGATAATGTAGCTGATTTACTCACCAAAGGATTTGATGTTTCCTGATTCAATCACTTGGTGGTGAGCATTGGAATGATTAATTACTAAGCTAAATTTAAGGGGAGGACTGATTAGTTAGTCAGACAATCCTATGCATTGCTTGAGGGGAGGAAATCCAATGCTTATTTGGAGTTTTTGTTATTGTCGAGAAGAAAATGGAAAAGTACTGCTTTTTGGTCATATGAAAGTACTGCTTTGGAAAGTACTGCACACGTGGAAAGCACTGCTTGTCTTATCACGTATTGTTCCAACGGTCAAAAGATGGGTAAAAATTCAACTAACGGTAACTTTGTTATTATGGGCTGTGATTTTTTAAATCTCGCCTATAAATAACTACTCTCCGAATTTCCCTCTCATCTTTATTCTTACAAATCTTTTCCATATTTCTCTCTCTTTAACCATAACTATTCATCAAACCACTTTATTTTTAAACAAACAATCAATGGCGAACCGAAACACCATTTCTAAACACAACATGGTGGCAAATTTGGATAAAACTGAAGCAAATGTCGCATTCCATGACATCATTGATTTTCTCACGGGGTCTCCAATTAGTTATGCACTTTTGGTTGAACCAGATATTATTGAGCCATGGATTCAACAGTTTTGGGCAACTGCTACAACTCACATGGAGAATGATGAGTCATATATACAGGCTAAAGTTGCTGGAATGATTGTGAGAGTTAGTGAAGCCTCCATTCGTGAAGATTTGATTTTTGATGATGAAGAAGGGGCTATACATTTTGATAAACAGCTTCTTTGGGATACGTTGCGTGACATTCGATATGAAGGGTCTTTGATAGAAACGACATTCAAAAAGCCTTTATTTAGTCCACATTGGAAGTACTTGGTTCATGTCCTACTTCATTGTATCGGTTCTAAGAGTACTTCATGGGAGCAATTTGATTCTAATATAGCATCTGCGCTGGTGGGATTGGCTACAAACCGTATCTTCAATTTCTCAAGGCTCATTTTAGATGGGATGTTATCTCACATCTCTCATGGATCAAGCTGGTTGATGTATCCAAGATTTATTCAAGTCTTATTGAATAAACAACTTCATGATGAACCAAAGCCTTCGAGCTTATTACCTGTTGTGGTACAACCTGCAAAGATCTTCACCTTCATGGCTAGGAAGAGTGATTTGTTTTCTGGAAGGAACACTCCATTGACTACTTCAATGATGGAGATTGTTCAAGAAATTAGAGATGAGGCTGCATCTAGTGATGAAATAGAAGGTACTGCTTCAACTCAAGGTACTGCTTCTCAAGGTACTGCATCTCAAGGAACTGCTTCTCAAGGTACTGATGTAAACAAAGGTACTGCAGTTTCACCTACCTTATCTTACCATGATACTCCACCTATTGAGTCAGAACCAGATATTCCTATTCCCTCATCATCCTCTGAAGGAGATGCAGCTGATATACCCCCGGAAGGTTTAGTGCTGGATAATTATGTTCTGACAAGGGAGCTAGTCCGATTAAAGAAAACAACTGAGGCTCAAGGTGCACAGATAGCCCAGTTGAAGACCAAGAGGTGAAAAGAAGGCTGAAAAGAAGAAAAGAAAGCATTTTAAGAAGGCTTCTACAGGCTATAAGGTTCAACAGCAATCTTCTATCAAATTGGGGAGGAATATAGAGCAAGAGAATTTGGAAGAAGGTGCTGAATTTTATAAAGAAAAAGAAGATGAACCTCAAAGTACTGAAGCACATGTTAATATTCAAAGTACTGAGCCTGAAAGAACTGAAGTTCAAAGAACTGGTGTTCAAAGTACTGATGATCAAGGAACTGCTGATCAAAGTACTGGTCTTCAAGGAACTCATAGACAAGAGCTGATTACACCAAGGACGCTTAATTTTGATGAAGAAGCTGGTCCTTCCACTATTCTACAAGAGGAGGAAGCTGATACACCAAAAGTGGTGCACACTGCAAGTGATGATGAAACTGTAGCTGAAATATTGCACAACTTATCAAGACCAAGAGGTATTAGCATTCTAGGAGTTACTGAAGAACAACCACAAGCTTCTCAACCAGTTTTAGATCTAAAAGATAAAGGTAAAGGTAAACTGGTGGAAACAAAGAAGAAAAAGAAGCTAACTTTAGCAGAGTTAAGAGCCATTGAAGTGGCTAAGAATGAAGAAGCTGCTAGGGAGCTACAGGCTAAGTTTAATGCTGAAATTGTTCAACCAGTGAAAGAACCTGAAGCTGTTATACCTAGAAGACCAATTAATAAGGCTAAAGAAAGAAATGCCATGATGGCATATCTAAATGGTCAAGGGTATACTGGATTACAGAAGCTGAATTACATTGAGATGAAAGACTTGTATGAAAATGTTAGACAAGCTTATCAGAAGCAAGTTGAAAGTATTATTTCTTTTAAGGATGATAATCAGAAGGAGGATACTGTCAAAAGAAGCTTAAAAAGAAAAAGGACAACTGAAGCTGAACAGAAATCAAAGAAGATTGAGCTAAGATCAGATACAGTTGATGAAATGAGGAATTACATTAGAGTTGTCGATTTTGAGAATTCTAAATTGAAAGATACTGCAGTAAAGAAGAAAAAAATAATCACTTTTGAAGTTGTAGAGTCAAAAGATGGAAATTATTTGATGTTCCATAGGGAGGATGAAAGCTTCAGAGTATTCAATTTACTATGGGATATACTGCATATTATTGATAGAGCAGATATGTTTCAACTATACCAACTAGTGCAAGAATACTTTGAACATATTCCATCAAGTGGAGTTAGCTTAGTATTATTAGGAGATCTGACAACAATCTTCGAAACTGAGGAAACAAGCAATGATGAATCTGGCAAAATCAAGAGAACTAGGAGATTACAAGCTGGAGATTTTTTGAAGAATCATGAGTACATGCTTTGGAACTGGAAGATGGAACTATGATTCATATGCTAGTTGAAAGAAGATATCCATTAACAGCAGATCTTATGAGAAGAATGCTAGATCATGGTATGGAGGTCGAGAATGAGACTGAAACAGCTCTCGTGTTAATTGAGTTGTTTATCAGATGGACAACAATAGCTGATGATGAAGCATAAGTATTGGTATGATGTTTACTTATATATAAATTTTTGAAAAGAAAGTACTTTATTCAAAGTACTGCTGGACAAACAGTACTTTAATCAAAGTACTGCTTGCAGCACAAACCAGTAAATGTTTTTGAAAGAAAAACTTTTGTTAAGTAAAGAATATTTTTTAAACAAAAATTATGAGCAACAAATGGTTCTTGAGATGATTATAACAATAGGTTATCAGTTCACCATGTTTACAAAAGAACTGGCTAATCCATGAGCAAACGACTTTGGTAAAGATATCTCAAATCCGTTATATAGTTGACAACTTGCTAATAAGTTGTATGGTAATCAACTCACCATATCAGTAAGTGTGAAGAGTTGGCTAGCCCACAAGAAAAATGGCTTGTGGTAAAGGCTGTGGAAAAACCATTTATATGGTAATTAGTTCACCATTGTTGCAAGAACTAACTAGTCCAAAAGGGTAAAGCTTATGGTAAAGACAAATCAAATCTGTTGATAGCTGATGATTTGCTAAAAATCATATGGTTATCAATGTACCATGGTCTTACACACCTAAACATTTGGCTACTCCAGAGTTAATGGCTTTGGTAAAGAGACATCAAAATCCATTAAATTTCAATGATTCACCTCTCACAGGAGTTTACACACCTGGAAGTGGTGAGAATAGACTGAAACTTAAAAGAACTGATGTACAAATTGTCATATGTTGCTGAGTTGCTGAAAAGATGGAGCTTGCTGATTGTTGCTGAAAAGAATTACTGATAAAGACTACTCTGATGATGATGATATTAGTGCAGGATCTACAAAGACAAAATTTGAAGATAAAGCCACAATCTCTCTTTGAAGACAAAGATGTTAAAGTTTACAAAGGAACTTGAAGTCAAGCAAGTAGAATTCAAGTTAGGGGAGGATTGTTGGGATATAAAAAGTCAAAGTACTGAAGAATCAAAGTGCTGAAGAGTTAAAGTACTGAAGTCAAAGTACTGCTAATGAATGAAGTCAAAGTACTGCTCGATTCATCAAAGTACTGCATGCTTAAAGGACATATATGAAAAATCGTTAAGGATTATCTTGTAATTCTAGAATGTTCTTATATTAGTATAGTATTACTTGTCGTACAAGGTTTGTAATTGTAAAATGACTAGGGTTATCCTTAAGCCTATAAAAGGATCCCTAGATTGGCATTAGATATACGTGCATTATTAGAGTTTTTTAGAGAGTTCGATATTAGAGTATTAGAGTTGTTAAAGAATCTGTATAACAAGCAGGTTCTAAGTATTAATAAAATCGTTGAAGTTAAAGTTAATTCTTCTTAGCTTTGTTAAGTAAATTTCGCATACTTAATAGAGATAGTTCAGTGTTTCATTGTTAATAACTTAGGATTTATCCGAGGTTATTGTCAGGACCGATTACTATAGGATTTATGTGGTTTGGAGGTCGGGGTTGGTGGAAGAAGATGAAGATCTTCATCTTGCTTAGTGAGAGAAAGTAGAGAGAGGGAGGAGAAAACAAGGTTTTATTAAGATAAGAACAAAAGAATACAATAACCAAATGCTTCACCTCACCCCTCATGGAGAGTCATGAGGGGTATATATAGGCTCTATCTTTGCCACTTACACGATACTAGTCCCTAAGGGCAAAGTATACTACGCATCTAGTCCATTTCACTTAAGTGACGTTATCTTTAGAAAAAGCGAGGCTAACAGTTATTAAACCCTTACAAGCTATTTAAGTTTGTTTGGTTAGAGTACATCGATCTAACAATTACCGTTTTATTAGAAGTCTTATTATGAATTTGGAATTTTTCCTCAACCTTTTTGAAGTCCATGACAACGGGGGTACCGTCAAACATAGAAAACTTTTATGGATTTGGATTTTCACATTTATACATTTGAGCTTTATTCCACGTTAATTATTTGCCAAACTCCGAGTCCTACGGCTTATATAACAATAGAAACAATAGCACGTACTATCATGAATCAGTTGTCTATTACACCGCAACACTAACAGTACCCTGATGTGTACCAGCTCTTATAAGCAAGGATTCTCTCAAGAATGCTTAAAAACTAAGTATTGCCAAAACCAAACACCTTTAATTATTTTGAAATTTTTGTTTTTTAGGTTTATAAGTTGTCGGGAGCAAAAAGCCACAAGTAACACGAGCTCTAAAGAGATCCAACTACTCCACGCTTAGCATCTAACTTCTATACAATTCTATCATTTATCGATCTTCGCAAATTTAAAAACTTAAATAATAAGATCCGCGAATGCTTAGCCGATAATTTAGCTTTTGCAAATTAAAGTCACTCGTGGAAACTTGCAAACTCTTTGCTTGAATTCGCGTTTTATTGATCCTTATATGAAAAACTAGCTAAAGCTTTTAATTATCAAGCGTTAAGGGAACAAGCTAGGGCTTAACACGCCCGGTCAAGTCAAAATTCTATTCCAAATCTAACCAGCTGAAAGTCAACAAGGTGTCAAAACATATACATTATTTTTCAAATGCTTCGTCAAATAATCTCAAGTCTCGCATTTTTAAATGGGATTGAGTCGTAGAATAGCAACATACTGATGGATCTAGACACACACCTTGTGTCAATGATATTTTGTATAATATTAATAAGCACGCGGAATTTACTTAGTAATACTTAGAAGACGGATTGTATGATGTATTGTAAGTAAACACAGATTAAACACAAAACTTAAGCTCTAATATTATTGATGAATAATACGAGTGATCTTTGCTTATCACTAGGGTTACACCTTGAAGCCTTTATGAGTAATACGTATGTAAGTTAATACGTAAGTCAGTAGATACCTAAGACAATGACCTAGGACCTCCTTTTATAGTGCAAGGAGTCCTTTACAAGATAAGTATAAAGCTTAACAATATAGAATATACACAAGATCTTTTCTATACTTATCTAGACACGTTTTCCTAACCATTATCTTACAGCAGTGGTAATAATGTACCAACAGTGGTAATACATTTCCACTGCTAGTGTAATCCAAGCAGTGTAAACCACAACTATCCGTGGTTAAGAATTATTCCCAACAATCCTCCCCTAAACTTATGATTTCTCTACAAATCAATAAGTTTCTTCAATCTTCATCATCTTCAAGGATTTGGGGAATTCAATCAAACACTTTACTTCTTCCTTAACTTCTGAATAGCTCTTGAACATTGATCTTGAAGCCTATGTAATAATGCTATGACCTTCTCATTATCTTCATGAACTCTTATTGTTGTAAATAACATTACTGTGAGAGTTCCAGCTCTGAGTGGATATTCTTTCTCCGCAAGCATGAATGCATCTACTCCATTTGTTGTAGAAACATGGTGAACTTCACATGAATCATAGTAAAACCATTTAGTACCAGGACATGAACATGAGAATTTCCAGAAATCATCATTAACATCTGGATCATAGAGCCTTCTAAGATTAACCCATAACTGTATCTCCTTCATATCTTTGAGATCTTGAGCATCAAACCTTTCTTGAACTAACTTCTATAATTTGTCAAGGTCATCTCTGTCAAAAGCTTTGATGAGATCTTCAAATTGAATAAATGATGAAGTTTCACCACCTAGCCTTGTGATCTTCCATGTTGGAGCAAAATTGCTAGCAGTGTAAACCTCCCAGTCAATGATAGGATGTCTTACTTGCAGTGGTTCTGGATAAAAATCTTCTTCTTCAATCACAATCATATCAGTCAGTTGTTCTTCAGTGAATTTCTCAGTAGGAACTTCTTGTTCTTCAGCAAACTTGGTCTTCTTACCAGTCTGAGATTCACTATCTTTGGCCTTTCTTTTCAAATCAGAATGCCTTATTGCTTCTTCTTCAGAGTCCATTGGAATAAAGTCTTTATCAAATCTTTGAACTCTGTAGTAGATACTTTCAACTCTATCATCAGACATTCCTTTGAATTGATGTCTCTTCCAACCACCAACATTGCAACAGTAAGTCTTCATGTATGCAATAACTTGTGCCTTAGTTGGTTGTCTTGGTTTCTTTTGGCCTTTCTTGACTGAAACAATAACCTCTTGAAGTGCTTGATTATTCTTCATCTGTATAAAATCATTTAACTGTGCAGTTCTTTGTTCTGCAGTTAAAGATTTATCAGCTACAAGGTCAATTGCCTTTTTCTTGACTACTGGATCATTTACAATCAAGAAATCAATTTCTTCTTCAGTAGGTGCATAGCTGAACTCTGAAGTCTTTTCTCTAAGTCTTGTAAGTGGAACAGTGGAAATTGGATTTTCCAATCTATCCAGCCTTTTAGCCTCCATAAAGCTTACAACTTCTAATTCTTCAAGCTTTTTCTTTTCAACAACTTCATCTTCATATATCTTATTAGCAACTTCTTTATCATGAGCAATCTGAACTTGTTCTTTCTTTGAAATCTTTCTTCCAGGTTGCTCTTTACTTTCCATAACTGCTTTACCTTTATCTTTCTTCTGTTTATCAATTTCTTCACTTGCAGTGGCAACATTATGTTCATCAGTGGGAATATTTGGCTCTGCAGTGGTAAAATCAGTTGCAGTACAGAAAATATCTTGCTCTTGTTGCTCTTCTTGAGTATCAGCTTCTTCTGCACCTTTACTAGAAACACCTTCATCTTCAAAATCAATTTTCCTCCCCTGAGTTTCATCACCTGTTTTCCTCCCCTGTTTGGGAGAATTACCCAAATCATGATCAAAACCAGCTGAATCACCATCATTAGGTGAGGATGAAGATGAGATCACCAACTTTGCAGTTTTACTTTGCTTTTTCAACCCCTGCAACTCTTCCTTCAAGGTCTGAACTTCCTCTTTTAAATGTTTAAAATCCTTGGCATGTTGCTTCTTGACATGTGCCAGGTCCTTCTATAGAGATTCAACCTGCTTGGCTAAGTTGGTACACACAACCATCAATTCCATTTGTTGCCCACTGCCCTCATCTCTTCCAACTGTGTGACTTGTTGGGAGAGGTGAATCATGGGACAAAGGTTCAGATTCCTCCCTAGTTGGACTAGGTCAAAGTCTAGAACCACCACTGCTTGTTCTTAGACCAAAAGGTTCAGAAACATGTTGTGTTGTCATGAAACAAGGTGGCTGTTTGCTCCTCCTCTCATAGGTGTGAGAAACAGGTGGAGTATAATCAATGTTTGGAACAGAGATTATGGGTGTGTTTTGTTCAGTTGTAATCTTTGCAAGCATTTGAGAAAAGAGAGATGTAAAAATCATGTTGCCATCTTTGTTCATGTTTTGAAAAACTTTAGGCTTGAGACAACTGATTTTATAAACATTTATATGGGGTTGCAGTTGAAACTCATTTAGCACTGCTTGCACAAACCTTGGATACATTAAAAAATTTGTTGAACTCTTTACATTGCCAGTCATACTTGTAAAAATATATTTTGACCAGTTAAAAATCTTATCAGTGGCTAGACAAACCAAAGGGTAAGCCATGGTTGAACTAAATTGCTCATAAGATGTTTTCTTTGGACTGAGACAATGTAAAAGAGTATATATCAAAAATCTCCATTGGGGACAAAAACCACTCTTTTTTAAAGTAGCCTTTTTATCAGTGATATCATACCCCATGGATGATAAAGTATCATGTGTTTCTGGCATAGGTAATGTGATGATACCATTGAGATCATCCAATTGGAGAACTCTTCTCAAGGATGCCTCAGTAACATCAATAGTTACCCCATCCACAGTGGCTCTTAGAGCATCCACTGTTTCATGTGTATCTCTAATCTCAAGTGTTATGGACTGAGCAGAAGTCCAAAACTATTTGATTTGAGAGATATAGATTGTGGGTTTTAAAAGCAAAGCATACCTTAGATGGGTAGTATTGAGAAAGTCCACAATCTGATGAAAAACAGGGCCACTCTTCTCGTTTGACTTTTGTAGGTAGGCCACTTGGTTGTGCTCATCTGCAAATTTTAATGGTGCCATAGAAACTTTTGATGAAAAATATATTGTGTCAGTATGAATTGAATGAAGAACTCTCCAATTGAAAGATAAAGATATATAGGGTTGGGGTTTAAGATTTTTGCGCAAGAAAGACTATCTTTGGAAAATATTTATCTTAAGAAGATAAAGTATAATTAAGAAAGTAGATAATCTTCTAAAAACTTACCCTATATTTATGGAAAGTGTTTTCTTACAACGGCTAGTAAAAAAAATTAGTTACTGACACAATCAGTTGTAACGGCTAGAACAACAGTGGAAACTGTGAACTAGCAGTGGTAATTTTTCACAAAAATTTCAAAGAGCAGTGGTAAAATAAAAACATATTAAAAATGGTCTGCTCTTATCATAGTTTTTAGCAAACTACCAGCTATCAACGGATTTGATATGTCTTTACCATGAGCCGTTTGCTATGGACTAGCCAACTCTTAATCATAAAGAATATGGTGAGTTGATAACCATATAGTTTTTGGTAAACTATCAACCATAAACGGATTTGTCAAGTCTTTACCAGTAGCCGTTTGCTCTGGACTAGTTGATTCTTATGTGGATTAGACATGGTGAATCAATAACCATTTGTTGTGTATCTCAGTTATACACCTTTTAAGATCAACTCCCATCTATGCTTGGTTAAGTATCTGCATGTGATAAGAAAATTCAAAGAGTAGAGATAACCAATTTGTTCTTAACCAAAGTTACTTTTAACCAGGCCACTATCCGAAAAATATCTTCCAAAGTCAACCCGATAATATCTATATTTACTCTTTAACCTAAAAAATAGGAAAAAGTAAATATACTCATTAATTAACCCTTGTAACCGACTTTGTCTATATAAGGAGGCTTGGCGTATTGTAATCACCATCAAAACACATTCAAACACACAAAATCCCTAAGTATAATCATGAGCAATCCTTCCAACACCATTAACATCTCCTCTGATTCAGAAGGAGAGTATGTGATCGAGTCAGAAACTTCCTCAGAGGCATCAGGATGGGCTGGATACTTTCCAGCATGGGCTGGAAGCACTTCATCCAAGATGTACACTAAAGAGACTGCCAAGCGTGTACCTGCTGCTAAACCTGCACCATCTCTTGAGTTTTACTCCAGCTCATCAGAGGATGATGAGACGAATGATGAGACCTATTCCATGGCCAAAGAATTGTCAAGAGCTCTTACAAAAGCACTGGAAACAGCTATCTCCAACATGAAGCAGATATCCATACCAAAGAAGTCTGCAATGCTACCAAAGCCTCCTCCACAAGTTCTTGGTCTTCCTTGTCCAAGAATGCAATCCACCTTTGAGAACAAAAGGAAGCGAGCACAGAAAAATAAGCATGACTATGTGGGCAAAGGCAAGAAGCCATTGGAGTAGCTGATGTAGGGTGTAGGAATGTAGGAAGTTGTCTTTTGTGTTTTGATTGTGGTTGTTGACACTCTCTGTTGGATGTAATGACTCTTGCGTATTAATTGAAATATCTCTGTTTTCCCTTTTCTAATTTGAGAATAACATATTTCCACTGCTTGCATTATAGTTTCCACTATTAGATTTATTTTCTGCATAGAAGTTAGTGGACAACTAAAAAGACAAACACTAAAGAGCAACCACTTCAATGTAATCAAATAATCCTAATCTTCATGTCACAAACAGAAATCATACACTGAAAGAGTGTGTGAGGTATTAGTGGTTAGAGAATAGCAAAGAGTTAGTTCATACGCAGTGGCTAAATTCCAAGATAATTTGGTCAACTCCTAGTCACTAATCCGGCCACCAAAGTCAAAGACTTCATTTACTTCTCAACAACTTATACCTTCCCTTCATTAACTAAATGATTCCAACTTAAACTTGTATTTAAGAACCAATCACCCACAGCCTTCTATCAAACCAACACTTCTCTCTCCTAAAATCTGTCAAAAGCAACTTTACCAAAAATTACCATGAGTAATTCAAACCCAATCAACATCTCTTCTAACAGTTCAATTTTAAACAGCTTTTGGGATAATGAGGCTTGGCATTATGTGCTCAACAATCCACGTAAGAAGAAGAAAGAGGTATTTGAGGCAATTTCATCTAGAAAAAGATCTCATGCTGATGCTTATTCAAACCCTGTTGCTGCTGGTCCTTCTTTAACTCATCCAATACCACAAGAAGCTGTCATCATTGAAGATAGCTCAGACTCTAATGCAAGCTACATTTCCCCATGTACAAGCACAAATGATGATACAAAGTCAAGGGTCTTGGATGTGCCTCCCCTTGCAAGAATCCTTCCATCAGGAGAACTGCAGATACCTCCTTTTCCACCACTGTTGATAGAATCACCACAAGAGGGACCTTCATCATCCTCACCACCTGTTAGAGAAGTGGTGATGGGGCTTGCAAGTCCTAAGGTGTATAACTGGATTGATATGCACAATGCACCTAAAGTGATGCCAACATGGACCATTCCAAAGAAGTCATAGGTGGTAGATGGTGGTTAGATGGAGTATGGTTGGGGTAGGTTGTGAAGCTGTTGTTTGGAGTAGGATGTTGTTAGTTGTTTTCAGTTGATGTAATGATGCTTGTTGTCTGTATTCCATGGATGTATCTACTGCACTCAGTGTGCAGTTTTGTGAAATAATAATAATGATCCATGTTTCTCTTTAACTTTAGAGTCCTTGCATCATACATGTTGTTCCATTAACATTACACTTAACTCCACTTCCAAAGCTGACATACTGTCCATCATAATGTTCAAAATCTGAGAGATAGGACTTGTTGCCAGTCATGTGCCTTGAACACCCACTATCTGTATATCCTTGATCTGATCTTTTTGTCCTTGGATGTTCCTGCACATAAAAGAAAGAGTTAGTTTCTTTTGGGGACCCAAGCCATGATTGACTTAGATATGCCTCGTGTATCAATATAGTTAAATCTATCAAAGGTCATTGATACACCATTGGGATTGGTTGTAGAGGTAGTTCCTTTAGGTTTCCATTCCCAACGTGTTGAGGCCTTCACAGCATTGCCCATATCCCCCCTTTTCTTGTTTACAACCCTTACAGTGGTAACTTTTGAATGAGCAGTGGAAACTGTTGGTTTGGTTTTAGGTACCCACTGTTGGTTATAATGAACCTTTTTATTTTGAAAAGTTCCTTTTCCTGTTTGTGCAGATTTTGGAAAAGTTGTTTTGGACTTTGCACTTTTAACAGGTGACTTAAGGTGAGCAGTGTTAACAGCTTTTGTAGTGGCAAAAGTTTTGAGGCCACTTCTTAGTTGAACTGCTCTTGGGACCATTTTGCAATGAGAATTAGGGTGCACATTATTTTGAAACCTGTTAGACTCCACCCTTTTATTCCCATGGACTTCCCTTCTCCCATTATGGTAGTCACAATAAGCATGTAAATGATCAAAACTACCACAGATATAGCATGCCTTATTGTACATGACAAAATCACTACCTAGTTGTTGAGATTTAACATGATTCCAACTCCTCTGGTTACCCCTAGGAGCTGTAGGCTTGTTCCTATACATCTTAGCATACCTTACAGTTGGTCTAGGTTTATTAACTGGTTTCCTAGGTTCCTCTGTAACAGTATTAACAACTTTTGGGATAGAAGTCTCTACATTCTTTTTAACATTCTCATCTACAACGGATGAGTCACTAGCACTCTCAAAAACATCATTATCATGCTTAACCTCTTCCTCACCTTTCACCATAGTATCCTTTAAAGGACCATATTCACGTTCAAGATCCTGAAACTCTTCTAAGCCTGTATGAGCTAAATCTATACCTGGAGGTGATGGAACACCTCTTAGTGGTGGAGGCACTGTATTATAACCCATACCAGACTTAACTTTACTATGTATTTGAGCATTCCAAATTTTATCAATTGACTTAGACTGATGATAACATGTGTCTAAAGTTAAATTGACATTTGCATTTTTCTTTTTAAGTTTTTCAAACTCTTTTTGGTATGCTTCATTCACAGATGTTGTATGTTCTACCTCTCTTCTAAGAAGAATCATATCATCATTATATTTTGACTCATTTTCTTGATAGTTCTCTAGTTGTTTTTCCAATACAGCTATAGCTCTCCTAAGGTTAGACACAGTATAATTAGTAGTATATAACTCTTGTATTTCATTAGAATATAAATCATTAAGCCTTTCAACTTCTCTAGCAGCACTACATGTTTTAGAACAACTTTCAAAGTTTTGTACCTCAGAGTCAGAGAAATCCATGAGAGCAAATTCAGTAGAAATAAGAACAGCATCTGAATGTTCTTCTTCTTGATCATCAGCCATGAAACTCCAATCATAGCTCACACCATCAATAGCCAACATTGCCTTTGGTTCTTCCACAGTTGGTTCCTTCTTTTGCTTGTACCAAGTAGACCTGGTGTCTTTGGTCTTTGGTCTTCTACATTCTCTAGCAAAGTGTCCCAACTTGTGGCAGTTAAAACACTCTACTTTCTTCTTATCAAAGCCTGCAGTTTCACCACCATTGATGTGAATAGGCTTGCCAGTCTTTTTGTAGAATTTCCTAGCTCTCATGATAAGCAGAGCTATTTGCCATTTTATATCCATCTCCTCCAAGTCATCTTCATCAATTTTCTCTATGTCTTCATGAGTTAAAATAGAGCCATTGACTTGAGTGGAGATAAAAGCATAAAAGGTAGGATCTCCAATACCAGCAACCTTCTTCTTTGAACCTGCAGTGGTAACACTAACATTACCAGTGGAAACTGTAGAACCTGCAGTGGCAATATCATCATCACTATCATCTTCATAATCATCACTGTCAACAGATGTTGACATCAAAGCCAAGCTGCTTGAGCTTGTACCAAGTTTCCCTGCCTTTTTCAACCTTTGTTCCATAAGTTTGAAGTTGTTGTAAAGATCATTAAGTTTCATTGTTTCAATGTCTGATTTGTTTTCCCAGACAGTAACATTAGTTGAAACTCTGAAGGCAAGCTTCTTAGAAACTTCAAATTGAGGTCTTACTTTTCTACCTCAATGCCAAACACAGTTAGTTGTGTAACAATCTTCTGGAGTTTGGTGAAGATGCTATCAAGTGAGTCATTGCTTGAAGCAGAGAAGTTTTCATAACTTTTCTTCAACAATGTCTTTTGTGTCTTCTTTGTAGCATCATTACCACCAAACACAGAGCAAATCTCTTCAAAGAGTTCTTTAGCAGTCTTGAACTTGCTGAATGCAATGATCTGGTCTCTAGGAAGAGTCATCAGCAACAAACTTCTAGCCTTAAGATCATTCTTTCTTAGTGCTTTTTCAATACTAGATTCAGGCACAAAAACTTTCACAACATCTATGTCACCAACCTTCTGAGTACTAGTCACAGGCTTGAAAGAATCACCAATTTTAATGATCTCCCATAGAGCATAGTCCTGAATGAGGAAGTATTGCTCAATCAGTATCCTCCACATCTCAAACTCATTAAGTTTGAGCTTAGGTAGCCTTGGTGTAGAAGAGTTGGACTGGTTGATTTCCATCTCCATTGAATTGAGTGAGTAGGTTAAGCTTATTCCTTGGATCTTCAAAAACAAAATATCAGAACCTTCGCTCTGATACCACTTGATGGATCTGGACACACACCTTGTGTCAATGATATTTTGTATAATATTAATAAGCACGCGTAATTTACTTAGTAATACTTAGAAGACGGATTGTATGATGTGTTGTAAGTAAACACAGATTAAACACAAAACTTAAGCTCCAATATTATTGATGAATAATACGAGTGATCTTTGCTTATCACTAGGGTTACACCTTGAAGCCTTTATGAGTAATACGTATGTAAGTGAATACGTAAGTCAGTAGATACCTAAGACAATGACCTAGGACCTCCTTTTATAGTGCAAGGAGTCCTTTACAAGATAAGTATAAAGCTTAACAATATAGAATATACACAAGATCTTTTCTATACTTATCTAGACACATTTTCCTAACCATTATCTAACAGCAGTGGTAATAATGTACCAGTAGTGGTAATACGTTTCCACTGCTAGTGTAATCCAAGCAGTGTAAACCACAACTATCCGTGGTTAAGAATTATTCCCAACACATACTTTTCCAAGTGTCCCATTCTGATACGTGTACTTTTTTAAGCTGTAGAATAGCAATTTACTTTTCATAAGTGTCCCGTTCTAGTATGTGTACTTTTTTAAGTCGTAGAATAGCAATGTACTTTCCATAAGTGTTCCAATTTAGTACGTGAGATGACGTACCAAACTGGAACACTTATGGAAGTAGGACGTACCAAATTGGAACACTTATGGAAAGTACATTACTATTCTACAACTTAAAAAAAGTACACGTACTAGAACGGGACACTTATGGAAAGTACATTGCTATTCTACATCTTAAAAAAAGTACACGTACCAGAATGGGACACTTGGAAAAGTACGTTGCTATTCTACGACTCAATCCCTTTTTAAATTCACTTATTAGAAACTATAAAATCTTTCAAAGCTTCGCATATTTAAAATCACATAGGGAAGCTGGCAAATTCTTGGCCTTGTGGGCTACAATTCGTATATTATAGCCTCTTGTCTAAGCAATTAGCAAAGATTCTTCAAGACTCGCATATTTAAAGTAACTTCTAGAGACTCGCAAACACTTTTTGATCATGAAACTAGCAAAGGCCTACAAAATTTTTATTTTCTCACTTTTTCAACATTTTTCATATTTTTGAGGAAAAACGTGGTTGCAAGAGTGTAAGGCAAAAAACGAGTGCGGTCAAATCAAATCGAAGATTACCCTCCCCCCCTCCCCCCCCCCCCAAAAAAAACTAAAACGAAACATTGTCCTCAATGTTTAAAGGCAAGGGTTCACAACGTAAATCTAAAAGCCATTTATTAATTATGCTAAAAGATAAACGTTAGTCGATAAGATTTCGGATATCGGATTTCCATTAAGCATCGAAATATGAAACTCGAGTGGAGAAAAGACAAAACCACGAGCACGAGAGTCTTCATACATCGGGGAAATCCTAGACATAAACATCAAAAACCAAACACGAGAAATAGAAGAGGCGAACCCCCTCACATCATTTTATTAGAAAATAGAAAGAATATAGAAGGATAAGCATGGGTTGCCACCCAAGAAGCGCTTTTATTTTTGTTCACCGAGTCTCTAGCTTGACTCGTCTCCGAATTCATTTTTCCTTGGGGAAGCAAGAGGAAGAGATTCCGGGATCAAAAATGGTATCCTCATTCCCGTAGGAAAGAGAGTGGGTCGGTTGAGTGGATGAAATATTAGTAATAAGCACAAAAGGTTCAGAAATCTCTTTCACCACACCCGTATTGCTTATAACATGAAAGAAAGTTCCATCATCTGGTGGTTTAGCGGTCGGACGAAGGGATGATGGATCAAGGTGAAACGACTCCATAGAGGAAAGGAGTCCATGGTTAGGAAGGAGACTTTTTTAAAGCTCAATGGTTAAGGCGTCCATTATTGTATCCTTCTCTTGGACTACGTTTGTCGTAACATGAAGTTCATTTGTAACGAGTATCCCGGTTTTAAAAACTTTATCTTCACAAGTAGGCTCAACGGAATATGCAAGGGTAGACTCATTAGAGAGAGGAGAGTCATGGTTAAGCAATCCATCAAGAAACAACATATCCCCCTCAGGGTCATACTCGTCATTCTCAATACCCGGTGGTATCGAGTCATCAAGAGTAAGAAATAAGTCGACTTCCTCTATGAGAGGGTCACTTGTCGGATTATCAAAAATATCGTTCATAACAACTTTGCTCAAATCAGACTCAATCTCAAAGTAGAAACACTCACAAATCGGAAGAGAGACATCTGTATTAATAGTGGTACTGCCACTATTTTCTTCTTCAAATTTAGAAGTTTCAAGCGCGAGTAAAAAGTCACTATCCTCAACGGAGATAGGAGATGAACTCGTATTTTCATTAAGTGCTTCGATCTTAGAAATGAGGAGATTGATAATCAACAATTTTTCACGAAGTGCTTCATCCTCGATTTGCATAATGTTAATACAAATAAGCCATAAAAATGTTTATTTATATTTTACGATCTTCTAATGTTTTGTCGATAACAAACGTAAAATCATTTTAACGAAACAAATAAAATACGTAAATGGTTTGAGCCAATAGTTTACTAACACACTTACGTTTTTACATAAAACACTAAACAAGTAAAAGTGGTTTTATGATTTAGTAATATATATGTACAACAACTAGTGTTTACATATTGGGCAAATATATACATAACTAGTATGTATCATAATGGGTAATACAATGGGTAGAAGTTTAAGTATTTGACACATTGACCAAGTACATTGAATGTTGTTGGGTAAAACCCAAAGTCCATGACTCATGCCCATGGATCATAACCCATAACCCATTGCATGACATCATGCATAAGTCATATATGGATATTATCTATGACCCATGGTTTAACCCATTACCCATGGACTAGATGCATTGCATCTTGTAGATACATTGTATCTACTTGGATACCCATGGTCCAAAGTCTAGGACCCATGACCCATAATCCATGACCCATGACCCAAAACCCACGGGCAAAGAGAAGCGTCCTACGGATCCCCAGGATTACACTGGACGGGTCACTCAAGTGAGGGATTCGTAGGATTCGTGGAACAGTAGCTAAAATTCTTCTATAAATAGTGAGCCATTTCTTCATTTTGGGTGGCCACTCCCACACATACTTTCTCCAAGTATTGTAACCTTCTAATCTCATATCCTAAAGATCTCTCTATGTAGTTTGTGTTTTGTTTTTGTGCGATTCTCTAGGTTCCTCGTAAAGGCGAGATCACAACCTCTTGAAGTCGAGCAAGCTCAAGTCCATGAGCTGCCATACTTCGTCATCATCAAGACTACTGAGGTTCTCTTGTTTATAGTTCTTTCTTCCTCCATAGAAGTGTTGTGTCAAAGGCATTAGTGAGCATTAGTGAAGGATGCCAAAAGAGTCAAGACTAAAGCATTAGTGAAAGGTGCTTAACGTCCGTGTCAAAGGCATTAGTGAAGGATGTCGAAAGAGTCAAGACGAAGACATTAGTGAAAGGTGTCAAACGTCCGTGTTAAGGGCATTAGTGACGGATGCCTAGAAGTCAAGTCAAGTGGTATTAGTGAAAGATGCCAATGGTGTATAATCGATGAGGTGCATCGATATACAAATACAGATAGGTTATATCCAAGGATATTGATATCCTTGATGATGTTGTAATAAGGAGTAGGTCTCCTTTGGGATAGGTGTTGTGTAGTGTTGGGTAGTAGTTCCTCCATTGTAATGTAACTCGGTATTTAGCCTAGTACCGGATAAAGTGTAGGCGACGTTGTGATAGGTGCGGTTCTACCTTGTGGAAGAACCCGGTGTCTAGCCTAGTACCGGAAAAAGAGTAGGCGACGTTGTGAAGGCTTCTCCGCCAGAAGGAGTTGGTGTCGTGTAGTGATTACGAACTCTCGAGTAGGTGACCCGGGGAGTGGAGTAGGGCAAGGAAGGTGTCCTTGTAGCCGAACCACTATAAATACTCGCGTTGTGGTTTATGTGACAACCCGTACTTTCAGGTCATTTCTCGAAACAATTCATACTTCACTATTTCAACGTTTATCGTAAACTAGGTTTACGTGTTCCAAATTCGCGTAACCTTTATGGTTTAGCGGCGAATTCATGATCATATCATCACGAACATTTCATATGGACTAAGTTTAGTCTACATTTCATTAACATCATTTGCATCATATTAGTTCATTCATGACTTTGCATTTTATCTTAAACGCGTAAATTTTATATTAAATAAACGTTATCGCGTGAGTTATTATTTTGAGCATTTAATCCGTTACTTTCAAAAATGATCCCGATATATTTTTATACTTACATTAGTTTATAAAAACTATATTTTGAGTTTACCTAGTGTTTTAAATTTATTTTGTATATAAATCGTTAAATTTATATTATTACGACGTTTTTCTTAAAAACTACACGATAATTATTTTATCACTCAAATTTTACAAGGAATGTATTTTTACAATTTTTATTATCTCATTACATTCTACTTTGGTCTATTAAAAATCTCTTCTACCTAAAAACTACCATTTACCTTACAAGTTACATTTAACTATACAATTTACTTACACTTTTAACAAATATTACACAAGTAAATGTATAATAAAAAAAAAAAAAAAAAAAAAAAAAAAAAGATATTTTGAGAGACAACTTCCCCCAAAAACCGGCCTATGGGGGGGGGGGGGTAACAATTAATGTGTGTTGAATTATTTATTTGATAGTCTACACTCATACTCCAAATCATTTCATTCATTCTACTCAAGTTATTTCAAAGATTAGTAAAGTTTTATTTCTCTTGGTTTTCTCTCTCAAGACCGGTTCTAACAAAGAGTTCAAAAGGGATCATCAAATCTTTCTCAAGCACAAGTAATTTCAATCTAGAACACACTCTTATTTAGGTTTTGAAATAAAAACCTAGGGTGTTTAGGCAAACCTTGTTCCTTGCACCTCATCATACTACTTGTAAGCATATCATTTATATTTTTCATATCTCCTTTTCATTTCATAAGTATCTCTTCATTTTTGGAGCAAGCATGCATGATTTGTGTTGTTTATACCATTTTTACATGATTTTTAGATATATATATATATAAGGTCATCCTATAATTATCCCCTTGGTATACTTTGGTCTTGATGATGTTTAGGAACCCATGACACCCTAAGAAGGTGTATGGTAGGATTAGATTAGCTTTGGAGTTGATTTGAAGGGATTAGAATAGGTTTGGTACGAGAAAAACTATTTTCGATAAGTATAAAATGTGTTCTGTCCTTGTTTTATTTTTCTGGAAAATCCGACAGTAGGCACGAAATTTTGGCCTTGATATTTAGAAAATATACTTTAAAACGAATCCGTGGCCGCTTGAACGGATTAAAACGGAGTTATAACGAAGAAGTTATGAATTTTTAAAGTTTGACGACGAAATATATTTTTTCTGAAATTTCAGCATACTATTATTATTTTGTTCGAGTCAAAAACGAGCCTTAAGCTTTACAAATTATTTCGACTTATCAAAAATATATTAGTATACTTTGATACGAAGCTAAGGACGTATTATACGTAGAAAACGGATTTGAAACGACAAAGATATGCACGTTTTCATAAAATTGCCGTGACTATTATTTTCTGAAAAACTATATTATTTTACGAGACAAGTGTTACGGTAGCTGAAACGACCATGTTGGAGGCTGTTTTTAATGATGATGTGGAACTTTTTGGAACGAAATGTCTTCTAATAAAATCAAGATCACCGAGCATATTTTTCAAAACAACTAACCGTTCGTATTGCGGAGTTTTAATAAATTATTTACGGATGTTTAAAATTGGCCGAAACTCACTTTTCACACAACAATTAGACAAAATCACCATCTTTAACCCTTATTATCTTTATGTTCGAAACCTTATTGTCGAAAACTCCTGAACTGAAACTTTTAGATTTTGATACAAACTTTCTAAAACTGTCGAGTTCGTTTCCTAACGATCGACGCACACCATTTTACGACTAGTTTTTCGAAGCCATTTTTGTCACTTTTATGAAATTTCCGACGACATTGTTTTACGACGAAAAGTGAAAATTTCATTATAAATCATTACAAAACCATTGTAGGATGACATTTTGACGTAAAAACTTGTAAAGTGATTTTTGAATGGTCAAGACGTCAAAAGAGTATTTTTCGACGATAAGTATTATTTTCAAAACTCGCAAATGGTATAAATAACATACGAAATGCATGCATAACATTACATTGCAACTCATTACATATCATATCATTCGTAATAGGTCCCGGTTAAAGTATCACATTATACCTCAGTGTACTCACTCTTGTCATCACACCAGTTTACCAAGTGAGTTTTCATAGCCCCGATTTATTCAAGTTTTTACTTCATTTCAAACCTACGGGGGAGAATACATTGCACAACATTTTATTACGATACCAAGTATGTTAAATTCATTTACATTGCTTAAGTTACCGCATTGCCAATTGAAAGTCCCCATTACCTGAACATGAACCGTTAATCTTAGAAGCGAGGGTGAGTGGATAGATCTATCGAGGGTGACGCCTCCATCCGGGTTGGTGAATCCCAACTAGTCATACGGATGCATCTCATTTAATAACATTATTGAGTTGTCTGGCAAACACTCTGCAGGGGCATACATTATGAATAGTCTTGTCTCGGTGTCATGGGCTCAAGCAATTGTAACATTTTTATGTGACATGATTGTCATACCTGAAACATTTTATGTGACATATTTGTCATACCAGATATATACTTGCGTAGTCGTATAATACATTTACATAAACCTATGAATTCTCACCAACATTATTGTTGACCGTTTTAGCAATGTATTTTCAGGTAACTAAGGCATACTCATCATGGCATGGTTAACGAACCTTTTGAGTCGCGGCGTCGACTTACATCATTGTACATTATGGCACTTTCTTTCAAAACCATCGTTTGGACTTGTAATATATTTATGTTTCCGCAAACTTTGTAAACATTTGGGACCTATACTTTGTAAACTCTGATTGTTTTACTAAATCAAACGATGTTCTTTTCAAACGACACTTTAGGTCGTTCAATATAACTGTGATTGTGGTGCTATGACAGTCTATCCCCAGGAATTCCATTCCGCTGCAAAACAGGTAATTTGGGGGTGTGACAGTTTAGTGCTTCTTACTCTTTATCTTCCATTACACATTTATATATCTATCTCTCAACGTCCAACATACACATCTAAATAGATTGACATAAGTCGATCTAAATATTTTAAAATGAAGTTTTAATTGGTAAAACTATTCAACCCCCCCCCCCCTTCTAGTTTTCCACAATTGGCATCAGAGCTTCGTTACCAAGTTTTTTTAAAGTATGTTGTACTTTAATAACTTGATATGATCCGTGTATGTTTGAAAACTACAAAGAAGGATTTTTTTTTAAAAGGTCATGTTTTAAAAATCATCATATTTTACAATGTTGGACAATGATAGAACGTTCTAATATTTGCTTTGTTAAAGAACTCTCCATACTTGGATTTGGGCATCCCAAGAAGATCATGAAGAAGTTCTCTCTAAATACTTATTTCCTTAAAAAGAATATTTAGAAAAGGTATGATCCTTAATAAGTTACAAATAATTTTGTCTTAGGTCATTTTTTTTTAATCATGATTAAATCTTAGTAGTATTTTTATGCTCTCTTAATAATCACTAAAGTATTTATCTACATTAGACTCATCATCAAAAATGGTATTCTTCGTTTATCTCTATAGACAAAACTACAAACTAGTGATAATGAATTCCTGGCTATTCGAGAGCCTTGATCATTACTCCTCACAAAAGGTTTATTGACATTTCATCTATGTCAATGAGTATCCATGTGAAATTTCTTACATTATGATAAAATGGGATTTTATCATAATCTTTGAAAACTTCCCAAAGAATTATGAATTATTCATAAAAAGGGAATCTTGTCAAATAGGACTAGTATAACCCGTCAAAACCCCAAACCACAAGTTATAGAGCATAAACATCGACCCTAGACAATTTAGAACTCCCAAACCAAAATTATCAAGGAATACTTAAGCTGACTAATTGCTGTCTCGCCGGATCCCTGCGTTTGTACTAGCCGGATCCCTCCTACAAGGGATCCGTGGGATCCGGGCAACAGAAGACGGCATAAGTAAGAAATGATCACTGTGGAAGTTCCACTATCACTTTCCTCTATCAAAGACTCACGAACATAAACCTATTTACTGTTCACAGGAGCAAATTGATCATTTCCTTCAAGCAAAACAATCTCTTGTGCAAGTATAATATTCACTACATTGTTATTTCTATTCCTTGATTCCTAGGATTTACAATTTTCATCTTTAGAAGTTGGGTTCAAATGGGTTTGTCATAATTTGTTACCACATTGTTTTCTAAGATAATCTAAATCAAAGAATTAACATTGTTAATACAAATTAAACTCATTCCTTGAATTCAATGAAGATGTTTTCAGCAAAATTGTGATCAAACCCTTTAGGCTACTATTCACACAATTAACACCACATTGTAGTTTTGTTGTATAGGAACAATTTTGCCTAGTAACTGCCAACAAGATTATCATGATACCGCCCACTATATCCCAATGTACCATCGAAAGGAAGGTCTAAGCCCGGAGGATAGGAAAGCTTTCAAGTTGCTAGAAAAGAGGCTTTTTCATGAAGGCCGTGTGGTTGAACCATCATTCCTCGCAAACACCAACATCCGACAAGTCTTTGAAGCAATTGGCATTGATTGCCTTTTGGACATAAACGAGCAAATTTGTCCGGTGTTTGTGCTTGAATTTTACAAGACAATGAGAATCGTTAGGAATGATAACGGGACCATCTCAATAGCCTTCATCATCAACGAGCATGAGTACACCCTCTCTCTTGTAGAATTTGGAAGAATACTCTGTGTTTCATATCAAGGAGTGTGCATGTATTCCAATGAATGGTCTTTGGCGGAGTTACACGACATGGTAGATCATCATGAAGTCTAATAGATGAGAATCCCAGAAGCAACCACGGCAAGGGATACCATATTCATGGAAAGGGCATCTCCATCGAGGGTCACGAGAAATTCCAAAGTGATCTATAAGGGTGCATTTCAAATGGAGCTTTCCGAAATGTTCTCGTTGTACAAGAAATGAGAACTCGTGGTAAGGGAAAATGTGCTTTGCTTGGGAGGGAACAAAGATCATCCCAATGCGTGCTTGAGCTTCATGATTTATTGCCTTGTGACCGAGACTCGCTTCAACCTCGCATATTACATGGTAAAGAGAATGGCGAGTGTGAAAAGCATGGACAAAATGATACTCCCTTATTCAATGCTCCTATCCCATCTAGCAAACTTCATCTTTGCTTTAGAACCTTCTCCGTATTCCTTTGATAATAGATTTTGCAACAAAGTCATGGTGCCGCTATCCGATGGAAAGACTACAAGGTTCATGGTGGATGGCAAGAGACCTCACCCACTAACGGATTCATTGGATGAGAGGGAAAGACAAGGAGAAGGAAGTAGCAACCCCCTTGGTAACACCGATCTCGACCCTTTAGATTACATCAATCAATTGCCAGATATTCCAAGCCCATCACAAGAGTGGCAACAAACTAAAGGGATCTTCAAGTGCTTCGCTAACTTCTGGAAGAAAAAGAAGTAGAGATGGTGGGATGAAGAGTGAAGGGGATGAAGATGAGGATGAAGACGGGAGTGAAATGGAAGGAGGTGTAAATGGAAGGTAAGGTCATAGGACCTTAATTTGTGAGAACAATTTCTAAAACAATGGTCTGTAACATCTTAACAATACTTATGTAGAGTAGGATGTAGTGTGTAGGAATTTCCATGATTTGGCATTGAACACCTTAACTTAGGAACAAGTAAGATGAGATTTTACGACATCTTGATTTCACTCAAGTAGTCGTCTTCACCCATCTTTGATTACCTTTTAGTTCCCCCACACTTGTTATGCGTTATACTTGTTGTGTGCATGCATTTACTGATTGTAGAAATGACTAGGATAAGCATTTGCTAAGAGTGCAAATATTGCACAATTGCTGAGAGGCTTCTGGTCTGCAGTAGCTGGATCCCTGGGCTATAACTAGTCGGATCCCTCCAATGAGGGAACCGTGGGATCAGGGAAAACAGACACCTGATACAGATCACATTACATCAAATTTTTCTCCTAGATCACATCATTTTAGCTAAACATGACTCTTTGAGACCACTTATGTAACGCCCCGACCCCACAAGGGTAAAGGAATCACAAGTAATGGTGTCATATCAAAGCAAACATATAAACCAAAAGAAATCTTTAACATAAATATGGAAATAATCCAAGTCAAAAGACTTCAATACATAGGTCCCAGCGGAAAATAAACTCCAAAAGAAATGTCTAAAACATAATTCTAAATGGCATCATAAGATCAAAGCTAAATCTCTAAGGTAAGTCCACTCAGCACTCATCCCAAAGCAATACCCAGCTCCAATGCTTAGATACCTGCCGCAGAAGAAAAGAAAAGTGCGGCTGAGCTTCAAAAGCCCAGTGAACAGATATACAAGCAAAACGAATACGAAACGAGAACAAATACGAAATAAAGTAAAAGAAAGATAGTGAAATCATAGTCTTTTCAAAAGATAATTCAGAATATCAGAATAAGTTTTATAGCTAACTACCTCGAAGCCCAGAACATATGCCATATCAGAAACATATCATAATCACATAAGGCAACATATTTGTAGGGGAGACCTACCAGAGTTATGAAGGACGTGCATGCACGCAGCATCAATCATCAGATAACAAATAGCATATAACAGATAATATATGGCATATAACAGATCTAGGATGCATCCATACGCCCCACAGACAAATATTCATAATATAATTCAAATTGAGCTCATACAGATAACAGATAAGGGACGTGGCAGAACATCACTCTACTGCCCTAGAGTCATGTCAGAAGTGCATTTGCTGACACGGACATGGAACCCCCATGACTAGTTAAAATTGGCTCGGGTGTCATACTATCAGAGTTCAAATAAGAATGTCATAACTGACATAGATCATATTTTATCAAATGTTTAAGTATGTTTTCAAAATCAAAGTCTTCATATCATATAGTTCAAAATCAAATGGTTTATGATTCAAAAATCATAGTTCAGATAAGCAACAGCTCAAATAGACACATTAGGGTTCATAGCAAAGGTTTAGGAAATCCTAATATGAAAACGAAAAGAAAACGTATACGAAACCTTTACTGAAAAGGTCAGAATATCCGTACCTTATTCAAAAGCAAAAGATCAAAAGTCGAAACAGGGAAGCAAAGAATTACTCCTTCTTCACAGAACCTATATACATTAATGTCGTATATATTATTAATGATTCCATAATCTTCAAAATGATCATTTAATATTTTAGGGTTTCCATAATTAAATGAGACTTAAATGTTTTAATATTAATATCGTAAATTAGGGTTTCATACGTCTTTTATTAAAGTCTAGGGTTTCTCATTCTTTAATGTCTCATTAATGTACATTAACTTACATGTTACGTCTTTTAATGACTAGTTACTTAACCTAACACGTCACAAAATAATCTTTCCTTTTTATGTTTCAACGTACATGTTTATGATTTTATGTGACATATAAGTTACTTATTACTCGTATTAATTACGCATTTACTCTATTAGGGTTTATCATTACTTATTAAATTAGCATATCAAAACTAGGGTTTATGTTTAACATAACCTTTACTTAATTAATGTGCCTTCAAAACTCATATATAACTCGATTCAAATTAGGGTTTATGTATATTAGGGTTTACACTAGTATTAGCTCATCTAAATACTTTACTTATTCAAGTTATTAAGTTATAATCATTATTCGAAAACTAAACATAGTTCGGTCCTATTTACTATGTTTCGGCCCTCATTAAATAAACACAAACACGACTCGATTCAATATCACATCTTACGTTACATGTTTCTTATTAATTACAAGTTAATTCAATTAGGGTTTGTCTTGTTTTTGTTTTATACCCCTCGGCCACAAAAGAAAACAAGAAAAACGCGACGAAATAAAATATAACTTGACATAAACAAGTAAGGTACGTTAAAGGAATACAATTAAACGATATACCTTCACTTGATTGAGCAAAATCGACACCAAGGGTGTTTTGTTTAGCTCGGCCGAATAGGGAGAAAAAGAAAAAGGAAGAGCAAAATAACTAGGGTTCCAAACTTATGATTATGTATGGTATATATAGTTGTAGTATTTGAGTTAAACTAGGAAAGTAATTGGGTTTGGGTTTGGGTTTGGTCCAACCGGTCACCATCTCACACGCACCACCATTTGGGCTTCGGCCTAGGCTCAAACGAAACAGACAAACGCGACCCAAAACATTTACGAAACATTAATTCTTCGTCGTACCAAATCAATTACGTAATATATTTAAGTTAGGTTTTTAAATATTCGCAAGTTAATCTTTTAATCTCATTAAATGTCATAAATATATTTTACGTATTTTATAAATTTTAGTTCCAAGGGTATTTTAGTCTTTATTCGGATTTTAAATTTTCAGGTTTTACAACTTAAGTCTTCCTCAAGCTCAGTAGGTCTTACATTCACCCGTAGCTAACTTAGGATCAAACTCTAAGTGCTTTTGATTTATCAACTCACCAATATTCACCATATTTCTGGTCCAATGATCACACATTGCTCCTCACATCTCAAAACACTTAGTTTGATATTTCTATCAATTTTAGCAAATTGATTTTAGTCATTCTTACCTTAAAATAGGCTTAAAACTAGCTTTTCATTTTTCTTTATTTTTTAAGAATTTTTTAAATTTCTCTTAAGCCATCATCTGATCTCTAGGATCAATTTCCACCATTTGTCATACTCAAATCAATAAGTATCATCTTTAAACATGTTGTTACACTATCAAAAATTCCACTTTCCTACCGAACACCATCATTAAGTATCCTCACCCTTTGTGGTTGGACATTTAAGTCACCTATCACTTAAGACATCTAAGGAAAGTCAAAACCTCAAGATTTATAGGCTTTAGAACCTACAAGAGCGTAATCACTTCACCATATTTCTGTCTGACAGACGGATCCCTGGTTTATAACCAGACAGATCCCTAGTGAGAAGGATCTGTGGGATCAGTGTCTACAGAAAGCTTCTAATCAGCTTTTCTTTCAAATTTAAACCATCTTTGGTAAACTAAACACTTTTAGTTACCATTTAATGATTCCCTAGAACTGAACAACATCATAGTTGACCTTGGTGCATGCCTAATTCCCTAGTGGTCATGAATTTAATTCCTTAATTCAAATTCACTCTTTATAAACCAAACACTCTTGAGAGGTTAAGTCATCACTCTTACCACATTCCTAAAAATCAGTAGTTAGAAACTTCTATTGCATTCTCACCATCACTATGACTAAAGCATCTAGCAACAACTCTTCAACCAAAGGTTCATCCAAAAGGAATGGTCATATGTTCCATGAGATATCATCCACCGAATCATCACCCGTAAGAGGTCATAATGTTGGAATCCCACCTCAACAATCCCAATCAACAATTGCTAAGAGAACCGCAAGAGTTAGTATTAGACCTCTTGGGTTAGAAAAGGGTTCATCAAGCTCTAAACCAAACGTACCTAGTTCTAGTAAAACGCCTAAGCCTTCATTCCTAGAACATAGACAACATTCCTTCACCAAACCTATTTCTCATCCAAATCTCTATTCATTAGAGCACTCACCACCGAGAACTTCCCACTCACCAACCTTCTCGTTAAATAGGGAACCACCTACATCACCAAATTGTCCACCATTGGCGACAATGAACCATCAAGGATTTGATCATATAGAGAACTTTCGATTACCACCACCTCCATTCTTAGTGGAATCTCATCCTACATTACTCAATGTACCTCCACCATCATTTGTAGAGCCTACTCAAAACATCCAATCTCCTCCGGTTCCTAAACAAGGCAATAATTGCTCTAATTGTCTAATCACCCAAGGACTTGTTCAAGAAGTACGAAATGAGTTTCATTTCATGTTTAATCATCTTCTTGAACGCTACCCATCCTTAGATTCAAGCACTTTGATGCTTTTTAAGTTTTTGGTCACTTATTAGAAATAGTAGAAAATATATTACATGGTTAAATCATTCTCTTAGTTTTAGATATTCGTAGATCATTTCTCGTTGTTTTATTGAATGAATTTACATGGTTTATGCCATATTATCTTGAGTATATGTTTTGTGCAAAATTTCATATCTCACTTTGATGTTAACATCATTTATTACATCACCATTGCTATTTTAAGCTTTCAGACAGACGGATCCCTCCATTTTGCCTAGACGGATCCCTCCAAGGAGGGAACCGTGGGATCCGTGCAACAGAAGACTAGTTTTCTACTAACTTGAGTCTTATTTGCAGGAAATTATGCATTATATACTTGTTTTCTAACATTTGTTTTGTATATTTTCAATATAGACATGAAGACTTTGACACCATAAGCTAGGGGAGCTTTGTGTCAAAGCAATACATTGCAAAATCATTTGCAATATAATTCTCATTAGGATTACATTTCATGATGTCCCTTTGCAAAGTTGCAATCATCAAGGGGGAGCATATTCGTCACATAGACGAAATCATTTGCAAACATAGTTGCAATGCATTAGCTTAGTAGTTTTTCTTACTTGACGCCCTCACAAAGGGATGGACTCGTCAAGGGGGAGTTAAGACGAGAACTCTTCCCGTCACTTGCTCTCTATATTTTTTTTTCTTATTACATGTTTTTTCTTAAAACAATGTGTTAGTTTCTTTTCGACGCTCTTTTTGTTTCGACACAAAGGGGGAGAAGAGAGTAAAAACTCCAATTCAAACTTTTACGAATTTTAGTTTTCCCTTAAAATAATTTTATGTTTTGTCATCAACAAAAAGGGGGAGATTATTAATACAAATAAGCCATAAAAACGTTTATTTATATTTTACGATCTTCTAATGTTTTGTCGATAACAAACGTAAAATCAGTTTAACGAAACAAATAAAATACGTAAATGGTTTGAGCCAATAGTTTACTAACACACTTACGTTTTCACATAAAACACTAAACAAGAAAAAGTGGTTTTATGATTTAGTAATACATATGTACAACAACTAGTGTTTACATATTGGGCAAATATATACATAACTAGTATGTATCATAATGGGTAATACAATGGGTAGAAGTTTAAGTATTTGACCAATTGACCAAATGCATTGAATGTTATTGGGTAAAACCCAAAGTCCATGACCCATGCCCATGGATCATAACCCATAACCCATTGCATGACATCATGCATAAGTCATATATGGATATTATCCATGACCCATGGTTTAACCCATGACCCATGGACTGGATGCATTGTATCTTGTAGATACATTGTATCTACTTGGATACCCATGGTCCAAAGTCTAGGACCCATAACCCATGATCCATGACCCAAAACCCACGGGCAAAGAGGAGCGTCCCACGGATCCCCAGGATTACACTGGACGGATCCCTCAAGTGAGGGATCCGTGGAACATTAGCTAAAATTCATCTATAAATAGTGAGCCATTTCTTCATTTTGGGTGGCCACTCCCACACATACTTTCTCCAAGTATTATAACCTTCTAATCTCAGATCCTAAGGATCTCTCTATGTAGTTTGTGTTTTGTTTTTGTGTGATTCTCTAGGTTCCTCTTAAAGGTGAGATCACCACCTCTTGAAGTCGAGCAAGCTCAAGTCCATGAGTTGCCATACTTCGTCATCATCAAGACTAATGACGTTCTCTTGTTGATAGTTCTTTCTTCCTCCATAGAAGTGTTGTGTCAAAGGCATTAGTGAAGGATGTCTAAAGAGTCAAGACTAAAGCATTAGTGAAAGATGCTTAACGTCCATGTCAAAGGCATTAGTGAAGGATGCCGAAAGAGTCAAGACTAAATCATTAGTGAAAGGTGCTTAACGTCCGTGTCAAAGGCATTAGTGTAGGATGCCGAAAGAGTTAAGACGAAGACATTAGGGAAATGTGTCAAACGTCTGTGTCAAGGGCATTAGTGAAGGATGCCTAGAATTCAAGTTAAGTGGCATTAGTGAAGGATGCCAAGGGTGTATAATCGATGAGGTTCATCGATATACAAATAGAGATAGGTTATATCCAAGGATATTGATATCCTTGATGATGTTGTAATAAGGAGTGGGTCTCCTTTGGGATAGGTGTTGTGTAGTGTTGGGTAGTAGTTCCTCCATTGTAATGGAACTCGGTATTTAGCCTAGTATCGAATAAAGGGTAGGCGACGTTGTGATAGGTGTGGTTCTACCTTGTGGAAGAACCCGGTGTCTAGCCTAGTGCTGGAAAAAGAGTTGGCGACGTTGTGAAGGTTTCTCCGCCATAAGGAGTTGGTGTCGTGTAGTGATTACGAACTCTCGAGTAGGTGACTCGAGGAGTGGAGTATGTCAAGGAAGGTGTCCTTGTAGCCGAACCACTATAAATACTCGCGTTGTGGTTTAGTGCTTCTTACTCTTTATCTTCCATTACACATTTATATATCTATCTATCAACTTCCAACATACACATCTAAATAGATTTGTTGGGTCTATTATAGATTTGATGATACAAAACAAGAAGAATGAAATATGAAGGACTAAAAGTGACAAGAAGGGAAACTACAAAAAGATGGAGGATTTGGAAGATTCTAGAAGATATGCTTAAAAGAATATTTAGTTTCCTAATTGTATTATGATTCCTCTTGTAAACCCTAGATGTCTCTAGTATATAAAGAGACATAGGGTCATTAGTTTTAGAGTACGTACAAGATGTAGACGTCTAAAGGTGTGTGTGTGTGTGGGAACCTAGGCGTAGGGAAAACGCCTAGGGTTTAGTTAGTTAGTGTTAGATCAAGTCTTTGATCTTTATTATAGTTAGTTAGTTAGTTTATGATAATGAGAAACCTTGTTCATAATAATGTTGATTCTATGTTTGAATATTCCGCTTTCATTATTATGTGTTCCTAGATATAATATTAGACCTCGTCTAAGAGTTACAACGATCTTCACAAGTGGTATCAGAGCCTGGGGCTCGTGATATCTAGGATCTACAAGGTTTTCTTGAAGAAAAAGGAAGAAAAATTCGAAGCTGTCAAAAATTCGTAATACTTCTGCAGCACTGTTTTCCAGAAGGCATAACTTTTTATTGAACTGTTGGATCGAGCTAAAATTTGAACTGGAGCTTCTTGGTATATCTATCTTTAATCTCACCGAAGGGATTGTCAATCGGAGCTCTCAATCAAAAGTTATAAGCTATCGAAGTCTGCTGCTGATTTTTCGTAAGGTTACAACAGCACTGTTTTGAAACGATCATAACTTTTTCGTTAACCGTTGGATCGTAACGAAATTTTTGGTGGATGGTCTCTATATACTTATCTAACTTTCCACTGAAGGGATCTTCCATCTGAGCTTTTATGTGAAAGTACTGCTGAAAGTACTGCTGTGTATTTTCAAAGTATTGTTGTGCGTTATTGGTCCCCTACAAGCAAAGTACTGCTTGGACACGAAAGTACTGCTTGGAATTCAAAGTACTGCAGATTATATATGAAAGTACTGATTCTTGTCCAAAGTACTGCTCAAGGTACTGATCCTTTTCAAAGTACTGCTCGTCTCCTTATGAAAGTACTGCAAGTCTCATTCAAAGTACTGCTTCTCGTATTCGTTCAAAGTACTGTTCTTACACAGTACTGCTCAAGGTTTTTGCATGGCGAAACTTATTTGGATTTTTAGTTAGTGAAAAAGAAGGAAGAAAAATTCGAAGCTGTCAAAAATTTGTAATACTTCTGCAGCACTGTTTTCCAGAAGGCATAACTTTTTATTGAACCGTTGGATCGAGCTAAAATTTGAACTGGAGCTTCTTGGTATATCTATCTTTAATCTCACAGAAGGGATTGTCAATCGGAGCTCTCAATCAAAAGTTATAAGCTGTCGAAGTCTGCTGCTGATTTTTCGTAAGGTTACAACAGCACTGTTTTGAAACGATCATAACTTTTTCGTTAACCGTTGGATCGTGACGAAATTTTGGGTGGATGTTCTCTATATATCAATCTAACTTTCCACCGAATGGATCTTCCATCTGAGCTTTTATGTGAAAGTATTGCTGAAAGTACTGCTGCGTATTTTCAAAGTACTGCTGTGCGTTATTGGTCCCCTACAAGCAAAGTACTGCTTGGACACGAAAGTACTGCTTGGAATTCGAAAGTACTGCTCTTGGACACGAAAGTACTGCTCATTAGGATGATAGTACTGCTCTTGAATTAAAGTACTGCTCATTGGATGCAAAGTACTGCTTGGAGTTTTAAAAGTACTGCTTATGCTCAAGGTACTGCTACTTCTCAAAGTACTGTGAGGAGGTTTCAAAGTACTGTTATATTGAAAGTACTGCTTCTCATATGGTTTTCGATTTAAGGGGAATTCGAGCATAATTATTCTTATGGTTTTTGGACGACACACACAGAGGTTATTGTTCACACACACAAGAAGTTTGGTTAAGTGTTCTTAAAAGGATTTAAAAAAAAAGGCTCGTTTTGGAGATTTATTGATTAATTGATTACGAAGAAGGTTGAATATCATTTATTTAATGTTGTAGTTGAGTTTCACAGGTTTGTGTTCTTATCATATAGCTTGATGAATCTAGCAATGTGTGATTTTTCTTATGATGCTCTATGCACACATTGGCTATCACTTAAAGGAGTTACATTGTAGTACTCAGTGACTCATACTAGTTGAGGATTCTTGTCAAGGGATTGCGGTCTACTTATATTTGGTTCGTATACGTATGGAGTTCCGTGGATAGTACAAGAGTTAAGACACAAGTTTGGGAAATTCTACTTCTTCATCAAATTCGTTATACTCGGTGTTCTTCACAAGTGATCATTACATAAAGCCTACAGATTTTGAAGAATCAAGAAGATGGTTAACATATGGATTTTAGGGGAAGCTTATTGTTAAATGTTTAACCATCTACATGCATTACTCAAGGGGAAGTGTTTGATTTTTACTACTGTTGATCATTATTACTACTGCTAGTTGAAGTTTTCTACTGTTTTGGATCCATTTTTCTTATGATGCGTAATGGTGGGCGATTTGAAGCATTGGAAGTCTTAGATTGGAAGTATGATATTGGTTCGTGGTGGTCAAGATCATTATTTGCATACGTTCTCTATTTGTTGATAACAAAAAGGGGAAGAGATGTTTGAGTGACATGTTCAAGTCAAGGGGAAGCATGGAAGATAAGATTGTTTCATTCATGGTGAGATTTAATGATCTCAACTTCTGCTACTTCGTCTAGGGAAGTTCGTACAAGAATCGTGTTTGTTTTGTCATCATCAAATAGGGGAAGATTGTTGGGTCTATTATAGATTTGATGATACAAAACAAGAAGAATGAAACATGAAGGACTAAAAGTGACAAGAAGGGAAACTACAAAAAGATGGAGGATTTGGAAGATTCTAGAAGATATGCTTAAAAGAATATTTAGTTTCCTAATTATATTATGATTCCTCTTGTAAACTCTAGATGTCTCTAGTATATAAAGAGACATATGGTCATTAGTTTTAGAGTACGTACAAGATGTAGACGTCTAAAGGTGTGTGTGTGTGGGAACCTAGGCGTAGGGAAAACGCCTAGGGTTTAGTTAGTTAGTGTTAGATCAAGTCTTTGATCTTTATTATAGTTAGTTAGTTAGTTTATGATAATGAAAAACCTTGTTCATAATAATGTTGATTCTATGTTTGAATATTCCGCTTTCATTATTATATGTTCCTAGATATAATATTAGACCTCGTCTAAGAGTTACAACGATCTTCACAAGATTGACATAATTCGATCTAAATATTTTAAAACGAAGTTTTAATTCGTAAAACTATTCAACCCCCCCTTCTAGTTTTCCACACATAATATCTGTATCAATCTCTCCATCTTCTGGCTCAAAATTATTCTCTTCCTCTAAGCTAACGAGCTCAGAAGGTAAATCCTCAACGTAATCGATGTCTCCATAAGATAAAGAATCATCACTGGAATCGGAGAACATCTCAACATGATTATTCGGGATATCAAAAGAAGGCTCATCACACGTATCATTGAAAATAACCTCGGACTCGCTTGGGATTGGGACCAGGACCTCAACACCGGACTTTATTACTTCGTCCGATTTCATTTCTGGAATAGTGCTAAGAGGCTCTTCCCCCATTTTTAGAGAGTCAACGGGTTTCTCGGTATCAACAAATTCCGGCGAAATTGGATCATTTCTAAGAAAAACATCGATCTCTTCCAAAATGACGTCACTTCCCTCAACCGGCGTGAGCGAAGGGGAAGAGTCGTAAATGATAGGTTCTAAAACAGTAGTGGGATTGCCACTTGGAGTTTTCACAAAATTAAAAACTCATTAAGTCTTCCATAAGTCGATAATGTCGTTCTTACGAAGCCATCTTAGGAGGAGGGGGCACCGTGTCCTTTGTCACCTCGGTCTCTCGTTCCATTTCCCTCACCGGAGAGGAAGTAGGAATCGACGGTTCATCATAATCAACTCTACATCTCGAAATTTTTGACAAGGCTTGAAGTTTTTCAATGTTGTTATAAAAGCATTAAGTTCAAAAAAATCATCCCCGTAACCCTCGGTGGGTGCTTAGGGTAACTCCAAAATGGTGTGATCGTCTGCCATAATTTGAATGGATTCTTCATTATTAACACCATTTCGAGCTTGAATTTGACTTAAGATAGTTCTAAACATGTTCTCAATTTCGTTTTGATATTGATTAAATTTGTCATTAAAGTCAATGAAAACGTCCTCGAAACCCCCGGTGGGTTCTTCCAACATGGTGCAATTACACCGTGGACAACGAAAACCATTCGACGAATCTACCATATCTTCACACCCATAGCAATAACGTTGATCGAACGAAGATATTTCGGGCTGTGGAGGGTAGTCGAAAAAACTTTGAGACTCATTGAAATAATTTGGACACGTATGATTGTAACAACGATAATCATTTCCTATACGACCTTTACAACAATAACATTGATAGTAGTCGAGTGTCGCCATAAGAATTAAACATAAAAAAGGGATAAGAGGATAAAATTATCGGTTTAGAGGATAAAGAAGATTATTTTTGGGTTTTTATAAACATAAAAGAAAAATAAACTTTGAAAAAGAAATAAATTTTTAGGTTTTTATATTTAGAAAAATAAACTTTGAAAAACAATATTTTTGTAATTGATTCACCAACCGGTGCTCGGTAGCTCTCTAGAATTACGTACAAAGGAGCGGAGAAACAAAAGTCAGCGCGAAACTTATTAAAAACCCGTCTCTTTATGGCCACAATTTAATGCGAAACCTTCCTTATACCCCTCTTATAGTTTGTAACTCCAAAGGTGAGCCGACGTAACAATCGGTTTCACGGTTTCTTTTGTTCGTTATTTAATTTTTTTGTTATTTTAAATACTCTAGAAAGAATGTTTGAGGTTTTTTAATTTGTTTGGGTTTTTATAAAAGAGATATTCACAAAAACAAACGATAACTTCACAGGGAAGGTTCTTCAAAAACACGCGATCGTAACGGGAATCAAAACTCACTTAAACACTTCCCCGGCAGTGGCGTCAAAAATTGATGTGTTTGAAATTATAGTATATTTTATTCTCAAGAAATAAAAATGGTAAAGTTTGTATCCCCGGATCGTTTCCCAACGAAGGTTGAATGGAGATCTTAATTCGAGTCGCGTTTTCGTGTGTGAATAGTGATAAAGTGGGAAATTTGGGTTTTTACACTATAGATGATAAACATAAGATAAAAAAAACTTAATAAGCAACTAAAACAATTATGCAAAGCAAATGTAAACTAGAACGTAATGGAATCTTAAAGACGAGCGCGCTTGGGAAAATCCCGGGCCCTAAAAGTGAACTCTAAGAAATATCAACTCTAGAAATGCAAATCTATTTTTTCTAAGTTCTACTTGATAAAAGAAAATTTTAGAAAAAAGAATTTTATTTTTTTTTGACACTTATTTTATTTATTATGATTTAAAAACTAAATAAAAGAAATTAAATGATTAAAAATAGTAAAACAATTTGGAAAAATGTGAAATTTTTCTGGAAAATACTTTAAATGTTAGGAATTAGAAAATTCCATTATTGAAGAGTCGGTCACCCCAACTATTATCTAGCATATGTTAGCTCGTAGACTTGTCGTTATTTACGTTTTTATGTAGTTAATTAGTTAGTCAGTAGCGTAAAATAGTTTAGTGCAACACCGTGGAGGAAGGACGGGTCTTTACCCACTGTATCCCTGATCCACAGGCCGTCAGGAGGTCGTTTAGTCTGTAACCTATAAATTCCCTCTACCTTGCAAGGTAGAGGGTTGGATGTTCTTTGGTAATCTAATATTCTACAAGTTTCTCTTACTAGAATATCCCACTTTCTCTCTCTCTAAAATCATCTATATGCTCATTGTGTTAATGTTATGATATGTAAGTGAAATCCAATAACCTACAATTGGTATCGAGCCATGGTTAGATCATATCTTGCACATCTTTGGATTTCTAGTGGTTTTTTAGGTGGTTTTTGAGTTTGAAAAAGTTTAGTGGTTTGTGCATCATTTGGTTGATTTCTTGTGTTAAAGTTTGGATTTTGTTAGTACTTTTATGTTTAGAATCATCACAAGTATTTAGGTTTTCATTTGGTAAACTTGAATCATCTTGGTTGGGTTGTTTTTGGATTGAAAAGTGATGTTTATGAGTTTTTCTTGCTAGCGACTTAACACACGGAATTATTTCTTCATAGCGATTTGCTTTACAAATTTGTAGCGAGTTACAGTCTTGGACCTAGCGACTTAGAACTAGCGACTTACAGTACAAGTAGTGGACTTTCCACCACAGGTAGCGACTTGGAGGTAGCGACTTGGTCTGTAGCGAGTTGCTATTTAGCGACTTGTATCGTTAGCGACTTGAGTAGCGAATTGCTGCTAAAATTTTGCTAGCGACTTGAGGCTTAGCGAGTTACTTCTTAGCGACTTGCATTTGTCTAGCGTGTTGGGATGTTAGCAACTTGATGGTGTAGCGGATTAGAGGATTAGCGACTTGGTATTATTGTTATTTAGTTGCTAGCGAGTTGGTTCAAAATCTCTAGAGACTTGGGGAGTAATTCATAATAACACTATGTCAGTCATCACGGATCCTTTAATCACCAAAGTACTTGCTCTCTATGACACAGCACAGAATAGTGAAACAGAATGCTTACCTGAATGCCATACATTTAATGATTCAGCATCGATTAATCAGAACAACTCAAATAAGTCACTCTTAATGTCTGCAAATGATGCTACGAATATGGAATGCACCAGTGAGCCCTTTCAACATCTCAGTCAGCTTCTCAAACTACTCTTATCTACAACCATGGATCGAACAAGTTGTGCCATCCTTCGTCAGGATTTTCCCACTTTGACAAGAACTGTTTTACTTAACTTAGAACGACTGAGGTTTCAAATTACCAAAGAAAAGTTATCAACTGATGAGTCTCATGCCGCTCTTCAAACTATCTTCAATCAATTTCAGCCACTTATCCGGGAAGAATATTCCTCAGATTTTGATGATATCATGACTGGAATATCATTCAAAAAACATACGGGAATGGAAATTCATGAGTTCAGAAACTCATTTATTCAACTTATGGGTAATATGGAAACATACATCAAGGAAGCTGCAAAAGTGAATAACAAGCTGAATGCATTGAATGAGTACCAAGAGACACCATGGAGAAATTGTGACAAGTCATGCAACATTCCAGTTGAACCAGTTGAACCAGTGAATAACACTGATTGCAGAATCTCAGTTGTAATGAAAAAGGATGAAGACAACAGCACTGATCTCAAATACTCAGAGTCAGAAAAGGTTTCTTTCGATAAGGTACACTTAACTGATCACATAAATTCTCATGAAAAGGTACCTGACTCTTACTCTGAACTTAACATCGTAAAATCGATCTTGGTTGTGCCTGAATCTAATACAAATAACATGATTGAAAAAAGGGTATATGATGAGCTTTCAAACAAGTTTTCAATTCTTGAAAAGCATTGTATCTCACTGCAAGTTGAAATACAACATAAGGATGAAATGTTTTATGCAAAAAAACCTTGTACTAATCAGGAACTTCCAGAAGTTCGAGATTTCTTTGAAATTAATCAGTTAAAATCCCAGATTCAGGACAAAGATTCGACCATTAGCAATCTGAAAGTACTTCTTTCAGAAGATCGGAAAAATGACTGTCATGAGATGTGCGATACACTAGAATCCAGAAATTCTGAACTAGCTCTATGTGTGTCCAACCTTCTAAGAGAAAATGAGCATTTAAGAAAGAACCTTGAGGAAACAAACTCTAAGTTAGTCAATCAATCTAACCTCTTGATGAAAGACATTGATAACCTCAAAGCACAAATTCAGGATAAGAGCTTCAATATTGTTGCCCTAAAAAATGAGCTCAGGAAGTCCGTTGGAAATAGGATGAACACTAAGTTTGCAAAACCTTCAACTGTGGGAAAATCAATTATTCAGAACCACTTGAAACGAACAGTTATTAAACAACCTAATGCCTTTAGGTCTGAAAGAGATAAACCATTGAAATCTAAGCTTACATCCCAAGTTGATAGATATGATGAATCTCAAACCTCAGACTTATGGTCAATTCTCACAGATCAGAAATGCAATAAGTATAACTAGCTCTCATGCAAAACATCATTTGACTGATCAATCCCCTAAGAAATACTCTGATCACAAAAGGACAAATTGTCAAAACAAGGTTGTGCACTAATTTAGTTCAACTAACTGCGGTTTCAAATGGATTCCCACTGGCAGATTTTTTAAGTTTACAGGACTTAAACGAACTTACATTCCTAGATCATGCTTCAAGTGGATTCCCACAGGTAAACTCTTCAAGAATGTAGAACCTAATAAGATCCCCATTAATGAGACGTCTGTATTATACTGTGATGCATCCAAATGTGAGATTAAACATGTCACTAACCCTTCTATGTACAAGTCTACATGTGCTTCTAGTACAATGTGCTCTCAGTCTTTTTCAGGTACAATGCTCAACTCAATCAGGAACTTCATGACTTGGTTCCCATCAGAAATGAACATAGCTCATTCAGGAGCTATAGCGTGCCAGAGTTGATGTACTTCTTACTTTGACTCCTATTCATCTTGAATCAGGACTCGCTCTTCTATATCTGTGTATAAATCAAGATTCTTAAAAAAAAATTAAAATTAAAAAAAAAAAAAAAAAAAAAAAAAATATCAAGTTTCTATCATTTTTCTCAATCTTTTAAATTTTTATATATGTCATTCTTTTAAATCTACAATCTCTTAAATTTTTTTTCTCAATCTAATAAAGAATACATTCATTGTTATCGATAACATCTACGGTCCTAGAAATGTCATTCAATAATGGCACGGGATCATAGATGAAGTTCGAACAATTGAAATATTCTTGTTTTTATAACGGGGTTGATTAATGTCAATCAATGTTCTTTGATGACATTGATTGAGGGGGAGATTGTGTATATGTTTTTTCCTGACTATCCATGCCATTGGCTTCTGTGCTGGTTCTAATGCTTGCTCGCTTGTAAGTTGAGGTCGTGTTTTGCCTGTGTAACTATCTGGTCATGGTGTTTCTCTCAGTTGTAGGTTGTGGTCGTATCTTGCTCATGTGATTATCATTGTGTACCTATGTATTAAGTGCCTAACATTAAATGCTTATTTGATTAAATGTTTAATTGATTCATGGTGATCATTGTGATAATCTATGCTAGAGACTTAGTCTATAATCCGTGTTAGCAACTTACCACTCGTTCATCAAAACCATAGGGACCAAACTTGTCATATATTTGAAAGTTGTGTTGCACTAGCGACTTATCTCACTTCATTCGAAAACCACAGGGACCGAAAGTATCATATTGCAAATGTCCCACCCTTCACCCCTAGCGACTTACCAAGTTTTTTCATTTCTTATTTCTAAATTATTTTTTTCTCTCTCTCGCTTTGCTTCTCCTTCTTCTCGTCAAAACAATTTATTCATCCTAGCGACTTAACAAGTGATCCGTACGAGCTTGTGTATTGTGACTATTCGATTCCCTCCTAGGTTCGATGTTTCATTAAATCGTGCTGTTTTGTTGATTATCATGTTGCATGTGTACAAAGTGTTGGTATATCTTATCGTGATTGATGTGTAATGTGTTTTCATGTAATGATGTTGAATGATTGGTGGTTTGGGTGGTTTGTTTGAGCGTTCTTGGTAGCGACTTTGGTAATGTTCTTGGTAGCGACTCAACTGTGTTCTTGATAGCGACTTAGCCTATATGTTCTTAATGGCGAGTTAGGACTCAACTTAGCGACTTAGTTGCCGTGGCGTATTAGTCTATTATATTCTAGCGACTTGGGTAGCGAGTTAGTTGTCAGCGACTTGTCTTTACAAGTTAGCAAATTAGTAACATTAGCGACTTAGGTAACAAATTTGTAGCGACTTGGTTGTGTTACTGTTCATGGCGACTTGTCTTCATAAGTTAGCGAATTAGTAACCTTAGCGACTTAGTTAACAGATTTGTAGCGACTTGGTTTTGTTACTGTTCATGGCGACTTGTCTTTACAAGTTAGCGAATTAGCATAGCGACTTGTCTGTGATACTAGTGATGGCGACTTGCCTTTACAAGTTAGCTACATTGTTCACTAGTCTTAGGGTCGAGGGTTATTAAAATGTTCAAAGGTGTATTGCTAAAGTTGATCTCATTCTCACAATACTTAGGATCTCCTGATTCAACTTGTTGAGTCATCATACCCTATGTAATCTGCTATGTCATTTCGGTTTAGGCAAACAGTACTTGGTTTCTCTCACAACAACCAAATGTTACTTTTTGCCTCATGCATATTTGTTATATCACTTCTACATTTGTATCTTGGCTCATGACATGATCCCTTTGCTATGCACTCTTTTGCCTTTTAATCCCTTATCAGCTCGTCGTGTGAAAATTTATCTATAGGATTCTACTTCATTGAAATATCTCTATTTTGCCACTCTATCTTTCTCTATATGTGTTTTGGGGACTCCTTCTGAGTTACTGTTTCTATGTATCTATGTCATAAGGGTGATCTCAATGTTGTCTAACTTATCAGTTATTATCTAACTCGTTCCCAACCATTACTGTTGATTGTATGTTTGCTCAGATCATCAATGGCAAGCTCAAACCCTGAAAAGAGTGTTACCCCTTCGGCATCATCCAAAGTTCTCTCAGACGAAGAAATCCTTCCCAGGAGTCAATGGGCTGATATTGGAAAAAGTAACTGTTATGTGGACCTACAAAAGCTTCAACAAAATCCGATACTCAAAGTTTCTATTGACGTCCTCAAAAACACAAACTTCTTTGGAGCTATTACCAAGCAATGCTCAATTCCCACCATTTACATTCAACAATTCTGGAACACCGTTCAATGGGACAAAATCACAGCTCGATACTCTTGCAAACTGGATGATAGGGTGTTCACGATTGATTCTGATATTCTGAGCAAGGCTCTTGGAATCACCCCATGTAACCCTAATCTTCGTTCTGAATCTCCACCTGGTGCTGACGATCTGATTGTCTTTCTAATTGGGCTGGGTTATCATAACAGTATTTCAAGAGCATCCGACATCATCACTGGACACATGTATCAACCCTGGAGAGCTATTACAACTATTCTTAACTTGTGCTTATCTGGCAAAACATCAGGGTTCGATAAAGTGAGAATTCCTATCCTGCAAATCCTATGGGGAATTGTTAATAGGGTTGATGTGAATGTCTCAGATCGTATTTGGGAAGAATTTTCCTTATCAATACACACATTCATATCTGATAGAACTAATTTCCAGAACAAAGCTCAAGGTCGAAATAAACAGAACAAGCTTGTGATTCCCAGCATCAGATTTTCTAAGCTTGTTATCCAGTATTTGCAACAAACTCACAACTTCAATCCTAGGAGTGAATCAACTCTGCATAAAGCAGAAGATGAATATGTCTTAGGAAACCTGAAATATGTTCCTAGAGGTATGGATAAAGAAATATTTGGATTGCCAATTCCAGATTGTCTTCTCACAGAAGATATCAAGAAGAAGGACTACTTCAAACAATACAAGAAAAGAGCCACCAGTTCCTCTGCTGATGTCACACCTTCTCCTCCACAACCCAATGCTCCCAAGTCCACGTCAGCCTCACAAGCATCCTATGCCTCTCTTCCTAAAAAGAGACCTGAAAGGTCACCACAGTCAGACACCGCATCCAAGAAGCAGAAAGTAAAAAGGAAGAAAGTGGAAAAGGAAATTGGTGAAAATACTGAGGTATCAAGGAATATTACAAGGTTGACTGATGAAGATGATGCTGATCTACAACTTGGAATCCAGCAAAGCCTTGAAAGTCTAAATGTGAAAGCACCAGTAGGTGGAGTTGTGTTAAGAGAGCCTGATCAACTACCACCACAACCAACTCCAATAACACATGACAAAGGAAAAGGGATTGTGAGTGTTGAAACTGAACAAGCAGCTCACATGCTTTTAACGATCTCATCATCTCCATCAAGCACCACCAATCAATATGAGCTGAAGAGAAGATCTGAATCATCTCATGCTAATGAACAATCCGGAGTGGACAAAGTGCCTGAAACGTTTAAAGAAACTCTTACTCTTAGTGAGACTCAATCTGGCTTGAATGTTGACACTCTGTTGCATAAAGGCTCGCAGGAGAACCTTGAGACAAGATCCGATGAGACCTTGAAGATGGATGAACCAAATCTGTCTACTAACTCTCTATCCTCACTTAAGGATCTTGATACAGATTTCTCTTTTGGTGATCAATACATTAATGACAAACCCTTAGATACTGCACAATCCATGTATACTGTCAGCATTCAGCAAGATACGTCAACCATTCCTCCGATGTCAGCATCTTCATTATCAACTGCACTTCCACCTCCCATACCAACTCAATCAACTGTACAAACACCACCGACATCATCACCAACCCCTGAACCTGTCATTACAGTTGCTGATGTGGATGCTCCACCAGCTTCACCACCACAGATCCTTACCTCTGATCAACTACTGGACAAAGCTGTAAAAAGGATAGAAGCTCTGGAAAGGCAACTTCCTAAATCTGTTGATTCCCTTGTGGATCGTGTCTATAGATTGGAGCACCTCAACTTCAATGAAGGGGTTACTGCCGCTATTGAAGGAGAAGTCAAGGATGCTGTGGAATGGGCTATGGAGGCTCCACTTCTTAGACGATTCAAGGACCTACCTATCACCGATATGAGAGCAGCTCTGTTTGAAAGGATGTATGATGCTGAAGAGGACAAGCATGAGGTTCACAAGAAACTCTATGAGGCACTTGATGAATCCATTAAGTTCGACAATAATGAGCAGTTTATGATTGACATCGGGGAAAAAGAAGCTAAAAAGAAAAGGAGAACAATTGTGATGGAATCATTGATGAAGGACCGTAAAGATCCTCCTCCACCTCCACCACCAACGGGGGGCGTTGGAACTTCTGGAGCTGGTGATCCTTCTACGACAACCAACACACCTCCACCACAACCACCATCATCACCGCCAAAACCTTCCAATCAATCAGGTCCTACAAAAGAACAAAGTACTAAGAAGAAATCTGCTGCTTGGACGACGGTTGATTCAAGGTTCACATCCACATCCACCTCTATTCATGATGATCAAATGGTTCACGAAGAGTCGCATGTCATGGCTGATTCTGAACCAGATGAAGATGATGCATCAACAAAGCATATTCCTAAGCCATCAGAAGATTGGTTTGATACTTACATGGCTGGGAATCGCACCAGCACATCCAGAGTAGCACTTTCAAGAGACACAATTCAAAGCTGCATTGTGGAAGATAGACCTCCTTCTCCAGAACCCACATGGACCATCCCAGAGTCTGACTCTATGATTCCTGACAACAATTGGACATCAGCTATCACCAATAATTATGAAGTTCCAGCTGAAGACTCTCTTCTGCACTACACTGGAGATATGGGAAGTTTTATTAGATGGTTTTGTGAACGAAAGAGTATCTCATCCATAACTCCAAGAGATCTTGAAGGACATGCTTATGAAATTGTCAAAGTCTTCCACTCAGATGCAAATCATCTTCAATATCAGATGGAAGAATGCCATAAGATGCTGAATGACCAAGTCAGTGAGCAAATCAGTCGCTTCAATGTCAACAAATCTCTTCCTCTTGGTGGTGAACCTGGTCAGATGACCATTCAGGCTGAATTCTTCTTCAATCACGACTTGGACTATCTGTGTGCTCGCTCTGCTGAAAGAAGACCTGCTCTATCAATATCAAAGATGAAAGCTGCAACCTACTCTGATCAGGGGCTTGAACAGATGGTTCCTGATCAATTCTGGGCTGATGAAGAACAAAAGTATGATATTGCCGCTTCTTATGGTATTTCTCACTGGTGGTTCAAAAAGAAGAAGTTCTACATCGAAAGACATGGTGCTGATAAAAGACGCAATGATGTCAGATCAAAGCTGCAAATCTTAAGTGTTGTTCGAGTAGAGATCTTCCCTATCTATGGATATGAGTATTTGAAGAAGATAGTCCTTAAAAGAGCAGACCTCAAAGAGTATACTATTGAAGAAAACGACTTCAAACATCTTCTGCCAAATGATTTCGAAGATCTCTATCTCTTAAATCTTCAAGGACACCTTGAGCATTTACCTGTCCGTGAGAAAAAGGCCCTCTCTGCAGCTGTCACACTTTGGATCAGGGGCTTAGTCATTCGAAAACGAGTTAAGGACTTTCAGCTTGGCATAGAAAGCTACCAAACCAGGATCAACCTTACAAGTCCACAATGGAATGCAACTGGGCATGAATTTCATCGCGAATACAAAGTCCTTGACACCCCTAGAGCCATCATCTTCACCGACAGATATGGATCTCGTATGCTTATGCGTCTATGTGAGCTCTACAAGTTTAGTGATGGTACTCTCAAATTGGTCGAAGAAGAACTTGACACCAGAATGAAAGAAGTCAAAATTGATATGAAATCTTGGGTTAAGACTACTTTTTGGACTGATGATGACTTGAAGAGGTGTGAACACTTCATTGCTGCAATCAGACGAAGACTCAAGACACGAAGGATCTTCCGCAGCCTTGAAAGTTTTGTTGGTGGAAGGCTTCGGGATGGTCACTACAAACTTCTTCAGAGGACTGAATGAAGACATCTTCGGGAAGCAGTTTATGTTGTGTTTTTAAATATGTGTAATATGTGGTGTACTAAATGTGAACAACTGTAATACATGTAATAGTGCTAGGATTTGTACTGTGGTTTCCCCTTGTAAAAAGGGAAACATCTGTGTTGTCCACTTTTGATCATATAAAACCGGACACATTTTTCTCCTACAAATATTTTACCTCATACATATTTAAATCACTTGAGATCCAAAATCTCAAAGGATTTAAGATTTTTGATCGGGGGAGAAAATGTGATATAAATATGAAAGATGTTAAAAGATAAGATGACCAATTTTTTTGTGCATACTTCTCTCTAATATGTGCTAAACAATTTTCGAATCTCGAAGCATATATTAAGGGGGAGAATTCTCTTCGCAAATTCATGTCATCAGGGTACACAACTTTCAATCTTTCTAAGGTACCTTGATTGTATGGCTTCAAATCCTTTGGTGATCATGTATGCACTTCTTAAAGGGTTCCCTCTAGTATGTGCAAAACTCTTTTCAAACCTCGAGGCACATATTAAGGGGGAGCAAACTTATGAAAACCTCATCCTTCCCGGAAATGCTATATCTCCGTGTGCAAAACATTTTCAAATACTTGATGCACATGTTAAGGGGGAGTTCTCATTCTAAAAATTATCAAAAACAATTCAGGTACAAAATGCTTTGATAATATATCACAAGTATCTGAATTGATTTTCAAATGGTTTTCAATTGAGTCCATATGGCAGGTGAACAATACCAAAAAGACCGACCAACTTTACTTTATGCATGGTGATATAAGCATGATAAGGTTAGGTATTGGTTCCCATGATCCGCCAGAACCGGAAGGATCTACCCAGGGACAATCCACTAGTTAGTGTATAAGTCCTTATGTATGATGATAAAAGGAGAAAAGTGAGATATGGGAAGTGTGCGGACTGAGACAGAGCAAGTACTGGAACAAACCCAACAAGGTTCTTGCAAATGAAGTCTCGGTAAGCACTGAAGGGGTTGAAGAATTAAAAAGAATTGAATGAGAAAAGGGTGAAAACAAATAGCCCTCCATTTATTCAACCTTAGGGCAGAAACCGGGTTCAATTCATATGCTACTGATGGTAACATCGGTATTGAAGACAAGACGTCATGGACCCAGTGACGCACTACACTTCAACTTTCCAAACCACTCAAGTTCCTCTTAAAAGGACTTGTTTCATTCTCATGGGGAACCGACATTATCTATCGACTTTCTCTTAGAGACTGTTGATATTGAAGAAGGAGACCCTCTCCCTAGTCTCCGGCACAGGATCCAAATATGCACAAATTGAGTCTAGAGCCACGAGATCGTCAATAAATCTCATTAGGACACTTTCAATGAAGACTCTCTGTTTCACACAATGTGGAAAGAGAGATTATATCTTGAGTCCTACGGATTATCCTTGTGGTATTGCCAGAACATCTGAGTGATGTGTATTCATATTCACAATGAAGATGGAAAGCCTTCTGGAGCCATCATCAAACAAGCTCCTGGTAGGTGGCATGTGAGATCTATTATATGGATCAACCATGTGACAACTGAACAGAAACAATGGGGCGATTCAATCTCTTGAATCAATCCTGGTTCAGGTTATGGATTGACGGATACCTTTGAAAAACCGGTCGTTGTGGTTAAAAACTCTTTTCTTTAGCACATCGACCGTGTACTCATTTTTCAAACCAAAAGGTGTTTTTATGATTGATAATTGATTTTCAATAAAACCTTCGTTGTATTGCAAAAACAATTTCTATTGAGCAATACACGATTGTTTTTCAAATCTCTTTTCATCAATCAGTGGACTTAAATATCGCTGGTTCACTCACTCCGTGTTGTCTTCTTTGAGACGTTCCGGTTTGAGAACAGCTAGAGCAGCTGCGAAACCCTGTCAAGGAAATTCTTCGGAATTATACCTGATCACAGGCAGTACTTGTACTGTTCAACGGGGAACCGTGGGCCGTGTACCTCAATTCAACGAAAGTGATCAAAGACACCTTCGTGCGATTTATTGCTAACTGTTGTATGCAGGTACGTCCTACGTTTGCAGCTGATCAAAATGAAGCGATCAATCCATAGCCGCATGCTCACTTATCACATTCATCTCAAATGAAATCATGATTAGTACATCAATGACTCTGATATTTTCACTCCATGCTTCTGCTACGCTGCTGCCAATATCATGAATCAACTAAAGCTTCCGCAAACTCTGATGAGAAGATATCATGATCCAGAATGTGAGCATGTTGGTCCTAAAGTCACAACACCACAATGGATGTCTCAGAGATTTTTGTTAGCTGATGATCTCAAGAGCTGGCTCATAATTATTATCTCATGGATCATTAATGACCTCCACTTTAAAGTACAAATCTATGCAGACTTTGAAGTTGCACTACTTATGCACAAAGATTGCGAAGTTGAAGTATTAAAGTCTTCGAGCTCAAGAACAAAGTCAAGAATAGAATGCTAGAATTTGAAATGTAAAACATGGGGTGACCTCCCTTAGGGGGAGATTGTTAGGAATTAGAAAATTCCATTATTGAAGAGTCGGTCACCCCAACTATTATCTAGCATATGTTAGCTCGTAGACTTGTCGTTATTTACGTTTTTATGTAGTTAATTAGTTAGTCAGTAGCGTAAAATAGTTTAGTGCAACACCGTGGAGGAAGGACGGGTCTTTACCCACTGTATCCCTGATCCACAGGCCGTCACGAGGTCGTTTAGTCTGTAACCTATAAATACCCTCTACCTTGCAAGGTAGAGGGTTGGATGTTCTTTGGTAATCTAATATTCTACAAGTTTCTCTTACTAGAATATCCCACTTTCTCTCTCTCTAAAATCATCTATATGCTCATTGTGTTAATGTTATGATATGTAAGTGAAATCCAATAACCTACAATAAAGTAGTCTAAATCTAGAAAAAATGAGAAATCAGAAAAAGAAATTGGAAATAAGCAGATAAAAAAAGCAAATCAGAAATTAAGCTAAGTAATTAATTTGTCCTTAAATAAATTAAAGGGGGGAGTGGCAACACCCTATGGATCAGATGGAAAGGCAGTTTGGGCTTAAGTGTGTTGGTGTGTGGTGTGTCCCAGGTTCGACCCTGGACTCACCCTTTTTGTTTTTATTATTTTTTTCAAATTTTCTTTTACAAACTTATTAATAAACTTTTTGTAAAATCAAGTTTTCTAAATCACAGTTAATAAGCTGGATTAAAAGGAAAAACTGACAGAAATGGTTAAAAGCTTATATTAACAACTAAGTATTATGCAATCTAAAAAAGACAATCATAATTGAGCTAAGACTACTGGAATAAGCAAATGAGGCTAATTAACAATTAGGGAAACTAATGGGCACTTTTTTCAGCTAAAAGAATTAAGAACGTAAGCTATGGCAGAAATAGAAAAAATCTAAAGGAATTAACCTAAGGAAAGATAAGCTAATGGGTGATATGTGAAATAAGCAAAAGGAAAATCAATAAGCTAAACATATATAAGCTGAATTTGCTTATTGCAACCTACATTCTCTAAACTAGACCTAACAAGACTATCCTAATAAGCTAATAAACTGAATCAAAACAATAAGCACTCACAAACTACTCCTCTACAACAGCCTATAGGGCCTATTTGCAATCCATAATAAGCACTAAAATAAGCACCTAATAGCTTAAAAAGGCAAAACAGATAAAGTTGAAACTATGAACTATCTTAATACCAAAAATTAGACTATAATCCCAAATGAACAAACCTAAATTGAGCTGATAAAAGTGGTACCCAGGGCTGCTTATGGGAACTGAACTGCAGTCAACAGGCACAAATAAGCATTCTAAAACTAAGATTAAGGTAAGTAACTTAAAGATTAAGGTTCAAATTATTGAAAACAGATAAAGACTAGTCATAATAGTTTTAAGAAAAACTCTTTTTGAGCTATATGGAATCTATAATAAGCTGGAAAAGTAGACTGCAACTAAGCTAACAAAACTCTTTTTGTAATTTTTGACTTTTGGAAAACTACATAGACTGCACATTTAACACTAAGACACAAATTGAAAAGACTCAAATGGATCTGCAAAACTCATTTTGACTTAAATTTGAAACTGCAAACTAACATATCAGAACCTTAACTCTTAAAAGCTTTAGCACTAATTTAAAAGCTGAAAACCAAACAGAATTGACTCAAACATTCTCAAAACATAAAAATTCCATTAACAACTGACTAAATTTTATTGAACTAACCTAAAAAACACTAGATCAAATAAAACTGAGCTACCAACAGCTCTAAAACAGATTTAAGCTACTTGTAATTCATTGAACCAAACACCCCTTAACTCATCAAAATATACTTTTAAAACAACTTTTTCATAAAACTCGGATTATTTTCACCTAAAAATGACTCATAATGGCTTAACTGCTTTAACTAAACAGATTTATAACACCAACTAAACTGAAATTAAGATGAGCTCTTGATTTGACTTTTGTTGACTTTTTTTAGACAATGAAAGAAAACAAAGAATAAGCTCAGAGTAAGTTATTGATACGCTTATCTTAGCTTATAAAACATTAATAAAACCTTATGAACCAAGATTACTTGAATTAAAAAGCATTAAAAGGAAATTTTGACAATTCTTAAAGTGAACTTGATTTTTATTAAAAACTAAAGTAGTACAAAATTTGAGAATGAAAATATAACTGAGACAAGAAACTAATTAACTAAATAAAAGAGTAAATGACAATGAAATGAAATGGTTACAACTTTCTAACACATGAAAATTGGACAGTTTTCTTCTTGATATGAGAGGGGCTTTTATAGCTGAGTAAGGGGGTCACTTAGGGTTTGTAGGAATGCTCCAGAAGCTTTGATCTTGACCATCAGTTCACCATCTCATCATCACATTAATTCTCATCCGTTTGATCAGTTTGATGACATGTTTCACCCAATCACAGACCTCCTCTTGTCCAGCTTGTCATTCCTTATGCACATGTCAGCTCTGAAGATTCTAAGTGCTAAGTAGCAAAGGTACTGTGGGTATTTTATTGGGGAAGAAGGGTAAACAGGGTTCTAAGCTTTGGCGGGAAAGGGGTTTATGGGTATTATTTATTATATTTTGATCGGGGGAAAGGTTATTTTTACTTGGGTATTTTATTATGGGTTGGGTAAATTGGGTAGTGGATGGGTAAAGGGTAAAGGGTGAAAGTATTAGTTAAGATTGGGCTTTTGGGTGTGGTTGGGCTATGGGTGTGAATGAGCTAGAGGGTATTTTGGGTTAAGTGTAATTTATTTTGGACTTGTGATATTTATTCGGATATGAACACAAATTTACCATAAGGGTCCATTTTGTAATTTGCGATATTTTAAAGGACCAAAAGTGTAACTTTGGTAAAGTTGGAGGGGTGTAATGGTAAATATGGCTAAGTGAAGGTGTAGTTTGGTAATTTGGGTAAAGTGAGGGTATGATGTGAAAATATACCAAACATGATCCAAAAATCCGTAAAACTGATTCCCGGCTCCAGCTTTTGCTCTCTTTTCATTCTCATGCTCGATTTTCTTCTGTTTTGTCTTTTCTTTGTCCGTTTTGAGATATCCATACCTGCACATGCATAAACATAAGAAACACACAAATATTAGGCATTAACGGCTGATTTCTGGTTTATTTGGGTCGGTTTTTGTAAACAAAATGTATATGTTTTCACATATACCAGATATCGATAGATAGACATATAAATAAATAATGCAAAGAGAAAAAGAGTAAAGGAACACAAAACCACGACACAAGTATTTATAGTGGTTTGGCTTCAAGGAATCCTTCCTTGCCCTACTCCACTCCCTGAGTACCCAACTCGAGAGTTTCTAAGCACTACACAACACAAGCTCCTTAATATAGCGGGGAAGCCTTCACAACGTCGCCTACACTTTATCCAGTACAAGGCTAGACACAGAGTTCTTCCACGAGATAAAACCAAACCTATCACAACGTCGCCTACACTTTATCTGATACTACGCTAGACACCGAGTTCCATTACAAAGGAGGAACTACTACCCAACACTAAAAACCAAAGGAGACAAACTCCTTTTTACAACACTTCAAAGGATATCAATACCCTTTTACCCAAACTACACAAATATACATCAACACCCCATATCGAATGTACACCTTCGGCACTATACACCAATGCCTTCAACTTGACACACTAATGGAGGGAGAGAAGAACTATCAACAAGATGCACTTCAGTGGTCTTGATGATGACGAATCTTAGCAACTCATGACCTTGAGCTTGCACATCTTTAAGAGGTTGTGATCTCGCCTTTAAGAGGAACCTAGAGAATCACACAAAGAGAAAACTACATAGAATGATCCTTTGGATTTAAGGTTAGAGATGTTAGAACATAGAGAGAAGATATGTCTAAAAGGGTTTGTGTTGCAAGAGAGAAATGGATCACTATTTATATGCAATTTGCCTACTGTTCACGGGGATCCGGCGGATCCCTTACCCAAGGGATCTGGCTAGTGCAGTCCAAGGGATCCGGCATATGGGTCAGGCTAGTCCGGATTTTGGGTTGCAAACCGGGTTATGGGTTATGGGTTATGGACCATGGGTCATGGACTTTGGATCATGGATACCCAACAAGATACATTGTACCTAGTCAATGGGTCATGGGTCTTGGGACATGGGTCATGGACTTTGGGTCATGGATCATGGATAATATCCAACATCATTTCATGCATGATGTCATGCAATGGATCATGGATCATTGATCAAGCTCCATAGGTATGAGTCAAGGACTTTGGTTTTTACCCAACATATTCCCATTACAAGTTATATTAATCATATATACATTTTTATAGAATATAAGTAAACAAATTACTTATAAGTGTTTTATAAAAATGGTTTTGGTTTTATATAACTTATTCAACTAAACATGTTTTGATGATTTTATATGTTTAGTAAAAGTGAGTTAGTAAACTATTGGCTCAACACTTTTACGTATTTTATTTAATTCGTTAAAATGATTTTACGATTTTTATCGATAAAATATTAGAAGATCGTAAAATATAAATAAACGGTTTTACGGTTTATTTGTATTAACAACTTCATAATTTTTTTTTTCTATATTCTGATATGCATTTCGAAACACTAATTTATATATTCTTTTCATAAATCAAATAAACCATCAACAATAATGAATAAACTAAACATGCTCATGAGTTGTAAATATAATGCCACTGATTATATAAATCAGAAAACAATAAAAATTTATGAGAAACCATGATTCTTTATGAGAACCATAAACTGACTCAATTTTTTCATATATTTGACACATATATTTTTTCACTAAAATACAATAATCATATAAGGAAAAAATAATTTATGAGTTAGTATAATAAATACAATAAACATCATTGAGATACTGATAAATACAATAAACATCATTAGTTGAATGAATGATAAACTCATGTCTTGTTAGGGTATATATAGGGTTTACATTAAGGTTACGTAAAGATTAACTGAATTTATTTTAATAGTTATCTTTATATTTTAAATTTAGTAAAGATATCATTAAAGATAAAAAAAAATTATAAACCGCTGACAGAATATCAGTTTCCTTATATTTAGTAATTATCTTCAATTTATATTTAGAGACAAAAATCAATTTCGGATTCTGATGAGTTCTAAACAAACTTTTTTTTTATAAATTTCATGACACCAAGGTTTTGTAAATCACTCCCATTTCTTCGAAGTTTTTTTTCTTTGCGATTTTAATACAACTATGTTTGGAGAGCTTTTTAAAAAACTCCAATTCTGACCCTATTTTTTCTTAATTAAAAATTCACTTGGCCAATGAGAGGGCTTGATTTTAAAACCATGCTCTTTCATTGGTTAATCAAATACCTCGAATTTGCAGTGAGTTTTGTTATTATATAAAAGATAGTAAAGTTATAAATGTTTATTTGTTGTGTATTAGTCTACATTGAGTCATTCATGATAAGCAAAGAGATAAGACATGTTAGTGTATATTAGTTGTACATTAATGTGATTAGAGGGTGATTGCCTATTTACCCAAAATAGATCATAGATAGACACTATATGTATCATGTATCTCATTCGGTTCTAATCATCAAATAAGATCAATACAATATCTCTTTCATGGTATTGATTGTGACGAGACTTTTAGTCCGGTTGTTAAATCGGCTACCATCCGTACTGTTCTCAGTCTTGCAGTGTCCCGCAAGTGGCCTATTCATCAGCATGACGTTAAGAATGCATTTCTTAACGGTGATTTATCTGAGACTGTCTATATGCATCAGCCGCCAGGATTTGTGGATTCTCGGTACCCTCATCATGTTTGTCTTCTGCAGAGATCTTTATATGGATTGAAGCAAGCACCTCGTGCTTGGTTTCAGAGATTTGCAGGTTATGCCACACGAGTCGGGTTCTACCACAGTCGATGTGATTCTTCATTATTTATTCTTCGACATGGTTCTCAGGTTGCTTATTTACTTATCTATGTGGATGATATTATACTTACAGCTTCTTCACAAGCTTTGCTTCAGCAGATTATAGCATCTTTACACAGTGAGTTTGACATGACTGATCTCGGAGAACTTAATTATTTTCTTGGTATATCTGATGTTCGTCACCCTACAGGATTATTTTTGTCTCAGCGGAAGTACGCTCTTCAGCTCCTTGAGCGTGCTCACATGGTTAATTGTAACCCCTCTCGGACACCAACTGATACGGACTCCAAACTGGGTCCTGAGGGCGTTCCTGTTCAGGATCCTAGTTTGTATCGAAGTCTTGCAGGTGGGCTACAGTATCATACCTTTACACGTCCTGACTTGTCGTATGCAGTTCAGCAGATTTGCCTTTATATGCACGATCCTAGGGAGCCACACCTTGCTTCTCTCAAGCGTATCCTACGATACGTTCAGGGGACATTGGATTATGGTCTACACTTATATGCATCCTCCACTACTTCTCTGGTTGGTTATACTAATGCTGATTGGGCCGGTTGCCCATCTACACGACCGTCTACTTCAGGTTATTGTGTATTTTTGGGTGACAATTTACTATCTTGGTCCTCTAAACGTCAACACACCCTCTCCAACTCCAGTGCTGAAGCTGAATACCGGGGTGTTGCCAACGTTGTGGCCGAGACTGCATGGCTTCGTAATCTGCTTCGTGAGTTACATTCTCCTCTGACGACTGCCACCCTTGTTTACTGTGATAACGTCAGTGCTATTTATATATCTGCAAACCCTATTCAACATTATCGGACCAAGAACATTGAGATTGATATTCATTTTGTTCGTGATATGGTTACAGTCGGTCAGGTTAGAGTTCTACATGTACCTTCTCGATTTCAGTATGCCGATATTTTCACCAAAAGGTCTTCCCTCCGTATTGTTTGAAGATTTTCGCTCCAGTTTGAGCGTCCGACCTCCTCCCGCTCCAACTGCGGGAGCGTATTAGCCTACATTGAGTCATTCATGATAAGCAAAGAGATAAGACCTATTAGTTGTATATTAGTTGTACATTAATGTGATTATAAGGGGTTTGCCTATTTACTCAAAATAGATCATAGATAGACACTATATGTATCATGTATCTCATTCGGTTCTAATCATCAAATAAGATCAATACAATCTCTCTTTCATTGTATACCCGTTATTCAAAGGTATTGAAAATAATAATAATAATAATAATAATAATAATAATAATAATAATAATAATAAACTTACAGTCATCTGATAAGAATACTTAACGATACACTAAAGTGTTTTTTTCATTACATAATTATCCCGTTAAGTCTTGTTTTTTTAAGCATACTAACAAGGTATCCGTGTGTTACAGCGGTGGGGGGTGTCATGCAAATAAAATATTCAGCGAAAAGTTTTTTTATTTTTATATTTTACAATACAATAGATATACGGATGAGGACAATTTTAGTTTTTAATAATTTTATGCAATAACAAAAATTTTCATATAAAAACTATAAATTATCACGTGATGTTGTGAAAATATCGAGTTGGTAGCAGGTATATTGTAAAGGTATGAGGTTAAAGTAGTTGACAATGACTCGTAGTCGTAAATTATCATTAAATAATAACACCATACCGAATTTTAAAAAATCACTTACATTATACTAAGAAAATTTAGTTCTCTCAACATAATGTTTGTTATATTTGTCCCACATAGATAGATGATATAAGTAAAATATTACTTATAAAGATAAAGAAAAACTAAATATTCAAAAAATCATGTGGGTTACTTTAAAAAGTATAATTATTATTATACAAATATATATAATATATATATAATTAGCACTTTGCATCATTTGCTTTGAAAAAATCGTCCGATTTTTATATCACAAAGTTTTTAGTTTTTACGGTAAGTTTTATCAAAAAAATGCTAAAAGGTGTATATGTTGATTCTCGAGGCACTCTTGCGATTTAATAATATTTTTTGAACATTGTAATGTAGTATGCATTTTTAAACTCTATTGATTTAATGATATCGTTTTCGAACGATTTTTATGGGTTGGCCGAACCGGTAGTGACTCCGGTTCCCGGTTGAAACCGTTGGTCTGGTCCAGTTTTTAAAACCATATGTATCATCAACTTGTTTACATATAAATTGTATAAAGATTTGTGTGTTTTAATAGTTTGTACAATAACTATAATAACAAGTATTTTTTATATTAAATGTGTTTTAAAAATAACATTTATTAGGTATTTATTATTATAGATGTTTTTTTTATATTAAATTACTTTGTATTTTTGTAAAAACATGTTTACAAAAAGTGTTTTAAAGTATTGCAACTAGGGGTGAAAACGAGCCGAGCTCGAGCCCGTGCCAGGGCTCGGGCTCGGCTCGTTTATATATAAAAGGCTCGAGCTCGTTTCGAGCCTCACATTTTGAGCTCGAGCTCGGCTCGTGAAATTTTTCACAAGCTCGAGCTCGGCTCGTTAACACAAAGTTCGGCTCGTTAACACAAGGCTCGAGCTCGTTAACACGATTATACGTATAGAAAATATATATACATATATATTTCTATGGCTTGTTTAGGCTCGCGAGCCTAAACGAGCCTTTTGTATAGAGCTCGGGCTCGAGCTCGATTATTAAATGAGCCCAAACTTAGACTCGAGCTCGGGCTCGAGCTTGTTTAGGCTCGGCTCGTTCGAGCTTTTTACCGATCCGATCCTGAGCTTTTCACGAGCGGCTCGGCTCGTTTCCACCCCTAATTGCAACCAATGCTATTATAGATGTATTTATTAAAATTTGTCATTATAAGCAAGTGTCAAATTTTGTTTTTTTAAGTTTTTTTTTTTTTTAAATGTCTCACATGCTTTATAATTTAGTATAGATAGCTGAAAAAGTGTAATAGTGGAATAATATTTAATTAGGGTTTTTGAATAGTTAAATATTGGTTATTTGTTTAAGAGAGATTGGGCAAATATCATGATTTGGTCACATGGTTAGAGACAAGAAAGAACTTGATTACATTATTTTGCTAATATTCTCATGATGTAATCTTATACAATAAAACCAAACTCTCATTCTTTTTATACAAGCTCCCCTTATGAGTTGTGACATCCATAATAGCATTACACTTCCCGGGGACAATTCCAGCACCTAAACCTAAGACATGTTCAATCCTCAAACCAACAACTTTGTCATACAAATACAAGGTCAGCACCACCACCAACAACCTCAACAAACACACAATTTCTCTGCCATGAAGATTTTCAATCGTTTTCGTCGAATTTTTGTGAGGTTCATGTTTTCTATCCCTTCTTCAAAGAGGACCACAAGTTCTAGCAGCGGTTCTGCAGGTTTAAGAAGACAATCTTGTGATCGACCTGATCCTCCAAGGTCTTCATGCAATTCGTCTTATTATTCTTCAAACACACATTATGATGAAGCCATTTCTGACTGTATTGAGTTCTTTAATAAGTCGTCTTCTTCATCGTCACCATCGTTTTCCCATGATGGTAGTAGAAATTCAGATGCTATGGTGTGAACATTGTGGACGTAAAGTTTTTGTTATTTGATGTTTTGTGATTATGATATATGGTATAATGCAAACTTATCTGGCCTCAGTTTCTTTTCTTGGTAGGAGGGTTAAGAAAGTATATGTCGTGTAATGTGTTAACCATATTTAAGTGACGTAATGAAACTTAAAGGTTAAAACTTTGTTATGATAGAAAAATGCCAAGAGTCTGAAGGTCATACACTCAAATGTGACTAACTTTCTACAATTCTGTCTACAAATTATATACACTCAAATATAATTAACTTCCAACCATTTTATACTTTCTTTCTAAATATTTTACATTTACAATTGGTCCATTAAAGAATAAATGCATATAAACAGAGAGAAAAACATATATCATTAGCTCAAAATTTAATAGTACTTCTTTTAAACTCTAGTTACTTTCTGCAAGTGCTTTTAATTGCAGAGAATTTATATATTTTATTGTAAAGAAAGTTGTTGGGAAACAGATTGCTAAATGTGTCTAATGATGTTCTCATGCTAAATTATATTCGAAGTACACATTGATCAGTAATTGCCTAATTGGTCAAATAAACTGGCGTTTTGCTAAATTAAACTTCATAATTAAGATTTTGGTTTAAACGGTGTGTAACGGACACGGATTTGAGCATGTGTGGGATAGAGAACCATAATGCATGTTAACAACATCAATCTATCATAAATGTAATGTGTTAGTACCTCCGTCTCAAAATTATAGTCCCCGTTTAACTTTTTCGGTCTTTTCTTTTCAACTTTGACCTTAAATATTTTTATTTGTGTTATACAATAATTAATAAATTTTATACCAATAAAAATACATTTAAAAACTCAATCAATTCATATATATTGCATCAAATACTATATAACACAAATAAAAATACTTAAGGTCAAAAATACTTAAGGTTAAACAAAAATACTTATGATATAGTATTGAGTTTGTGTGCTAAAATGTAATTAGGTTTTGTATGCGAAATGATTTGTACACTTTATTTTTTTATTGTAACACTTCAATCTGTGCATTAAACAGTTGTATTATTAATAAATTTTGTTTTAACTAGTTATACATTAGAGTGTGCAAATCAAATTCAAATATATGCAAATCATCTCCTTTTATGTATAGTGATTTAAGAGTTAAATAAAGTTACGGTTAGACTTAAACTAAGATTGTTTGGTGTGCAAAGCAAGCAAGTATACTATAAAATCCTAATTCTATAGGGATCGTACCTCTATCATCTCTATAAATAGAGGTGATGGGGATGGTAGTGAATTCATTCTTCTTATTTTGGTACAAGTCTTTATTAATTATTAATGAGATTTGTTAACAAGAACCCAATGGTTGTTGTTTAAGCATTTTATATATATAAAAAAAACACATTTAATAAACTCATGTATTTTATAATTATACACTTTTAATCATATTAAATATGGTATGCGATGTTAAATATAGAATGTTTAAAGATCATTAAATGATAATTTTTTTAACATGAAATGTTTAAACAACAACCATTGGGTTGTTGTTAGCAAATCCCATTATTAATAAAGGGGTTCAAGGGTATATTATGTGCATATTATCTTTTCTTTTGTCGATTGTTTTGTGATCTTGAGGTGTCGATTTCTCTTGTGAGTTCTTTGATCAATTACGCGCTAAGATTTAGGTTTGTTGGAGGTTTTATAAAACAATTATATCGGATCCTTGTTCGAGAAGAAGGAACCACGCAACCACGAGAGAACCAAAAAAGGATAAAAGAATAAACCGTGTTTGGCTCGTCAGTTTCTGCGTAGCTGTGGTAGAATTGACATGGCGGGTTCGTTACCATTGGATTTTTACGAAATTCGAAATGTAGGTTTAGGACACATGGCTCTAAGTTCATACGGGAGGGATCTTGCATAGGAGCATCCAATAGGGAGATATAGCATGTCGAAGTTGGCTGGTGTAAACATCAAGAAACACCTTTGAGAGGTCTAGGTTTGATCGAAATAAGCATATATCTCAGAGAGAGAAAGTAGATAGAGAAACAAGAACAAAAGTATTTTATTAAAATGCAATAAAATAATAAAACTGCAATAGTTTCCTACACCCCTCATAGAGAGTCATGAGGGGTATTTATAGACCCTTTACAACACTAATTTGCCCCGTGTACAATACTAGTCCCTGCGGGTGCAAGTATATTACATATCTAGTCCAATTCACATGTAAGATGTTATCTTCCAAAAATACCAAAGCTGACAATCTCCCCCTAAGATAGCGTCACACGTAAATGGTTTTAATGAGACCTATAAATACATAACCAAAGTTAGATAACAATATTGAAAATGTCGTTGAATCGCAAAGTCTCTAATATCAAGATATTGAGGATGATTTGGAGTTCTTTCTTCCGAATACTTCGGCATAGATCTTTTTCCACTGGAAGATCTTGATCTTTTTCAGCTCTGAACTCTTTATGCATCCTCCTTGAAGTTCCTTCTTCCGAATATTTCAGCATTAATCTTTGTCCACTGAAGGCTCTTGATCTTTTTTAGCTCTGGACTTCACGTGTTGTAATGGTCTAGTTAGGTTTTTACCCCTTCCTAACTAGTGATCCTTCTTCTTTCATTTGCTCCCTCCCAAACTGACAACCCTTCTATTAATTCTTTTTAGTCTTCTGATCACACAACGGATAATTAAATCTCTTTAGTATTCTAACACGCGGCGGATAAAGTAGACACTAGAATGTAGCACAATGGTTGTCGTTTGGGGAGCATCATATCAGCATCACTCACATAGATCTGCATCCAAGTTGGTATATAAACCAATTGGTAAATAAGCCCCAGTGTACTCATTATTGAAGAACAATTCCTTCAATCAACCAATCATGGAACACAAAACATTAATACCCGTCTTACTACTAGGTGTACCTCACTTCTCACTCCTGATGGTTACAAGTTATCGGAATCATTATATTGTTGTGTACATGCCGTAAAATCAATCTTGGTGCAACACGGTTGTGTAAAATACCCCATGAGTGTATGTCGATCTATGACTCTCTTTTTTTACAATCCTGTCTCTTTTCTTCAACCTATAAGTGACCTCTTCAGAATCCAACCATCTAGTAAATGACCACTCTATGGAGACAACCCAATATAACCAACTTGTAAATGAACTAAACACCCACCTTTGTGACTTAATACTTGTGCTAATGATAATTGTGACTTAGAATGTCACACCCCGCTAAGAGCGGAAACACGAGGTGCAACGAAATGTAACATCGCATAAGATAGTAGAACAACACCATCTATGATTTAAGAAATGGGTTTACAATGTTACATAAAGATTTTATACAATATTGAGTAGTGAAAACATAAGTCTTAATATTATCAAAGTTAAGTCTTTAGGAAAGGTCTTGGCCAAGTCACTCAGTCTTTGATATGAGGACAATGTATGACTTCAATATGCATGCCTTCAAAATACGACTATCGATCACCTGAAAATAATACTCGAAAACGTCAACATAATGTTGGTGAGCTCGTAGGTTTTTAAGGAAATGCAATTCAATTTTGTTGTGCATAGTATAATCAGTAAGACATAAGTAAAATAGTTTTCTTGTACAATGCAAGACATGAAAGGACATGTGTAAAAATAATAGCGCAGAGCAAGTAGTAAATGAAATAGAATTCACATCATGAAATCCGACCACCACGTGGTCACAATAGAAATCCAAATACACTGGGTGCCTCTTCCCAAAGTCATACTGGGTGCCTCTACCCAAAGATGTACTGGGTGCCTCTACCCAAAGATATACTGGGTGCCTCTACCCAAAGAAGTACTGGGTGCCTCTACCCAAAGATATACTGGGTGCCTCTACCCAAAGATATACTGTAAATTCATGGTCATGATTTACACAATATGAACACACATAATACCAACAATATTGCGTAAGTAACGCACAATTATTTACACATACATGTCTAAAAGAAATAAATATGAATTTAGCACAGCAAAAAAAATAATGTAAATGAAATAGTAATTGAGTATTATTTTCCCCTAAGAAAATATCGAAAAATGGGACCACGAGTACTCACCTCAAAATTGATGAGATAAAGGGAATGACTCCTAGCAAATAGCCATAAGAAATCAACGCACACTTGATAATAGTGATCAACTTATTTCTCCTTCGTCCAATCTACAATAATCCGAGAATAGACTATCATTTAGAAACATCTTTAATTACTTCGTACATATTCGAGTTATATATTTTGAATACACGATCAGTTATGTAAGTACTATGTATTAGAACTTGCATGGCCAAGTTGTATAATAATGAAATTGTTTTCTTTTTGTGCATGGCATCTCCTTAATCATTTACATACTATGAAACTTCAATATTATAATCGTATAAAAGCCCTACTTCTTTAGTTCTATGATAATTCAATTTAACTAATCTTTACTTTTATTAATGTAACTTGGTTCATATACAGTAGTTATTATAAAGCATGCATGACGTTGGGTGTTCGATATTCATGTACGTTGATTATTTATGTCAATGTGTTTTCATTTGGTTTACTACTCCAAGTAGTACTACATATAAGAAGTCATAACACGACACTAGTTTTTTGTAAATCTACAGGCCCACTCCAAATAGACCTACCTGATCGACACTTATTTGTACCCATAACGACAAGATACAATGACCATACTGAGTTCAAATATTCCTACATTTAGCTTCTATTAAATCTGGTTATTAACATGTTTCAAGGTCGTTTTAGCCATGGTTAGAATCCTTTCGACGGACCACTATTTGACACACACATCCTTCACATTAACGCCATAACCTTTTCTCTTCCGACATACCCCTCGCTAGTGTTTCCAGGTTTGTACGTTTTTTGAGGCCAGTTAAAGAGGTTACTTTAAATAGAGTGGAAGAGCCAAGTACAAGGGTATTTTAGTTATGATTTCATGTGTAGTTATACGCGACAAACTGGTAGGTATCTTAAGAAGATTTAAATAGTTATTTAACATGGCCTTATCCTTGATTAACAAGTGTTATGTTGACTGAAAAGAAAAACAAAAGAATGTCAAGGTAACCTGTGAGTCGATTTGGACACAGAATCGAGTAGGAACAAAACATGGGTCGACCATAACATGTAATTAATAGTGAGTCTTTAAGGTTTCATGTGTTGATATCTTCTAATATATGATAATATGTTAATGAAACGACAACAATTTAGAAGAGGTTGATAAGTATAACTCTTGTGTGTACATTGGAGATTAACGAGGCATAAACATGAGAGGATGGTGCACGAGTCAGAATACAAACACATCTAAGCTTTTTACACCACGAGCCTTCCACCTTACTGCTGTAACGAGAAAAGTGGAGAAGATCAAGGAAAACGTTTTGCCCTTACGAGATCAATAGAGCAGTACCTGTGTGATTTGTTTTGTCGAATGGCTGAGGAGGAAGGCCAGGATCTTATAGAAGGTGAGGGAGGAGCGTGTTTATAAATGGCATGCTATTAATTCTCTCTTAATTGCTTTTATTTGATCAGTTAAGTGTTGATATCTTCTAATATATGATAATATGTTAATAAAACGACAACAATTTAGAAGAGGTTGATAAGTATAACTCTTGTGTGTACCTTGGAGATTAACGAGGCATAAACATGAGAGGATGGTGCACGAGTCAGAATACAAACACATCTAAGCTTTTTACACCACGAGCCTTCCACCCTACTGCTGTAACGAGAAAAGTGGAGAAGATCAAGGAAAACGTTTTGCCCTTACGAGATCAATAGAGCAGTACCTGTGTGATTTGTTTTGTCGAATGGCTGAGGAGGAAGGCCAGGATCTTATAGAAGGTGAGGGAGGAGCGTGTATATAAATGGCATGCTATTAATTCTCTCTTAATTGGCTTTTATTTGATTAGTTAAGTGGTTGATCATAGGACCAAGATTTAAGGGATTTGATTGGGTGAAACAAGAATTTTTGAAAAAAAAGGAACGTGTGATGTCCAGGAAAACATAGGATATTTATTTTTTTGTACCAAGTATTTATTTAGGTTAGTTTCCTTTATTTTGTATTATTACTTGTATGCATAGATTGAAATGCAACTTGGCTTACATTAAGTTTCGAGTTAATTATACATGTGATTTTAGAGCTTAGGGTTTTACAAGTTTTATAATTATAAGGAGAAAGTTGGGTCAAATGTCACGTTGACTAACCTCGTCAGGCGACGGTTCTCACAGTATCACCCCGTTAAAATAATTTTGTCTCGAAATTTAATCGATTTTTTTACTACTAGGAATTTGTCGATACCAATAATGAAGTTTTTCATTAACGAATGTCATTATTTGGTGTTTACAGTGACATTTATGTCAACTGATATATGATTTTCTACAAATTTTGTAACTGAAATCTTATTGTGTTTATTATGCTAAACCTTCCCAATAAGCATTTGACTGATTTCTCAATTTTGGAATTAATTACCTAACATAGCATTTTATGGGGCGAAAATCAATTAATTCTTGATAAGGTATTTCTTAAGGCTCAACACATGCTAACTAGGACGATAAGTTTGCTAATGAAGATGTTATCCCAGATCCAACGCCCTAGTTAATTATAGTAGAGTGAGCTATGCCAGTCTCTCTTAATGCAAATAATAGTACTAAGAATTGAACTAGTACACCCATACCAATATGTAAGTACTATTAATAGAATATGGTATCCAATTGCAACTATCCAGTGATGAGCTTTGATGGTGTAAGCATAAATTTTGAGGGGTTGTCCCAAGACAAAGCAACAAGTCAGTTTCAGCGGCTTAAATTGGTGAGATTTGTGAAGAAAGTCACAGGTAACCAAAGTTAGTGGGTCGCATTTGAGAAAAAAATTGAAAAGGCGATGAGGAAGAAGTTTTGGTTCACGAAGTTACGTAGGAAAGCCTTGAAAAATGATTTTCTAAACTTGGAGTAAGGAGAAATTTAGCTTCAGAGGCATAAAAGGAAATACATGGAACTGTCTCATTATTCAGATAGTCAAGCAGCTACAGAGGGAAGAAGAATCATTTGCTCTTTATCTGGTATTTATCAAAACTCGAAATGGTTTGTAAGAATTGCAACACTAAAAAGTTCTGTACAAGCAGTAAAGGTAGGTAGTGTTTTTGAAATGATTGGAAAAAAATGAGTCGCTTGATATTGGACTAGATGAATACAAAAGTGGGGAGATAATAAGTAGCCGATCAAGAAAATGAAAGATTTAGTTTACATCAGACAATGAAGGATGATATATCTTTTAATCATAGTCACGCAATTGAAATATGAATAAGGAGAGTGATGTTGATTTGGCATAAATGCTTGTTACCAGTATAGGAGATCAAATCGCTTTGTTTTAGGTTGCACCATACAACTAACTTGCGATTATTATGGTTCTTGTGAGCACACTAAGGTCTATGTGTTCGTCAAAAGAAAACGGACGATGATATATGTTGATATTGGAACAATCAAGAAGAATGAAGTATTTAAGGCAAAAAGGGATGATCTTTTGAAATGACTATCAAGGAAGTGTTTTGTTAGGTATATTTCTCGTCAATAACATACTTGCTCACGTGCGATGTTTTGGGTTATGCTATGAATTTATTGTCAGTTGGAGCTCAGGAGTTAAAGTATTCAACTTATTTAGGCAATACTTAAGATGTATAATGACTTTTGAAGTTTTTGTATTAGTGGTCTAAAAATGTATAATTTCATCAGATACTATTAAAAGATGTTTGACTTGATTATGGGTAAGACATCAAAAATCCTTATGGTAACTTACAGTCTATTGATATTCAATGTAAAAGTGATATCGTATTTGAAAAGTAACTAAGTTATCTAGAACTCATGAAAATAGTACAATACCATAGATTACTTGTACGTTGATTGTTTACTTTGACATATCCTCTACCAATAAGAGGTTCTCACCATGTGGAATGAGTTTAAGAAAAGTTATTCATTGTAGAAAGTGTTATATCGTGGCATACGTTGATTGTTTACTTTGATAATATTAGATCAAAGCGTATTTAGGCCTGCTCACAAAGTGAAAGGTATGGGGCGACGAGGCATATGATTCAAAGATATAGGAAAATAATTACTTTTTCGTCAAATTAGTGTCCAGAATAGCCAAAATAGCTAAATCTATATATCATTTTAAAAGTAAAATGAATATGACCTTCCAACAACGCATTGGTAGGATGCAACCAAAGTGGTGTTCAAATAGCATGACTGATGTAAAGGCATACTGGGAAGCATAGTGTAACAAACCAGACAAAGCATGTCAGAAACAAGGCATCCTCAAAACTCTAGCAGGGGATCATGATGTAACACGTATAGGATGACACATAAAATGAATAACAACACATACAGGAATGCAAACAAGCAAATAATGCAATGTGCACATGTACACGGCTGATGCAATTTCTGGTGGCCTAGCTTTGGGGTCCAACCAAACATGAACCAAGACAACTACCCCCATCATTCCATGATCCCTCATGAATTAGGCATAGTTGATCAGGCTATGCATAATTTAGGAATGATGATGAAATGCTCGGGCTAGCCGACTCGTACCATGTTTGGAGTTTTATGAAAACTTTCGTTTGGTTATAGTTTAGGTTTTTATTTTAGAAAAACCGGCATTCTCTATAACCTTAGGCTCTGATACCATTCTGTCACACCCCGCTAAGAGCGGAAACACGAGGTGCAACGAAATGTAACATCGCATAAGATAGTAGAACAACACCATCTATGATTTAAGAAATGGGTTTACAATGTTACATAAGGATTTTATACAATATTGAGTAGTGAAAACATAAGTCTTAATACTATCAAAGTTAGGTCTTTAGGAAAGGTCTTGGCCAAGTCACTCAGTCTTTGATATGAGGACAATGTATGACTTCAATATGCATGCCTTCAAAATACGACTATCGATCACCTAAAAATAATACTCGAAAACGTCAACATAATGTTGGTGAGCTCGTAGGTTTTAAAGGAAATGTAATTCAATTTTGTTGTACATAGTATAATCAGTAAGACATAAGTAAAATAGTTTTCCTGTACAATGCAAGACATGAAAGGACATGTGTAAAAATAATAGCGCAGAGCAAGTAGTAAATGAAATGTAATTCACATCATGAAATCCGACCACCACGTGGTCACAATAGAAATCCAAATACACTAGGTGCCTCTTCCCAAAGTCATACTGGGTGCCTCTACCCAAAGATGTATTGGGTGCCTCTACCCAAAGATATACTGTAAATTCATGGTCATGATTTACACAATATGAACACACATAATACCAACAATATTGCGTAAGTAACGCACAATTATATACACATACATGTCTAAAAGAAATAAATATGAATTTAGCACAGCAAAAAAAAAATGTAAATGAAATAGTAATTGAGTATTATTTTCCCCCAAGAAAATATCGAAAAATGGGGCCACGAGTACTCACCTCAAAATTGATGAGATAAAGGGAATGACTCCTAGCAAATAGCCATAAGAAATCAATGCACACTTGATAATAGTGATCAACCTATTTCTCCCTCGACCAATCTACAATAATCCGAGAATAGACTATCATTTAGAAACCTCTTTAATTACTACATATTCGAGTTATATATTTTGAATACACGATCAGTTATGTAAGTACTATGTATTAGAACTTGCATGGCCAAGTTGTATAATAATGAAATTGTTTTCTTTTGTGCATGGCATCTCCTTAATCATTTACATACTATGAAACTTCAATATTATAATCGTATAAAAGCCCTACTTCTTTAGTTCTATGATAATTCAATTTAACTAATATTTACTTTTATTAATGTAACTTGGTTCATATACAGTAGTTATTATAAAGCATGCATGACGTTGGGTGTTCGATATTCATGTACGTTGATTATTTATGTCAATGTGTTTTCATTTGGTTTACTACTTCAAGTAGTACTAGATAATTAGATATAAGAAGTCATAACACGACACTAGTTTTTTGTAAATCTACAGGCCCACTCCAAATAGACCTACCTGATCGACACTTATTTGTACCCATAACGACAAGATACAATTAATGACCATACTGAGTTCAAATATTCCTACATTTAGCTTCTATTAAATCTGGTTATTAACATGTTTCAAGGTCGTTTTAGCCATGGTTAGAATCCTTTCGACGGACCTCTATTTGACACACACATCCTTCACATTAACGCCACAACCTTTTCTCTTCCGACAGACCCCTCGCTAGTGTTTCCAGGTTTGTACGTTTTTTGAGGCCAGTTAAATAGGTTACTTTAAATAGAGTGGAAGAGCCAAGTACAAGGGTATTTTAGTTATGATTTCATGTGTAGTTATACGCGACAAACTGGTAGGTATCTTAAGATGATTTAAGTAGTTATTTAACATGGCCTTATCCTTGATTAACAAGTGTTATGTTGACTGAAAAGAAAAACAAAATAATGCCAAGGTAACCTGTGAGTCGATTTGGACACAGAATCGAGTAGGAACAAAACATGGGTCGACCATAACATGTAATTAATAGTGAGTCTTTAAGGTTTCATGTGTTGATATCTTCTAATATATGATAATATGTTAATGAAACGACAACAATTTAGAAGAGGTTGATAAGTATAACTCTTGTGTGTACCTTGGAGATTAACGAGGCATAAACATGAGAGGATGGTGAACGAGTCAGAATACAAACACATCTAAGCTTTTTACACCACGAGCCTTCCACCCTACTGTTGTAACGAGAAAAGTGGAGAAGATCAAGGAAAACTTTTTGCCCTTACGAGATCAATAGCGCAGTACCTGTGTGATTTGTTTTGTCGAATGGCTGAGGAGGAAAAGAATTAGGCCAGGATCTTATAGAAGGTGAGGGAGGAGCGTGTATATAAATGGCATGCTATTTTTATTTTATTTTTTCGAAAGTTAAATGGCATGCTATTAATTCTCTCTTAATTGGCTTTTATTTGATCAGTTAAGTGATTGATCATAGGACCAAGATTTAAGGGATTTGATTGGGTGAAACAAGAATTTTTGAAAAAAAAGGAACGTGTGATGTCTAGGAAAACATAGGATATTTATTTTTTTGTACCAAGTATTTATTTAGGTTAGTTTCTTTTATTTTGTATTATTACTTATATGCATAGATTGAAATGCAAATTGGCTTACGTTAAGTTTCGAGTTAATTATACATGTGATTTTAAAGCTTAGGGTTTTACAAGTTTTATAATTATAAGGAGAAAGTTGGGTCAAATGTCACGTTGACTAACCTCGTCAGGCGACGATTCTCACATAGAACCTATAGTGAGCACTACAACATAACTCCTTAAAGTATGAGGTGCACATACAACCAACTAACCAACGTCTCTAAGATAAATAAGTAAACCCGTGAAATGTCACTTCAATCCCAAATAAGCAATATCGTACAAAACTCCGTAGCCACAAAAATACCGATATTAGCCATTGTCTTTTGATATTATCCTTGATCAGGATCGTTTAAGCGAGACGTGGTTTGTTTTGAAATGGGAAAAATTGGGGTTAAAATGATAAAACGGTGAGACGAATCATGTTTGATGAAACGATGAAACGAATCAAGTTTAATAAGTGTAGACCAATAATATCCGATGTGTATTTTTTGTTTTGGTATTTTCGGTACTTTAGGGATTGAAAAAACTAGGGTTTTGTATGTTATATATTCGGTGAAATCTTAAGAAACACGGAAGAATTTCACAGCTTGAAGCTAGGTAAAAACCCTTGAGATTTAGAAGAATTTGGTGAAACTCATAAATTTTGGTCAAATTCGGAAAGGTTCTCAGTCAGACTCGGAAGAAAACATGCAAACTCGGAGAAATCCATCCCAAACTTGGAGAAATGCATGCAAACTCGGAGAAACTCATACCAAACTCAGAGAAACTCATAACAAAATCGAAGAAACTTATACCAAACTCGGAGAAATGCATGCAAACTCGGAGAAATGCATACAAAACTCGGAGAAACTCATAAAAATACATACTTTTTCCAGAAAAACATCAAAAACGTATTTTTTTTTCACCACGATTCGCCCCCGGTTATCTATGATGCCACTTGTAAACATCAAGAAACACCTTCGGGAGGTTGAGGTTGATCGAAATAAGCATACATATTAAAGAGAGAACGTAGAGAGAGAAAGGTGAAGATAAGTATTTTTTTTTCTTAAATGAAATAAAATAACATTACTACACTATTTTTCCACACCCCTCATAGAGAGTCATGATGGATACTTATAGGCCCTTTACATCACTAGTTTTCCCCGTGTACAAAATTAGTCCTTGTGGGTGCAACTATATTACATATCTGGTCTAATTCACGTGTAAGACGTTATCTTCATAAAATGGCAAAGCTAACAGCTGGAAATATCTATTTTTTGTGTTATTTTTTGGCTATTGTTGTGTTGATATAAGGTGTTTGAAGTTTAGGTTAATTAATGGGAAACTTGAGGTGCAAGTAAGTCAATTCCAAGGATTTACTTGGAGATCAAGATTTTGGTTGCAAAGAGTATCTTCAAAAGGTTTCAAAGGTTTTAAATGGTTAACGATTTCGAGTTCCTTGGTGGTAAACAATCTTGAAGGTTAAGAAGCTTCAATGGTTTGTTGGTTTTGGGGGGCTTGATAAATCGGGTTTATTGGCTCATGTGGTTTCTTGAATATCAAATCTTAGCGATAACTTGGAAGACAAACAAGGTTTAGTTGTTTCTTTATGATTCAAGGAAAGTGATTGCTTGGGGTACAAGTTTTGAAGATTTGAGGTGAAAAGATCGAACCTTTAGAGGTTTTCTAAATGCAAGTAGATCAAGATTTCAAGAAAGCGGGGTTTACACACGATTTGTGAGGCTTGTTAAAAAGATTGAGTCTTTAGAATTTCTAAAGGGTTAAAATAACTTGACAAGGTTAAAGCAAGGTTTGAAGAACAATGGCTAGTATGAATACTAGTTTTAACATCGAAAATCTCGATGGGTTCGGTGTACAAAAGCATGAAGGTTCTAAAAAAGTTGGGTTCAAGCAACTTGGTCCTAGTGTGAAAACAGGATCCCATGGAGTACATGTTCAAAAGCGTGTTTAATTTGAGGTGGTACTGCAGGGAGCTCAAGAAAAAAGTCAAGGTGAGGTTATTCAGGATAGTAACAATGATTTGAAGTGGCTCAAAGAAAGTTGGAGGTTAAACAACTTGAAAGAAAGATAAACACGAACTGCTTGGTAAATGAGCAGGTACAACTTGGTGCAAAGGTGGGGCAGACATTATGGAAATCAGAGTACCTGGTTAAGAGGATGCAGAGGTTAATGTTGTTGAAAAGAAGAAGGTGAAGGAGGTAAAAGGAATCTAACTTGAATATTGACTAAGGTATAATGCTTGGTTTACAAGGTTGTCCCTCGTTCGAGGTTCCAGCATTGGATGAAAATGTTGAGTGTCGGTATAGACTAAGAATCACTTCTAAGGTGAAAAATGTTATGATACAGTATCAATTCTTAGTGGACTATAGCGTAATTAGTCTATGTATAAGGATTTAATAGTTAAATAGAGTTAGGGTTAAACTTAAACTAGAATAGCTTGATGTGCAAGACAAGCAAAGATACTATGAAGTTCTAACTTTATAGAGATTGTACCCTCTCATATCTATGAATAGATGTGAAGGTGGAGGGGGAGCTAGTGAAATTCATTCTTCTTGTCTTGATATAAGCCTTTATTGGTTATTAATAAAGGGGTTCGAGAGTATATTGTGTACATATTGTCTTTTATTTTCTTGATTGTCTTGTAATCGTGAGATCAATTCTTTTTGTGAGTTTTTTTAATTAATTTCGCGCTAAACTTTGAGTTTGTAAGACCATCTTCAACGTTGGCACTAAATGTGCTTTTTGCACTAATTTAGTGCCAAAAGGTACAAAAAAATCTTCTCCAATTTTGACACTAGCTTTAGCACTAATTTAGTGATATGAATAGTAAAACACAAATATAGTGCTACACTATATTTGTCACTAATACTATTCATCTTATTTAAACTCAACATTTTTATTTATTTATTTATTTTTATTTTTTTGGAAAGCAACTCAACATATTTGTTAAACATTAATACTAACTATAAAAGCGAAAAATAACTTATATAAACTATATTATTGTAAGTCTCCGATTAATATGTATTATTTTAGCTTTTTTTTTTTTAATTTATTGTGTTGACTTGTATTTTAGATTGATTAAAAATGTTAAGTGCTAAAATTTAGTGTTACACATTAAAAGAACTTTTATTTGGTATAAGAATATGCTATGAAGATACTTATTTTACATTATTTTAGTGAAAAGTTTTAGTGTTAATATTGGAGATGATCAAAAAAGTTTTATCCGACATAATGTTAACTTAACCTTATCAATTTATCATAAACGCAAAAGCGTTGAAAGGTGTTTTTCGGATAAACTTTCTTCTTTTTATTGGGCTTGGCGTAGAGCTGCTAGAATGGGCCAGGAAATAGTCGAGCGGCCAATTCTCCTTGATGTCGTCCGTAGCAACTAATCATATTGGGATTCACTTTAGAAAATTCAAAACATTACTCAGAAGCCTCACTAAACTTTAGATCAACATCCATACTTGGCATCTCACGAAAAATCGTCTTCCAACAGGATTTAATTTAGATCACCGTGGAATAGATCTCAATTCGACACGTTGTTCGGGTTTTTGATAAGGATGTCAAAACAGCGGAACACCTATTCATTCATTGCAAGATTTCCCGAAACCTTTCGATAATGGTTAAGAATTGGTAGGGAATGGACGACGTTACAAGTGTTAGTTTAATAAAGGCTTGGGATAGTTGGTTTAAGCCCATTTATCTTTTAGGGTTTTCTTGTTTTGTAATCTATTTAATGTTTCGCATTTTCAAGTTAAGAATACAATTATTATCAATACAATTTTCTGTTTATATTGGTTTCTACATAGTATCAAGAGTCATATTAGTCTTGTAATTGTTCCAATTCGGTAGAGATGGTTTGTTGCTAAATTATGATTGTGTGATGTATTGAAAGTGACGCATGATCAGTCGGTGTTAGTCAAACTTCTCAGCCTCTGATTGAGATTAGTGTTTGGCCTATTATTTTTAGGGCAAATCGCACAAAAAAATATCACACTTTAGGTTGATTTTAATTTTAGGTACTTAACTTTTTTCTCTTAATTTAAAGTATCGAAGTTATTTTTTGTGCAATACAAGGTTTTTTTGACTTTTCGAAAGCGGTTACCAGTCATAATATTAGCCGAAATGAATTTTAAATGCTCAATTATAATGATATATCACATTAATTAACCAACTCAGCTGAATAAATGGCCCATAACACCATTCGAAAAGTCAAAAAACCTTATATTGCACGAAAAATAACTTTGATACCTTAAATTGAAAAAAATAAAGTTGAGTACCTAAACTTCAAATTGACCTTAAGTGTGATACTTTTCTGTGCGATTTGCCATTGTTTTTAATATGCTTTTATTTGTGATTTTGTTTGCTCGTAATTTTAATTTTGTCTACTTGGAACTTTTTTTTATTTGTATATATATATATATATTGGTAAACGAATTTGTGGGACAGTTGTTTCGTGTTATTGGAAACTTGGGAGGTTGATAATTCTAAAATTATGACTTGGATCAACAATTATGTTCTTCAATTGGCAAAGTACGAGACTGCCAAGCTAGTGTGGGATCATGTTGCTAAGCTATACACACAATCTAACTTTGCTAAACAATATCAACTTAAGACAGATATTTGTGCACTTCAGCAGAATGATTTCTATTCTGCTATGGCAGCCTTATGGGATCAGTTGGCATTAACAGAACTTGCAGCTAGGGGTGTTATTCAGATTGACCCGGTCGGGTTCGGGTCAACTCGAGTCAGGTCAACTCGGGTCGAGTCAAGCCTTAAAAAAACATACCCGAACCCGACCTTATTTAGAACTTGGGTCAACTCGGGTCGGGTCAATTCGAGTTCGGGTCAACTCGGGTCTGGTCAATCGGGTTGGGTCAATTCAGGTTCGGGGTCAACCCGAGTTTTTTACATTGTAAAAGTGTTGTTGAGCCGGGTTAGTCGGGTTCGAGTCGAGTTCGGGGTCGGGTCAATGCTAAAAAAGCATACTCGAACCCGACCTTGTTTAGAACTCGGGTCAATTCGGGTTGACCCGATTGACCCGAATATAAATTTGAACCCGAACCCGAATATAATTTTGAACCCGATTGACCTAACCCGAATTAACTCGGGTCGGGTCGGGTTCGGGTCAGGTCAGCCCGAATGACACCCCTACTTGCAGCATTTAGCAGTTTTGATCCTTACATCAAAGGAAGAGAATCACAACATTTGGTTCAGTTCCTTATGGCATTGCGTCATGATTTTGAAGGATTGTGGGGTTCAATTCTTCATCGTGAACCTTTACCCTCTGTTGATTCAGTAGTTAGTGAATTGCTTGCAGTGGAGATTCGTCTAAAGTCTCTAGATGATCAGAAGATAGATGCACAACAAGGTTCTTATGTTTTTGTAGCTTCACGTCGGTTTTCGAATGGCATCATAAAAAAACCTATAATTCCTATTGATGAGTGTGCATATTGTAGACATAAGGGTCATTGGAAATTTGAGTGTCCTTTTAAACCAAAACCATCAGGTTTGTCCACCACAAAAGCAACCATCCTACCATAATAATGGTGTTCCTGCCCCATCTAAAGACCCTTCTATGATTAAGCAATTTCAAAAATACTTATCTTTTCAGTATCATGTTATGACAAGTTCACATGATAAATGTTTTTTTACATCATCACATGGAGCAAATGCAGACTCTGACTGGGACATGCCATAGGCAATGGGAACTCTAAGTTTAGAAAAAAATTTATGTATATCTACTCTTTGTCTACTGTTGTTCGGATCTGTCTACCTGAATCTGCATATGTTTCTCTGCTCCATCTGTCTGCCTGAACCTGCTCTTCGTTTACCTTCGTTCGGATCTCTCTGCCTAAATCTGTATATGTTTGTTGCATGTGTCTGCCTGAATCTGCTCTTCGTCTACCTCTGTTGGGAACTCTCTGCTGAATCTGCATCTGTCTGTCTGCATTTGTCCGTCTGATTTCAAAGTATTCTTGTCAAACTCTCAATGTAGCATTGTGAGTTTGAGGGGGAATGTTATTTTAATAAGGGCTTAGGCCCGTTGGTTTAAGCCCATTTATCATCTAGGATCTTCTTGTTTTGTAGTCTATTTAGTGTTTCGTATTTTCCAGTTCAGAATACAATTTCCGATTTTATATTGGTTTCCACACCAAGTTCTGTCGCTGAGATGGTCTCATGGGCTGACTTGATGAACTTTTCAGGCTTTTTGAAGACTTGTTTCAATGCGGTTGTGCATGGGTTATATGGCGTTATAGTAATCAAGTTTGTTTCAAAATGAAATCTCCTAATGTAGACATGTTAGCTAGTGATTTAAAAACGGCCATTGCACTCTTGGACTGTTCATAAAAGCAAAAATATTAAACCTATTTCATTCGACATACTGGATTGTAATTTTGGCTTTGCGTCTAGCTATTAGCTAGAGTGCTCAAAATAAAACAGGATTTGTTAAAAAAATCCGTAACCTTAACAATTATCACACTTATTAAGGATAAGATAAGCTAATTGGTCATACATTTAGCTGTTTTAGTAATTCTGCTAAGATCAGTTACTTATTTGCATTTTTTTTTTGAACGGAAAGAATATATTAAAGACTAGCAAGAAGCTAGTATAAAAACAGGGTATTAGAAGCCATATTAGGGAGGTACAACCACCGATCCCATGACATCTTACATTTCTTGCGTCTATTACTAATCCAAAAATAAGAAAGAGACTGAATATCATCGAAGATGTCATCCTTGCGGGGCTTACGCGTTCCAAAAATGAGCTTATTACGAAAGCTCCATATAGTCCAAAAGGCGACCATGATAACGGCATCAAAAACCTTCTTTGACTCGGCATCAAGGGCAACATCATCAGGCCAAGTAACTAGCGATTTGACTGTCACCTCCCTTGGGGTAGGCACCCCCCACCAAAGAGAGATCCTATGCCAAAGAGGATACAAATCCGGACAAGAAGAAAACATGTGCTGTGTCGATTCTCCTATATGCATACACACCGGGCATAACAAAGAATCCAAATCAATACTTTTGTCTCTTAAATTCAGCCGAGTAGGAATTCTATCTCTAAAAATGCGCCATAGCAATATATTAAGTTTTATAGGGACCAACGAGTTCCACCTAGTAGGAACCCCAAAAGAACCTAATAGAAGCAAGTCCAAACATGAACTCACTGAAGAGACAGAAAAAACACCAGAGTCATCCATATCCCACACAATCCGATCCGGAGCTTCAGAGAAAGTGAACTCCTTGAGTTTGCCCTACAAGGTGATCCACTGTGAATTTGGAATGCCAATTCTTGGTTTTCTCCCAAATCGCCGCCAAAAGCTTTTCCGATGAATTTCTTTCTATCACCTTAGCATCCGGGTCAGGGTCAAGCGGGAAAAGCCCTGGAAATTGATCCATGAGAGGACGGTTACCTAGCCATTGATCCCGCCAAAAGGAAGTCTTGTCTCCAATCCCCACTTTGATCCTACAAAAGCTATCCAAGTGAAGACCTTTAACTTCCAATTGATCCATAGCCCGACCGATGTTGACCCAAGGGCTTAGGCCTCCAAACCGAGAGGAGGAAGGCCGAAAACCCCCTTCCCTATGGACACCATGAATTGAGGTGACAAGACGCGCCCACAAAGCATTAGGATTATCCCTAAATCTCCATATCCATTTGAACAAAAGAGCCTTATTAAAGGAAGCCATGCTCCCCACCCCAAGGCCACCAGAATCACGGGCAGAAAGCACCCTGTTCCAAGCAATCCAATGCAATTTCCTCTAACCCAAATCAGCACCCCAAAAAAACGAGCCCTCAGAGATTCAAGTAACTTGAGAACCGTTGCAAGAACCTTGTAAATCGACATATAATAAATAGCCAGGCAACCTGCAACAGACTTTAGCAAGGTCAACCGGCCTCCCATGGAAAGAAGTTTAGCCTTCCATGAAGACAAATTCTTAGTGAATTTATCAATCATTGGCTTCCAAGAATCAATACGGTTCATATTGCACCCCACAGGAACACCCAGATAAATGAAAGGAAGGCGAGTCGCACTACATCCAATCATCTCGGCAATCTGATGGACTTCAATGAGATCAACACCTATCTCAGTTAACTTGCTTTTGTTTAAGTTAATTTTGAGTCCAGAAGCTAGTTGAAAGACCCGCAACATCTGAATAATACGCCTCGCATTTTGGACCCCCCAATCACATAAAAGAATAGCATCATCTGCATACATAAGATGTGAAATCCGAATGTCCAAGGAGCCAATCGACACTCCCTGAAACATGCCAGCCCGACAAGCCTCCGAGATACCCAAATGGAACCCTTCCATAGCAAGAAAAAATAAGAAAGGAGACAAAGGATCACCCTGCCTAAGCCCCCGTTGAACATCAAACTCCTCCGTAGGAACTCCATTAAGAAGCACCGAGGCTCTAGAAGAAGTGAGAGCTGCTTTGACCCAAGCAATCCAACTTACAGTGAATCCCATCTTGTTCATGACTTCAAAGAGAAAGTCCCATGACAGAGAGTCGTACGCTTTTTCAAAATCCACCTTAAACACCAAGAGTTTTCTCTGGGTAGCTTTAAAATGGGCTATAATCTCATTTAACATCATAGGGCCATCAAGAATGTGTCTGCCTTTGATAAAAGCTGATTGTTCAGGACTAACAATCGAATCAATCACCATGGCCAGTCTATTTGCTAGAAGCTTCCCGATGATTTTATATTGACACCCAATAAGACTTATTAGCCGATAGTCTGAAGTAAATCTTGGGTCTTTTCCCTTGGGAATAAGAGCAATAAAAGAAGGGTTACACCCACGAGGAATAACCTTACAGTTCTGAAAACTACGAACCAAGGCGAAAACATCTTCTTTGATCACCTCCCAAAATCTCTTGAAGAAACCAAACGTGAAGTCGTCCGGACCCGGAGCCTTATCCGAACCACAATCCCACACAGCTTTCTTTATCTCCTCACAATAGAAAGGAGCGTCAAGGCTCGTAATCTGATTAGTAGACAACTTGAGAAAGCTATCAGAAAGTATGGTAGGCCGAACCCCACCATCCTTAGAAAAACGATACTGAAAGTGATCCCTAAACTCGGCCATAACAACATTTGGCTCAATCGTCCAAACACCATTTTTATCACTCCACGGATAGCATCTTGCCTTTTCTTCCGGTTAATATACGAATGAAAATAAGAATAATTTTCATCTCCCTCGATGGCCCACTTAACCTTAGCCTTTTGAGCTAAGTCAAGATTTTCCACATGTTCGATGTCTCTAAGCTGCTTAATAAGATGAACCCTTTTTGGATATCATATGTCGAAGCTGAACCATCTTCTACCCTATTCTGGATATCCTGAACCTCAGCCCGCATTTCGGTTTTATGAGCCTCTGAAGTTTGCCTTCTAATATTATTCCAGTGCTTAATTTTATTCTTAAGAGATTGCAATTTTTTCTTAAAAATAATCATTGCATTTGATTCCCCCGCAATAGGCTCCTCCCATGAATCTTTAACCAGTTTCTCGAACCCATCCAACTCCATCCAAGAGTGAAATAATCGAAAAGGATGAGGCCCATAATCAACCTTTTGCTTGCATAGTAAAATGGGATAGTGGTCTGGCATGCCTTTTTCCAACACCGTAGCAGCAAGATGTTGAAAAACATCAAACATCCCCTCTGAGAGCAAGAACCGGTCCAATTTACTCATCTTATTACCCAATATGTTCGACCACGTGAAAGAGAAACCCCCCAAAGGAACATCCACCAAGGCCGAATCATCAATGAACTGATTAAAATCACGCGCGGCATGTTCATGAAACACGGTTCCAAACCTTTCCGAGGCATCTCTGACTTCATTGAAATCACCCATAACCACAATCTCACCTTCGGTCCTAGAAAAGAGCCGAAGGAGAGACTCCCACACCTGTTTTTTGCTACCCAAATCTTGAGGGAAATACACCGAAACCATCAAAGTTTTCACATTTTTAGAAGCCTAGACTCCTTGGATGGCGACATAGTTTGAATGAACAAAGACTTGTTGTTTGATGAACAAGTTTGGTTCCCAAATAACCAGAATACCACCTGATTGGCCTCTCGCGTTGGAATGCAAATAATCAAAATGTATATTACCCCACAAAGAACGAACCATAGCGATCTCAATAGAAGAGACCTTAGTCTCTTGAATTGCCACGAAATTGACCCGATAATTATTACATAGCTTTCTTAACCACGTTCCTTTATCAACATTCCCGATGCCTTGCATATTAATTGAGATGCAATTCATTTGGAAACATGTTTTGCCCCGATACTACTAATAACATCCAGCTTATCCTGAGCACATCCGTTCATACTATACCCCATAGCAATCCCCATCTCAATTAGAGCATCTAAACTGTCCACCACAAAAGCTTGGTTCGGGATTTGCTGCACACTGTCTGAGAAAGACGACCCACATGATCCGCCTCTTTCCATTGTAACATATCGATCCTGATTGGGGCCCTCATTTGTGAACTCTGGTGGGTGCGACAAAGAGACCTCGACACTATCCTCCTTTTTCTCGGCCTCCATATCAAATGGCACCATCGGGTCTGATTTAGTCTTTTTCAATCTCTGTAATTTGGCTTTTTCAGCCTCCTTACGAATAAGATCAGAGAGACTAAATGGATCGGAGTCTTGTAAGTTATCCAGACCATCCTCCTCTTGTACGTACTCCACACTGTTAACTTCTTCTTCATCAAGGTCAATAGCTTCACCTTCTAAAGACGGTTCTGTGTCCCGGAATATATCAGCCTTCTCTTTAAAAGATGGTAGCCAACCCGATACTTCACGCACCCTAACCACAAACATAGATTCATCTATGATAATGGGTATCTCCTCATTAATAATACCCATATTCTCTGTCTCGACGCATATCCTGGTGGTGGCTAAGGTGTTTCCCAAATCGTCATTCATGTGCACAATATTACCCCACTTAGAAGCAAGCTTACAAAAGTTGGCTCCACTCCAAGCTCTAACAGGTAAACCATCACAATCCAACCACATCAACCTTTCTTTGCATACAAAATCTCGAGACCAGTCCATAAATTGCTTGAACCATGAACGGACCACAACGTTGCTTTGAAAATTTACACATGCTTCAGGGGACATAAATTTCAACATAACCCACATACCTCCCATGTAACGAATATCCACGTCAAGAAACCCTTGCGCTTTACACATGTCAACTAATACTGGCAAAGACACGAACTCCTTCACACGACCAAGGCATACCTTGTCACACTCGTCGGTTCTTACAACATATTCCCCGGAAACTAACTGAATAGGTTCATCAGCGGGTTTAACGATGGTAAGACTTCAGCTTAGGTTCAACCACAGCAGCATAAGATGGTCTATCATGACTACCTTTATAGTGTTTTTTAACTAGCGGGGGCTTGAAAATTGTCTCACTGCCCAACTCATAACTCTGATTATGTATCTGCCCATTCCTTATCACATTGCCAAACCGATCTCGGATTACAGATGATGCAAAGAGTTTATAAGAACCAATCCATATGTTACGCAAATTGTCTATCAGAGAGTGCACATCATCTACCTTGATAAATCTAACGAGTTGCATATTTGCATCTGTTCTAGTGAAATTCCATGTTAGTAAAAGTCATCGAGTAGTTGGTTGATATTTGTAAGAATAACCATTTATCTTGCTATAAATAACAACAAGCAAATATTTGTCAAGTTAGAGGTTTGTTTAAATATTTCTTTTTTTATTACTAAGGTATCAAAATGGAACAAAAGAGAGAGTCTGGTCAAAATCGAAATTTAAATAAAAGGAGAACCCGGTCATAAACTTTAGGACACATAAACAAGTCATTGTTTATTCACAACACATATGGATATTTGATACTTACATTATATCTAGAGAAGAGACGAGTTTTACATATCACAGAAAAGTTGCGTTTTAAGAGACAAAAAAAAATGATTAGTAATTTTGATTAAAATGAAATTACATCCACTTAGAAAGAATGTTTCATGAATCGTTACTTGTTAGACAAAAAAATTATATCATCGCAAAAAGCACTATATCATCTTTCTAGAGATAAGCACTTGTAAATTTTCGTTTCTTCAACGATAATATGGACGTCGCAAAAAGCAATTACATGTGATTTAACGATAATTTAAAATTGTTCAAATACTAAACAACTGTACCAAAATGGATACCAAAAGTTTTCTCATTTTTTCAATGGAAAACACATATTTATATATAACACATTGTATTGAATTCCTAAACTAGATCAATTTATTCATAAAAGTTTGGCAGAAATACAAGAAAAAAAATGGTGTTAAAAGTCACATGACATATTATATGTGATTTAACACTATTCAAAAAGTTTGACCATTAAATCTTTGTAATTAAATGTGTATAAGTATTCGTATTGAACTCCAAAATTTCACTATTTTTTCCAACGGAAATCACACATCCAAATTTTTGTATGCCACAAAATATTTGGGCATATGAATCAATTCAATTTCTTCGTAACAATTGGACAAAATTACAAAACAAAATGGTATTAAAAACTCGCTTGATATACCACATATGTTTTAGCTATAATATACGATTTCTAACCTTTTAGAACATGTAAATTGAAATAAATTTTCTTATTAAACTTTGACAATTTAGTTGTTTCTTGTATTGAACATTAAACATTCATAGCTTTTCAACTATATATACACATAGTGTTTGAGCTCTTGACATAAAGTCACATGTGATTTTTGAACCATATTCTATAATTACATAGGATAAAAATCGCATATGATAAAAATCACATGTAATTTTAAACCTAAATTTATGATTATGCGAAAAAACACATGATGATTATATGTACATTTTAATACAACAAGATTTCTATCACACGGTTAATAAACATATATCTTCAAACAGATGTAAGTTAACATGAATCATTAGTGTAAAATATGAATACCTACAATAAAAGATGAAATATTTATGTGCTTTGTTAAACTTTGAAGAATTAATTGCAACGTATTATATGTTTAAATATAATATGTCATATATAGTTGGAAAGTTATGAATATCTAGTTTAGAGTAAAAATTTGTGAAACTTTAAAATTTGTGAAGTTGTTGGTAAATCACCTGTGATATACGAAAAAATAAGAAAACAAACATGAAAAAAGCAAATGAAAAAGAAGACGAAGACGAATAAATGTCAAAACTATATCAAAGTATCATTTAATGAAAGATAATTAAATGTTCATCGCGATAATGTAATCTTGTTTCTCTGTTCTCAAGTTTTTTAAATGAAATAAAAGAAGAGAAGAGTTAAAAATGGGCAGAAAAGAAGAGGAGATAAATGAAATTAAATTTTTTTTATATCTTGTTCCCGAGTTGGAAGAGAAAAGAAGAGATAACAAATGATTTTACAATTATACCTTTGGTTATATATAAAAGTTATATTTTATATTAGGTCATTTAAGTAATTTTTTTTAATTTAAAGCTTCCTAATATAACTTCTGTCCACATCATCCCACTTTTGGAGAGAAAGTTTTGGAGAGAAGTTTAGCCAAAATTACTCTCCTCTTCTTTTCTCTTCTCTCATAAAAAAACTCAGCAACACAAATTTATTTTGTTTTCTACCCACTTCTTTTCTCTTCTTTCAAAAATAAAACTCAGGAACGCAGGACGATTAAATATTTTCGAGATATAATTGTTTTTATATTAAAAAAAGGTGAAGTTGGGTTTCTTATTTGATCTAAGAAATGAGTGGCTAATGTCGATCCTTTAATATGCTACATTTTATGATATCTAAATGAACTCTCCTAATCTAGTGAAATATGTAAATGGAAATTATGTGAAACATGTTTTATAGTACACTCATTCTCAAATAAGAGTCTCAAAACGACATTATTTGAGTTTTTTTAATTTCAAATAAAAAATACTAAGATTCCCTTGATTTCTTTATCTCTACACTTTTTTACCATGAAATTGAAATCGGCTACGAATGAGTATAATTAATAGGGGGTGATACTCACACCACATTTTTTGATTAATGCACCACAATTTGTGCATTACAGGTACAAACTGTAATGCACAAGTTGTGGTGCATTAATAAAAAAATGTGGTGTAAGCATCAATTCTCATAATTAATGTATGCGATGCATGTCAGACACAACGATAAGATTGATGGAACAAACTAATTTCATTTTGAATTAAATTTAACAAACGTCACGTCTGTTTGTGAAAACAAAGCATTTTCCTAAAAGTACCATAAGGGGGGAGGGAGTGGAACCATAATACCCAAAACTATTCAAATTGCCATATCACCTCTATCAAATAAAAACCCTCCAACTCAAAACTACCAAATTCTACCCAAAAACTTCCCAAAGTGGATGGAGTGGTACCCAATCCTACCCAATTTTTTTTTTCCATATATTTTTAATACATAAAATCACTACAATATTAAATAAAAACATACCATTTCATTAAAAATAAAAACATTACATAATACTTAAAAAAACTACAACTTAAAAATTGAAACTACAACTTAAAAAAAACATTACATAAGTTGAAATAAAAAACAAATGAAACTACAACTTAAAAATTGCAAGCCCATCCGTGTTTCGCCGCAAGTTCACATTTTTGGGCAAGAACGAATTCCAACATAGCGGGATCGCGAATGTGATCATGCGGCTCCATAAAAAACTTCATCTCCCGTTGTGTATTCTTGAACTTCGCCCCCTCAAGTTGTGTAGCCAACAATGCTTTCGCCAACGCATCCTTCTCGCGTTTTTCTTCCAAATATTGTGTCTTCTTTTAAGAAATGAGTTTGTGTTTTTTTTGTAGAAATGAGTTTTGGGTTAGTTTGGTTTTAAAGGCAAATTTTTTTTATTTTGTATTTGTATTATTATTTTTTTTAATGCAACTAGTCGTTGCATTCATACTCCCCCAACGGTCCCTTTTTCAAAAATTTGCTCCTTACCACATTCGGCTTCCCAACCCAATCATATAACCGATTTGGCCTAACCGATTGGGAAGGGGCAGTGTTACCGATCTACCCTATCGGCACCGAACCCTTACCCGACTCCACTCCCTCCTCTCTAACTGGTTCGGGTTGTTTTCACTTTTATAAAAACATTGGCACAAAAAACTCCATTGTTCATTTTTTTTTTTAAATTAATGCCTATGATACAATTTATTATAATGTTCCTCTGGATCAACGTAATGCTCGTGTGTTTGGTAAAAAAGTTTCAAGTACAAATAAAATTATTCAAGAGATTCAACTTAAAAGCTTCGAATGGATTGTGAGAAGATCAAACAAATATAAAGAGATAGATTGGCAACAATGGTTATGGGATCCTCTTAAGATTCGGATACAGTGAGTTTATAAGCTGAGTTTGAGTTTTAGTGTATGCTGCAAATATGTCCTCTGTTATATGTTGGGATTGAGTCTCAGTGTCTACTGCATATTTACTGGAGGCTGCATTTTCCTTTATATGGTCCCCTCGTGTATTGTAAGTGAGAGTTTTATTTGGATATGCAAGCGGGAAGCTACAAATGTCAAGAATTATAGTAGTTGTTAGTGCAAGTGTCAGTTAGTGTTGTCTAGTTGTTGGGTTCAGTAAATACCCAAACCCCTTAATCTAGGATTTGAATAGAAAATAACCTAAGTGTTCAATCCGTTAAACACTATCAGGTCACTGAGTGCACAGACTCTCAGTGAGCCATCTTCAGGATACTCAGTACGAGGCGAAGAAGAAGCCTCTCCACTCAGCAAGGCGGAACTTAATGGGTGAAGACTAAGTCAAAAAGAAGATGGTGGATTCAGTGAGTGATGACAATAACTCACTGAATCCCTAAGACTCCTCTCCAACTGTTAGCACTGAAGACAAACTGAAGGAAGAGACTGAAGGCTTTGAAGACTGAAAAATGAGCGGGACTAGGCGGGAAAAGTTTACCCAGATAAAACTAAGTCCCCAAGTGCTTTATTCAGATAAAACTAAGTCCCTATCTACTAAAGCCATATCTTCCCATTTATAGTAAGCGGCGATACTAAAGGATTCTCTGTTAAGGAAAGAAGCTTCGCCGCCTGACTACTAATAACAAAGTAAACAGTAATCGAATATATCTATATTCGTGATTACTGTGATCAATGTATTTGTCTTCTAGGTTAAAGTTAAAATCATACTTGTATAAATAGCATAAGAGAATGAGTGAAAAGTTTAAGCTTATGAATTGTAAAAACACACATACACACAAGCCAACTTTTCACTCCTCCAAATACAACTTTATCCTTGAGCTAGCTCAGTGGGTTCTAAGAGTTGTGCTCAGACTTAGCCTGAGCTTAGAGAGGAGTCACCCAAACTTTGTCATTTCAATCCCAAGTACTATTCCGCAAGTACTTGGGTAAGGTATTCTTTTGATTTATTTCTAATAAGAATATGATGTTGAAAATTACTTTGTGTGTGTTACTTACATTACTTTCAGTTATTATTCACTGTTAAATTGTTTTAAGTACTTAATTGTTTTTTAAACGATAGTGAATAGGGAACAACAAGTGGTATTAGAGCAAGGCTGATTATAAAACCTTTTAAGCCGCTCTAAAACGTTTTTAAATCAGGATTCCTATGGCTGAAATTGATGTACCCCAACTAGTCGATAAAAAGGGTGGAGCTTATTCAGCTGTTGCCCCTAGACTTGAAGTTGGCAAATTCAACAAATGGAAAAAGCGTATGCTTTGCTATTTGAGTGGGATGGAACCTTATTATATCAAGTGTATTAATGAGGGTCCATTTGTCCCAAAGACTGCTGAAGGTTTGCCCAAACCTGAAGCTCAGTGGACTCAGGATGAAAGGAGAGTGGTCAACCAGGAGCAAAGACTCAAAAGTATCATCATATCATGTCTTCCTGATGATATAATGGAGTCAGTTATAAGCTGTAACACGGCTAAACAAACCTGGGATGACCTGGTCCATAGCCATGAAGGTCCATCTGATACCAAGGAAAACAGGATAATGGACCTGAAACTTGAGTATAATACCTTCAGGGCTAGGGATTCTGAAACACTCTCTCAAACTTACACCCGTTACAAAACTCTTTTAAATGAACTGGCTAATGATGGTGTTAAGTTATCCAAACATGAGATAAATGTTGGTTTTGTTAATTGTCTCCCTGAGAAATGGTTGAACTTCTCTCAGGGACTTAGAAATGCAAATCACATCCAAACTCTTGAACTTCTTGAAATTTATGGGAAATTTGTCATGAGGAAAATCTCATCAACAGACGATACCCTGACTTAAAGAAGTCTCAGGAAGTCAAGAAGTCCCTGACCATCACCTCACCTATATCAACTGCCTTCTTTTCTAACAATGTGGTTCAAGATTTTCAAGAAAATTCAGATGATGAGCCTGATGAGAGATCAAGTGAGGAGTACCTAAATGACCTGAACGTTGAATTTCAGAAAAGGGCACTCCTTGCAAACTCTCGAAGGTTTATTAAAAGAAACAAAGGTTTTTCAACTGCTAAAGCAAATGAGGACACTGAATGCTTTAAGTGTCACAAAAGAGGCCATTTTGCAAAGGACTGTTTTTCAAAAACAATTTCTGAACCCTCTTACAGACCATCAGGGTCAAATCAGTCCTTAGGCTTTAGAAAATTTCAACCTAAAATCTATCAGTCTCATCAAAACTTTCAGAATAAATCTGACCAGATCAAAACAATAGATTTTGAAGCCAAGTATAGGAAGATCAAAGCTAAGCTTGCATTACTTGAGGCTAGTCCCTCAGAACCAAAAAGTGTTCAATCTGTGCAGGGTAAAAACAAAGGTCTTGTTGCTGAAACCTTCGACTAGGATGAAGAGCCAGTCTCATCAGATGATGAAATGGTGCATGTCAGCGCACTAATGGCCCTCTCAGAGGAAGATAAGCTAGCTGTTGGAAAGAATCATGCCAGAAATGGAGAATGGGTCAACATCACAATGAAGAAGGTAAATATTCTACTTTCTATGGATGATGATTCTGATTGGCAGTCCTATATGAACTATATCAATGTTGATCTTAAGTTTGTAGAGGAGCAAAGACTAAATCTTTTTTCTAAGTACAACAAGTTAAATTTTGAATTGAATAAGTGTAGGGATGAGTTACTTGTGTTAAAACAAAACAAGCTTGAGGCTATCACCTTACAAATTCAAAACACTGAATTAGTTAAAAGAAATCAAGCTCTTCAAGATGAACTTAAGAAAGAAAAAGAAATCATTGATAGTTGGACCAACAAGATTCCAATAGTCTTTGATGTTGTGGGTGCTCCCAGTAGCAAAAATAGAGTCATAGGTGAACATCATCTTTCTGACTCTCACAACAAAGACCAGTCTCCTAAACCATTTGTGTCTGGTGGCATGATTACCAACATGTTGTATGTTCCCAAGCCCAGTGATTGGATTGAAAGACTTAATCCTGATAGTAAGCTTCCTAACTTTGACTCTGGAAGAATTCTAGAGCATGAAAGTCAAGCTCTAAAGAGCATGCTTGGACTCCCAGATGTGCCCAGTAGCACTGAACACATCTCTGAGTCTGAAGATGAATCTCAAGCACCACTTCCACCTTTGGAACCTCTTCAGGGTGCTGATCCTAGCTCTGAGCTTACTCCATTGCATTACAATCCTCACTCTCCTAAAGAAAGGTCTGGACTTGGTAGAACCATTTTGAAAAGACCATCAAAACCAACTCAACAAGAATCCACCCCCACTGAAAATTCCACATCCTCAGTCCCCACTGAAGCTGATCAGATTCAGCAACTGACTGAACTTGTGAGGAAGCTAACTGACAAAATGGAATCTATTGAAAAGGTTCCTGAACCAATCAAGGAGACAAAGTCAGCTTCCTCTAGATCCTCAAAGTCAAAAGCCACCACCAAAAACAAGCAGAAGTGTGATATGTGCCACTATACCAGTCATACCACTGACAACTGTTATAGAATCCTCTTTTGCATGATCTGTAAAAAGGATGATCACAGGACTGCTGACCACTTGCAATATGTGAGCTCTCTTAGTCAAGAAAACTACACCAAAGTTGGTCATCAGTATGCTTCTTCATCCAAAGCTCAAAAGTTGAGAGCAAAGCCTTTTCCTCCTTGCCCACACTGTGGCTTTAATGATCATCGTCCTGATGATTGTCTTATGAACACATGCCGTGATATTTGCGGTAACACAGCTCATAAGACATCTCAGCATGAAAATGTCATCCATGCAAGGAGAAGTTCAAAACAACCCAAATCCACTGAGTCATCCTCAGTCTCTAAATGCAAAACCTGTGGTAGCTCATTGCACTCCACCACTGACCATGAATCGATTACTCAATTCAAAGAGACCATGAGACCCAAGCCCACTAGTAAGTGGGTCACGAAGAGAAACTAATCCAGTTTACTACTTGTGCAGAGACATGTGATTAGTGTGTAAATACTCATCATTTTTGGTTAATTCTGAACTGCAAAATGTTTAAAAACGCTCAGAAATGCATCAAAATACTGAAAATATCTCAAAATTGCATTTTATATGTTTCAGATGCAAAATGTTCAAAATCAGATGAAAAATGAGCTAAGTTTTCATAATTGGCAGTTTCAGTCCCCCGACTTTCAGAAAATGGCAAAATCAGTCCCTAGGCATTTATTTTAAAAGAAAAGTCACCAAAGGTCCTTTTGGAATCATAAAATTGTCATAATTAGTCCTTTGGTGAAAAGTCCAAAAGTTTTGAAAAATTACAGTTTTGGTCCCTGGATTTTAAAATGTTCATGTTTAGTCCTTGGAATTTCACAATTGGCAAAAATGGTCCTTGGATTAATGGGATTGGCAAAACAGGCCCTTGGATTACTTTTCAGAAATTACATGCATGGTCCCTGGTTTTTCAGTTTGGCAAGATTGGTCCCTAAAACTATACTTTTATCCAAAATAAATCCTAAGTCCAAATCCAATATCCAACCCAAGCCCAATATCCTTTTACCCAAGTCCAACCCGTTACCCACCTTTTAACCCGAAACCAAAAACCACCCACGGTTTAAAATAAACCGCCAAACCAACCCCTTTTTCCTGTCTTCCCCGACCACCTTGTCTGCAACACCTCCACCTCCAGCCACCCTACTCCACACCATGTCCCCTCCACCTCAACAACCTCCAAAGCAGCATTTAATGCGCCCCTCCCCTGTCCCAGTTGCTATATCCCACTTTCCCGCCAAAAGTGATCCAACAGCTATTATCACTCTAAACTCATCCAAGGGTCCTGAATGAAGCTGGGATCTGATCAGAGGAAAGAGAGAAGACACATTGGTGTATAAAAAAGGAAGAAGAAAGAGAGAATAGAGAGCACTTAGTTTATTTTTTAGAATGTATGTCGTTTTAATCTTATCATGTCTTAAATAGTTTCTCAATTGTAATTTCAAGTTAATTTGTATCAAACTTAGTAGTTTCAGTGTATTAAAACTCTTATCAAGTTTCAATTCAAGTTTTAGTTCACATTTCATATTTTATGTCCACTGTTGCAAATTTGAGTTTCAATTTCTTATGTTCAAATCTCTAGCAGCTTATTTATAAGCTCATATAAGCTTATATAAGCTTCTCATAGCTTTTTGTAAGCTTGTATTCAAGTTTCAAGCATCTTTGGAATTTGGTCAAAGAAAGTCAAACTGGGGCAAAAATTTAGAAGGAAATGGAATTGGTTGATGCAGAGCTAGATTTGGGTTGATTCAGAGTTATGGGGGTTGATAGAAATAGGTTAGAGGTTCATTGGTACTTTGATTTCAAGCCATTGTGGCTAAGGACAAATTGTAAGTCATTTTCAAAAGATCTTGCATAATCTGTGTTTGTAGTCTTAAGTAGTTGGAATCTGTTAATTAAGGTGTATTTAGGTTGGCTAAACTTAGTTTGATCATTGAAACAAGTTGGATTAGTAGTTAGCTCATTTAAAATTGCTTATCAGTTGGTAAAATAGTGTTTGGATTTGCTACTTAAACTGTGTTAGAAGTTTAGTCAGTGGTAGTTTCTTGTTGCTCTAAGTTTGTCAAGCTCATTTGAACTCACATCTGTCAATAAATTGTGCCTGCAACTATCAAAAGTCAAAATTTCATGTAATCTGTCTTAAACTGCTTCACTGTTGAGATTTTGGATAAGCAAACTCTTGTTTTGTGTTTAAAATTCATAGACATAGCTTTTAGTAGTTCCATTCCATCATAATACTTCATAATCAGTCCTTAAATTGAGCTCAAATCTCACCAAAGTCAAATAATCTCAACTGCTTTCAAAAGTCAAAATTGAAAAAAGTGATTTTCACCCATCTGAGTTGATTTTTCATTTACTCATTTGTGGGCCAAATTCAGTGAAACTTGGTATTTTAAAAACTTTAGCTGGTCTATTTCATTATTAGCATTTTTGTAGATTTTTATCAAATTTCTAAAAGCTCCATATGAGCTTGTCTTTTGAGCCTTACTTCCCCTGTGCACAAGCTCAGTATTGACTGAGTGTGCACAGGTCATTTGCAGATCTTGTGCAGAGCTCACCAGCTGTCTCTTAT